>OY754314.1:7907282-9107282 GCA_963573325.1 Astragalus glycyphyllos | reverse complement strand
ATGAAGTTCTTTGATGGAGATTCTATCTTATATAATCTATACCACTAACAAACTAGGAATCATTTGTTTTTAAGATTTTGATATTTATTTGTTCCTTAACCCCATAGAATCAATTGTCAATGCAAGTTCATCACCATGGTGATTACACACACACTGTGATATCGAGAGAAAGAGAGAGAGATGATGAAAATCTGTTATAGGATCTAACAGAATTGAATCTTATTAACTGAATCTCAAAGTCAAACATTTATATCTATTACAATGTTAAAATGACTAAAATGCCCATGCTTAACTAATGTAAAAGTACCATCATACCCTTACAGCTTATTCTATGTAAAACAAGTATATATCATTATGAATTATCAAGCCACTCAACACAATCCCCTAATTCATAGTGTCAAATTGAGTAACACCTAACTCAGCTCTTAGCTTCAGAAACTGCTCAGTCTTCAGGGCTTTGGTAAGTGTATCTACAATCTGTGCTTGAGTGTTGTAGTAACAAACTTCAATAATCTTCCTTTCAACTTGGTCACGCAAAAAGTGAAACTTGGTCTCAATATGCTTGCTGCTCCCATGAGACACTGGGTTCTTGGCAAGCATGATTGCAGACTTATTGTCAATCATGAGCTTTATGGGCTCATTGGCAGCAATGCCCAACTCTGTCATCACAGATCTCAGCCAGATGGCTTGGCAGGCAGCAGTGGCACCTGCTATGTATTCAGCTTCGCAGGAAGAGAGTGCAACCACTGGTTGCTTCTTTGAGCACCATGATATTGGTGCTCCATAACACATAAAAACATACCCTGTAGTACTCCTTCTATCTACCTTATCCCCACACCAATCCGAGTCAGAGTAACCAAGCAATTTCCAGCAACCTTGATCAGTCATTGCAGGGAATAGAACACCATATCTCAGAGTGTTTTTCACATACCTCAATATTCTTGTAGCAGCCAAGTAATGTGACATCTTAGGCTTCTCCATAAACTTGCTCACAGCACCTACAACAAAGCATATATCTGGTCTACTATTGCACAAATATCTCAAGGATCCAACAAGTTGCTTGAATAAGGTAGGGTCTACACATTCTCCATCAGCATCAGCATCAGCATTCAACTTTAAATTCACCTCTACAGGAGTTACAGCAGGTTTGCAATCTAACATTTTAAATCTTTTTAAAACTTCAATTGCATATTTCTTTTGATGCAGCAGAATCCCTTTATCAGTATAAAGAAATTCCATTCCTAGGAAATACACCACTCTTCCTAGATCACTCATTTCAAATTCCATCATCAACTTACTTTTCACAGCATTTACCTCAATTTTACAATCACTCGTCAATAAGATGTCATCTACATAAAGGCACACTAGTGTCATGTTACCTTTATTAGAGACCTTCACATACACTCCATACTCCACAACGCACTTCTTGAAGCCACAATCAGAGAAGAAAGCATCAATTTTCTTGTTCCAAGCTCTTGGAGCTTGCTTAAGGCCATACAGTGCCTTATTCAACTTGTACACCAACTGCTCCTTGCCTTTCACTTCAAAACAGGGAGGTTGTGTAACATAGACCTCTTCATCAAGTGGACCATTCAAAAAGGCTGATTTAACATCTAGATGTAGCAGAGTCCATCCCCTACTACAAGCTAGAGCTATCACCAGTCTAATTGTTCATGTCTAGCTACGGGTGCAAACACCTCACTGTAGTCTAGACCTTCCTTTTGCAAGAAACCACGAGCTACCAACCTTGCTTTGTGTCTTGCCACTGAGCCATCAGGATTCAATTTTACTTTGAATACCCATTTTACTGTTATTGCTTTCTTGTTGGGAGGAAGCACTTTCAAATCCCAACTCTTGTCCTTTTCTATTGCTTTCAATTCTTCTTTCATGGCACTTCTCCACACTTCATCCTTTATTGCTTCTGTGTGACTCAGTGGTTCAACATCAGCCAATAGTGCAAATTGGACCAAATCACCATCATTATTGACTTGATTGTCAGTAATCAAGTCATAGTCTGCTAGTCTAAGTGGAGAATTTCTCTGTCTTTGTGGCCTGTTCTGTGTCTCGGGTTCTCCATCAGACTCAGACTCACTATCTTCTTGTTGTTGTGGTTCTTGCTCTTCATTCACTACTGGTGCAGGCACATCTTCATTCTCTACTGTGATTTCACTATCTTGTTCAATCATTACAGTTTCTGTTCTAGTAGTTGTTGCTCTACTAGAGTCCCAATCCCACATCTCAACTTCATTCACTAGCACATCTCTGCTAAATTCAATTTTGTTTGTCACAGGGCAATACAACTTGTATGCAGCTATAGAATGATACCCTACAAGTATCATTGGACAGCTTTTGTCATCCAATTTTCTTCTCTTCACATCTGGCACATGTTTGTAGCAAATAGCTCCAAACACTCTCAAATGAACAACATTGGGCTTCTTTCCACTCCACACTTCAAGTGGCACCTTATCCTTCAATCTCTTTGTAGGACATCTATTCAATATGTATGCTGCAGTTGACACAGCTTCTCCCCACAAGTTGTTTGGTAATTTCATTTCCTTTAACATGCATCTTACCATGTCAAGGATCATTCTATTTCTTCTTTCGGCCACACCATTGTGTTGGGAGCAGTAACCTCATGTTCTATTCCCTGTTCCACACAATAATTCTTGAACTCAGTAGAATTATACTCCCCTCCACCATCACTTCTCAATATTTTCACTTTGCTCCCACTTTGCTTCTCTGCATAATTTTTGAACTTCTTAAATTGCTCAAACACTTCACTCTTCTGTTTGATCAGGTAAGTCCATAGCATTCTTGAAAATTCATCAATGAATGTTACAAAGTACCTGTTATCACCTAGAGAAGGGATTTCAAGTGGCCCACATACATCGGAATGTACAACATCCAGAGGCTTTGTTGCTCTTGAAGGTAATTCTGATGCAAATGGAAATCTTGCCTGCTTACTCCTTATGCATATCTCACAAGTTCTTTCACTGGCAGTCACCTTAGGAAGGCCCTGCACCAGCTCTTTGGACTTCAATTGACCTAAACTTCTGTAGTTTAGGTGTCCATATCTTTTGTGCCACAATGCACCATCCCCTGCACCATTTGTCATGCTAAGACATTGAGCTTCACTTGCTTCAATTCTTACTTTGAAGGTTCTGTTCTTCTGAAGTGGAGACTTGAAGATCAGCTTCTTGTTTTTCTCATAGAGAATCATCTCATTATCCTCCATAATCACTGAGTATTCCTTTTCCAATAACTGGCCAACACTCATCAAATTACTCTTCATACCAGGGACATACCAGACATCCTCAATCAGGACTTTTGTGCCATCACTCATCTGCACCAGCACATCTCCCATCCCCTCTGCACTCAAATACTCATCATCAGCACACCTTATTCTTGTTTTCTTGCTGTCATCAAAATTTATCAGCCACTGTTTGTTGCCAGTAATATGATTAGAATAGCCTGTATCTAAATACCACAGCTCTGTAATTACACCATTATCATTTGTTGTCACCATCAGTATCACAGGCTCTTCATCTGAATCTCCTTGTGCTACATTAGCTTCTTCTTCCTTATTTTCTTTGTTGGACCAACATTCATCAGCAAAATGTCCATATTTATCACAGTTATAACATTGTATTTTTCTTTTGTCAAACTTCTCTTTGTTATTATTGTATTTCTTTCCACCTTTGTTGGATGATTCACCTTTCACAACACCACTTTTATCATTCTTCTTACTAAGCCACTCTTGCTTCTTCTTTTTCCAGTTATTTTCTTTCCACTTAGACTTATTACTCGTGTTCTTATCAATTTGTGCCTTAAGTGCCTGCTCACTTTCTTTCTCAGATCCCCTCTCTATCACTAACAGTTCATGTGCCTCTAATGTGCCTTGTAATTCATCAATCCTCATAGTGCTAGTGTCTCTAGATTGTTGAATTGCAACTATGATAAAATCAAATTTAGGAGTAAGAGATCTGAGTACCTTCTCAACAATTACTTGTTCAGTGATTATTTCACCACACGTCTTCATATCATTCGTGACTGCAACAACTCGCGAGACATAATCTGCTATCGTCTCATCATCTTTCATGCTCAAATTCTCATATTGTTTCTGCAAAGATTGAAGTTTAACCTTCTTCACCGATGCGTCACCACCATAGCATCTCACCAGAATGTCCCACGCATCCTTCGCAGTCAGAGCCTCCGCAATTTTCTCAAACACTTTCGCATCCACACATTGGTGGATATAGAACAGTGCTTTCTGATCTTTCTTCCTCGTCTCCCTTTGTGCATTTCTCTGTGCCTCCGTCGCGTTCTCCGGTATGGTAATATAGCCTTCGTTGACGAGCTCAAGCACATCTTGAGTGTCGAACAACATGCGCATCTGGATCGACCACCGTGTCCAGTTCTTCCCATCAAACACCGGTAATTTTGTGTTAAGGCCACCGTTGCCTCCGCTCATCTTCAATCTCTCTGTAGCACTCACTCAATTCTCGCAATCACTCGTGTTTCCCAACCCTAGGAATCAGAAATCGTGATTCCTTTCGATTTCGTGCTTCAATCCGATGCGAATCAAGAACAATGAAATCACACTCACCTTACACTCCCTCGTGTTTCCCTTGAATCGTAGAGGTCAAAGCTCTAGATACCATGTCAATGCAAGTTCATCACCATGGTGATTACACACACACTGTGCTATCGAGAGAAAGAGAGAGAGAGAGATGATGAAAATCTGTTATAGGATTTAACAGAATTGAATCTTATGAACTGAATCTCAAAGTCAAACATTTATATCTATTACAATGTTAAAATGACTAAAATGCCCATGCTTAACTAATGTAAAAGTACCATCATACCCTTACAGCTTATTCTATGTAAAACAAGTATATATCACTATGAATTATCAAGCCACTCAACATCAATCTCACATTCTTTGCCTAAGTTGTTGGTTGATTGGTTTAATGAGCATAATTAAAATGGTAATTGCAATGTTACCTTAAGTAATTGCTTCATCCTTTCTGTCAAATTGCGTATTCTAAATATGAGAAACTCTCTCGTGTTCTTGCAGTTTACTCGTGTGAGAGGTTCTTAATTTTCATTGTAGAAGAGTACGTCTGGCGATGGTTTGACATTTTGTTCTCAGGGTCATATATATGAGAGTTGAGAAATGATTGTATTTTTTATAGTGAGGTAACTCATATGGGTAGAGCTATATTAGCCGTATTAAATCATTATCGTGGAGAATGGAGATTGTTTATGGCAAGGGGAAATCCTTTCACTTATTTATTCTACAAGTGGGTTTGAGTGTATGTCTAGGAGAAGATGAGTACCATGTACTCAAGCTCTCCCTAACACAAACCCACACACACACACTCTCTCTCTCTCTCTCTCTCTCTCTCTATATATATATATATACAAAATTGCACTTTTGGCCCTTTATTTTTTTTCTCGTTTTAGCCCCTCATGTTTTTTTTTGTTATTTTGGCCCCCGTCGTTAGTTTTTTCTAACGGACGCCACGCTGGCAGTTAACTGCTGACGTGGCGTCTTAAATGTCAGGATTGACTTTGACCTGATTTGGTGATGTGGCACATAAGTGACCAAATTGAAACTTAAAAAGAACATAGGGGACCAAATTGGAGTTAGAGATTAAGTTTGAGAAATTGGGGTTTTGAGTTTGAGGGAGAGAGGTTAGGGATTAAGAGTGGAAGAGTTATTGATTTTTGGTGGTGGTGGTGGTAGCTCGCCGGAGAAGATGAAGATGGAGGTAGTGTTTGGAGGAAGAAGATGAAGTTGTTTTTTGTTTTTGTTAATTTTATTTTTCAGTTTCAATTTGGTCCCCTATGTTCTTTTTAAGTTTCAATTTGGTCACTTATGTGCCACATCACCAAATCAAGTCAAAGTCAACCCTGATATTTAAGACGTCACGTTAGCAGTTAACTGCCAGCGTGGCGTCCATTAGAAAAAACTAACTGCAGGGGCCAAAATGACACACACAAAAAACATGAGGGGCTAAAACGAGAAAAAAAACATATAATTATTCTTAATTTTTTGAATTGGATCAAATTAAAGTAACCTCTTGAAAATGGTTTTTAACTAAACCAAAGTGTGGTTATTATTGTTTATATTTTGAAGGCTTAAATATGTATTCTGCCCCTGCAAATATCACCATAATCCAGTTATACCCCTGTAAAAATAAAAACTTTAAAATTACCCTTGCAAATATAAATCGCTTACGGTTATGCCCCTCGGTCAGCTTCCAATCCAAAAAAATAATTTAAATAAGGTTTTAATATATGTTCTGCCCCTGCAAATATCAGCATAATAGAAAAATTAAAGATTTTGACAGGGCATAACTGGATTATAGTGATATTTGCAGGGGCATAACTGGATTATGGTGATATTTGCAAGGGTAAAACATATATTTAAACCTTATTTAAATTATTTTTTTGGTTGAGAAACTGACCGAGGGGCATAACCGTAAGCGATTTATATTTGCAAGGGCAATTTTAAAGTTTTTATTTTTACAGGGGCATAACTAGATTATGGTGATATTTGCAGGGGTAAAATATATATTTAAGCCTATTTTGAATGGTGTTGTATTTATCAGTACCCCGATATTCATAGTTTTAAAACTTTCGTAAGTTTGTGTCAGAAAAAAAGTTTCATAAGTTGATTGATTGTGTATTGGTCGGAATGCACTCTTTTTTTTTAAAAAAAATAAAGTATGTTCTTTTAGCTTTCCAAATAGGGGTTAGACAAATAGGAAATTTTTTTAATTAGATTATAATGGATAGATTAAAATAATCTATTAATCCCATTACGATTCATTTGAAGTGGATGAAAAAAATCAATCTATCATCATCCAATTAATAAAAGCCAATCCATCAATTTTATTGGATATGGATATAAAATCCAATCATTAAACTATTTAAAGAATTTTAAAGCTAAAAATACTAAACTTTGAAAATAAAAAATTGTTATTTTAAATTATAAACAATATAAAAATTAGCCAATCGGACCACGGTTGTCACTAGACCACTATGGGTTACTGGAGCACTACCTTCAGATCACCGTGCAATGCATGGATCATCAGATCACCACCGCACCGCTGGACCATTTGCGCCACTCTTGGACCCGCCAGAGCATCGACGCTAGAGTGCCACCACTGGGAGTCGCATGTAGTATTTTAATTAATTTGATTTATTTTATTTAAATTTATAAAAAAAAAATAAACATTCAAAATTGAATAATTTTATTTTGGCTCTATATATTTGGCAAGTCTCGTCCGCTAGCAGATAACAGATTCGACTAGCAGATGATGAATAGACGTGTTTGGTAAGCACTAACGTCTGGGTAGTGTTTAACGTTTTTTCAAACGCTACTTTAAGTAGCGTTATTTGAAACACTCGCGAAAACATCTCACTTTTTTGTCATTTTTATCCTTATTATTTTTCTTAAATTCTTTCTCCATCCTCTTTAAATTTAAACAAAACAATATTAAATCTTTATATGTCATGCATTTTAAATTTATTAGTTAGCCTAACCGCTTGCTTCTCCACTATCCATTATCTGCTAGCTCATCTGTTATCCACCGATTCATCTCCTATATGTTACTTTTTACCAAACAAAGTCTTAGTATAATCTAATAGATTTTTTTAATTGAAAAATCCGATAGATTTTGAAAAGTTGTGAATAGATCATTAATTATCCACAGTATAAATGGATGAATCGGGTGATATCCATTTATTTTTTGTTAGTAATAGATTGGATTAAATAAATATAGTTATAGTTGGGTGTGGTGGATAACAGATGAATTATTTTATTTTGCGACACTACTTCTTTCTAATATAAAAATGTTCCAATTGGGTTACAAAAAGAGAAAATTCCAAAAAGACTCGAAGTTTAACATAAATAATTTCTTTAACTTATAAATACAATAACCCATGTTACACGTCAATGTCTTTTTAGGAGAACAAAAAAAGTAAATAACGACAAAATGTTTGGGATGGGAAAACAACGACTAATAAAAAGTTGAAAAATTTCTTTTTGAGGGAATACCCAAACTAGACTCCAACATAAAATGTGGAGACTAATACTTAAGATAAAAAGTTGAACAATTTTAAATGTGGGTAAAGTTAATCTTTTTATGATAATAATTTTAGTGGCTTTTTCGTCCCTTTCAAGGATAAGTTGACTCATCACATTTTCATTTCTCGAAAACTAAATTATTATTTCTTTTTTTTTTCAAAGATCAAATTGATCTCCAATTTTTTTGACATGATATCAAATCGTTTTGAGCTGAACCATTTCATAAAAATGTAATAAATTTGTTTATAATTTGTAGGGCAAAAAACTTGTGTTTAGCTTTAGTCAAATAGTCAATTCAAGTGAAAAATAAGAAGATAGTGAGTTAAAAGATGTGTGGCCATCGTTGGCTCATTCAAATGACATGCATGCATAATGTAAAAGGTAAGTTGCAAATGAGAACAAAAAGGAATAAAGGTAGATGGGCCACATAGAATTTGTGATGGCATGTGACGACGATATAACCAAAAATAGGATAATCGTTGGTATTGAATTAGGTTATTTTTTAAGCATAGAGAAAAGGGTGTTTTGTTGAAGGTGGAGGAGGAACGAACCAAATGGAAAAGTTTTCTTCACTACTAGTCCACGACATTTCTAAAGTGAGTAATTATGAGGAATCGATAAAGAGGTTTAGGTTGGAACAAAAAAGTATGTCAGTACAAACACACACAAATATAGTTAAGAGAGCTGAGTCAGGTTACTAAGCTTAACATATATGTTTGTATTGGAATCTCTTGAAATCAACTTTTCTAGGGTTATCTTCATGGAACAATATCCTAAAAATAAATTATAGATTTTTGACGATTACCTCCATTGAAAATTTTACTAGACAATATGGAGTGTTAAAACTTCTTTTTTAGCAAAAGAAATGGATTTAGAGTCTCATTAAAGCATTCTGATGAAAATCACCTTAGGGAAAAAATATCAAGAAGGAAAGTATACTTCCCTGTAATTTATTATTAAAAAGTGGAAAAGATGCAAGAAACATGGGGCTAGGCCAATACCAATGAGAAGGAAAATACAACCAAAAGGATAAAATAACAATCCTATTAAAATGAATTCAGTCCAAAGAGAGTTAAAATTGGCATGTAAGAGCATCACTATAGTAACTCTCATCCCAACAAGGTTAGCACCAGAGCCACTAACAATCATCTGCAGCACACCAAAAGTAGAAGCCCAAAAGGAGACTGAAACCATCAAACAGAAAATCAGCAGAACCTATAGCTAGGTAATCCTAACCTGTTTCTGGAGAAGTCCTCAACAATGAAGCTAGGAGGAAGGTCCCACCAGAGAAAACCACTTGTGCTAATACCATGCCCTGCCAGCTTATCAGCACAAGTGTTACATTCTCTATAAATGTGAGTGCAAAGGAAGTCCATTTGTCTCGTCAAATATAAGCAATTATTCCATCTATTTCTAAGCTTCCAAGGAACAATTTTGCAATTCTTGAAGGCGGAAACCACTCACTGAGAATTGCACTCCAACCACAGATATTTCCAACCTTTTTTAAAAGCAATCTCTATAGCCAACATAGCCCCAATAATTTTACCATGAAGAGCATAACTATTGCCCATGGGAGAAGAAAAGCAACCAAGAACAGTAGCACTTATGTCTCTAAAAATACCACCACAAGCGGCATGTCTAGGGAACCCCTGGCAGCGCCATCAGTATTGCCAATTAACGTCTTTCATGTTAGCAGATCTTCTATAATTACCAATGATATTGAAGGTCTTGATATTCTTAAACTCAGCAATAGAGGAAGACATTGAAGATTTAGAAGCATTCTCAGCTAAATTAACATTAGAGAGAATTAAGTTGATAATCGAGTGTAAGGGGATCACATGATTATTAAACCTAACCTGATTCCTGCAATACTAAATGACCCATAAAATATAAACAACGAGCAGAGACAATATCTTGTATTTGAGGGCTCCGGCCATGAGAAATCAATGCCAAAATATTCTGGAAAGAAGCAGAATCAATATGGATACTCAGGATACCTCCAAGCCAACTCCAAATATGTTGGGCGAAGGGGCAAGCAAGGAAGAGATGTTGAGAAGTCTCAGAAGCCTTTCCACATAAGCCACAGATAGAAACAACAGTGCAACCTCTAAGCCAAAGTTGACCGTCAGTTGGCATCTTGTTATGAAGAGTCCTCCACAGAATAAAGGATTTAGAAGGTGGGCTTCCAAAAATGCTTGGACCAAGGAATCATCTGGCCAGGGGGGTTGCAGAAAAAAAAGACTCCTTAAAAGTCAAATCCCTAGAA
Organism: Astragalus glycyphyllos; assembly: GCA_963573325.1. Classification (NCBI taxonomy): domain Eukaryota; kingdom Viridiplantae; phylum Streptophyta; class Magnoliopsida; order Fabales; family Fabaceae; genus Astragalus; species Astragalus glycyphyllos. The sequence continues at coordinate 9,096,918 of OY754314.1, read as the reverse complement.
ACAGAGTGATTCCACATCAACTGATCCTCAGTCCAGATCAAAGGAACAACTATCTCTTGAGTTTCAGAGTAAATTTGGGGAAAGGGAGAGATAAGGTCTGCATGTATAGACCATTTACCGTTGGATATAAAATCGCTAAGATTCGCTTTAAAATTCTTGTGCAAATTAGAAAGGAATACCAATAATATCCACCATTTCCAAGCTTCCAAGTAGAATGCTCAATAAGATCAGAAATATGATGTTAAAGCCCTAGCCAGATAGAAGAAGAAATATGATAATTTACCAGCTTATTGTTCTTAAAGACTTTAGCTTTCAAAAGAAGAGCCCAATGCAGATTAGTAAAAATTAAATTCCTCCCAAGCTTAAGCATCCCATCATGATTTATAGCTTTGATAGACCGCAAACCCAAACCGCCTTCTTGAAAAGGCTTGCACACTTTACTCCAGGCCATAGTAACAACTTTCCTGGTATTAATATCCCCAGACCATACAAAATTTCTAATCCAGGTATCCACAGTTTTGAGCAGATTAGCAGGCCAAGCATAAATGCGAAAACTGTAAACATCATGCTAAGAATTACATAATTAACAAGCTGGACTCTCTGCCCATGATAGATAAAAGAGACCCTTTCCAGGAGGAAAGTCTAGCCTTTATTCTATCGGCAATATGTAAAAGGCGAATTCTCCAAGGCTTACCTTTTAAAAGCTAAAAGGAAAAGCACCCTGAGAAAACCCAAGAGAATTTGAGATGGTCGTGATACGAGGGGATATGTTGCCAGAATAAAATTTAGATTTTTCCTTACTAATCACCTGGCCAGAAACTTGCTCATAAGAGGAAAAAAGATCCCAGAAGTGTTGGAAGAAAAAGCCACCAAACCCATCAGGACCAGGGGCTCCATCCCTATTAAGAGAAAAAACAGTAGTTTTAACCTCATCCATTGAGGGAAGACTGGTAAGCATAACATTGTCTGTATCCGAAACTAAAGAAGGGATAACTTCCTGAATAAGACCATTAGGACGACAGTCATTATTAACAGAAAAAAGATTTTGATAATAATTCAGAATATGGTTCTCAATATCAACCATGTTTGAAAGAATATTATCCCCATCCTTCATAACAAAAATTCTCTTGGTATCATTTTTAATCTTGGTCATTCTGTGAAAAAAATCAGTATTTCTTTCCCCAAGGTTGTGCCAGTTAACTCTAGATTTCTCCTGTCAATAGGATTCCTCATAATTTAAAGCTCTCTGCAAATTAATTTGAGCCTCCTTCTCAAGAGAGAGTAAAGAATCAAAACCTCCTTGATTATTAGTCTGCTCCTGAATATTATCAAGCTTGGCTAAAACTTTGTTCACATTAGCGAAAATGTTACCGAAAATATTCGTAATCCAATCTTTAAGTTTAGCCTTCAAGTTTTTCAATTTCTGGGATAAAACATGCATGTGACAACCAACAACAGGAGTTTCCCAAGCCTCAGAGACAACCCTCCTACAGTCAAATAGTTGAGGGGAGCCCCTTACCCCTATACTCGTGAGCACCCAAGATTGCATTAAAATCACCAACAAAGCCCCAAGGACCAGAGTGATCACGCTGCAGGGTAGTCAAATTAGACCATAAATGTCTTCTAGCAATATAAGAGGCAGCGGCCACATACACCGCAGATAAAAAAAGAGGTTGATTTTCGACGACTATAGGGAAAGTCACTTGCTGACTAGTAGAAGAAATAACAGTAGGACTATAAACATCAGAACATAACGCCACAAATTAGACGACAAAGACCCTCTATTATTCTCCGCAAACAATTTCAAATTCAGCTTATAGAAAAAGTTAGTGGGAATTTGATTTATATCCACCCAAGGCTCAGAAGTAAACAAGAAATCCGACTTATGTAAAACTCAATCATTAATTCAACACTTTTGTTTTTATCCTTTTCAATGTGTTAAAGTCTTCATCTTTTCTTTTTTAATCAATGGATGATATCTCACAAGACAATAATGTTCCCAAATGGACTAAAAGCTAGTTAATCATACAATTACTTTCTTACGAGACATCATATTAAACATATTTTGCGAAAACAGTAGGGCCTGTATATATTTTTACTACTATTATTATATAGGTTTTAATAATTTTGCTTATAAAAAAGTAAAAATGTTAAAAAGTAAACAATAGTTGCAGAGTACATTTAAACTTATAGAAACCTATCAAGAAGCAGGGTTGGTCCAAATAGTAACTAGACTTGGATCCCATCTCAAGGTCTCGAGTTCGAATATTTGGTATGGTAAAAGCTCTGTTAAGAAGGGAGAACCACCCGAGCTAGCAAAGCCGGTGAAACATGCGCACCAAAAACATGGTAAAAAAAAAGGGTAGAAACCCTAGATATCCTAGGCCACCATTCTTAGCAAAGAAAATTCGTTAAGACAATTTTGTCCCTTATCTCTTTTACTTCTAATTTGGTATATTATTTGTAATGTAGGAGACCAACTCGAAATAGATAATATATACGAGATCACCAAACTGAAACCTAAAATAAACTTTAGAGACTGAAATTCAACTTCAAATTGCTTATGCTAGATGAAATTTCTTAAAATTATAGTTAAAGAAAAAAAATGGAAAATATGTTATTTTATGTTTTTAAAGGGAAAAATAACGATCTTCGGGAATGCTCATCAGTGACATACCTAACATTTTGAAAATGTCTACGAATTCAAAGATGGTCATCTTGTTGCATGGGTAGCAGTGATCGACTGATCCTCCATGAATTGACAACGCTTGTCGAGTAAGAAGCAAATCTCTAGCTTATATGAATTGACAACCCTTGTCGAGTAAGTAGCAAATCTCTAGCTTGAAAACTCCATCATTACCACTATCAATCTATTTCCGGCTAGACATATCTTAGATGAGAGGGGTTTGTATACTCACTCTGTTTTGTAAGGTCCAACCACTATAGTGGATTTTTTTTTATTTTTGGGTGAGAACCACTATAGTGGATTAGACCTTATAGTTTATAGCATTTAATTTTATGATTTTTAATCAAACTCTTTTTTTATATAATTTTGATCAAACTGTTTGTTTATCCTCAATTAATTTACATTTTCTCACTTTTAAACATTAATTATAATTATAAATATTTACATTTATTTATATTATTTTACACTTATAAATTATTTTAGTAGTTATATTCATCAAACATGATAAATTCGATTTATTTATAGATTCATTGGTTAGTTTCCTCCCTTGTAGGTAATAAATATTTTTTTTTTGACAAGAGGTAATAAAGATTAAAGATATAGTTTCAAGACATTAAATCTCATAATGGGTCAATTGGGTAAAATCTGGCAAATCAATATCATGTAAGGTTTTTTTTATACCCCACCACCTCCCTTGATACCCCCACATAATTCAGTAAACCCCAAAATACCCCTGACATAAATACACAAAAATTGACTTTTGCAATATTCTCTGGTGGGGTCCACTATATCTCTAATCGGATTTACCAAAATGGAAGATAAATCCGATTAGAATTAAATGTGTATTTAATAAAACACCTACCGGTCAAATCGGATTTATCAACTGAAAGATACATCCGATTTGACCATTTAATTCAGCATAAAAAACGAATTTTTGTCCTGGCGGATGTAGATACATCCGATGCGAAATCAGATTTACGTACCCCCTACGTAAATCCGCTTTTGTCATTTAGTGAATCGGATTTACCTTTGGGTGGGGGTATATCCGATTTAGAAAAATGGAAATCGGATTTACGTAGGGCCAACGTAAATCCGCTTTGTTATTTTTTTTAATTCATGCCTAATTTTTGTTCTATTTTTGAAACAGATATTGACCCGCAGTCAGAGTCACAGCTGGTTCCTTTCGAGATAGATACTACAGAGCCATTCAGGACGGAGGTGATATATTTAATTACTAATTTTTTTAATTAAGTTTGATAGATATTTAATTAATTAAGTATGTAACATTTTTCTATTTTGTAGATATTTTCTACACGCGAGGATGTTGTTGAGTAGGCGAAAGCAGTTGGGAGACGTATTGGAGTTGTGGTTATCATTGTCAGATTCGACACAGGTGGAGGTAAAAGGGGGAGTAGAGATAAGATTATTTTTGGTTGCGAGAAACAAGAGAATTTCTGTAATGATTCTAGAGTTATCGGGTCTAAGAGAAGAAACTGTCTGTTTAAATTGAGAGCTACTTGTACAATACGCGATGGGGGTTGGCGTGTGAAAGTTAGGTGTGGTCTACACACATCAGTTGCTTACTAGCTCGGTCGGGTCGACAGCTTTTGGTCGTTTAAGTAAGCCGCAGAAGGCTATGGTTGATGAGCACACTTCTTTGAATGTTGCCCCGAAAGACTGTCTTAATGCTTTGAAGAAAAAATTTTCGGGCAACGTCACTTCTCTTCCTCAAATATATAGGCAGAGTTACGCCTATAGGTCTTCTAGGAGGGGTCCTAGAATGGACATTCGGGAGCTTTTGAAATTAATTGAGTCAGAGAATTATTTATGTTGGAGCAGAAAAGTTGAGGGTTCCGATGTGGTAAGTGACATCATGTGGGCGCATCCCAATTCTATTAAGTTATTCTGGTTGTTTCCAAAGGTTCTTATTCTCGACACCACCTACAAGACCAACAAATACAATCTCCCTGCATTGGAGATTGTCGGAGTCACTTCAGCAGAGTTAACTTTCTCGGTTGCTGTTGCCTATATTGCACACGAGCTTGGAAATCATTTTACTTGGGCATTACAGCAACTGAAAGAATTATTTGACTTGCACGGGCTTCAACCTCCGGTATTCTTGACTGACAGAGATCTTGGTCTTATGTCTGGTATTCTTGATGTCTTTCCTTCTGCTACAAATTTGTTATGTTCTTGGCACGTGACTAAAAATTTCAAAGCGAAGATTAAAGAGTTGGTGCACGTGGATAGGCAAGGGGAAGTCCTCTCTCTTTGGCACGATATTATTGATTCACTTGACGAGTCAGAGTACTCAGCTCGGTTGAAGATTTTTGAGGACTCAAGCGTTGATTTGTCTGCTCTTAAGTACGTGCACGACACATGCTTGACAAAGCATAAGGAAAGATTTATCTTGGTGAGACGATCCTCGTCTTCATCATAGTAACCCTTATACTTAATCTCTTAATTTCAAGAAAATAGATAAATTTAAAATTTAACCTATATATGACTAAATATACATCACATAGATAAAGACATAATATTCATAGTTTTACAAAACATGTGGCAATACTAAAGCCACTCGAACATATACCAGAGTGTTTTCAAACAACAGAAAAATAAGAACACATAACAAGCCAACTAACATAACAAGACTCAATAGACTGACACACTGGCTAATAATAAACTCAGGTTCTCGCAATGAGACACCTGTCTGCTCCATCATATCGCACCGGCATCCTCGGTGCCTTCAACGTCCATCGTGGAAGGAATAATATCTCTTTCTGCTATAAGTGGCTCCTCAACTGGATCTAAGCGATACAAACAGACATACAAAAGAAAACACATAGGGCTAAGATACATGTATAAGTCAGAAAAATGGGAAGATAAGGTAAAGCTTAATTTAAACATGTTACAAGCACATTAAACCATATTATTTCTTATCTTCTATTTTTTATTAATATCTTATGCCTCTGACTCTATTTATGAATGTGTATCAATACTATATGCTGACGCTGGCCATATCCTGATGCCACAACGTCCCGCATCCGCCAAGGACGCCATCCGACTGTCACCATGGAGTCCGAATGTTATAAGTCTTTCCCTATCGAAAACAGATCAGAGTAATCTAAACCTATCATTACTCCACCTGGCCGGCATAAATATCAATATATCCTACTAAGGACCCCGACCCGGTACTTGACCTCGTGTGTCCCATACCACACAGCTGTGGACTTACAACACATATGCAATCTATATGATTCTGTTTGATTACTCTATAACCCATATGCCTTACTCATTTTCCTGATCAGTACCTCGTACTATCACTCACACTACGGTTAAGTATTTATTCCACTTTAGATCTCTTTATGACTCTTAGTTCACTATGCACACCTAGGTTCATTATGAAATGTTATCTTCATTAAATAAAGTCATGCTTCTCAAACTTAACTATATCAATAAGATATTTCAGCAATTTCAAATAATCACGAATAGCACATAAGAAGTTCATAACTGATCTGTGTCATACCCTAATTTTGTCCGCCTAGGTCAAAACCCTAATTCTCAACAAAAATAAATAAATTGAGAAGTGTGGCATTATTTTGAAGAGTGTGAAGAACATTGTGCATACATTTATGAGTTTTTAGGGCAAAAGGGTATTTTGGTCATTTTCTAAAAATAGGATAATTTTTCATCAAAAATCATTGTGCAATTTTAGAGGAAATTATTTGAAGCAAGACACCCTTGGTCATAACCTGCTTTTGCATCGCATCGCATCACACGCACTCGCATGACATGCTTTTGCATAACCTGCACCCTTGCATTCATGCACCATTCCTTACATCAACTAACGTATGCAGGTGCCCTGGATCAGTGCGGTAGCATTGACCATCTGAAGAAAACTAATTGGATTTGCGGATCCCCCTTTGGACCCACGTGTCCCCCAGAAGATTGACTTCACTTCGTATTCGAGCTGCGAGTAAGTCCCTTTGACCTCAATAGGTCCAGTCGAAAAGGATAGCTGTGTTGGCCTAAAACATGGCGCAGTCCTAAGGAAATATCGAGATCTAGACTTGATATAGTACCCTCCCCCGGTCGCTCGAAAGACCACCCCTTTGAGCCCACGTGCTCCCCAGGCCCAAGTGCAAACTCGGATCGTTCGCGATTCGTTAAAATGCTTTAGGCAGCCTCCTTCGCCGGCTTAATGAGGGCCGGCACCCTTTTTTTGTTTTCTTTACTGCTTTCGCTGGCTTATTGAGGGTTGGCGCCAATTGATTCCAAAAAGAAAAAGAAAAAAAAAGAAGAAACAAAAAAAGAGAAAAAAAAATCTTTTCATTGCATTTGTATCATATTTCAAAAAGGAACAAAAAAAAGAGAAAAAAAGAAAAAGGAAAATTCTGATTTCTCTAAGTAGACAAAATTGGTATAATTTCTGAATTCTTTATTTCTATTTTGCCTCGGAATATGTTTCGGCCAATTCATATTCCTTGTTAAAATCCAAATAAAGAGGGGCAGCTGTCATACCCTAATTTTGTCCGCCTAGGTCAAAACCCTAATTCTCAACAAAAATAAATAAATTGAGAAGTGTGGCATTATTTTGAAGAGTGTGAAGAACATTGTGCATACATTTTTTTGAGTTTTTAGGGCAAAAGGGTATTTTGGTCATTTTCTAAAAATAGGATAATTTTTCATCAAAAATCATTGTGCAATTTTAGAGGAAATTATTTGAAGCAAGACACCCTTGGTCATATATTTTTTTGCGCATACATGCACGCATTTGCATAAAAATTCAAATTCAAAAAAGGCATCAAAAAGGAATATTCTACAAAAATTTCAAGATGAGGTTTTTATGATATTTTTGGTCATGGTGACCTCATAAAATGGCATATTCCTAAGATTCCTAGTATGTGGCCTAAATTGGGTGTATTTTTGTACAATTATCCTAAGAAGAATAATCAAAAATGAAGGGATAATAGAATGGTCATATAATAGTACAATAGTACAAGATGACAACTTGCAAAACTTGGGCACCACTCTCCCTTGCTATTTCGAATTCACCCCCCTTCATTTCCCTCTCATTTTGCATTTTTTTTGTCCCTCATCATGTGTGTTTCAATCCTCACCCTCCATTCAAATTTTAAATGCAATCCTAGAGTGAGATGAGATGCACAATGACCTAAATACCCTTAAACCTAGTTGCACATTATATATACCTTCATATCCTCACCTCTCACAAGGTTTTGGCTCACAATTCACACTCAAAAACCTAGCCTCTCCTCTTCTCCCTTCTTGGCCGAATACACCTCCTCATTCCCTCACCTCATTTCTTCACTTTTTCACTTCAAATCAACATTCTAGTCCTAAATCCTTCATCATCCTTGCATTCTCTTCAAAGATCCATCTTCAAATCTCAAGAATCAAGCTCAAGATTGAAGATTAGAGGGTTGATTCAAGTGGTTTAGTGTTCATTCACCTTATTTCTTTTGCTATTCTAGCTTGGAGTTGAGGTATACTCTCAATCTTAACATCATCAAAATTTTAGCATAAAAAATGTAGATCATCAATCTATTTTTGCATATCAAGCATTTATTTGCATTTTAGTGCTCTATTTTATGTTATAATGTTGATATAATTGTTGTTGTTGAATGAGAGATGTGTTTCAAGCATTTTGACAAACACTTTGGGAGGTTTGGATGCTTGAAATGCATCTCTCTCTTGGAATAAATTGTGTGTTTGTGCTATTTTCATTTTGTGCTTGCATTTTCATGAATAAAATTGTGATTTGGGATTATGTTTCATTTCGCATATTGTAGAAAAATTAGAGTTTGTGTGATTTTAGTGCATTCCTTTGCTTAATCATGTGAATCCTTGCCAAAAAGCTTGATCTATGTCATTTGCTTGCATGATTTTGTTGCTTTCAAAGAATAAAATGAGGTTTTAGCTCTATGTTGGTGTCGCATTTCATGAGATAATTAGGGTTTGTGCTTGTTTTTGTTGCTTGCTTTGAAAATCATGTTTGTGTTGATGATTTGGTAAGAGGATTTGACACTTATGCACTTGTGCATATCCCAAGTGTTAAAGATTACCTAAAGGGATTCAACACCTTAATTGCATATGCTTGCTAAATAAAATGTCAAATTGATTTTTCATGGCTTGCTAATGATCTTACTTGAGGCAAATGCCCTTTCCAACTTATTCCTTTCATGTGGTTGATTGTAGAAATATGCTAAATGTTGATGCCATCAAAATGATACCACATTGTTGCTTATGTCAAATGTTGATTTGAAATCCCTAGGATTTTGCAAGTGATTCATTAAATGTTTGAATTCACTTGTGCTTTGTAACTTCCTTGCCAACTCACATGTTGTGTCATAAATGCCTAGTTAGGTTCATTTCTTGCCATGCATCTTCAATAAGATGTGCAATCTAGGTTCATTCTCTTGCCCATTCATGCATTTTTGCCAAAATGTTCAACTTGGGTTCATTCTTTGCCTATCTATGTATTGTGACATGATATGTGTAGTCTAGGTTCATCTTTGCCTATTCATGCATTGTGTATTCAAATGTTGTAATGAGATGTTTTCAACATGAAAGGGTAAGTTGCAAATTGTGTCTATGTTGTTGCTTGCTTGATAACATGCTCTCAATGAATGTGCTATGCTTGCATCTATGAACTTTCTTGCATTCATTGTTTTCTTTTCTAAACAACTTGACATGAAAATGGTTACTAGTTTAGATCATTGCATGAATTGTAGTTTAGCAATTTGCATTTTGGTTATTGACTTGGAACTTAATTGAAAATGTTCTACTAGTTTTCCAAAACTCCTTTCCAAAAATCAAATTGCTTTCAAACTTCTTTTCTAAACTATGTCTTTAACAAATTAAGACCAATTTCTTTTCCAAGCTTAAACCCTAAGTTTTTCATAAACAAAATCATTAGTGGCCACTCGAAGCCTCTGCTTGTTTGATCACTAATGAGGAGTTATTAGTGGTAGTCACTCGAAGCCTTTGCTTGTTTGATTATCATGAAAGCTCCCAAACCTTAAATACATGCGAACCCAATTCAATTGCAAAAACAACACGAGTCATTAGTGGTAATTGTCCTAAGCCTTTGCTAGATGATTATCACCGATGCTCGCCTCATTTGCAAAAAAGGACAAAATAAAAACGTTGTTACTTATAATCACTCGAAGCCATTGCTTGTTTGATTATCGGTTTCAACTTATTTTCTTTCGAGTTAGTAATGAAAACCACTCGAAGCCATTGCTTGCTTGGTATTAGTGAACACTCGAGTCTTATTTCAAAAAACACCTAAAAACTAAAAAGCTAAAAACAAAAGAGCCTTTTCAAAACAAGAGAACTACGTAAGCTTTGAATTCTCCATCGCACCGGGAGATACGTAGGAGCGGGTCACATCCCGTCAAGCACACTTTTATAAAAACAATAAAAAGATTATTCTTTTCCCCCGTTTTCAAAAACACTTTTCTCAAATAAAAAAGAAGTAGAACGAATTATTTCAAATCAACTCTGTCAAAACCGCACATCAAGTTAAAGGTTCCCTTTCGGTAGAAAGGAGGTGTGGGGTGCTAATACCTTCCCCACACCTAACCGACCCCCTAACCTACATCTCTAGTTCTCAAAGGACCACCCGCCTTAAAAAAAAGGACCCTTTTTCAATATTTTGGTCCCTAAATAAAAAATGTTGATGGCGGCTTCACAAATTTTCACGTTGTACGATGAAAGGTCCAATCCGGATCTTTCGGGGTGCAACAGCTGGCGACTTCACTGGGGATTTTCTTTTTTAAAACGAGGGTCAGGCCTAATTAACTTGATGTGCGGTTTAATTGTTTGATTTGAATGTGATTGTTCTATTTCTCTCTTCTCCTTCTTTTTCTTCTCTCTTTCTGATGTTTGAATGTTCTCTTGCATTCTCGTGTTGTTATGTTGCATTCATGTGCATTTGACTCTTCTTCTTCTATGTTCGCTTCTTGTTCCTTCTTCTCCTTTCATCTTCTTTTGTTTATATGCTTAATATGATCATGCATTTCTCCAATCCCCATGTCCCCTTCTTCTTTGCTCCCTTTCTTCAAGGTAAGCTCATGCATCATTCCCCCAATTCTACTATGATCCCTTCTTCTTTGCTCCCTTTCTTCAAGGTAAGTTCATGCATTCCCCCGATTCTATTATGACCCCTCTTCTTGGCTCCCTTTCTTGAGGTAAGCAGTGCATATGATTGTTGTTGGAACCCTAGGTTAGTTTACTTGTTTGTATTGAAATGATATATGCTTGCAAAACCCTAGGGTAGACGACTCTTTGTATGGACTGTTTCTGGATTTTCTTTGCAGGTGGGGGGGGGGGGGGGGGGGGGGGGGGGGTATGTTTGTCGTCGTGCTCCTACACACACGTTGCACTCTTTTTACCTTTATTTTTTTGGTGAGACAGCCCTATACCCGGGCTAGAGCATACCTTAGGCTAGAACGAAGTCATTAGTGGCTGCTCACTGGACGTACGTCTTGTTGGGTGGTTGCGAAGACTTCACCTAGAGTTTGGCTTTGTTTGAAGACATCATCACTTGGACGTACGTCCCTGGGATCGGTGCTCTCAGATGAGGTCGTTGGCTCTAGGAACCTTATTTAGGGTCCTTCTTTTAGTGCTATCCTTGAAGTGTGTACCCGTAGAAATAGCCATAGACCCTGTCTCTAAGAAACCTTGTAGGACACAAAGGAGCTGCATACCCCTGCATCTGAATAAAGATTTTTGCAAATAAACCTGAAAATTTTCAAAAAAAAATGTATGTGAATTTCTAGCTTTTGAAAAACTGTTATGTTGAAAATATTTTTTTTTTCATCATGCATCCATTCATACACTTTGCATGCATTCTCACCAGTGCCGGGGAAATTGTAGGTACCAAAAAAAAAGAGAAAGAAAAATGGATCAGAATGTGAAAAGAACCCTCAAGTGGAATTTCAAGCAACAGGACGTCCAAAGCTTGGTTAGGTTCGGTAATCAGCTTCCCCCATGGCGAAAAGAGGCTTATCAGGGTACATATGGTAATCTCCTCGATTTGCTAGAGGTGAATGTTCAAACTGAGGCCCTCACTGCTTTGACCCAGTTCTTTGATCCCGAATACCGTTGCTTCACTTTCCAAGATTATCAGCTGGTCCCCACTTTAGAAGAATTTGAGAAGATCTTGGGCTTTCCTGCTGCGAACTGCAAGCCGTATTCTTATGTGGAGAGGTATTCATTAGCGAAGGCTTTGGCTGGCTTTCTTCAGATTAAAGAGGAATTTTTGATTAAAAATGTGGAAGTCAAGGGTCAAAGGCAAGGTCTGTCAAGAAAATTCTTAGAAGCAGAAGCTGAGGCCCTACTTGCCAAGAAGGAGTGGAAAGTTTTCTCTGATGTGCTTGCCCTTCTTGTCTATGGAGTTGTCTTGTTCCCTTGTGTTGAGAATTTTGTTGATACTGCAGCTATTGATGTGTTCCTTGCATTCAAAAAGCGGGAACAAAACCCCACCTCTGTTATTTTAGCTGATTTGTACTATTCTCTTGTTGATCGTCACTCTAAGGGAGGAGGGATGGTTAGGTGTTGTATGCCAGCTCTGTATCGGTGGTTCGCCTCACATGTGTTTAAAGGACACATTGAAAACAAAGGGAAAGATGAATGGAAGTGGTTTATTGCTAGCCTTAGAGGAGGTGATATCTCGTGGTGCACTCTGGCCCGGGATACACCAGAATTCATCTCTCAGCTCAACGGCTTTCCGAATGTTCCACTCATTGGCACTAGGGGATGTATCACCTACAACCCTGCTCTTGCGTTGAGGCAGTTGGGTTACCCAATGACAAGCCCACCATTGATGGAGTCTTTGGCTGGCTTTGTGTTACATGATAGAGGTTCCGGGGATTTGAGTTTGTTGAGAAGGATTGTTCGTGCTTGGAACAGGTCGGTAAAGAAAGGGCGTAATGAGTTGGGTCGCAAAGATACAAGTGTTGGGGAAGAGTACCTTCAGTGGGTCCAGCTCCGGGCTCGAGCAGTTAAGCTCCCATTTAGAGGCTTTCCTCAGGTTGAAGTTGAGGTTCCTCCACCTGCTCCTATTCTTAATGAGGAGGTTGAGGGGCTCAAGGCTGCCTTATCTCAGTCCCAGCAAGAGAAGTTAGAATTGCAGGCCCAGTTGGAAAAGCTGCTCCGAGAGAAAAAGAGCTTAGAGCAAGAAAATGAATTCAAAGAGAAATGTCTTGCTGACTTCAAAGAGAGAATCGCTGCCAGTGACCAAAAGCTCATTGACATGCAGGGTGGTCTCAAAAGTGCTACAAGCGAAATCAGGGTGCGAAATCTGGATAGAAACAGAGCGCTGAATGATGCCCGTGCATGGAAGGTTCAGTTGAATATCTCCAAGGAATTAGAGAGGACCTTGCGAGGCCAATTGAAGGAAGCAAAAGCACAGTTGAAGACTCTTACTGCTGACTATGAGAGCAAGCTCAGAACTGAGGTGCAAGCAAGAAAGCTGGTGCGAGAGAGGCTTGAAGACTGTCAGGCGCTGCTTCAGGGGGAGCTCAGGAAATCTAGGGCATTGGAGGACCATGTGAGGCACCAGGGTGATTTGTTAGAGAGGTTCAGGGCTGAGATGTTCTACTTGATGGAAGAGCATCGAAGATTGGATGATCATTGCTGGCGCTTGCAAGAGAAGTATGCACTCTTGTCCAAGCTGTGCTATGATACTGTTACAGGCCTTCCAAGGCGCCTCAGAGCTGCAGAGATTGCTGTGGATGTGTGCACTACTCCGGTAGAGGTCAGAAGATTCATCGAGTATGTCAGGGGTTTGATCTTGGAGATGAGGGGGCAAGCAGATCGTCCTTCCACTTCAAGAAAGAGGAAGAGAAACCAATGCAAGGACTTAGCTGTTGTTTGAAATTCTAGTTAATTGTTGCTTTGAGAACTCTTTATGATGTATTCTTGTTTTTACGTTATGAGTAAATAAAAGGATTGTGTGTTTCAGTTCAAATAAAATTGTATGGTTCATTTCACATTCTCGATCCTTGTTGTTTACCCAAATAAAATATGTGATATCCCCGGCACAAAAAAAAACGCATTTTGCATCGCATGCATACACATATACTTATGCATCCATTCATTTCATGCATCCATGCATCTATTCATTCAGGCTCTTACACAATAAATATTTAAACAAACAGAAAAGGCAAGCTGGTTCGCCATCACCGTTACTACACTCGTCTACAGGCAAGGCTCATGGCAGAGAATCAAGAAAGTCCAGACATTGAGATTGAGAGTTACCACTCGGGTCCGGATGATCCGGTTATAGAGATACTCAACCCCGAGCAGCTAGCTCAAGAAAACCGGGTTTTGAAGGATAAGGTAGGGGCTATGGAGGCCCAGATGGTTGAAATGATGGGTATGCTGAGGAATCTGAAAGGCGGGGCCAGTGCTGAGGCCACCGCTTTTGTAAACCCTGATGGAGTTGTCACCTTCATTCCCCCTCCGAGGCCTGTTAATGCTGCAACTACTATTCCTCCTCCGGGAACAGGGATCCCTCATTTTGTCCACTCTCCAGGGGCAAACGGTCAGAGCCATCCAGCTGCTCAGAGGTACCCGTGGGGAATGCCAGTCGGTTATACGCCTCAAAATGTTGAATCCAATCCAGCTGGGGTAACAGGGCCAAGTCAGGCTGCTGTGGTCGTACCTGGAGGAGTTGTTGGTAGACCACAGGTCCACGCTCTTAATCATGATGCTGCACTACAGAGAAATCCACTCAGTCCTACTCTTGGGATCACTACCAATCCTCAGAATGTTGCGTATCAAGTAGGAAGTCCCGCTCAGTTTGGGGGAAATTATTATGGCATGAGTAGTCATCCTCAGGGGCATGTGTTTGAAAGCTCTCAGCCCAGAGACCAGTATCGTGTGCTTGAAGAACGGTTAAGGGCTGTGGAAGGTACAGGTGTTAGAGTCAAGGATGCCCGTGATTTGTGTCTCGTTCCAGATATAGTCCTTCCTCCAAAGTTTAAGGCACCTGATTTTGACAAGTACCGGGGTGCTGGTTGTCCATCAAGTCATATAACCATGTATTGCCGAAAAATGGCTGCGCATGCTAGTGATGATAAGCTGTTGATCCACTGCTTTCAGAATAGCTTAGCTAGGGCATCCTTAGACTGGTACATGCAGTTACAGTCTTCCGACATCCATAGTTGGAAGGACCTCTCAGAAGCCTTTTTGAAACAGTACCAGTACAATATGGATATGGCTCCAGATCGATCTCAGTTACAGCACATGGGCAAAGGAGATAAAGAATCTTTTAAAGAATACGCCCAACGGTGGAGAAGTACAGCTGCACAAGTAAAGCCATCACTAACAGAGAAAGAGATGGTATACATGTTCATGGAAACTCTTCCGGCAATCTACTACGACAGACTGATAGGGAGTGTCTCGTCAAATTTCTCAGACATGGTAGTTATTGGGGAAAGGCTTGAAAACGGTTTGCGTAGCGGGAAGATCGCCAACCACTTTGGTAGTTCAGGTAGTTCAGGCAGTTCAGGTGGACAAAGAAAGCCCTCTTCTCATTTCCCTAAAAAGAAAGAGGGAGAGACCAATGTAATTTCCGGAGGAAATCCATCTTTCAGTACTCCACCGCAGACAGTACCATTCTCGGCACCAGTGCAACCTCAACGAGCCAATGATGGTTATAAAGCCCAGAACTACCAGTATAAGAAGCGCGTCAGTTTTGATCCAATCCCGATGACTTACACGGAGCTGTTCAATCATCTGGTCTCCAAAAACCTAATCAACACTCGCTCGATGAAGCCTCTCCAGCCTCCTTTCCCTAGGAGCTATAATGCCAATGCTACTTGTAGTTTTCATGAGGGTGGAATCGGTCACACAGTGGAGGACTGCAAAGCTTTTAAGCACGTAGTTCAGGACTTAATCGACGCTAATTGGATTTCTTTCAAACAGAAAAGTCCAAGTATAACTACAAATCCACTGCCAGGACATGGGAATCCGTCGACCAATGCAATAGAAGATTCTACTGGACAGGTGATAAGGGAGGTTGAGAAAATTAAAACTCCCTTGGATGCCATTCACGCTGAATTGTGTCGTTTTGAGGTCATTGAGAAAGGATGTTGTCAGGAGAATGGGTGTGCTGATTCCCTGTGTAAAGGGGTCTGTGAAGTTTTTAAGCAGATCTTGCAAGACTTGATGGACCGCCGTGTAGTTCAAGTAGTTACTTTTGAAACAGAAGAAAGCGTGATGACCCTTCAGTCTAATAATGGCAGAGAAGTCAGAAGGCCAATTGAGATTTTATATGATTACAATCCGAGGCCATTGGGGATGGCAGAGGAAAGAAAGAGCAGGTGGTTGGCCAAACTGAGAGGCCATGATCCTTGGTCAAAAAAGATCCCTATCTGTGATATTCGCCAGAGCTTTAAGAGTGCAGGGTTGCTGGACCCTAATCAAATCGCTGCCATTGGGGATGGTCCTGGAGCTGAAAAAGTTGATACCAGCCTAGTCCGCCGTTGCTTTGCCGGTGAAAAGTTGAAGAATTGGGAAGCTGCTGACTTTCCCGTGGCTTTTAATTCAAAGTAATAATTTGTAATGCACCCCTGTGGCTCTGCCCAAGGCCATAGGATAAGTTGTTAGGGGCACGCATGTTTTTATCTTCATTGCTATCATCATCAATAAAAAACGTTGTTTTTGAAATTCATCAATAAAATCATTTCCCTTAATTTCATGTGTCTTCTCCGCTTTATTTTATTTTGCCTGTTTTTTTTCGCCTTTCATTCTGCTTTTTGCCTCTGCAAATGCAGATCAACAATAATTATCTCTGAAAATAACAATGCCGATGATCCATATTTTGACTTTGATCATCCAATTAATCAAACAGAGGGAGATGTTGAGAACAACTGGGAAGCTCCTCCAGAACTAATGAGATTAATGGAACAGGAAGAAAGGGTCATTCAGCCTCACGGAGAATCAACTGAGGTAATCAACTTGGGTACAGATGAGAACAAGAAAGAAGTTAAGGTCGATACCGCAATGAACGACAGTGATCGTATGAAGTTAATTCAGCTCCTGCGCGATTACGTTGACATTTTTGCATGGTCGTATCAAGATATGCCTGGGTTGGATACCGATATTGTTGTGCACAAGTTGCCAGTAAAGCCAGAATGCCCGCCTGTAAAGCAAAGACTGAGAAGAATGAAGCCAGAGATGTCGTTGAAAATCCGGGATGAGGTAAAGAAGCAGTTTGATGCCGGGTTTCTAGCGGTTGCCAAGTATCCTCAATGGGTTGCCAATATCGTCCCGGTTCCGAAGAAGGACGGGAAAGTCAGGATGTGTGTCGATTACAGGGATCTGAACAGAGCCAGCCCCAAAGATGATTTCCCCCTACCCCACATTGATATTCTGGTGGACAGTACAGCCCAACACTCTTTATTCTCCTTCATGGACGGATACTCAGGATACAATCAGATAAAGATGGCTCCGGAAGATATGGAGAAAACAACCTTCATAACTCTCTGGGGAACCTTTTGCTATAAGGTGATGCCTTTCGGACTCAAAAACGCCGGTGCGACGTATCAGAGGGCCATGGTGACATTGTTCCACGACATGATGCACAAGGAAATCGAGGTGTATGTGGATGATATGATTGCTAAATCCAAGACTGATGAAGAGCATATTGTGAATCTGCAAAAACTCTTTGAACGTCTAAGGAAGTTCAAACTCAGATTAAACCCAGCTAAATGCACCTTCGGTGTAAGATCCGGAAAGCTACTGGGGTTCATCGTCAGTCAGAAAGGGATAGAAGTTGATCCAGATAAAGTCAAAGCAATCCTTGAAATGCCAGTACCAAAGACTGAAAGGGAGGTCCTTGGTTTTCTTGGGAGACTGAACTACATCTCAAGGTTCATATCCCAACTGACAGCCACTTGCGAGCCTCTCTTTAAGCTGTTGTGCAAGAACCAAGAATCCAAATGGAACGATGATTGTCGGAGAGCCTTCGAGAGAATTAAAGAGTATCTTCAGAATCCACCAATTCTGATGCCACCGGTGTCCGGAAGACCGCTGATCTTGTACCTAACCGTGTTAGACAATTCGATGGGGTGTGTGCCGGGGCAGCATGATGAGTCAGGCAAGAAAGAACATGCTATTTATTACCTGAGCAAGAAATTTACTAACTGCGAGACAAGATACGCAATGCTGGAGAAGACTTGTTGTGCTTTGGCTTGGGCTGCTCATCGTTTAAGGCAGTACATGCTGAGCCATACAACTTGGTTGGTGTCTAAAATGGATCCGATCAAGTACATTTTTGAGAAACCAGCTCTCGCAGGACGGATTGCCCGTTGGTAGATGTTATTGTCAGAATATGATATCATGTACGTCACGCAGAAGGCAGTCAAGGGCAGCGCACTTGCTGAGTACTTAGCTTGTCAGCCTATCCCAGAATACCAGTCGATGCAGTATGATTTTCCCGATGAAGACATCATGGCACTATTCGACGAGGGGAAGTCCCAAGAAGATGAAAGATGGAGGATGATATTTGATGGTGCATCCAACATGTGGGGGCATGGGGCCGGAGCTATGTTAATCTCTCCAGACAATCGCTTCATTCCGGTCACTGCAAGACTGAGCTTTTATGTTACAAATAACATTGCGGAATATGAAGCATGCATCCTGGGTATTCAGGAAGCCCTTGAATGGAAGGTCAAAAGGCTTGATGTGTATGGTGATTCAGCCTTGGTTATTCATCAGGTGCGAGGTGATTTGATTATGTTCAAGAATTGATGGAGTCCTTTGAGGAAGTCACTTTCCAGCATATCCCTCGAAGCGAAAACCAGTTGGCCGATGCTTTGGCAACCTTGTCGTCAATGTTCAACATCAACTGTGACAAGAGTTTAGCTCACCTCAGAATCCAGCATAGGGATCTGCCAGCACATCATTACTGCACTGCAATAGTTGAAGAGCCTGATGACAAGCCGTGGTACCATGATATCAAGCAGTACATCACCACCAGGGAATACCCTCCTGGGGCATCAAAAAATGACAAGAGAACACTCAGAAGGCTGTCGAGGAATTTCTTCCTGAATGGTGAAGTTCTCTACAAGAGAAATTATGACATGGTTCTCCTAAGGTGTGTTGCGAAAGAGGAGGCCGAAAAGATTATGAAAGAGGTCCATGAAGGCTCATTCGGGGTTCATTCCAGTGGACACACCATGGCCAGAAAAATCTTAAGAGCCGGCTATTATTGGCTGCAAATGGAATCTGACTGTTACAGCTTTGTAAGAAAGTGTCACAAATGCCAAATCTATGCCGATCATATCCATGTACCACCTGCTTCATTAAACGTTCTGACTGCTTCTTGGCCATTCTCAATGTGGGGGATGGATGTCATCGGTCCTATCGAGCCAAAAGCATCAAACGGGCATCGCTTCATCCTTGTTGCCATTGACTATTTCACCAAGTGGGTTGAAGCTGCCTCATACTCAAGCATCACTAGCTCTGTGGTTGCAAAGTTTGTAAAGAAAGATCTGGTTTGTCGTTATGGCCTTCCAAACAGGATCATCACCGATAACGGCAGCAACCTGAACAGCAAGATGATGAAAGACCTGTGCACAGAATTCAAAATCCAGCATCATAATTCTTCCCCCTATCGACCCAAGATGAATGGGGCAGTCGAAGCGGCCAACAAGAATATCAAGAGAATAGTTCAAAAGATGGTGGTAACCTACAAAGATTGGCATGAGTTGCTTCCTTTTGCTTTGCACGGATACCGCACTTCAGTGCGTACCTGTTAGCCTGTAATTTCGACAGGCTTCATTGAAAATGGTCAACAAGGCCTTACTTATATTTCGACGAAGACCAAATTATTTCGACAGAGAAAATGGTCATGCGCAAGGTAAACTCGACAAGCTTCCGGGGAAGCAAAAGCAAGAGAGAGGAAAATGGACACAAGCTTTCGACAGACAGAAAACAGAGCAGTTATGCGCTGAAGACTAGCAGTTGGTCGAAGCGTGATAGAGCGGTTCTGGTCGAAAGTAGGAGTAGCAGTTATTAATTTTCAAATTTCTAGGCAGTTACTTAGTTCAGTTTTTCCCCCTCTTTTCTTTTGTATAAATAGTAGTTTTTGAGAAGAAACAGAGGTCGCAAATCACAATACACAACCCGATTCCTGAAACTCTAACTTCCAAGCCAGAGCGAAAAACGAGTGGAAGAATCGCTGTACGTGATCGTGTACCACTTTTACGATTCAATGCAATTTATTTGTCTTTTCTTTACAATTCATGCACCATTTACTGCTTCTTTTCTTTTCAATTCTGTTAATCATTGCAAATCGTCCCCTTTTCTACATTTTCTGAAACACAAACCACTCGCAATTCAGAGGCAATTGCTTTGAGATTTTTCTAGTTTGATCTCACAAACCTTCTAATAAAACTAGTGATTGTTTGCTAAAAACACCAGCAAACAAATTGGCACGCCCGATGGGACTTTGCCTTTGATTTTGTTCATTTTCGTACTCTCTTATTTGTATTCGCTGTTGTATGCACTTAAGAAGTGGTAAAATGGTTCGTTCTAGTACAATAATGCGTCTAGTTCCAACCTTGTGGTTTCACAAGGGCAAGGAACAACAATGGATTCTGCGAGCATTAGCGCAGGACCATCATCGTCAACAACCGTTCCTTCATTATCAATGACTAATGTTGGTTCAACGCAGTAAGAAATGGCATCTTTGCCTATGTCTTTGCCGTTAAGTGCAGGGCTTCATAGCCCTTACATGGCAATGGGAAACGGTTTAGACCCACATTTGAATAACGTGCATCTACCCCCATTTCCTCTGGGAATGTATGGCATGCCTACTGGAATGCCACATATTTCGACCTTTTCCCCTACACATGTCTCTTCTGAGAGTGTATTTGGTCGGAATCCCCCAGCATTAACCAATACGTCTTTGTTGGCCTTAAGACAGCAAGTAGACGAGAGTAATCACGATATGGTTAATATGCTTACCCAACAAATTGGTACAGTTTTCAATCCATTGATTCAAAATACCAATAACAGTTACCAAATGTTGGCAAATCAGATGAGTAGGATTGCAGATTTCTTTGGGGCTCCAGCGGTTAATAATAGGCAAGTTCCTATTATTGCGGGTAATGCGTCGCCAGTTAACCCCCAAGAAGCAGTTGCAGTCGAAGCGTCCACAATTGTAGGCGAACTACAAGGGACAGTAAACCACGTCCCTGAAGTGGTTTTGGTAAATAGACACCAGAACACTGATGAAGTTGTTCGACAAGTGCAACAACACAATGTTGGCGCAGAAAACAATATAGCTACTTTAGTCGAAACTATTTTGGCGCAAAATGGCCTTAACATAGGTTTACAAAGGCCTAACTTCGTATCACCATTATGTGAATACGTATTACAAACTGAGTTACCAAGGGGATGGAAAGTTCCCAAGTTTACTAAGTTTGGTGGTGATACAAATGAGTCCACAGTCGAACACATTGCTCGTTTCTTGACTGAGGCTGGGGACTTAGCACAAAATGAGAATTTGAAGATGAAATACTTTCCAAATTCTCTAACTAAAAATGCTTTCACTTGGTTCACGACCTTACCCCCTGGTTCTATGTTCACATGGGGGCAATTAGAAAAGGCATTCCATGCACAATTTTACATGGGCCAGTCGAAAATTAGTCTTAAAGAATTGGCTAGTGTTCGGCGCAAAATGCCTGAAACTATTGATGATTACTTAAACAGATTTAGGCTGTTGAAATCTCGTTGCTTCACACAAGTCCCTGAACATGAGCTTGTCGAAATGGCTGCTGGTGGCCTTGATTACTCAATTAGAAAGAAATTAGACACATCTCATTTGCGAGATATGGGGCATTTGGCTGATAGAGTTCGACAAGTTGAAAGGCTTAGAGAGGAAAAATCTAGGTCGAATAGGTATCATAAAAAAGAAAAAGTGGCATATGTCGAAGAAGAATTCGACGTTACATATAGTAATGTCGAAGAAGAGGAGATAGACGTGGCTGAACTTAAGCCTGGTCCTCCTTATACCTGTAAATTATTAAGGCCTGCGAATGGGAATAACCCTGTAGAGCCTAAGAATGATAGATTTATGCCTAAGACTTATACTTTTGATGTTACTAAATGTGATGAAATTTTTGATCTTTTATTAACTGATGGTCAAATATTAGTGCCTAAAGGCCTTAAAATACCAACTCTTGACCAAAGAAAGAAAAAGGGTTATTGTAAGTTCCATAATTTTTTGGGACATAACACTGACCGTTGTGTGCTCTTCAGGGATATTGTGCAAAAAGCAGTTGACGAAGGAAGACTCAAATTTGCTGATAAGAAAATGAAAGCTCCTATGCAGATTGATGTTGATCCATTGCCTAAGGCTGAAGCTATGTATTCTGAACCTGTCGAAGCTGATGTAGGCGTGGTGGATGCTCAAATGGCAGACCCTCCTAAGTGTGTCAAGACTGCCACCGAAAAATTAAAAGGTTTTATGTATGCTGAAGGTAAGAAACAGGAAGTGACCCTAAAAGAATATGATGGGAAGATACATGCTGTGTATCCAAAGGCTGAGGAAGAATTGATAGATTTCCTCAATCGGTGTAAGTGGAATAACTCTGAAGTTATGCTTTGCCCAAGGTGCAGCGCTGTCTTCGACAAAGAAGCAGCTAAAGCTGTCGAAGGTTATCAGGGTCAACAACAACGTAAAAGAAAATGGCTTGATAACAGGCCGAAATTTGACTTTGCAAAAGGAGATCTTCCTGGCTATAAGGCTAATGTGTCAACAAAGCCTTCAACAAGCAAACGACAATTTGCTAAGGAGAAGTCCTCAGCGAAAGGGTATTTGAAGCTGTCAACAAATAAATCCTTTGTCCCAAGTGCTAGTGCTCCTGTTGAAGCGTGGGTGCCCAATAATCAACGTGCTAAAGCTGTCAAGCCAGATACGGATGCTGTTAAGTTTAATTATAAGAATAACTATAAGGGTAAGAACCCCATGACTAGAACACAGTGGCGTCGTTACCAAAGACAATAGAAGAAGAAGGCACACTTTGACATTAACAAGGTTCCAAGTCATTTGGCTAATAACCATGTTCCACGCAGTACGATTGACATTAATCAAGTTCCACGCAGCATAATAGTGGCGAAGAGTGAGGTTCACAAAGCTGAAGTTGCCACAAAGAGGAATGCTGATGTTGCTAGTCATGTGTGTGCAGCGAATAAGGCCAAAGGCAAGGCTGTAGTAACAGAAAAGCCAAGAAGGCCTGCTCTTGAAAGAATATTTCCTCCATTGTCAACAGTGAAAGAAAAGAATGCTGATTTCGACATGGATGAAGACATGGAGTCTGATTTTAATGATTCTGAAGATGATTTCGATGTTGTTTGCAATGTGGTATCAATACTGCCTCTTGAGTACGATGTTATCACAGTACCAAATGATGTTGAAGAGGATTTTACAGAGGATATGGCTCATCATAAGCCAATGTGTTACTATGTGATGAACAATGGTTGTGTCGAAGACCAAATGGCTACCTTCGAGAAGCCAGATATGAGTATGCAAAACCACTTGAAACCCCTGTATGTCCAAGCCGAAGTCAATGGTGTTGGAATTAACAAAGTGTTAGTGGATGGTGGAGCTGCAGTGAATTTAATGCCACATGGTCTTTTGAAGAAGATTGGTAAGTTCGACACTGACCTCAGGCCACATAACATTGTCTTAAGCAACTATGAAGGCAAAACTGGCCATTCTTTGGGGGCCATTGAGGTGGACTTAATCGTTGGTTCCATAAAGAGGACTATATTGTTCTTAGTGATAGCCTCTAAAGCGAATTTTAATTTACTCCTTGGTAGAGAGTGGATCCATGGAGTTGGTGTTGTCCCTTCAACTTTGCATCAACGTTTAGTGATGTGGAAGGAAGATGGTTTGGTAGAGTATGTTGAAGCCGATCAGAGCTACTTCCGTGCTGATGTGAACCAAATTACCAAGGAAATTTTTGAGAAACAAATGGCGAAGATCGTGCCATGTTCATCTTCTAATGAGGCATATGTTCCTGCGGATAATGTTCTTGCCTCAGTTCATCTTGACCCAAATTATGGTTTTGTTTGGGAAAGAGAAATAATGGGAGATGATAGTGTTTATCCTGATGGTGTTCTTCGACCAACAGGGTGGAACACTGGTTCTTGAAAATGTTCTTATGTCAGTGCCCAATGCATGGGACAAAATTACGGCTTATATGGCCGAAAACAAGTTTAACGCGGCTATAGAGGCCGAAATTATTCAACAAACAATGGCTGTCGAAGCCAGTGAGTTACATGAAGGAAATGGCATAGTCATAGATGAAAGACTTGACTGCATTTATGATGATGATCCATTAGGTTTTGAAAAGGATCCTAGAGATTCGGCAAAGCATATGCAAGCTCAAGACCCGTTAGAAGAAGTTGATTTGGGAAATGGCTCAATAAAACGGCCAACTTATATTAGTGCAAATATTGATGCTTCTCTAAAAACCCAAGTCATCACATTGCTAAGGGAGTTCAAAGACTGCTTTGCTTGGGATTACGACGAAATGCCTGGGTTAAGTCGAGAAGTAGTGGAAATGCAATTACCAATTCGACCAGGGAAGAAACCAGTGAAGCAAGTGCCAAGAAGATTTGCTCCTCAAGTGTTGGCTAAGATCAAAGAGGAAACTGAAAGGCTATTCAGAAACAAATTCATCAGAACTGCCAGGTATGTCGAATGGTTAGCCAATATAGTTCCTGTAATAAAGAAAAATGGGACTCTTAGAGTTTGCATAGACTTTAGGGATTTAAATAATGCAACTCCCAAGGATGAATACGCAATGCCTGTGGCAGAAATGCTAATAGATTCAGCAGCAGGATTTGATTATCTTAGTATGCTCGATGGTTATTCTGGGTATAATCAAATCTTCATTGCTGAAGAGGATGTGTCGAAAACTGCTTTTAGATGTCCGGGGGCAGTGGGTGTTTATGAATGGGTAGTAATGCCCTTTGGATTAAAGAATGCTGGTGCTACATATCAGAGGGCCATGAATTCTATGTTTCATGATTTTATTGATGATTTTATGCAAGTATACATAGATGATGTGGTGGTTAAATCTTCCTCAGAAAGTGGTCATTTAGACCATCTCCGCCGTTCTTTTGAAAGAATGAGGAAATATGGATTGAAAATAAATCCATTAAAATGTGCCTTTTGTGTACGTGCAGGTGATTTCTTGGGTTTTATAGTGCACAAAAAAGGCATTGAAATCAATCAAAATAAGACTAAGGCAATTATGGAAACGAAGGCCCCTTCGACCAAAAAGGAGCTTCAGTCGTTGCTGGGAAAAATCAATTTCCTTCGAAGATTTATATCAAATCTAAGTGGCAAAACACAAGTTTTTTCGCCATTGTTAAGACTGAAGAAGGAAGAAGAGTTCAAATGGGAACCAATGCATCAAGCAGCCTTCGACGAAATCAAGTCTTATTTGATGAAACCACCAATTTTGTTGCCTGTTATTAAACACAAAGTGCTCAAATTGTATATAGCAGCTTCTGATAGAACAATAGGTAGCATGTTAGCACAAGAGGATGATAGTGGTGTCGAAAGAGCCATTTATTACCTCAGTAGGGTCTTAAATGATGCCGAAACGAGGTACACTCCTATAGAAAAGTTGTGCCTTTGTTTGTATTTCTCGTGTACAAAGTTAAAGCAATATATAAAACCAGCTGATGTTTCTGTTTATTCGCATTTTGATGTTATTAAGCATATGCTGTTGAAACCAATAATGCATAGCCGAATTGGTAAATGGGCTTTGGCTTTGTCAGAATACAACTTAACTTATCAACCTCTAAAATCAATTAAAGGACAAGTGGTTGCTGATTTTATAGTAGACCATTCTGTTGTCGAAGAAACATTAAGTTTTGTAGACGTATATCCTTGGAGGTTGTACTTTGATGGTTCAAGCCATAAACATGGAGTTGGGATTGGTATTTTAATAATATCTCCTACTAACATTCCAACGAAGTATAAGTTTAAAATTCGAGATGTTTGTTCCAATAATGAAGCTGAGTATGAGGCTTTAATAGTAGGCCTTGAAATTTTACTTGAGCTGGGGGCAAGTCATGTCGAAATAAAAGGTGACTCTGAGTTGGTTGTCAAACAATTGACAAGGGAGTACAAATGCATTAAAGAGCACCTTATCAGATACTTTGTTGTTGCCAATGCTTTGTTAAAAAGATTTGAGTCTGTTCACTTAGAACATTTACCACGAATTGATAATCAAGTGGCAAATGAATTGGCACAAATTGCTTCAGGCTATAAAGTTTCAAAACAAAGCCTGGAAGAGTTAATTGAAATAAAGGATAAAATCATTTCTAATGACTATTCTTCGTCACTATTGTCAACACCAAAAACTGGGGGGGCAACAAACGCAAACGAGGAACTAGTCGTTGTCGAAAAACGTCAATTTTTTGGTGACTTTGACTTAGCAGAAATTTTTGCTCTTGACAATATGACCAATAATGATTGGCGAAAGCCTATTGTGGAATATTTGCAAAATCCCACAAGAAATACCAATAAAAAGGTAAAATACAGAGCTTTGAGCTATGTGATAATTGGAAACGAATTGTTTAAAAAGACTCCTGAAGGAGTACTATTAAAATGTCTTAGTGAAAATGAGGCATATTTAGCAGTTTCTGATACACATAGTGGAGCATGTGGTTCACACCAAGTAGGCCACAAAATGAAGTGGTTATTATTTCGACAAGGAATGTATTGGCCAACTATGCTGAAAGATTGCATAGAATTTGCTAAGGGATGCCAAGAGTGTCAAAAGCATGCTGGGATACAACATGTACCTGCAAATGAATTGCATGCCATAGTCAAACCTTGGCCATTTAGAGGTTGGGCTCTAGATGTGATTGGAGAGATAAAGCCAACTTCGTCGAAGGGCCATAGATATATCCTTGTGGGAATTGATTACTTCACCAAATGGGTTGAAGCTATACCTTTAGCCAATGTTGATCAAGAAACAGTGATAAGGTTTATTCAAAATCATATCATTTATAGGTTTGGAATTCCAGAAACCATTACTACAGATCAAGGATCAGTTTTCACTGGTAGAAAAATGATAGAATTTGCTTCTGAAAATGGTTTTAAGTTATTAACTTCGACACCATATTATGCGCAAGCCAATGGACAAGTAGAAGCTGCCAATAAAGTTATTATTAATTTGATTAAAAAGCATGTTGGGCAGAAACCAAAAAATTGGCATAATACCCTTGATCAAGCATTATGGGCTTGTCGAAATTCACCCAAAGAATCTATCAACACTACTCCTTATAGGCTAACATTTGGACACGATGCAGTGTTGCCTGTTGAAATTTGTCTACAATCAACAAGAATTCAAAGACAGTGGGAGATTCCCTCTGATTATTATTGGAATATGATGCTTGATGAATTTGTTGATTTAGACGAAGAAAGGTTATTAGCTTTAGATATGCTTATTCGACAGAAAGAGAGGGTAGCTAAAACTTATAACAAAAAGGTTAAGTTTAAAGCCTTTGATTCAGGTGATCTAGTGTGGAAGGTCCTATTGCCTGTGGATAAAAAAGATAGAGTCTTTGGTAAATGGTCCCCAAGTTGGGAAGGACCATTTAAAATTTTACAAGTTTATTCAAACGGCGCATATGAGGTCAAAGAGATTGGCGCTGATGAAAGAATTTTGCGTATAAATGGCAAATACTTGAAAAAGTATAAGCCAACGTTGCAAGAAGTTAAAATAACGCTGGAATAAATATAAAGAAAGCGTAAAAACATGGCATTTAAGTTGCCAAAACATTGTCGAAAGCACAGAATAAAAATTGCTCAAGAATAAAATGGAAGAAATTTCATTATAATGTTGCCAAGTTACATGTGCCAAAGGAGGCATTTGTGAATTACATAGTGCCGAAAGGGTAAATAAACTAGGCATAAATAAAACGCTGAATTGCAGTTGGTCTTTTACGACCAAGTAACTTCTCTTTTGGGTGGTCTTCTTCGACCACGTTGACGCTTCCCGTCGTTCGGGGGGTCATTCTTTCGTCTGCGCGTTAGGCTTGTAAGCCTTTCAACTGGGCGTTTCCTTGCTTGGTAAACCTCAGGAAGCCCTTCAGAGAGGAGATATTGATGTGAAGAGAATGGGGAGAAACCCTCTAAGCTTCCCCAAGGAAGACAGTCATCATCAAGGCAAAACACCTGATGAATCTTCCTGCTCCCACTTTGAGTCTCCCGCATAAACTCAGAAAGTTGCAAGATCAAGTGACATGAAGAAAAAAGGAGCAAAGCCATAATTCGCAGAGATCAAAAACCATCACTTTGAACCTCCAGGCAACCTCACTGCAATTATGAGAGATGACGTTACGCGGAAGACTCAAAGCAAAGGGAATGATCCTGGAACGGGAAAGGAAAAGAGGAAAAATCATGGAGTGGTGAAGATGAGAAACAAAACTCTTCTATTTATAAGGAGAAGTATGAAAGAGCGTCAGTTGGTTACGAGTTTGGCGTTCCGAGAAGTGAGGCATCACTTTAATTACGGCGTTAGTAACGTAACGGAAGATGGTGGAACCATTCAAAGTTAAAACAGAGAATCAGTAAACATAGTCAAAGGCCGAAATTACAGGCTGTTCAAGTTCAAGGTTTGAATATGGATTATTGATGGCAACTTATGAGGTAAAAGAAGTGGAAGAATTGGAGAAGCCTTATAGGAAATGGTGAGATAAGGCATTTACTGAGAAGTAAAACGTTGAAGGCCACGTAATACACCAATATAGGAGTAACGTCAACAACACTTAACAGTGGTGACATCAGGTATACAGTTATTTTACTCATGTGCAAAGTTATTTCGATGGTGAATTCAAAAATGTCTTTCTCTTCTTCCTCCTCAAGTTCAGTCGAAAAAGACATTTTTGGGGGGCAATTTGTTAGCCTGTAATTTCGACAGGCTTTATTGAAAATGGTCAACAAGGCCTGACTTATATTTCGACGAAGACCAAATTATTTCGACAGAGAAAATGGTCATGCGCAAGGTAAACTCGACAAGCTTCCGGGGAAGCAAAAGCAAGAGAGAGGAAAATGGACACAAGCTTTCGACAGACAGAAAATAGAGCAGTTATGCGCTGAAGACTAGCAGTTGGTCGAAGCGTGATAGAGCGGTTCTGGTCGAAAGTAGGAGTAGCAGTTATTAATTTTCAAATTTCTAGGCAGTTACTTAGTTCAGTTTTTCCCCCTCTTTTCCTTTGTATAAATAGTAGTTTCTGAGAAGAAACAGAGGTCGCAAATCACAATACACAACCCGATTCCTGAAACTCTAACTTCCAAGCCAGAGCGAAAAACGAGTGGAAGAATCGCTGTACGTGATCGTGTACCACTTTTACGATTCAATGCAATTTATTTGTCTTTTCTTTACAATTCATGCACCATTTACTGCTTCTTTTCTTTTCAATTCTGTTAATCATTGCAAATCGTCCCCTTTTCTACATTTTCTGAAACACAAACCATTCGCAATTCAGAGGCAATTGCTTTGAGATTTTTCTAGTTTGATCTCACAAACCTTCTAATAAAACTAGTGATTGTTTGCTAAAAACACCAGCAAACAGTACCTCAACTGGGGCAACCCCTTTTTCTCTAGTATATGGGTCAGAAGCAGTCCTCCCTATTGAGGTTGAAATACCCTCCCAGCGGGTATTGATGGAAACCAAGTTGGAAGAAGCTGAATGGGTACAAGCTCGTCTGGATCAGTTAAATCTCATTGAGGAAAAAAGAATTGCAGCTTTGTGTCATGGACAGCTGTATCAACAGAGGATGAGGACGGCCTTCGACAAGAAAGTTCGACCTCGAGAGTTCAACAAGGGAGATCTTGTGCTCAAAAAGATATTGCCCATTCAGAGCGATCCCCGAGGAAAATGGACTCCCACTTATTATGGACCTTATGTGGTCAAGAAAGCCTTCTCTGGAGGAGCACTAATACTCACCAACATGGACGGTGAAGAACTCAAAAACCCAGTCAATTCATATTCGGTGAAGAAGTATTATGCCTGAAAGAAATAGACGAAAAAGAGAAAGATAAGCCAAGTAAGAATTAGCTCGCTAGGTTGAAAACCCGAAAGGGCGGCCTAGGCAAAATCAGAGCGACCCGGTGGATTGAAAACCCGCAAAGGGCGATCCAGGCAAAAATTAGGGTCAGAAAACTTGGGCATGAAAATAAACAAGGGCATACAGCACTCCTGAAGGTTTGGATAGAGGGGTGATCAAGGTCAAGGACATAAATGTTTGGCATTGTTCCACAGAGACGGACATTTAGAAACTAGCTTTTCTCTCTCTTTCGTGTCTTTTTGCAGTTTAAATTTTCAAATGTATTGAACAGTCGGCGTAGCTTTCTGTACGACCGGTTTCCACATCAATAAAGTTCAATTTTTCTCATATCAGTTTGCTTTTTTATTTTCTGCTCAAAATAAACGTTTTATGATGATGGTAATACTGAATTGTAAAACATGTGCATAAATCCTAGAGCATTGCAATCATTGCGAAATCCCCAAAAGTCACGGGAAGGAAGTGATTTCTCAAAAACAAATTAATGTTGCAAGGAAAATAATTGCGCCCATCAAACACTTCAGATGGCAAATCATAAAGCAAACCTGCACCCGGCCCGTGCGCCGCAGCAACTCTAATAAGTTCCCCAGTCTTGTGCCATGAGTGTCACGGGTCGGTCGAACCAGCAAAGAGAAAATAAGTCAAGAGCAAAAAAAAAAACAATCAAAAAAAAGAAAGCTGATCAAGAAGAATCAAAAGAAAATCAAAAGCATTTTCAGGGCATTCATCAAATCATCGCATCGCATGCACTCGCATCACACGCACTCGCATGACATGCTTTTGCATAACCTGCACCCTTGCATTCATGCACCATTCCTTACATCAACTAACGTATGCAGGTGCCCTGGATCAGTGCGGTAGCATTGACCAACTGAAGAAAACTAATTGGATTTGCGGATCCCCCTTTGGACCCACGTGTCCCCCAGAAGATTGACTTCACTTCGTATTCGAGCTGCGAGTAAGTCCCTTTGACCTCAATAGGTCCAGTCGAAAAGGATAGCTGTGTTGGCCTAAAACATGGCGCAGTCCTAAGGAAATATCGAGATCTAGACTTGATATTGTACCCTCCCCCGGTCGCTCGAAAGACCACCCCTTTGAGCCCACGTGCTCCCCAGGCCCAAGTGCAAACTCGGATCGTTCGCGATTCGTTAAAATGCTTTAGGCAGCCTCCTTCGCCGGCTTAATGAGGGCCGGCACCCTTTTTTTGTTTTCTTTACTGCTTTCGCTGGCTTATTGAGGGTTGGCGCCAATTGATTCCAAAAAGAAAAAGAAAAAAAAAGAAGAAACAAAAAAAGAGAAAAAAAAATCTTTTCATTGCATTTGTATCATATTTCAAAAAGGAACAAAAAAAAGAGAAAAAAAGAAAAAGGAAAATTCTGATTTCTCTAAGTAGACAAAATTGGTATAATTTCTGAATTCTTTATTTCTATTTTGCCTCGGAATATGTTTCGGCCAATTCATATTCCTTGTTAAAATCCAAATAAAGAGGGGCAGCTGTCATACCCTAATTTTGTCCGCCTAGGTCAAAACCCTAATTCTCAACAAAAATAAATAAATTGAGAAGTGTGGCATTATTTTGAAGAGTGTGAAGAACATTGTGCATACATTTTTTTGAGTTTTTAGGGCAAAAGGGTATTTTGGTCATTTTCTAAAAATAGGATAATTTTTCATCAAAAATCATTGTGCAATTTTAGAGGAAATTATTTGAAGCAAGACACCCTTGGTCATATATTTTTTTGCGCATACATGCACGCATTTGCATAAAAATTCAAATTCAAAAAAGGCATCAAAAAGGAATATTCTACAAAAATTTCAAGATGAGGTTTTTATGATATTTTTGGTCATGGTGACCTCATAAAATGGCATATTCCTAAGATTCCTAGTATGTGGCCTAAATTGGGTGTATTTTTGTACAATTATCCTAAGAAGAATAATCAAAAATGAAGGGATAATAGAATGGTCATATAATAGTACAATAGTACAAGATGACAACTTGCAAAACTTGGGCACCACTCTCCCTTGCTATTTCGAATTCACCCCCTTCATTTCCCTCTCATTTTGCATTTTTTTTGTCCCTCATCATGTGTGTTTCAATCCTCACCCTCCATTCAAATTTTAAATGCAATCCTAGAGTGAGATGAGATGCACAATGACCTAAATACCCTTAAACCTAGTTGCACATTATATATACCTTCATATCCTCACCTCTCACAAGGTTTTGGCTCACAATTCACACTCAAAAACCTAGCCTCTCCTCTTCTCCCTTCTTGGCCGAATACACCTCCTCATTCCCTCACCTCATTTCTTCACTTTTTCACTTCAAATCAACATTCTAGTCCTAAATCCTTCATCATCCTTGCATTCTCTTCAAAGATCCATCTTCAAATCTCAAGAATCAAGCTCAAGATTGAAGATTAGAGGGTTGATTCAAGTGGTTTAGTGTTCATTCACCTTATTTCTTTTGCTATTCTAGCTTGGAGTTGAGGTATACTCTCAATCTTAACATCATCAAAATTTTAGCATAAAAAATGTAGATCATCAATCTATTTTTGCATATCAAGCATTTATTTGCATTTTAGTGCTCTATTTTATGTTATAATGTTGATATAATTGTTGTTGTTGAATGAGAGATGTGTTTCAAGCATTTTGACAAACACTTTGGGAGGTTTGGATGCTTGAAATGCATCTCTCTCTTGGAATAAATTGTGTGTTTGTGCTATTTTCATTTTGTGCTTGCATTTTCATGAATAAAATTGTGATTTGGGATTATGTTTCATTTCGCATATTGTAGAAAAATTAGAGTTTGTGTGATTTTAGTGCATTCCTTTGCTTAATCATGTGAATCCTTGCCAAAAAGCTTGATCTATGTCATTTGCTTGCATGATTTTGTTGCTTTCAAAGAATAAAATGAGGTTTTAGCTCTATGTTGGTGTGGCATTTCATGAGATAATTAGGGTTTGTGCTTGTTTTTGTTGCTTGCTTTGAAAATCATGTTTGTGTTGATGATTTGGTAAGAGGATTTGACACTTATGCACTTGTGCATATCCCAAGTGTTAAAGATTACCTAAAGGGATTCAACACCTTAATTGCATATGCTTGCTAAATAAAATGTCAATTTGATTTTTCATGGCTTGCTAATGATCTTACTTGAGGCAAATGCCCTTTCCAACTTATTCCTTTCATGTGGTTGATTGTAGAAATATGCTAAATGTTGATGCCATCAAAATGATACCACATTGTTGCTTATGTCAAATGTTGATGTGAAATCCCTAGGATTTTGCAAGTGATTCATTAAATGTTTGAATTCACTTGTGCTTTGTAACTTCCTTGCCAACTCACATGTTGTGTCATAAATGCCTAGTTAGGTTCATTTCTTGCCATGCATCTTCAATAAGATGTGCAATCTAGGTTCATTCTCTTGCCCATTCATGCATTTTTGCCAAAATGTTCAACTTGGGTTCATTCTTTGCCTATCTATGTATTGTGACATGATATGTGTAGTCTAGGTTCATCTTTGCCTATTCATGCATTGTGTATTCAAATGTTGTAATGAGATGTTTTCAACATGAAAGGGTAAGTTGCAAATTGTGTCTATGTTGTTGCTTGCTTGATAACATGCTCTCAATGAATGTGCTATGCTTGCATCTATGAACTTTCTTGCATTCATTGTTTTCTTTTCTAAACAACTTGACATGAAAATGGTTACTAGTTTAGATCATTGCATGAATTGTAGTTTAGCAATTTGCATTTTGGTTATTGACTTGGAACTTAATTGAAAATGTTCTACTAGTTTTCCAAAACTCCTTTCCAAAAATCAAATTGCTTTCAAACTTCTTTTCTAAACTATGTCTTTAACAAATTAAGACCAATTTCTTTTCCAAGCTTAAACCCTAAGTTTTTCATAAACAAAATCATTAGTGGCCACTCGAAGCCTCTGCTTGTTTGATCACTAATGAGGAGTTATTAGTGGTAGTCACTCGAAGCCTTTGCTTGTTTGATTATCATGAAAGCTCCCAAACCTTAAATACATGCGAACCCAATTCAATTGCAAAAACAACACGAGTCATTAGTGGTAATTGTCCTAAGCCTTTGCTAGATGATTATCACCGATGCTCGCCTCATTTGCAAAAAAGGACAAAATAAAAACGTAGTTACTTATAATCACTCGAAGCCATTGCTTGTTTGATTATCGGTTTCAACTTATTTTCTTTCGAGTTAGTAATGAAAACCACTCGAAGCCATTGCTTGCTTGGTATTAGTGAACACTCGAGTCTTATTTCAAAAAACACCTAAAAACTAAAAAGCTAAAAACAAAAGAGCCTTTTCAAAACAAGAGAACTACGTAAGCTTTGAATTCTCCATCGCACCGGGAGATACGTAGGAGCGGGTCACATCCCGTCAAGCACACTTTTAAAAAAACAATAAAAAGATTCTTCTTTTCCCCCGTTTTCAAAAACACTTTTCTCAAATAAAAAAGAAGTAGAACGAATTATTTCAAATCAACTCTGTCAAAACCGCACATCAAGTTAAAGGTTCCCTTTCGGTAGAAAGGAGGTGTGGGGTGCTAATACCTTCCCCACACCTAACCGACCCCCGAACCTACATCTCTAGTTCTCAAAGGACCACCCGCCTTAAAAAAAAGGACCCTTTTTCAATATTTTGGTCCCTAAATAAAAAATGTTGATGGCGGCTTCACAAATTTTCACGTTGTACGATGAAAGGTCCAATCCGGATCTTTCGGGGTGCAACAATCTGTACCTTTGAGCGCTTGCCCGCTGTTTCACAGGTATCAGACCTCGGTATGCTCTTCTAGTCGTGCTCCAAGCTTTGCTTCAGAGGGCGGGTGTACCTGCGAAGACACTCCAACGCCCAAGTCAGGAGCGAACGAGCAGAGTATAAATCTGAATGAATAGTGTGTACCTGACAACTGACGTCATTAATGCTTTTATAGCGTTGGTGGGCGATCCTCGAGCATTGGATCTATTCGTACGGACCAATCGGGGTCGTTGATCCAGTTCTCTACTCCTTTGCCCCTTTATTGCTGGGCCGGTCCAGGTAGAGTCAGGAATGGGCTTCGGCCCATTCTGGAACAGTTGCCCCCCAAGCCAAGGTCGTTCGTGGAGCGGGCGTAGGCTTGAATCTTGACCGTACAAATGTTCGCTCCTTTGAGATAGGAGATTGTTTGGTCGATTGTTCGAAATAGTGATAGATCATCCTGCTCCGTTTGTATGACACGTGGCACCTTCATGAAGCGACGTTTCACGTCCTTTCAAGGATCGCTAATGGTGCCTCGAAATTCGAAAAGGCGGTGCCTGGTTATGATGATGGTTCAGTTATCAAAACGCGTGCAGATGAAAGGTCACGATGTTTCGCTTGCTTGCTCCCTAAACCTTATAAATATGCTGCCCCTCCTCTCCTCATTCTTCACTCTTTATCCTGAAGCTCTGAAAGCGGTCATACTTTTGCTCTCGAGACGAACAACAGTTTACTGTTCTATTCTGGCCAGGTGCTCGCCCGTGCACCACTTCCAACTCAGGCGATCTCACTCGTCCGGTCGCTTGATTTTGCTCATCAAGGAGATTTCTACCTTGAGTCCGAACTTTTCTCCTACTCCAGGTATGCGCTTTTTGCTCGTTTTTCTTTAGTTTGTTCGATTCTTCATTGCGTAGAGCAAGGAGGGGGTGTCAGGCTCGGGGTCGACCTTGTCGCCCCCTTCTGCAAATCATCGTTTAGGGTGAGCCTGACTTCCCTCTCCTTGCAGGGTAAGGCAGTGGCGGGAACAAAGAAGACTGCGAGGATATCCGGCCGTCAATCTGCGAAGATGGCTGAGTGCGCTGCTCGCTCTGGAGATACTAGTGCGAGCGGGCTTCTGTCCGAGACTTTCTCTTCCACTGATCTCTCTACTTCGTCATCGTCTGGTCGTTCGTCGAACATTGTCGACACCGTTCAATCTTTTTGAGTGAACCCTGCGCCTCCTCCTGTTCCGACCAATGAGGTGCTGCTTGAAGAGCACGATTGGAGGGGTAGGCTTGATGATGACCGCTCTTGGATTTCTTCCGCTATAACCACCGAGCGTTCGATCTTCCCACTAGGTGATGAGACGTTGCCACTTTTTACTAAGCTAATTGGTTATGGCGACCAGGAATGGCTAGCTGAGGGTGTGCCGGCTCACGAGCATGCTGCCATGATCCCGACCTCTCTAAAATTTATCATGTACACCAATGTTCTCCGAGATTTGAGGGTGCGACCTCCCTTCACATTCTTCGAGAGACGCGTCCTGAGAACCCTTGGGGTCGCCCCCTCTCAACTTCACTTCAACGCTTGGGCGCTTGTTAAGTCTTTCGAGATAATAATGGCCGCTCTTGACCGGGAAGTGAATTGTCGTCTATTCTTCTCCCTATTCGATGTTAGTCGTACCGTGGAGATGAAGAGTGAGCCCAGGCAATGGGAACAAGTTTCTTTGAAAGGGCGAAAGGGCACGATCAGACTCTTCAAACCTTTCTGCGAATCGGCCAAACCTTGGAGGCATGCTTTCCTCTGGGTCGTTCCAATCAATGATCGGGCTAAGGAGATGGTGGGGACTGTGGACGCTGAAGGTCATATTACTTCGATGAAATTCCCTCTGGGTTGGTCGCACTCACACTATGGCCGCGACACCATCCACTATAGGCACCAGAGGAGGCTGAGCGATTACGATATTGAGAGCATCTTAATGCTAGAGACCCTGGTTACTTGGCTGCCCGAAGGGGTTATTCCTTGCAACAAATTCGCTTGTCTTAGGACTGTTGCACCCCGAAAAAAATCCGGATTGGACCTTTCATCGTACAACGTGAAAATTTGTGAAGCCGCCATCAACATTTTTTATTTAGGGACCAAAACATTGAAAAAGGGTCCTTTTTAAGGCGGGTGGTCCTTTGAGAACTAGAGATGTAGGTTCGGGGGTCGGTTAGGTGTGGGGAAGGTATTAGCATCCCACACCTCCTTTCTACCGAAAGGGAACCTTTAACTTGATGTGCGGTTTTGACAGAGTTGATTTGAAACAATTCATTCTACTTCTTTTTTTATTTGAGAAAATGTTTTTGAAAACAGGGGAAAAGAAGAATCTTTTTATTATATTTTTTTTTAAAGTGTGCTAGGGTTTTGTGAATGAATTGTGAGGCCAAAAAAAAAGGTGTGTGTGAGATGAGGTTTCTAAGGTATATATAGAGAGCAACTAGGTTTAAGGGTATTTAGGTCATTGTGCATCTCATCTCACTCTAGGATTGCATTTAAAATTTGAATGGAGGGTGAGGATGGAAACACACATGATGAGGGACAAAAATGAAAAATTGGAGAGGAAATGGGGAGGGAATGGCGCAACATTGGGGTAGGGTGTGGTCTTGGTCACCAAGTTTTGCAAGTTGGCAATTGTACCATTGTACTATCCATGAACCCTCCAATTATCCTCTCAATTTTGATTATTCCTTTCAAGATAATTGTACATAAATCTAACCATTTTGAGCCACATACAAAGTATCTTGAAGAATATGCCATTTTATGAGATCACCATGACCAAAAATATCATAAAAATCACATCTTGAAACTTTTTTGTAGAACATTCCTTTTTGATGCCTTTTTGAATTTTTTTGTGCATAATGCATGCATGCATGCGCATGCATATATACATGACCAAAATGTTTTGCTTCAAATAAATTTCTCTAAAATTGCACAATGATTTTTGATGAGAAAATATCTTATTTTTAGAAAATGACCAAAATACCCTTTTGCCCTAAAAACTCAAAAATGCATGCACAATGTTCTTCACACTCTTCAAAATAACGCCACACTTCTCAATTTATTTATTTTTGTGGAAAATTAGAGTTTTAAACCTAGGCGGACAAAATTAGGGTATGACAAGGACGTCTGAGCAAGCTGAAAATAAACTTGGTGTGCTTTTAATTTTTCTTTTGTTCGTTAGCTTTGATCGTTTTTACTTCGTCTTGCCTCTAACCCTTTTTCTCTTTTCAGCTGAATTGTCGGGCATAGGCTTTGAAGCCCTTTTGGCCAAGACAAAGTCAAGGAAGCAGAAGAGGGTGACCTTTGCTTCTCCTTCTCAATCTCTCCATGCTGAGGGCGATCGTAGACCTCCTATTTGTGACCAGGGAACGAACTCCGCTTCTAAGAAGAGAGATCGGGCTCAGAATTCTGTGGACGCCGTTGCGATTGACCTTGACCCTCCCCAAAAAAGAATAGAAACACCGAGGAGGTCGTCTTTGGATTTGGACGATCTTAAAGATGTAGACTTGGAACGCCTTCGAGCAGACCCTCTGCTGTTCGTTGTAGAAATTGCTCAAGCTGCTTCTCAAAAGCTTGCTCGTTATAAATCTGAGGAAGCTAGCCGTCAAGTAGGTATGCGCTTACTCCATAGAAACTTATGGTTGGAGGGTGATCTCTTGGATAAAACTGACAAGTATAAGTCCGCTCTTGGTCATATTACAGATTTGCGGGCAGAACTCGAGAGTACCAAGAAAAAGCTTGAGGATGATGAGGTCGCCCTCCAACCGACAAAGAACGCACTTGGGTCGGTCATTGCCGAACGAGACGCGGCCATAACAGCCAAGGTAGATGCTGAAGCCAAACTTGCCACCGCTACTGTCGGTTTGACCGAGCAATCTACCAAGGTGAATCAGCTGGAGGAGCAGGTGGTCGGTCTGAAGGAAACCTTGAAGGCCGTCGAGGACGAGCGGGATCAGGCCAAGGGAAAGCTAGTGGCCTTGGAGGACATGACTATTTCAATCGCCAAAGGGCGCTTCGATGAGGCTATTGCTCAGATCCAGTATTGCTATCCTTCTCTGGAGATTAACCCTGAGATCGTGAGCAACGATCATTTTGAGGAACGGCCAAATCGTTCGTCTTGCGGAGAAAGATGAGCATGGGAACGTCATCCAAGAAGAAACAGTCATCTACAGCCGTGCTGAGTGACTCGCCCTTTTTTGTATTTTCAACAATTGTACTTTGTTTTCTGGTAATCTTTGTGGAGCCCGGCTTTCTCCGGGCAGACCTTAATGTTAACTATCTGTACTTTTTCTAAGTTGATTTACTTTGATCGCGGCCTACGGGCTTTATAATACTATTTCAGCCCTCGTTGGGTCGATCTTCATAGGGATCCCTGTAAACAGCTTACCAAGTTTCTACTTGAGATTTAGCTCGTTTACCGGGTGTGTTCGTACTTAAGATCGCTTAAGTTTTCTCCTAAGCAGTTTATCAAACTCGGTTTGAACTTAACTCGCTTAAGAGGTAATTGGTTAAGATCGCTTAAGTTTCCTCCTAAGCAGTTTATCAAACTCAGTTTGACCTTAACTCGCTTAAGAGGTAATCTGTTATTGGGTCGATCAACATCTTTTAAAGAATCAAATTAAGAAATACCTTCGCCATTCAAATGACGGGCAAGCGGGCCTCGATAAAAACCCCATGGGGAAAAAGAGTGTCCC
Source organism: Astragalus glycyphyllos (assembly GCA_963573325.1). Classification (NCBI taxonomy): domain Eukaryota; kingdom Viridiplantae; phylum Streptophyta; class Magnoliopsida; order Fabales; family Fabaceae; genus Astragalus; species Astragalus glycyphyllos. The sequence goes on along the minus strand of OY754314.1, from coordinate 9,057,620 downwards.
GCTCGTTTGATGTTTTATTCATTGTTCAAGCAACAACATGACATTTTTACAAACTTTCAAGTGAAATATCTTCTAAGATTTGCTGCATTCCAAGTATTTGGAATGATGCCTCCGTCTACATTCTACAAGATGTACGCCCCTTTGCCCGTATTGGCCGCCACTTGGTAAGGACCTTCCCAATTTGGGGCAAGCTTTCCTTGACCAGCATTTCTTCGGCCAATATCTCCCCTTCTTAGGACGAGTTGCCCTTTTTCGAAGGCTCTAGGAACGACCTTGGCGTTGTGTCTTGTGGCCATCGCTTGTTTTACTAACACTTCCCTAAGGGCAGCCTTACTCCGTAGCTCTTCCACTAGATCGAGCTCTTCTCTGGTCACCTGTTCGTTTTCTGACGACGGCATAGGATTGCTTGTTCTCCAGCTTAGTTCTCCCATTTCGACGGGAATCAGCGCATCCGTTCCATAGACCAGTTTGAAGGGGGCTTCTCCAGTAGTCGAGTGTGGGGTTGTTCTGTACGCCCATAATACTGAAGGGAGCTCTTCTGCCCACTTCCCTTTAGCTTCATCTAGTCTTCTTTTGAGTCCTCTCAGGATGACTCTGTTGGCTGCTTCTGCCTGCCCGTTCATTTGCGGGTGTTCGACTGACGTAAAACGCTGTTTAACGCCTAGTTCCGCTAAGGCTTCTTGAAAGTTTCGATTGGTGAACTGTGTGCCGTTATCCTAGACAACGACGTCGGGGATCCCAAAACGCACCAAGATGTTCTTTCGGACGAACTTGAGGCAATTCCTTGAAGTAATCGTAGCTAGTGGCTCGGCCTCGATCCACTTGGTGAAGTAGTCAATTGCAATGATCAGAAACTTCAACTGACCAGGGGCGAGTGAGAAAGGTCCTAACAAGTCAATACCCCACCATGAGAATGGCCATGGGGCGGTCAAACTGTTGAGCTCGGTTGGAGGTGCAATGTGAACGTCGGCATGCCTCTGTCACTTGTCACATTTCTTCACTAGGTCTCTTGCGTCCGCATCCATGGTCGGCCAATAATAGCCCGCCCTTGATGCCTTTTTTGCCAGCACCCGCGAACCCATATGATTTCCACAGATGCCTTCGTGGATCTCCTTTAGTACGTAATTTGCTTCTGTTGGAAGTAGGCATTTGAGCAAGGGCATAGTGAATCCCCTTCTATAGAGCTGCTCATTTATGATCGAGTAGGATGTTGCTCGTTTTCGAACGAGCGCAGCTTCTTTAGGGTCCACAGGTTCTTCCCCATCCTTTATGTAGTTAAAAATGGGGTCGATCCAGGTTCGAGCTGAGTCAATTTTACACACATCTGCTCCCAGTGTGGCCTCCAGCCTTACACTTGGTTCAGATTGAACTTTTTGTATCACACTTCTGTGGTTGCCAGGGTTCTTCGTACTTGCGAGCTTGGGTAAGATGTCCGCCCTAGCATTCTCTGTTCTTGGGACGTGCCTGACTTCGGCGTATTCGAATTTCTGCATCAACTCCTTGACTTTTGCGAGGTATCTCTAGAGGATCTCGTCTTTGGCCGAAAAGATGTCTTTGATCTGGGATACCGCTAACAAGGAGTCTGATCGGAGTTCTACCTTCTTCACATTGAATTCCAGAGCGAGCAACAACCCAGCTAAACAGGCCTCGTATTCAGCCTGATTGTTGGACGTTGGAAAAGAGAAAGCCAAGGAGACCTCGATAGTCATTCCTTGCTCATTCTCAAGGATCAAGCCAGCTCCGCTGCCCTTGCCGTTGGACGACCTATAAACATGCAGCGTCCATAAGTCGTGGACCGGGTCCTCCGCTCCTGTAGTCAATTCTGCAATAAAGTCGGCCAAGACTTGTCACTTAATGGTCGACCTAGGTTCGTGTCTGATTCCAAATTCGGATAGTTCTACAGCCCACTTGATCATTCTTCCCGCCAGATCAGGTCTGTGAAGGATCTGTCTAATCGGTTGGTCGGTTCGCAGAGCGACCAGGTGGGCTACAAAATATGGCCTCAATCTTCGAGCGGACACGACCAGAGCTAAAGCCAACTTCTCAATTTTTTGATATCTAAGCTCTGGCCCCTGTAGTACCTTACTAACGAAGTAGACCGGGTTTTTCTTCGTTCCTTCTTCTCGTACCAAAACAGCGGCCAAAGCCTCGTCTGTAATGGATAAGTATAGATAGAGCGTTTCCCCGGGCTTAGGAGTGGTCAAAATCGGTGGTTCTGCCAAGGCCGCCTTAAGTTGTTCGAGGGTTTGGTCGCATTCAGGCATCCAATCGAACGCAATTTCTTTCTTCAACAGCCTGAATAAAGGTAAGGATTTGTTTGCGGCTTTGGACACAAATCGTGAGAGAGCGGCAATCATGCCATTTAGTTTCTGTATTTCTTTCTTTGTAGTTGGCGGCTTCATCTCAGTCACTGCTCGACATTTGTCTGGGTTGGCTTCAATCCCTCTTTCGGGGAGGTAGAATCCAAGAAATTTGCCCGCCCTTACCCAAAAGGTACACTTTTCTGGGTTGAATCTCAACGAATTTTTTCTGGCTTCTTTGAACACTTCTCTTAGGTCGTCTATGTGTGTTCGATCTTGCTTGCTCTTGATAATCATATCATCCAGGTATACTTCCACAATCTTCCCTATCTGATCGTGAAAAACTTTGTTCATCATGCGCTGGTAGGTCGCTCTAGCGTTCTTCAGCCCAAAAGGCATAACTCTATAACAGAAATTTCCCCTGTCCGTCATGAATGCGGTCTTTTCCTGATCTGGTGGATGCATGGCAATTTGATTGTACCCAGAATAGGCGTCCAGGAAGGACAAGATTTTGTGTCCACTCGCATTATCGACCAGACGATCAACACTAGGGACGGGGAAAGCGTCCTTCGGGCATGCTCGGTTGAGGTTAGTATAGTCTACGCACATTCTCCATTTGCCATTTGCCTTCTTAACCAAAACGATATTAGACAGCCACGTGGTGTATTTTATTTATTTTATGAAGCCTGCATCGAGCAAGTCCTCAACGGCCTTGGACGCTGCTCGCGCCTTCTCTTCTTTCTGAACTCTCCTCCTTTGGGCAACCCATTTCGCTCCTGGGTTGACTGCTAAGTGATGACATGCCACTTGAGGGGGAATTCCGGGCATGTCCGCCGTGCTCCAGGCAAACAGATCCGCGTGGTCTTTTAGGCATTGGACGAGCTCGTCCTGAGTCTCAGGGGAGAGATTGTTTCCAATCTTGATTGTCTTCTCTGGGTCGTCCCCTAGTTGTACGTGACAAAACTCTCCATCTGGCTCTGGTCGCTTGATTCTGTTCTTCAATTCTTTGGTCAAAAGGTCGTCTCCTTCTTCTTCCTCACTATCTGGGTCATAACGAGCATCAAGATCTGCCAAATTTACCTGTCCGCTGCTTTTCATTGCTTCTTCTATTTCTCTTACTACTTTTTTACCTTTTTCCTTTAGTCCCAGGAGGAATGCTCGCTTTGCGGACAGTAAGTCGGCTGGGACAGTTGCGGCCTCCCCAGACTTAGTGTAGAACTTCATCTTCAGATGTACGGTTGACGGAATTGCTTCTAAACGAGCAAGGGTTGGCCGCCCAATGATACACTGATAGACCAATTTGCACGGCAAAACGATGAAATCCGCTCTGACCGTCCTGAAGAGGGGATTTTCTTCAGTATCATCTCCAAAGGTCACCATCAGCTCTAGCCGTCCTATAGGAGTTGTCGAGGCACCACTGAACCCGGTGAGAACTGTTCCTCTGTATGGCCTTAGGTCGTCTTTTGAAATCTTCAACGCGTCCAACAGGTCTTCAAATATTATATCTGCTGAACTACCTTGGTCCACTAATATTCGCCTAACTTCCACGTTCGCCATTACTGCGACGATCACCAAAGGTACTTCGTAGTTGGGCGTTCCGTCGATGAGATCCTCGTCTCCAAAGGAGATGGATGGTCAAACGGAAGACGGCCGTGGAGTGGAGGTCGAGGCGATGCTCATGATCTCGTCCCATCTTCTTTTGATCGATTTGTTAGTCGAGGCATCCGTGGGTATTCCTCCGGATATGACCATAGCGACCAGTCTTCCTTTCGAATTCCTAGCGCCTATACTATTCTCATCATCGTCGTCCTCTTCTACGACTTTGATCATTTCATCTGCTTCTGCTTTTCCCCTTCTAGGTGAACGGGTAACCTTCCGCTCTTCTCGTGCTTCCACATGATCTCTTTTTACGTACTGAGTCAACTTCCCTCTTCGTATTAGAGCTTCCACATCATCTTTAAAATCCATGCAGTTGTTAGTGTCATGCCCGTTACTCTTGTGATACCTAAAATATTTTTTCGAAGGACGCTGCCCGTCTTTGAGCACGAGGGGTTCCGGTGGTTTGACATCTCTGAATTCTGCGTTGGCACACTCCGCTAAAATGTTCGCGTACGAGGAATTTAGCTTAGTGCGTTCAGCGAATCTCTTGATCCTACCTTCCCTGGTCGGGCGGTTACTGGCGCACTCTTCTTTTGCCTTTATATCTTTTGCTGATCGCGAGTGTTGGTTCATGCCCATTTCAGCAGCTTCAAGAGCGGTCGTTCTCTCCTCATAATTCATGAACCTTTGAGAGCGCCTTAGGAACATCTCTAGGTCCCTGGGAATGTGGAGTCCCACCTCCACTTCGAAACAACTTCCTCTTAAGAGGCCCGTTCTCAAGAAGATCAACCTCTGATTATCGTCCAAGTTTCTGACTTGATCGGCTTCTCGATTGAATCTTTCAACATAACTTCTCAAAGACTCATGCGGGCCTTGTCTGACGGCGATCAAAACGTCCTGAGATTTTGGCTTGATCCTGGAGGTCGTAAAGCGGGCGGTGAACACCCTATTCATCTGCTCCCAAGATGAAATGGTGTTGGGCTTTAGCTCGGCGAACCATTCCAACGGCTACCCTTCTAGAGTAAGGGAGAAGATTTTGCATTTTACAGGTCCGGGCGCTCCGCGATATTTCATCATAATATCAAAGTGCTTTAAATGGGCGTCCGGATCTTTCACGCCGTTGTACATGTTAAGGTCGGTCGGAGGCTTTTCCAACGAGTGTGGGATGAGAAACTCATCTATTTCTCTCGTATATGGTCCAAGGCTGGTATCCATCTTATCTTGACGGCCCAGTCGCTTTTCTGGGTAGCTTGCTCCACGACCGTGGTCGTTGGAATAATCTTTCGACCGATATGAGTATCGCTCGTTAGATCGGCTTCGAGAACGAGTAGGTGAACTGGTCGATCCATGAGAGGAACCTTCGTGTGATGATTCTTTAGGCCAATAACTGTAATCAGATCTGGACGGAGTCTTTCTTGGAGGGGTGGCCGCTCCTCCTCGTCCCCTCCTCGGGGTTGGAGATCGATGGACCAGCTGCCTTCGCGGAGGCAATCGACGAGGTCTTGAAGGACGTGCTCGCACGGCCGAACTGCCCTCATGATGAGGTCGCTGCTCTGGGGCCGTGTGTGCTCGCCTCGAGGCGATCTGATCTTCTATTGCGTGAGGCGGTCGTTATTGCGATTCAAAGCCTGGTTTCGGTCGTGCAGTAGTTCTCGCAGCTCTTGGACCAGGTCGGCCGAAAGCTCTACTGTGACCGGCTGTGCAAGAACGGTGTTGTTGCCTTCAACACCCGCTGGTGGTGGTCGAGTTGGGATCTCGGCCACACTTTGTAAACGAGCCGTGGCCTTTGGTCGGCCTCGGGGTGCCTTCGGGGGCATCTTCGGAATTGGTGGAAAGCGCGCGAGCTCCCACTGTGGTCGCCAATTGATCTGTACCTTTGAGCGCTTGCCCGCTGTTTCACAGGTATCAGACCTCGGTATGCTCTTCTGGTCGTGCTCCAAGCTTCGTTTCAGAGGGCGGGTGTACCTGCGAAGACACTCCAACGCCCAAGTCAGGAGCGAACGAGCAGAGTATAAATCTGAATGAATAGTGTGTACCTGACAACTGACACCATTAATGCTTTTATAGCGTTGGTGGGCGATCCTCGAGCGTTGGATCTATTCGTACGGACCAATCGGGGCCGTTGATCCAGTTCTCTGCTACTTTGCCCCTTTATTGCTGGGCCGGTCCAGGTAGAGTCAGGAATGGGCTTCGGCCCATTCCGGAACAATAACAATCAAAGCAATTAATCACAATATCTCAAGAAATCAATAAATCACTAAATCAATCAAATAAAAATATAGAAGATTCCTATGCATTAACCGGTCATCGACGGCCTAAACTTCATTCAACCTTACCCCCGAAGAGTAGTCAAATGATCTTTAGGTATCGCTGACTATTTAACTCTAGTAGAGCTTGGGTCACTCTACACATATTTAAATTAAAACTTTACGCTAACTGTCCCGACGAATACGGTATCTTGCCCCCACCTGAAATACAGCACAAACACGACAACTGCTCCGCTAACACCGACAAGTACTCAAACACCAACACCGCTACGAAACTACGAACTCAACGGTATAATCGGCTAGACTTTTAAGTGTTTTTGAGGTGCTAAATAAAAATGGTGTAAGGTTGGGTGTATATAGGCTATGGCCGAAGGTTTTTGAATGGTAGAAGAACTCAAGAAATGGCAAGGTATTTATAGTCCAAAGCAAGCATGAGGTGTGTTTCAATTTACTTTTGTGTTGTCAAAATTGTAGAAGAGTTTGGATGGCTCATCTATAATAACACTATTCCTAAGCATGAGGTGTGAATCTCATATTACTCCAACATAAAAGTAAAAAGCATGAGGTGTTAAGTAACTTTATTGTTTAATAGGAGTTAAAAGGGTGAACACTCAAGTAAGCATCTAAGTGGCCAAATCTAATGAAGCCAACGAGTATTAGTTGTAAGGAGGAGGTGTTGATAATGACATTACTTATCATGAAGGTTTTGTGATGAAATAATAAAATAATGCATATAGATTTAAAAGCATCGTAGCTTCACATAAGCTCTTTCTTTCTTGTACTATTATTTAATGCATATATAACTATATATATATATATATATATATATATATATATATATATATTAAAATAACTATCTCATATTTACTATAACAAGTATCTAGTTAAATTGATACATACATATCTTAGTTTAAGAAATTTGGGGTGTTGCACTTATGTCTACTTCTAAGTCCCCAAAACACACAAATAAACTTAAACAATTTTTAAAACATGTCCTAATAATTATTTAAGAAAAGTGGGGTGTTACACTTGGCATGGACAAACCGGGTCGCACACTTCGGGGATCAAACCACCAACAGGTATTTAGTATTTTTATCGTAATTTAATATTTTTTGACACGTATTTTGTATTTTTATCGTAGTTTAATATTTTTGACACCTGTTTAGTATTTTTATGCTTTAATTATTGTTGTTATTATTTAAGAGTCGAGTCAGCTCATTGGACTTTGAAGAGACATTTGGGGAGTTCTGGAGGAGACTTGTCTAAGTGTTTTCAATCTGTGCATGGCATGCTTACCCTTCATTTTGATAAAGTCATCGGGTCTTTCCAAAGAAGCATGAACTGTATTGAAGTGGCACACAATACTCCTTTCTATAAAAAGCTTCGCGGTCTTGTGTCTTTAAATGCTTTGGATCATATTCTTAAAGAGTTTTCAAAAACGACATCTGGGGTTGGATATGACAAAGGTCGCTGTGGGTGCGTTCTTCGAAAGACGCATCTTCTTCCCTGTGCTTGTGAGCTAGGTGTGTACCATGTCTCCGGTACTCCTATTCCATTGGATGTTGTTGATAGCCATTGGAAAAATTTGAGTTTAGATTCTATTGATGATGATCTTTCAAGAAAAATATGTTGATCGTGATATATCTTACATTATGGAGATGATTTGAGCGAGATATAATGTTATGACTCCTAATGAGAGATTTGTGTTCAAGAAACAACTTAGTGAGTTTGCATTCCCTACCACTTCTTCAATGGTTCCACCACCATTTAAAGTTAAAGCAAAAGGTGCACCAAAGAAGAAAAAGCATAAATTATATGATGTCAAGCGTAATCCTTCTGGTTGGGAGCATGTGGATGAGAAGATGAAGCTGACTCAAGAATCCGGGGCTTCTAAAAAATCATCACAGTCGAAAAAATGGTCTTCTCCTAAAGTCTCACACCGGTCTTCAAAGTTAAAGGTATCCCAGAGTGCTTATAAAAAATTAACACAGCAGGGGGAGACTAAATTGAATTTACCGTGGGTTCCTCATCACTTACACTCTTATGTTGAAAATATTATTGATGTTGAGCCTGATGGTAATTGTGGATTCCGAGCAGTTGTTGTTGGTCTCGATCTTAGTGAGGATAGTTGGCCTTTAATTAGGCAAGAATTAATCCAAGAAACAAAAGACAGGGAGCAACTATATTCTTACATATTTGGGGATGACAGACTTGCAGTGCTTAGAAAAGTGGTTTTCAGGAGGAGGAAAAGTGGTTGAGTTTGCCCTATGGTTGGATCCGTATACCGGCCGTTTCGCCCTATGGCATGCCCAGGCTCCGATCATGCCCCCTCCCACTGATGCGCCAACTGTTGTAGACTTAGCCGATGATTCTGACGATTTAGATTGACATTTCTTGTATGCCCCTATCTATATATATATATATATATATATATATATATATAGGGGCATATCTAGTGAGAAATGATTTTTTTATGTGATAGTGAGAGGACTCATTTTCACCCATTGGATTAAAATGAAAGTTCAAGATTAAAACATCTTTTAGACACCCACCCACACATGATTCTTCTGCCTATTCTTTTTCCATCATATCCACTTTTTCTTCCAGGCTTTCTTACCGCCCAACCTCTCACGTTCACGCCCAAGATCCCAAACAACTCCAAATCAAGAAAGCTAGCACATATCAAGCAATAAGATCTCTGCTGAAATGTTTAACGAAATGACAAACATTGCAGCCCCCTTATCCCATTAAAAGAATGAGACAAATCCAAATCTACACTTGACTTCTACCTCGTTCGTATCCCTTTGTCACATTCTCAACAATTTTGTTAGCATATCATACACACTCAAGTCAAAATGCAGACCATGATCAAATCAATTTTATAAGATTAACCATTATGTAATAAGGAGCTTGGTTTATTCAAGTCTTTGTTAGACTCTACAAATGAAGTCTCAAAACAGATTATTAATGAAGTCCCAAAACAGAGATATACGAAACTTAATAAAGTCCGAAACAAATTTTTAATTGTATGTTAAGAAATAGGATTTGCAATCCATGTTTCAAAGGCATGCTTCTTCAACGACCAAAACAAAAAAACGCAGAGGGCTTCATGAAACCGTGTGACTAAAGGGAGAGAAGAGTAAGATAATATTGGAGAGAGACGAAGAAGAAGCTGGGGAGTTGGGTCCTTTCATCTTCGATGTGCTTTAAGAGTCCCGTTCCTGATATTTTATGGGCTCTAGGCAAATTGTGAAAAAGGGTCCTTTATATAACTATTTTTTAATTTAAAATACTAGTATATTTGCCCGTGCGATGCACGGGAAACATTTCGAGTACAATGGTCATTAACAAAATCACAATTCATTAGCATTACTATTATAAATTCTTAAATGTCACCCCCACACACATATATGTAGTATTTTTTAATTGATTTATGTTTGTCAGATAAATTAAAGATGTTCTTTTTACCAAGAATGTGTGAGGAGTTATGGTTATAGTTTTTTAATGTATCAATATTATAAACACATTTCTCTTTTTATCTTTTGACGTTAGTGCGATACATCATTTCATATTTTACGGTTATTAAGTCATTTGTGTCTTATTGGTCAATAATAGTAATTATGTATTTGTAGTATGTAATATATATTTTTTTGAATATATATTACATAATGATTATTCAAGATATTATGAATTAGTCAAAAAGATAGCTTTAATTTTTTAATGGCGTGCCTAAATAAAGGGTGTCAAAAATATGTCACTGACAATTGAAAAATATGTCAACGGAGTATGAATAATAACTAATTCGTTGCTAACAAAATTAAATTAGGTTTAACCCATTGATTTTGTGATTCGAAACCAGTAAGATTAGGACGTGTATAGCCTTTTTTTTTTGTCAAAGCATGTGTATGGCTTCTTTTTGGGAAACAAATGTGTATGGTTGGATTCCTATATTTTTTGACAAAAAGAATATGTATATTATCCAAACAATAATTGTAGACTAATTAAATCAACAGATTTGTTCCATATTCTATTTCCATAATAACATGTGTCTTTATCAGGGTATATTTTTGCAAAAACTCTATGATGGAAATTGACTAAAACGTTAAAGTTTTTTGAGCATATCCAACGGTGAACTCTATGCGGGTTCTTAAAGTAAACTCCACAACGCCACCTATGTTTTAAGCACTCGAACAAACTTTTATTCCAATTGTGAACCCACAAAAACATAAGTTGGGTCTAATAATTTATCTCACTTAATTATTTTTTATTCATTTTTATTTTTCTATGATTTTAATTTATTGATTAATTTATTTTAAAATATAATTATTTACTTTAATTACTTTTTTGGTTTAACCAAAACAAAATATGTTATATTAAAACCATAAAACAGGATGAATTTGGCTATTTTTTACTAAAACTTTGATGATGTGGGTGGAGATAATAATAATATTAAAGTATTATTTTTTTTTATTGTAATAATTATAGCAAATCACTTAATTGTTATTATAATTATAGTAATTCACAAAAGTTAAAAAATGTAATCTTGTTGAAAAGTTATATTGAGTAATATATTATTCACAGAAATTGTAAGTTAAAAACTGTTAAGTGAGTTTTAGTAACTTAAAATAAATTTGGTTATGGTTGATAAATAATTAAATTGAATTATATGATACTGTAAGATATTATAACATAAAATGCCATTTGTAACATAAAATGACTTATAGTTCAATTAATTGAATTGAAATACATTGATAAGCTTTATATTACAAAATATTATAGTACTAAAATACTCTTGTACACATAAGAATCGGTTAATTTGAGTTAAGATATTATTACACAATTTTTAAATAAATTTACTACATTGGAAAATTTTATTCAGAAAAAATAATAAAAGCAAAAAAAAACCATTTCATATGTAGGCCCGTGCTACGCACGGTGTATAGTAAAAACAAATATAAATTTTATGTTTTTTGAAAATGTCATTTTTTATATTATTAAGTTGTTTTAATAATATTTATATAGTTATTTAATAGAAAATAATAATAATAATAATAATAATAATAATAATAATAATAATAATCTATAACTATTAATAAAGGGGATTCTAAAAAAACTGTCATTTTGGTGTCAGATTTTTCTGACCAAAATGTCCTTATTGTAATGATAACTACCCACTAACACCCAACACATTTCTATTTCTAATTCTAATAATAATAATAACCACCCACTAACACACCAATACACCAACACATCCGGACCCGTCTTTCCCCCCTAGTCTATAACAATATATAAAGGGTCTTCAAAAAAAAACTACCACTTTTGGTGTCATATTTTTTTTCCCTTATTGCCCCTACACACCCAACCTACCATTACAATAATACCCTTAAAAAAATAAAATGCTACATCAGATGTCCAAAAAAATTGCTCCAGTAACTGTGTGTTAGCCTGTAATTTCGACAGGCTACATTAAAGATGGTCAACATGGCTTGATTTATATTTATTTCACAAAGACCATATTGTTTCGACAAAGAAAATGGTCGTGTGCAAGGTAAACTCGACAAGTTTCCAGGGAAGCAAAAGCAAGAGAGAGGAAAATCGACACAGGCTTTCGACAGACAGAAAACAGAGCAGTTATGCGTTGAAAACTAGCAGTTGGTCGAAGCGTGACAGAGCGGTTTCGGTCGAAAGTAGGAGCGGTTATTTGGCCGAAAGTAGGAGCAGTTACTTATTTTCAAATTGTTAGGCAGTTACTTAGTTCGAATTTCCCCCCTTTTTTCCCTTGTATAAATAACTGTTTCTGAGAAGAAACAGGGGTCGCAAAATCACAATACACACCCGATTCCTGAAACTCTAACTTCCAAGCCAGAGCGAAAAACGAGTGGAAGAATCGCTGTACGTGATCGTGTACCATTTTTATGATTCAATGCAATTTGTTTTTCTTTTCTTTACAATTCACGCACCATTTACTGCTTCTTTTCTTTTCAATTCTGTTAAATCATTGCAAATCGTCCCCTTTTCTACATTTTCTGAAACAAAAACTTTTGCAATTCAAAGGCAATTTCTTTGAGATTTTTCTAGTTTGATCTCACAAACCTTCTAATAAAACTAGTGATTGTTTGCTAAAAACACCAGCAAACAAATTGGCACGCCCAGTGGGACCTTGCCTTTGATTTTGTTCTATTCGCTGTGGTATGCACTTAAGAAGTGGTAGAATGGTTCGTTCTGGTACGAATAATGCATCTAGTTCCAACCCTGTGGTTTCACAAGGGCAAGGAACAACAATGGATTCTGCGAGCGTTAGTACAGGACCATCATCGTCGACAACCGTTTCTTCATTATCAATGACTAATGTTGGTTCAACGCAGTCAGAAATGGCATCTCTGCCTATGTCTTTGCCGTTAAGTGCAGGGCTTCATAGCCCTTACATGGCAATCGGAAACGGTTTAGACCCACGTTTGAATAACGTGCATCTACCCCCATTTCCTTTGGGAATGTATGGCATGCCTACTGGAATGCCACATATTTCGACCTTTTCCCCTACACATGTCTCTTCTGAGAGCGTATTTGGTCGAAATCCCCCAGCATTAACCAATACATCTTTGTTGGCCTTAAGACAGCAAGTAGACGAGAGTAATCACGATATGGTGAATATGCTTACCCAACAAATTGGTACAGTTTTCAATCCATTGATTCAAAATACCAATAGCAGTTACCAAATGTTGGCAAATCAGATGAGTAGGATTGCAGACTTCTTTGGGGCTCCAGCGGTTAATAATAGGCAAGTTCCTATTATTGCGGGTAATGCGTCGCCAGTTAACCCCCAAGAAGCAGTTGCAGTCGAAGCGTCGACAGTTGTAGGCGAACTACAAGGGGTAGTAAACCACGTCCCTGAAGTAGTTTTGGTAAATAGACACCAGAACGCTGACGAAGTTGTTCGACAAGTGCAACAACACAATGTTGGCGCAGAAAACAATATAGCTACTTTGGTCGAAACTATTTTGGCGCAAAATGGCCTTAACATAGGTTTACAAAGGCCTAACTTTGTATCACCATTATGTGAATACGTGTTACAAACTGAGTTACCAAGGGGATGGAAAGTTCCCAAGTTTACTAAGTTTGGTGGTGAAACAAATGAGTCCACAGTCGAACACATTGCTCGTTTCTTGACTGAGGCTGGGGACTTAGCACAAAATGAGAATTTGAAGATGAAATATTTTCCAAATTCTCTAACTAAAAATGCTTTCACTTGGTTCACGACCTTACCCCCTGGTTCTATGTTCACATGGGGGCAATTAGAAAAGGCATTCCATGCACAGTTTTACATGGGCCAGTCGAAAATTAGTCTTAAAGAATTGGCTAGTGTTCGGCGCAAAATGCCTGAAGCTATTGATGATTACTTAAACAGATTTAGGCTGTTGAAATCTCGTTGCTTCACACAAGTCCCTGAACATGAGCTTGTCGAAATGGCTGCTGGTGGCCTTGATTACTCAATTAGAAAGAAATTAGACACATCTCATTTGCGAGATATGGCTCATTTGGCTGATAGAGTTCGACAAGTTGAAAGGCTTAGAGAGGAAAAATCTAGGTCGAATAGGTATCTTAAGAAAGAAAAAGTGGCATATGTCGAAGAAGAATTTGACGTTACATATAGTAATGTCGAAGAAGAGGAGATAGACGTGGCTGAACTTAAGCCTGGTCCTCCTTATACCTGTAAATTATTAAGGCCTGCGAATGGGAATAACCCTGTAAAGCCTAAGAACGATAGATTTATGCCTAAGACTTATACTTTTGATGTTACTAAATGTGATGAAATTTTTGATCTTTTTGTAACTGATGGTCAAATATTAGTGCCTAAAGGCCTTAAAATACCAACTCTTGACCAAAGAAAGAAAAAGGGTTATTGTAAGTTCCATAATTTTTTGGGACATAACACTGACCGTTGTGTGCTCTTCAGGGATATTGTGCAAAAAGCAATTGACGAAGGAAGACTCAAATTTGCTGATAAGAAAATGAAAGCTCCTATGCAGATTGATGTTGATCCATTGCCTAAGGCTGAAGCTATGTACTCTGAACCTGTCGAAGCTGATGTAGGCATGGTGGATGCTCAATTGGCAGACCCTCCTAAGTGTGTCAAGACTGCCACCGAGAAATTAAAAGGTTTTATGTATGCTGAAGGTAGAAAACAGGAAGTGACCCTAAAAGAATATGATGGGAAGATACATGCTGTGTATCCAAAGGCTGAGGAAGAATTGATAGATTTCCTCAATCGGTGTAAGTGGAATAATTCTGAAGTTATGCTTTGCCCAAGGTGCAGTGCTGTTTTCGATAAAGAAGCAGCTAAAGCTGTCGAAGGTTATCAGGATCAACAACAACGCAAAAGAAAATGGCTTGATAACAGGCCAAAATTCGACTTTGCAAAAGGAGATCTTCCTGGCTATGAGGCTAAGGTGTCAGCAAAGCCTTCAACAAGTAAACGACAATTTGCTAAGGAGAAGTCCTCAGCAAAAGGGTATTTGAAGCTGTCAACAGGTAAATCCTTTGTCCCAAGTGCTAGTGCTCCTGTCGAAGAGTGGGTGCCCAATAATCAACGTGCTAAAGCTGTCAAGCCAGGTACTGATGCTATTAAGTTTAATTATAAGAATAACTATAAGGGTAAGAACCCTATGACTAGAACACAGTGGCGTCGTTACCAAAGACAACAGAAGAAGAAGGCACACTTTGACATTAACCAGGTTCCAAGTCATTTGGCTAATAATCAAGTTCCACGCAGCATGATAGTGGCGAAGAGTGAGGTTCACAAAGCTGAAGTTGCCACAAAGAGGAATGCTGATGTTGTTAGTCATGTGTGTGCAGCGAATAAGGCCAAAGGCAAGGCTGTGGTAACAGAAAAGTCAAGAAGGCCTGCTCTTGAAAGAATATTTCCTCCATTGTCAACAGTGAAAGAAAGAAATGCTGATCTCGACATGGATGAAGGCATGGAGTCTGATTTTAATGATTCTGAGGATGATTTCGACGTTGTTTGCAATGTGGTATCAATACTGCCTCTGGAGTACGATGTTATCACAGTACCAAATGACGTTGAAGAGGATTTTACAGAGGATATGGCTCATCATAAGCCAATGTGTTATTATGTGATGAACAATGGTTGTGTCGAAGACCAAATGGCTACCTTCGAGAAGCCAGATATGAGTATGCAAAACCACTTGAAACCCCTGTATGTCCAAGCCAAAGTCAATGGTGTTGGGATTAACAAAGTGTTAGTGGATGGTGGAGCTGCAGTGAATTTGATGCCACATGGTCTTTTGAAGAAGATTGGTAAGTTCGATACTGACCTCAGGCCACATAACATTGTCTTAAGCAACTATGAAGGCAAAACTGGCCATTCTTTGGGGGCCATTGAGGTGGACTTAATCGTTGGTTCCATAAAGAGGACTACATTGTTCTTAGTGATAGCCTCTATAGCGAATTTTAATTTACTCCTTGGTAGAGAGTGGATCCATGGAGTTGGTGCTGTCCCTTCAACTTTGCATCAACGTTTAGTAATGTGGAAGGAAGCTGGTTTGGTAGAGTATGTTGAAGCCGATCAGAGCTACTTCCGTGCTGATGTGAACCAAGTTACCAAGGAAAACTTTGAGAAACAAATGGCGAACATTGCGCCATGTTCATCTTCTAATGAGGCATATGTCCCTGCGGATAATGTTTTTGCCTCAGTTCATCTTGACCCAAATTATGGTTTTGTTTGGGAAAGAGAAATAATGGGAGATGATAGTGTCTATCCTGATGGTGTTTTTCGACCAACGGGGTGGAACACTGGTTCTTGAAAATGTTCTTATGTCAGTGCCCAATGCATGGGACAAAATTACGGCTTATATGGCCGAAAACAAGTTTAAAGCGGCTATGGAGGCCGAAATTATTCAACAAACAATGGCTGTCGAAGCCAGTGAGTTACATGAAGAAAATGGCATAATCATAGATGAAAAACTTGACTGTATCTATGATAATGATCCATTAGGTTTTGAAAAGGATCCTAGAGATTTGACAAAGCATATGCAAGCTCAAGACCCGTTAGAAGAAGTTGATTTGGGAAATGGCTCAATAAAAAGGCCAACTTATATTAGTGCAAATACTGATGCTTCTCTAAAAATCCAAGTCATCACATTGCTAAGGGAGTTCAAAGATTGCTTTGCTTGGGATTACGACGAAATGCCTGGGTTAAGTCGAGAAGTAGTGGAAATGCAATTACCAATTCGACCAGGGAAGAAACCAGTGAAGCAAGTGCCAAGAAGATTTGCTCCTCAAGTGTTGGCTAAGATCAAAGAGGAAATCGAAAGGCTGTTCAGAAACAAATTCATCAGAACTGCCAGGTATGTCGAATGGTTAGCCAATATAGTTCCTGTAATAAAGAAAAATGGGACTCTTAGAGTTTGCATAGATTTTAGGGATTTAAATAATGCATCTCCCAAAGATGAATACGCAATGCCTGTGGCAGAAATGCTAATAGATTCAGCAGCAGGATTTGATTATCTTAGTATGCTTGATGGTTATTCTGGGTATAATCAAATCTTCATTGCTGAAGAGGATGTGTCAAAAACTGCTTTTAGGTGTCCAGGGGCATTGGGTGTTTATGAATGGGTAGTAATGCCCTTTGGCTTAAAGAATGCTGGTGCTACATATCAGAGGGCCATGAATTCTATGTTTCATGATTTTATTGATGATTTTATGCAAGTATACATAGATGATGTGGTGGTTAAATCTTCCTCAGAAAGTGGTCATTTAGACCATCTTCGCCGTTCTTTTGAAAGAATGAGGAAATATGGATTGAAATTAAATCCATTAAAATGTGCCTTTTGTGTGCGTGCAGGTGATTTCTTGGGTTTTATAGTGCACAAAAAAGGCATTGAAATCAATCAAAATAAGACTAAGGCAATTATGGAAACGAAGGCCCCTTCGACCAAATAAGTGCTTCAGTCATTGTTGGGAAAAATCAATTTCCTTCGAAGATTTATATCAAATCTAAGTGGCAAAACACAAGTTTTTTCGCCATTATTAAGACTGAAGAAGGAAGAAGAGTTCAAATGGGAACCAATGCATCAAGCAGCCTTCGACGAAATCAAGTCTTATTTGATGAAACTACCAATTTTGTTGCCTGTTATTAAACACAAAGTGCTCAAATTGTATATAGCAGCTTCTGATAGAACAATAGGTAGCATGTTAGCACAAGAGGATGATAGTGGTGTCGAAAGAGCCATTTATTACCTCAGTAGGGTCTTAAATGATGCCGAAACGAGGTACTCTCCTATAGAAAAGTTGTGCCTTTGTTTGTATTTTTCGTGTACAAAGTTAAAGCAATATATAAAACTAGCTGATGTTTCTGTTTATTCACATTTTGATGTTATTAAGCATATGCTGTCGAAACCAATAATGCATAGCCGAATTGGTAAATGGGCTTTGGCTTTGTCAGAATACAACTTAACTTATCAACCTCTAAAATCAATTAAAGGACAAGTGGTTGCTGATTTTATAGTAGACCATTCTGTTGTCGAAGAAACATTAAGTTTTGTAGACGTATATCCTTGGAGGTTGTACTTTGATGGCTCAAGCCATAAACATGGAGTTGGGATTGGTATTTTAATAATATCTCCTACTAACATTCCAACGAAGTATAAGTTTAAAATTCGGGATGTTTGTTCCAATAATGAGGCTGAGTATGAGGCTTTAATAGTAGGCCTTGAAATCTTACTTGAGTTGGGGGCAAGTCATGTCGAAATAAAAGGTGACTCTGAGTTGGTTGTCAAACAATTGACAAGAGAGTACAAATGCATTAAAGAGCACCTTATCAGATACTTTGTTGTTGCCAATGCTTTGTTAAAAAGATTTGAGTCTGTTCACTTAGAACATTTACCACGAATTGATAACCAAGTGGCAAATGAATTGGCACAAATTGCTTCAGGCTATAAAGTTTCAAAACAAAGCCTGGAAGAGTTAATCGAAATAAAGGATAAAATCATTTCTGATGACTATGCTTCGTCACTATTGTCAACACCAACAATTGGGGGGGCAACAAACGCAAACGAGGAACTAGTCGTTGTCGAAAAACGTCAATTGTTTGGTGATTTTGACTTGGCAGAAATTTTTGCTCTTGACAATATGACCAATAATGATTGGCGAAGGCCTATTGCGGAATATTTGCAAATTCCCACAAGAAATACCAATAAAAAGGTAAAATACAGAGCTTTGAGCTATGTGATAATTGGAAACGAATTGTTTAAAAAGACTCCTGAAGGAGTACTAGTAAAATGTCTTAGTGAAAATGAGGCATATTTAGCAGTCTCTGATACACATAGCGGAGCATGTGGTTCACACCAAGTAGGCCACAAAATGAAGTGGTTATTATTTCGACAAGGAATGTATTGGCCAACTATGCTGAAAGATTGCATAGAATTTGCTAAGGGATGCCAAGAGTGTCAAAAGCATGCTGGGATACAACATGTACCTGCAAATGAATTACATGCCATAGTCAAACCTTGGCCATTTAGAGGTTGGGCTCTAGATGTGATTGGAGAGATAAAGCCAACTTCTTCGAAGGGCCATAGATATATCCTTGTGGGAATTGATTACTTCACCAAATGGGTTGAAGCTATACCTTTAGCCAATGTTGATCAAGAGGCAGTGATAAGGTTTATTCAAAATCATATCATTTATAGGTTTGGAATTCCGGAAACCATTACTACAGATCAAGGATCAGTTTTCACTGGTAGAAAAATGGTAGAGTTTGCTTCTGAAATTGGTTTTAAGTTATTAACTTCGACACCATATTATGCGCAAGCCAATGGTCAAGTAGAAGCTGCCAATAAAGTTATTATTAATTTAATTAAAAAGCATGTAGGGCAGAAGCCAAAAAATTGGCATAATACCCTTGATCAAGCATTATGGGCATGTCGAAATTCACCCAAAGAATCTATCAACACTACTCCTTATAGGCTAACATTTGGACACGATGCAGTGTTGCCTGTTGAAATTTGTCTACAATCAACAAGAATTCAAAGACAGTGGGAGATTCCCTCTGATTATTACTGGAATATGATGCTTGACGAATTGGTTGATTTAGACGAAGAAAGGTTATTAGCTTTAGATACGCTTATTCGGCAGAAAGAGAGGGTAGCTAAAACTTATAACAAAAAGGTTAAGTCTAAAGCCTTTAATTCAGGTGATCTAGTGTGGAAGGTCCTATTGCCTATGGATAAAAAAGATAGAGTCTTTGGTAAATGGTCCCCAAGTTGGGAAGGACCATTTAAAATTTTGCAAGTTTATTCAAACGGCGCATATGAGGTCGAAGAGATTGGCGCTGATAGAAGGATTTTGCGTATAAATGGCAAATACTTGAAAAAGTATAAGCCAACGTTGCAAGAAGTTAAAATAACGATGGAATAAGTATAAAGGAAGCGTAAAAACATGGCATTTAAGTTGCCAAAACACTGTCGAAAGCACAGAATAAAAATTGCTCAAGAATAAAATGGAAGAATTTTCATTATAATGTTGCCAAGTTACATGTGCCAAAGGAGGCATTTGTGAATTACATAGTGCCGAAAGGGTAAATAAACTAGGCATAAAATAGACGCTGAATTGCAGTTGGTCTTTTAAGACCAAGTATGGAGTGGTGAAGATGAGAAACAAAACTCTTCTATTTATAAGGAGAAGTATGAGAGAGCGTCAGTTGGTTATGAGTTTGGCATTCCGAGAAGTGAGGCATCACTTTAATTACGGCGTTCTTAACGTAACGGAAAATGGTGGAACCATTCAAAGGTAGAACAGAGAATCAGTAAACATAGTCAAAGGCCGAATTTACAGGCTGTTCAAGTTCAAGGTTTGAATATGAAGCAATACTTAACAGTGGCGACATCAGGTATACAGTGGTTCTACTCAAGTGCAAAGTCTATTTCGAGGGTGAATTCAAAAATGTTCTTTCTCTTCTTCTACTTCAAGCTCAGTCGAGAAAGACATTTTTGGGGGGCAATTTGTTAGCCTGTAATTTCGACAGGCTACATTAAAGATGGTCAACATGGCTTGATTTATATTTATTTCACAAAGACCATATTGTTTCGACAAAGAAAATGGTCGTGTGCAAGGTAAACTCGACAAGTTTCCAGGGAAGCAAAAGCAAGAGAGAGGAAAATCGACACAGGCTTTCGACAGACAGAAAACAGAGCAGTTATGCGTTGAAAACTAGCAGTTGGTCGAAGCGTGACAGAGCGGTTTCGGTCGAAAGTAGGAGCGGTTATTTGGCCGAAAGTAGGAGCAGTTACTTATTTTCAAATTGTTAGGCAGTTACTTAGTTCGAATTTCCCCCCTTTTTTCCCTTGTATAAATAACTGTTTCTGAGAAGAAACAGGGGTCGCAAAATCACAATACACACCCGATTCCTGAAACTCTAACTTCCAAGCCAGAGCGAAAAACGAGTGGAAGAATCGCTGTACGTGATCGTGTACCATTTTTATGATTCAATGCAATTTGTTTTTCTTTTCTTTACAATTCACGCACCATTTACTGCTTCTTTTCTTTTCAATTCTGTTAAATCATTGCAAATCGTCCCCTTTTCTACATTTTCTGAAACAAAAACTTTTGCAATTCAAAGGCAATTGCTTTGAGATTTTTCTAGTTTGATCTCACAAACCTTCTAATAAAACTAGTGATTGTTTGCTAAAAACACCAGCAAACACTGTGCAGTTGAGCCTTTTTCCGTGTAACCAGTTTCTTCCACTAACTGTGCAGTTACCTTATTACTGCGCTACATTCAGTTTCTTCTCCAACCCAACTCTCTTCTTCTAACGCTCAGCACTCTCTACGCAAATCACCATCTTCCAGACCCACGATTGCGCCAGTCACCGCACGTACTTACCACCGCCAACAATCGCCTAGCTTTGCTCCTGCCCAGTGGGTAATCCAACACTCTTATTCTCACGCTCAGCCCCTTCCACCTTCTTCCAACCCCGCGATTGCCGCTTCCGGATCCGCCAACCACCAATCCGGCTTACCACCGGCAGCAACCGCCTACGCTTTGCTCCTGCACAGTGGGTCTTCACAGTTCGCGCTCCTAACTTAACAAGGTAGTTTCGTTTTCCGTTTTGGTTTGGCTATATGGTTGTTCAACTTTATCTCTGATTTCTTCATGGGAACCCTAATCTCCAATTACAAATTTAGGATGTTAATTGGGAAAAATATGGGGACGAAGAAGAAGGGCAAAACAATTTAGGAGGTTAATTTAGGATGTTAATTTATAGGGCAAAAACCTATCGCTCAAGGCACTGGGAGGAATCTCACATGGAACTGATCCTTCTTTCATGTAAAATTAAAAAGGCATGCTCTTTGTTCTAACTTTTTCTTTTCCTTCAGCCCCTTGGCACTTTAACATGTGCTGTTGTAAAAGCCGTTAGTTATGGAAGCGTCGAGATTAACTTCTTTTTTTTAACAAAGGGAGATTAACTAATTAACATCCTAGACTAAACTAACTACAGGGCAAAGGAAGGTTTTATTGCTCAAACGAAGGTTACTAGAGCCATTTGCAATGAATAGAATGTGGTGGCTTTAGGGTTCTATTGCTGGCTATTTGGGTTATGTACGGAACCTTTCTGATTATTGTCTGGGATTTGGTTTAAATAAGGAAGCTACCAAAAAAAAAAGAAAAACCCCTGCATCACACGTACGGCTTGAAACATCACAAAACCAAAAAGGTTTCAAGCTTAAATATCATAAATTTCATAGTTGATATCCTAAATAGTGATCAAAGATATGCTTAAATGCTGAGATGATTTTACCTTTGTAGCCTATGCTTACATGATGCTAATGAAAATCAACATTAGAATAATATTACAAACCTACAGGTAATGAAGACGAGAAATAGAGAGAAGGGAAAAAGGGACATATAAAGAGTATTATATTTATCAGTGATTGAACTTCTAACAGATAAAGAGACATATAAATGAATATGTCAGATTTTATTAGTTTAAATAAATGCACGATTATTCTAATTTATTCTAATTTATTCCTGAAGGGGTTGCCATACATTCAGTTTCTGATACGCTGCAAGCATCGTTTTCTGATTGGACTGCTAAATCTCAACATTTACAGGTTTGTTTTTTATTCTATCCTGTTTCTAAAGATGAATTGTCTATTTGGTGGTAGTTGTAACTGGTAATATATTTGGTGGTCCCTAACATCCCAAATGAGACTTTGGCGCATTTTCACATGTCATTTGAAAGCTTGGTGGGGAGGAGGAAACGGCTGTGCAATTTTTTTTGGCTGTTGTCTGGTGCTTATGGTTACATAGGAATGCCTGAATTTTCATTTTTAATTCCTTCACAAAATCTCTGCTTTGGGAATAAGTAGTTTCTTAATTCCTTTTTACTGCTCAACTGATGGATATTTTGGGGAGGTATGTGACCACAAATATGTAGGGTAACTGTGGACTCGGCTTTTCAGCCAAATTTGCAATGAATAGAATGTGGTGGCTTTAGGGTTCTATTGCTGGCTATTTGGGTAATGTACAGAACCTTTCTGATTATTATCTGGGATTTGGTTTAAATAAGGAAGCTGCCAAAAATAAAAGAAAAACCCCTGCATCACACGTACGGCTTGAAACATCACAAAACCAAAAAGGTTTCAAGCTTAAATATCATAAATTTCATAGTTGATATCCTAAATAGTGATCAAAGATATGCTTAAATGCTGAGATGATTTTACCTTTGTAGCCTATGCTTATCTGAATCTCCTTCATGAAAATCTCCCCTAAATTCTGAGTTTTCAATTTTAGCACACTATTGTGAACTCATCAGAAATGTTTATCTTAATTGTCTCATATCTCACATATTCTGTCTTTGTGTTTCATATTGCTGGATTTTCTGGAAAACCATTTTACTATTCTTACCTTTATCTGTGTTCAATTTTTTCAGACTTAATATTGTCTCTTAGTGGAGCAAAACATCAGTTACAGTAATTAAACACACAAGGTAATCACATGTATCTCAGACATACAGCCATGTTCTTTAATTTATATCTATTTAAATTTGTGAAATGATTTTGGTGTGGTTTTCTAATATTTTTTTTGGCTTTATGAAACAAAAGATAACTCTCTTAACTATTAGCGATAAAGGTCATGATTTACCTATTTTATTTCAAAACATTCCTTTTGAGATAAATATATTCTCTAACCTTCACAGATTTTGCTGTCATTTTACATGACATGGTTACTTAAACTAAACCATAGTTGGTTAAACCATCTTCTCAGTAGTATTATATATTTGAATACCTTCTTCCTACACTTAATAGTAGCTGTGAGTATGTCAAAGAACCAGTAGAAAAGTGCTCTACCAGATTTCTCGTTAACCGTGACATATCCAGAATAGTGTTCATAACTGATGAAGTTTTGACCGGGAAGCCTACCAACCCTGTCGCTGGAAGAAGAAGATGCTGCTCTGCATATGGAAATGGTGGCCAGTGTTATGGCTATGCGCAAAATTTGAGACCACACACAAATAGAAGCGACAACATACTGACCGGTTCAATACCGTTATCATGGTAGAACAATCGTGCGTTGCAATGTCTACATGTTTTCGGAGGAGGCAAAAGTGGTTTGACCATTCTTGCATTGTTTTGAAAATTCCTACCATTGTTATGTGCTGGGCGAAATCTATATTCCAATTCTGTATCTATTAGAAATTAAAAAACAACATTTAATTTGATATTGCAAAAAGATGTACGAAAATAATAAAAAATATAAATGTACGTATTATATGTCACATGGTAATTTTTTTTCACCCACCAGTTTCAGAGTCAGTAATATTATTTGTACTACTTGGTCCGACTTCATTATCGTGTGTTCCTTGAAAGGGCATATTTTGTCGTTGCCCGGTGCTAGTTTGATCAATATATCTTCTACTTGGTCCAGTTTCATTGTTATACGGTCGATCAGAACTTGGCGAGGCAGAAGGAGGATCTAATAATATAAAATGATAAAAAGGTACTGATGTATTTAACAAAATGAACTAAAATAAAAAAAAATATGTAAAAAAAAAAGGAAATGTAAATGCTTCAAATAAGTGGATTAGTCTTAAAGAAGGAAGGGATCAGTATTAGAACAATTGTGTAATAAGTGGATTAAAGAAGGAAGGGAGGGATCAGTATTAGAACAATTTTAAAGAAGGGAGGGATCAGTATTAATCCAATCGTGGATTAGTTTTAAAGAAGGAAGGGATCAATATTAGAACAATTTTAAGAAAGAAAATGCAATTAAAGTAAAGAGAAAATATATACTCCACAGCCATAAAGAAGGAAGGGATCAGTATTTAAAAATAAAGCTGAAAATCTAGGAACATATGCAACACATTGTATCATTTTTTCGCTCCTCTTCATCCGCATCTCTGGGATAAATTAAAAGCAGTAAATTAATTTACTGGTTTTGAGATAAATTAAAAGCAACAGAAATTTATCCAATCAAATATCCATGGCCAAACTAAACCCAAAAAGTAATCAAGAGAAGAAAGCAAAGATATAGAGACGGGAATTGAGATGATGTTAGAATACTTTAACATGATATAGAGATAGGGATTGGGATGGTGTAGTCATGTAGAGTTCTCCATGGTACCTGTAAAGATGAAATCATGAACATATAGTGTAGTTGAAGATTCAATATAATTGAGAGTAGCATCAAGAATGTTACATGGTTAGAATAATCGGAGGAGGATCTATTTATGAATAACAAAAAGAAATTAAAATAGGAAGGAAGAAGGGGTTGGAGAAGAATAACGTTTACCGTTGAAAACTCCAACCTCTAGAGTCTAGAGGCAGTCCTCTCTCCCCATTCTTTTCTGTGTTGCGTTTGATAACCGGTGTGGTGATTATGCCAGTTTTTCTGCAATTAATAATATCAAGCAAAACCATGTTGCAGTTAATAATGTCAATCACAATGGTGTTTGGTGGTTATTGCAAGAGTATTTTGGGAGAAAAAACCTGACACCAAAAATTCGGTTACAAAATGAATTCCCTTTATATAGGTAAGAATAGATATATCTTCTATCTAAGAAACCAAATTAAGTCCAACATTTTTAACTGCATTGATAGGTAGTAAGTTCTCCCACGTTGTCACGGTCAACTTCACTTAAGCATTCAATTGGAGGTATAGTCATGGTCTCTTGAGTTCCATAAGCATTACAACAAAAAGGGTCATCGAACAAATCTCCTTCATATGGCAAAAGTACCCTTTAGGTTTTAATAAAGGATAGTTCATTAACATGTACAGCTCAATATAATTATACAGTTTAGAACACTATCCATTTGAATGTACTCAAATTTTAAACCTGTTACCGATCCCATCCCTCCCTGGCATGTCTTGATTCTTAGTCCATTGTGTTATTCTGAGTTTGTGGCACCCAGATTCACAATCCTGATAAACATTTCTGACTCTAACGAAAGTTTGGATATACGTATTAAAAAAAAGACAGAGCACTAAAGGAAAAGTTAAAATTCAGATAATATCTACTTCTTCATTGACAAATCAAGACATTAGTGCATATATTATATCATAGGGATTGGATCTATGTTACCATACCTTTTATTGTTGTTGATGTAAACTGAATTTTTCTTCAATCATTAGAAGCATTAAGAGATAAATATGAGACAATTAACAAACTAACAAACTAACAAATATGAGACAATTAAGATAAACATTTCTGATTAGAAAACATATTGTGCTGAAAATGAAAACTCAGAATTGAGGGGAGACTTTCGTTAAAAACCCATCACATTAGAAAACAAAATCAGTACAATATAATTTAGTTTGTGGCAGCCAGATTTACAATCAAGATTAACATTTCTGCTTGTGCCAATATGTTATAAAAGATGTTATGGAACTGTCAGGCGAAAGAAGGATTGTTCACAAGATTCTATTTCGTTTCTATATGGCCCGACAACTTGTTAATCACAAATTTACAAACAACTAATAGTACAAAGAGACATAGCACTAAATGGAAAGTTAAAATTCAGATAATATCTAAAGGGAAGTTAAAATTCAGATAATATGTACTTCTTGATCGCTGAATCAAGACATTAGTGCATATATTATATCATAGGGAGTGGATCTAATTTACCATACCTGTTATTGTTGTTGATGTAAATTGAAACTTTCTTCAATCATTGGAATCATTTCCCAAACTAACAAAGAGATAAAGAATAGACAGTTAACAAACTAACAAACTAAGAAACTAACAAATATGAGACAAATAAGATAAACATTTTTTATTAGAAAACATACTGTGCTGAAAATGGAAATTCAGAATTTAGGGGAGACTTTCATTAAAAATCCAGCAGTTTAGAATTCAAAATGAGAACAATATTATTTAGTGGCAGTGAATTTGTTGTTCTGAGTTCAATATGCAAAGAAGAATTCAATATAGAAGTAGTTCAAGACATTAGTTCAATACAGTGGTCAATCAGATACAGGAAGCAGATTTCAAAGCTGGATCAACAATTACATCAAAAGCTAGAGGAAATCGCTGAGGCAAAGAATGTGTGAAGATCCCATTTCTAAGAGACTGAACCCATCATCAAAGTAAAATGAAATATTCAACAAATAAATCCAATAAAAGATCTATTGATCTGACGGCTACTATTAAGAATTTAAGAGACCAAACGTCTACAATCTACAAACTCTCTTAGTTAATTCAATCCAGACATGGACCACAGGACACAGAAATAATTCAATCTCATGCAGGTGATTAATAAGACAAATCCCTTAAAATAAAGACATGATTTACCTTCATTGCTTGTTGCTTTAACAATGTAAATTGACCAATGATGTTGAAAAGGAGACATACAGTATGTAAGTTATCCAAATTTAAAGAGAAAAAAAAGAAGTTTAGTAGTTACTGCAGTTCTTCTTATTCAATTATTCTCTACGGGTACCGTAGCAGTTACTGCAGTTTGGGATTAGGGTTTCGTTCAAGAAATTAGATAGAAACAGGAACAACTAATTTGTAGTCGAAGAAGGAAAAGATAAAACGTAAAACGAAATTACCAGGTTAAAGTTAAACGAAGGATGTGCAATTAAAGTTAAACGAAGGATGTGCGGTGGTTGCCGGCGCTGAGCATGTGCGGTGGTTGGCGAAGCCGAAAGCGTCAATCGTGGGTTTGGTAGAAGGTGGATCGGGATTGGAAGAAGGTGGTTCGGGAGGGCCTGAGCGTGAGAAGGATTGAAGAAGAAACTGGAGTAGGGCAAGAATTACTGGAAGAACGAAATGAGGAAGGTAACTGCACAGTTAGTGGAAAGTGACGGCACGCATAATGCTCAACTGCACAGTTAGTGGAGCAAATTTCCTTGACGTGTGTTGTAGCCCTTTTTCTTAAGGGCACTACTGTAATAGTAGGCTGGGTGTGTAGGGGCAATAAGGGAAAAAAATCTGACACCAAAAGTGGTCGTTTTTTTTGGAATTCCCTTTATATATTGTTATAGAATGTAACATGGTTAGAATAATCGGAGGAGGATCTATTTATGAATAACAAAAAGAAATTAAAATAGGAAGGAAGAAGGGGTTGGAGAAAAATAACGTTTACAGTTGAAAACTCCAACCTCTAGAGTCTAGAGGCAGTCCTCTCTCCCCATTCTTTTCTGTGTTGCGTTTGATAACCGGTGTGGTGATTGTGCTACAGGAGACATTGAAGCATTTTTAAATAAATGTACTACACCTTTTGACGCATCAAGTCAGCCAGCATTTGGTTCGACAGGAGCCCCTGCTTTTGGTGCTACGAGCACCCCTACTTCAAACAATTGTTAATATATTATTACACAATTTTTAAATAAATTTACTACATTGGATTAATCCACTTCTTTAAAATTGTTCTAATACTGATCCCTTCCTTCTTTAATTGCATTTACTACATTGAAGCATTTTTAAATAAATTTACTACACCTTTTGACGCATCAAGTCAGCCAGCATTTGGTTCGACAGGAGCCCCTGCTTTTGGTGCTACGAGCACCCCTACGTTTGGTACAAGCAGTGCCCCAACATTTGGTGCAACAAGCACCCCTGCATTTGTTCCAACCTATATCCCAGCTTTTATTGGTAGCACAACGAGTGCATTTGGTGTGTCAATTGCTCCCCTTGGCGGTGCGGGAGCATTCAGATGTTCAGATAACCCGACGTTTGGTTCATGCAGTATGTCTCCATTTGGGGCCTCCCGCTCTCCTGCTTTATGAATTGAAATACATTGATAAGCTTTATATTACAAAATATTATAGTACTAAAATACTCTTGTACACATAAGAATCTGTTAATTTGAGTTAAGATATTATTACACAATTTTTAAATAAATTTACTACATTGGAAAATTTTATTCAGAAAAAATAATAAAAGCAAAAAAAAACCATTTCATATGTAGGCCCGTGCTACGCACGGTGTATAGTAAAAACAAATATAACTTTTTTGTCTTTTGAAAATGTCATTTTTTATATTATTAAGTTGTTTTAATAATATTTATATAGTTATTTAATAGAAAATAATAATAATAATAATAATAATAATAATAATAATAATCTATAACTATTAATAAAGGGGATTCTAAAAAAACTGTCATTTTGGTGTCAGATTTTTCTGACCAAAATGTCCTTATTGTAATGATAACTACCCACTAACACCCAACACATTTCTATTTCTAATTCTAATAATAATAATAACCACCCACTAACACACCAATACACCAACACATCCGGGCCCGTCTTTCCCCCCTAGTAGTAATAATAACAACAAACATATAAAGAAAATTGAATAAACTCGATGAAATACATTGATGAGTGTAACCCACAACCAAGACTCTTGAAATGAAAGAAAAAATGATAAAATGATAGAACTGTTTTCTTGGGGATTTTATTTATAGCTTAGGGAAATAGTAAAATTAATTATTAGATCTAAATAAATGGAAATTATATTTCTATAATCAAATAGTTCTAATAGTAATCTTTAATAAAAAAAATAATGATTTGCCTAAAATTATTAATAGTTAAATTATTATTTTTGAACTTGCATGAAAAGACAAAAACAAACAAAAAATAATTTAATGTGACCATAATTTAATTAATTAATTAAGTAAATATAATTTTAATGTTTTTCAATACAAATATCCTTTACTTTATGTTGTGGAATTTCAAAATGATTCACATAAAACAAACCTGAATTTTCGTTAAATGTTTTCAGGGATGGGCAATGGGGAGGAGCGGCAGTGGGAAGTACTTCCCTGCTCTCCGTTCCTGCCTTCCAAATTATCTCCCATTCGCGTCCCCGATTCCCATTTCGGGGAGTTTTTCTCCTCAAACACCCTTCCATACGAATCCCCACATCCCGCGAGGACACCAAAAATTTATAAAAAGTATAAACGTTAGTCTTACTTTGATATTTGAATATTTAAAAAGTATAAAAGTAAGAATAAAAATATAAAAATTAGCATAATTTGATATTTTATTAATATTTTTAATAAAAACACATAAAAAAGACTAAAAATCCAATTACTTATTATATAATATATATCTATACCTATAATAAGAATATTTATGTAATATATTCAGGGCGGAGGATATGGTCATCGTCCCCATCCCCAAATTGACCACGCGAATATTTTCTCCCCCATCCCTGTTCCCACACAAAAAAATTCTCTGGCAGCACGACCCCTAATGGGGAAGTCCCCGCAAAGATTCTGTTGCGAACAGGTAGAAATTTTCAAGCCATAATTATTCTTACATTTTATTCATTATTCGAGTGGATTTTCCTGATTTGAACAAAACAATAGATATCAAAAATAATTGAATAAAAAGTTGTCCAAATTTGTACACACTTCAGATGTTGTTTTATGCAGCTCAGCAAGGGTAGTGTAGTTGTGGGTGAACAAATACCCATTAGTCATGAGTGCAAAATCATCCATAACTTTTTTCAGGTGTGTGGCCTTTTAGATTTAGATGATAAAACAAATGAAAATTTGTGGCTGGATGTTGTGATTCCATTTGGCAATTCATGAATATATAGAGAATGTTGTGATATCACAATAATATGATGGTGTATGATTGATTTCAAGGCATTTGATGAAATGGCGAAATTTGTACTTTAGGAGAGGAATCTATGCAATTGAAAAAATGGCAGAAGTTCTTTGCAAGGACTATTTTAAAACATAAAATAGAAAATATATATCATCTACCTATCTAAAGTTGTTCATCCTATGGATGCAGAGTTGTAGACATTGTTGACAGAAATCCATGTGATTCTGATTGTAGATATCAGGGATGCAAGTTGGTCTGAAAGCTTTACATCTGGGTCATCCAATCAGCCTTTGATGCCATAGCACTACAAAAAAATTGGTTATTAGCGAAGGAAATTTCCCTCGCTAATGGTCATTTGCGAGGGAATTAGCGAGGGACCAGTTCCCTCGCTAAATCCCTCCTCGCTAATGGGATTGAATCCCTCGCTAAGTAGCGAGGGAAATTTCCCTCGCTAATTCCCTCGCTAATGTTTGCCTCAAAATTTGTGCAAATTTTCAAATTCTGATTGACACTTGTCCCAATTTGAATGGCTTGTTTTTTTATATATTTATTATTATATTTTTTTAAGCAATTTATTATTATATTATTAATGAAAATTATATTATATTATTAATTTTGTGGTTGTGGTGGTGGTGGTGGAAGGTGGAGAGAGAGAGGAAAGAAATTCGTAGGTGGTGGTGGTTGTGTCGTGGGTGGTGGTGGTTGTGTGGTGGTGGTTTCGTGGAAGAAGGTGGAGAGAAGAAGAGGGAAGGGGAAATCGTAAGAGAGAGAGAGAGAGAGAGAGAGAGAGAGAGGAGAGGAAGAGGAAAGAAGGTGATGGTGGTGTCGTGGGTGGTGGTTGTTGTGTGGTGGATGTTGTGTGGTGGTTGGTTAGTGTTTGTAGGTGAGAGAGAGAGAGAGTAGAGGATGAGGAAGGGAAGGGCGAAGAGGAGAGAAGAAAGTGAGGGTGGTTGGTTGGTTGTGTGGTGGTGATGGTGGTGGTGGTGGTGGAGAGTAGAGGAAGAGGAAGGGAAGAGGAATGGTGAAGAGGAGAGAAGAAGAGTGAGGGTGTTGTGAGTGAGAAAGAACAGTGGTTGTGTGGTACACACAGATTTAAGTAAAAAAAACCATTTAATAATTAGCGAGGGACCAATTCCCTCGCTAACCATTTCCTCGCTAACGGTCAGATTCACGTTAGCGAGGGACCAATTCCCTCGCTAACCACCATTTTTTTCGTGCTAAAATTTTCAAATTCCAGCCTCCACTTAGAGAGGGACCAGTCCCTCCCTCACTAATGTTGCAAATTCCGTCGCTAACCATTAGCGAGGGACCAGTCCCTCGCTAATTCCCTCGCTAATGTCCCTCGCAAGGGACCTTGTAGAAGAAAGTGAAGGTGGTTGGTTGGTTGTGTGGAGGTGATGGTGGTGGTGGTGGTGGTGGAGAGTAGAGAATTCTGATAGAGTCGGTTATGTAGTGTAGGTGCTCTAAGGGACCTTGTAGAGGTGATAGTGGGGGTAGAGCCTTATTTTGTACCCTTCATAAGGAAAAAAAAGTAAATAGAGTATCATCTAGAAAATATAAGATAAAGAATTATTAATATAAAACGGTCATGCATAAATGCACATGACCCCTTATTGAAATGGAGACATAAACAATATCGTCATCAACCACTTCATCTGATACTTTCCTCTTGCTAGCTTGACCATGGGGGAAGCCATGCTCATCTACAAAGAAAAGAAAAACAAAAAGGAAATATATAAGATAGAAAAAAACACAACAAAAAAATGAATTAATAGCTTCTCTATTTATTCCATCAACAAAAGCACCATTTGCAATGTAGTAAAGAAATCAACAGTATTCTTCTTTTTCTAAAACTATTCTTTTGACTCTATCAGAATTCTCGTCCCCCATTTATAATAGAGAAACATAACTTACAAATGTTGAAAGCTCATAATATACATTCAAGAATATTAAACTAATAAATTGTCTAGAGAACTGAACGTTACAAAAACAACAATTAGTTGCATATAATTTCATAACTTTGTCATCATTTACATAACAAAATAGATGCAAATTGTAAATACATATAGGAGTATTTATTTCTAGATTAATCAAAGATTGACATGTGTCTATAGAATTAATGAGATTATTTTCATTTGTATTATATATAGATGTTGGTATTTTAAATGTTATGACATGCTAATTAGTCGCACTTGAATGATAGGGATGGAAAATATATTATGATAAAGATGACAAAGATAATGAAAAAAAATAAATGGGTGATGATAGGAAAAGAAATTATAAAAGCTAAAATATGAACCTCTCTATCAATAAAAACAATTTCAACAGAAAAGGGGAGCCTGCTATTGTTCAAGTCAGGGACTTTCCATTTTCAATTGTTATGCCCACGAGTAGGTTCCATTTGCCATTTCTGGCATTGATGTCAAATATCATGTCATACATGGGAGGCATTTTGCAAATAGGATAGGAGTGAAAACAATTTTGGATACAGATGACTATTTCGTTTGGCTACACTAGTGGAAAAAAGGGATTCAAAGTCGGATATTTTGGTCTTTTAAAGTCGGATGCGAATCCGACCTATATACGAGGGACTTCGAAAGTTGTGAGTTTTAAAGTCGGATACGCATCCGACTTAAAATGACCTTTTTTAAGTCGGATAATCAGTATCCGACTTTAATTACCACCTTCTGGCCTCGTTGGAGAACTTTTAACGTCGGATAACTGGAATATCCGACTTGAAAATCGTTATTTAATGTCGGATGATATGAATATCCGACTTTAATAGTGTGTATTTTTTTTTCTTCACCCTGCAAATACAAAACTGCACATTTCAAAACATTTTTAAAGTACTAAAATTTCAGCTAGCCAAAAGGAACACGTACCCATACGGTTAATTTAAGTACTACACTTAAATATATAGAGTTAAACTCTTACATTTCATACCAAAATGTACGTTAATGTATTACACTTTAATCAATGCAAAAAAACGCGCACACAAATTCATGATATTCAAATAATATTCCAAAATGCATGTTAATGTACTACACTTTCACTTAAACTTTTTTCTTCTTTCCTCCTTTCCAATTGGCTTACGCTCCTCATACAACCTTAGAAAGAACTCCGCCCAAACTTGTCTAATGTGCTTCAATTCTTCAGATGTGAATGGACCACTTATATTGAATACCTAAAAGAATAAAAGGTAAATAAAAACCATGATATAATATTTACTAAACAATAATTATCTAGTAATCATCTTAAAAGTTGAAAAATTCAATTACCTTTTTCCAATTGTTAGTGATAGTTGCGGAGACAATAGTCATCATATTTATCATTACATAATAGCCACAAGAATTGCCATCATTTTGTTTGGCCACCTATAAGTGAACATCAAACATCAAAACCAAAATTGAATACAATTCAGTGAACTAAAATGAAGGTATTGTACGATAATTGAGTCACAAGGTCATTCTATCCATATTTGAGTCAAAAGAGAGCAATTAGGAATTCTCACCCACATCCATGAAATCATGCAGAATTGGCAATTGGTTCCTCTTACAATTTAACACTTTATAACTCATAATCAGAGGAATTGAATACAATTAGGAATTGTAAAAAATAAATACTTACTTTAGATATCACCCATTGAGGCTTTGGTTTCCTAAGACTTTTCATCCTGTTGTATCCAATCATAGCTCTGTGATACCATTATAAATAGTAAGCTATAAGTCTAAAGTATTTTAAATCACAGAATTATCACCATTAATAAAAGACAACATACTTGTGTCAAAAAAAAAGACAACATACTTCTCAACTATTTCAACCAAGTCCTTGTGTGGAGGATTGTGAAGCGAACACATCCAAACAACTATATTAACAGTAGGGCAAATGACAAACAATTGCCAATGTTTACTGCAGAATTGGAGAACAATAATTAAATCATAATCAGACAAAGAATTGATACACTATACATTTAGACAATTGATACTTTACCCGATCAAATATGGCGCCAGAAAGCATGTTTTGTTCTGGTCAATTAGCTTATTTTGGATGTATGTTTGGATGGTCTCTACTTTGTGGCCATCACTATAAACTTTGTATGGATTTAAAAATCCATACACATCACTAATCTCCCTTGCTATACATTCGCGATGCAAATACCTAAAATATTGAAAACAAATTGTTCAATAATTATAACTAGAATATATTGAAGAATAAGTTTTACAAATAACTAATATGTACTTACGTGCACCATATTCCCAAATGGCTCATCTCAAGATCATGCCCTTTAACCATATCTACACTTTCCTTGCATCCAATGTAGAAATGTTCTTGAGGCTCATGGTCCAAGTCGAACTTGATCTGTCCTTAATTTCTCTCTAATGCCCATTTCACGCAAATCTAAACGAGAATTTATACCATCCTTTGTTTGGCCTTTAATGTTGAGAAACGTCCCGATAACACTATCACAAACGTTTTTCTCGACATGCATGAAATCAAGGCAGTGCCTCACATAAAGACAAGACCAATACGGAAGATCAAAGAACACTGACCTCTTCTTCCACTTGCTTTTTTCATTGAGCTGCTTCTGCTTTTTACCAAATACAACTTTGATGCCCTTAACCACTTGGTAAACTTCTTCTCCACTCAAGCAATTTGGAGCAGATTCATTCTCTTGGCACCCATTAAAAGCTTTTTTCAACCTACGAGACGAGTGATTACGTTTGAGAAATCTCCGGTGCCCAAGGTATACAGTCTTCTTACCATGTTTCAGCTGATGGTAGCACGTGTTTTCTACACAAATAGGACAAGCTTTATGTCCCTTAACCCTATATCCAGACAAGTTCCCGTATGCTGAAAAGTCATTGATCGTTCAAAATAACATTGCCCGCAGCTTGAAAGTTTCATTGGAATACCCGTCAAACACATCCACGCCCTCATCCCACATTTTTCTCAAGTCTTCAACCAACGGACTAAGGTAAACATCTATGTCATTTCCTGGCTGTTTTGGGCCAGAAATCATCATGGATAACATAACATACTTAAGCTTCATGCACAACCAAGGAGATAGGTTGTAAATTATAAGGAGAACGGGCCAGGAGCTATGATTCATACTTAAGTTACCATATGGGTTCATCCCATCCGAAGCAAGTGCAAGCCTAAGATTTCTTGGTTCAGCACCAAAATCCGAAAACAAACTATCAACCTTCTTCCATTGTAGAGAATCAGCCGAATGACGAAGCTGTCCGTCACGTTTCCTCTCATCTGCATGCCATCTAATGTTCTTTGTGTCCTTTGCATTAACAAACAAGCGTTTGAACCTAGGGATTATTGGAAGATACCATAACACCTTCGCTGGAGAACCCTTTGCGTCGTCATCATCACAACTAGATTGGCCAGACTTTACTTTGTAGCGCGACCTATTACACACAGGGCACTTACTCAGATTCTGAAAATCATTTCGATACAATATGCAATCATTGGGACATGCATGTATTTTTCTATACTCCACACCCATCGGACACAAAATCTTCTTCGCTTCATACGTACGACACGGCAATGTGTTGCCTTCTGGAAGCATGTCTTTCAACAATTCAAGTAACTCAGTGAAACTCTTATAAGTCCACCCATTTATTGCCTTCAGATTGAACAACTTTATCACCGCAGACAATCGCGTGTGTTGTGTACATCCCAAATACAAAGGCTTTTCTTTATCTTTGCACAAAGTATCATAGGCATGTGCTTGCTTAAAAGATTCCGGACCAATATCACGTATCATGTCTTCCATTCGGTCATCCATATTTGCATCTACGGAATTCTCTCTTTCCGACACAATTGGGATATCTAACTTCTCACCATGCCATGTCCACGTTGTATAACCACGACAAATCCCATCAACAAGATGATCTTTCATCGTTTCAACGGGTTGTGGTGTTAGGTTCACACAATTAACACAAGGACAAACTAAAATTCCACCACAAAGTTCAATATTTGTTTGAGCAAACTTTAAAAACTCTTCCACCCCATTCGCATACTCATCACTCAACTTATTACTTTGCATCCAACTACGATCCATAGCTACATTAAAAAAATAGTAAAAAGAATCTACTTTATACACAGTTTATAGAGAGAAAGAGTTTCACATTTAAAAAAAGAAAGGATTCCAATTTGATTGCAACAAACAAACAAAGCATATTATTTTCGAATTTAACAAACAAATAGAAAGAGTTGCACTAGGCAAACTAGGCAAATGGTTTCAAACAACGATAGATACCCGAAACGGTTTCAGCACAAGAGGGCGATGGTGACACAGGGAAAGGGTGAGGCCGATGGCAGCAATAAGATATGACAGGCTGGCCTAAAGAACAGCAAAAAAAGACAAAATTAATATTAATGGCAAACAATGTCAAAGAAACTGCACTAACGTTGGAAATTTTGCTTACAAGTGTAGTGCTTAATTATTGTTTTTAAAAACTAACTGAGTGATCTGAATGTCAAAGAATTCAGACTTTCGTCATTGGGCCTAACTCCCTAATTAGCCCACAATTGATAAACTAAGCCTTTACTAGTAGTAACAGGCCCCTCTAATAGATCAATTACCTTACTAATAGTACTCAGCAGCCTATAACAAGTTAATCAGGATTTCTATATAACAAACACATATGATATAACAACAAAGTTATATATATATATATATATAAGAAGAAAGTTGTTTCATAATCAAGGTAAAAGAAAGTTGTTTCATAATCAACGTGATGTTTTTGTAACTACCCAATTCACAATATTGTCTTGTTATTCAGAGGGAGGCAATTTCAAGTTGTTATACAACAGAAGAGAACTATGTATGACTCATGGCTGGAGCTTTAAGTGTCACTGATTATGAAGGACTTGAATAAAAAAACTTTAAAGGACAGGTCCAGAATTTTAAATAAACTTAAAGAACTCCAAGCGCAATTTTGCCTTTATATTATGTATAGGATAACTTACAGGTCCATTCAATGCCTAAATTGGAGCACTACTTAGTTGGACAGTGAATATACATTCAACTTCAAGATGGAGGATATATAGCACAACAACTCCTTGTAGTAAATTTTATGAGAATATAAAACAAATTTAGAAGGTCCATTACCTGTTCACTAATGAGTATCAAGCTCAACATCGACCTGCTTAGACTCCATTGATTGCCATAGTCTTCAAATAATATGATCTCGAACAGGGTCTTCAAAATCTAGGCATGCAAAAGAAAGAC
The DNA here is from genome assembly GCA_963573325.1 of Astragalus glycyphyllos. NCBI lineage: Eukaryota > Viridiplantae > Streptophyta > Magnoliopsida > Fabales > Fabaceae > Astragalus > Astragalus glycyphyllos. The sequence goes on along the minus strand of OY754314.1, from coordinate 9,020,138 downwards.
ACCCAAGTCACAACCTCATAAAAATTGTGGAGGCGCAACATTGATTGCCTCAACATTTAAGTGTCAAATCAAATAAACAAGAAAGATTGCAACTGAACATGATTCTTGTAAAATTAGAAACGTAAAACTATCAATTCTTAAAACCCTAACAAATTTCACAAAACAATAAGCCATATAACAAAACCCTAAGTATGTCAAACATAGAAATAGCTCTCATCTTAATGAAGATTATCAACTCATAAAATGAATTCGACTACAAGTTTTTGTTTACCTTTCAAAAAAATCAGAAGAAAGGCAACGAACGAAGTTGACGGTGAGAAGAAGAGGGACAGTGACGGCGAGACAGATAGAGACGACCGCGGAGAAGAGAGAGCGACGGAGGAAGACAGCAGTTGACAGAGGTGGAACGACGGCGGAGAAGAGAGAGCTTTGGTAGAGAGAGCAATGGAACGGTGGTTTTGGTGGAGTGAATGCTGAGAAGAGGTGGAACAGTGGTTTTAGACTTTTAGTGTTTAAGTGTAAAAAAAATTAGTCTAAGTGTTTGTTTTTGGGCGAGAGAAGGCAAGTAAAAAAAAGCTAGGAATTAATGCTCGTGAGACTTTGTGTTCTGTTTGCAAAAAATAGATTACACATTTAAATTCGGATCTACTAGTTATCCGACTTAAAAGGGGGAGCGCCAGAAATTTTTTCGCATGTTTATTACAAAATTGCCACCGTGTCCATATTTTAAGTCGGATATTTGGCCATCCGACTTAAAAAACCAATTCTTTTCCTATTTTTCCACTAGTGCTATGAGCAAGTAGTGGAGGAATGTTGGTGGTGGTAATCTTATTTAAGAAGACGTTTATATATAAATATTTATCACACCTTTATTTTATACATTACAAATATAAATTACATTATTATAAGATCAAATTTAAAAAACGTATTATAGGAATGACCAATGCTAATAATTAGTATGTTTATGATAGGATCAATATTAAAGGGGATGACCAAAACGTATCATAGGTTTAAATCATTTCCATACACTTCACATTAAAATATGACACATTAAAATTTAAAAGTAAACGTTAAAAAATATATGTTTGAAACATGAACATGGGTGGGGGTGAAAATACTCGGGAAATGTTGGTAGGAGAAACTTCTGATGGTGGTCACCTTATTTATAGATGGGGTGAAAATATTATGAGAGGGAACTTTGAAACGTATTTAATAATTGTAATGTAATTAATAATTGTTATTAATAATTGTAACGTATTGGTAAATGTTTTTAATATTGTTGTTAATATGTGTATTTAGTAAGGTGTGTGTGTCTATATATATATATATATATATATATATATATATTAGCCAAACGTAAGGGTAAATGTAATCAATAATCAATTTATTAAATAATAAATGTACCAATACGTTAATAATCAATTTATTAATTAATTTACTAATTTATTAATCTATTAATAATCAATTTATTAATTTTTACGTTACAATTATCAATTGTAATGTTTATATATTTATCAGTTAAAAACATATATATATAATTAATAATTGTAACGGATAATTAATAATCGTAACGTAACCAATAGTAAAAATTTGGGTTTAAGTAGGAATTATACGTTACAAATTTAATAATGTAACGTTACAAATATATATGGGTACGTTACAATTGATACACCCATGTTCAGTTGAATACGAATATTTAATGTAATTATGTTACAATTATTAATTATACGTTACAATTATTAATTATACGTTACAAATTTATATGGGTACGTTACATTAAATTTGCAAAACATATTAAATAATCAAAAAATTATTAAGAAGTTTATATATAAATGAGATAAGACTTAATTTTTACTCAAAAAATTTATATATGAAATATCATTTAGGTTTCATTTTAAAATTAAAAAAGTCATGCGAGAAGGTAGTTAAAATTGCATAATATTGAGTGGACTTTTTATTTTTACAAAATATGATTAGGACATGAAAAAAAACATGATTTATTGTGGGGATCTGAATGTGAATCATGCATAATATTAACTAACTTATGAGTGGACCTTTTGCATAATATGATCACCTTTTGATGATATGACATGTTGATGTGTACCTCAACAACTTATGATTTTTGTTAAAATCATAAGTTTATATATGTGAGTATTTCATTTCTTTTGAATAATCAAATTAAGTATTATGACGTTTATATATAAATGTGATAATACTTAATTTTTACTCAAAGAATTTTCATATCAAAATCATTTAGGAATAATATATATATATATCAGCTGTGATATTTTTTGTTTTGTTGTTTTGTGGCGAAATCCTCATAGTGCAATAACACATTTTTTTGGTAAATGGAATCAATTCTAGGCCCATTTGTGACCAATGGATATTTCACACTATGAACATACATGGGTGATTGACAAAAAAAAAAGAACATACATGGGTGTAAAAGGTTATGAAAAATTTTACTCAAAGGAAGCTTTACTCTATGAACATACATGGGTGTAATACAATCTCATTTGATAGGATTATTAAAAATACATGGGTGTCAAAAAAAATTGCACATCTATATACATATAATGGAAAACCTAATTGACAACATATATACAAAAAAAAAACTATGTACCATTAAAATCCTAACACTTCACAAACAAAACAGCAACAATAGCATTAGCAGCATCTCAGGAAGAAACAAATGCATTAAGTTCATCAACGTATGATCCAAATATAGATATTTGGAACTGGAAACTACGATTAAAAGCAACAAACGATATTTTAATAAATGGTTGCGCACAACTGTATCAAAAAAACAATACAAATATAAATGCAAATAAAAAATAAAAGGAATCGTACCCATTGTTATCCAATTCTATTGTCACAACCTTTGACTTTGTACCATTTTTCTCATACTCCCTTTCTTTTCCGATTCTAGTCAGCACACCTATAAGGTTTGTATGCATGTATACATAACAAATATTAATATTCAATCTTCAATATAATGTATATATACAATGACATGATATCGTGATAATGTATTGACGTACTCACCAATTAAATAGTCAGGGTTGAAATCACGCTTGAAAACATCAGCAGGAGAAGTGTAGGTGTCTGGGACCATGTTGATTTGAATATTATTGACCCTTTGAACCCTTGTATTATACTGAAAATTAATTTTAAATTTGTGACCAGTTGTACGGTATGCACCAGTAGAATTTTAGATATAGAGGAGTGTTTCTACTTGGCTATGAGGAATGTTGGCGGTGGAGAAAAAGTTGGTTGTAGTCATCCTATTTATAGATGGGTGTGTCTCTTCATAAGAGGGAAAATTAAAAAAAAATTCAAAATTTGCTAATTAAAAATGAAAGCTGCAATTTTAAAAAGGTGATTACTCCCATACCCATCCATAGTTGGGTGGGTATGATACCTTCTAGGCAAAACTAGGCAAAATTAGGTCAAAATTTATTTTTATTTTAAAATATTTAAATAGAAAAAATAGGTGTCATTGAGTATTTTGCCTAGAAGGTATCATACCCACCCAACATTGGATGGGTATGGTAGAATTTACCTTTTAAAAAACATTGTATTTAAAACTCATGAAATAAAAAGGCTACATGACAATATTTGTCACGTTACATTTTGCATAATTAATTAGTATAATAATGTCAATTCATTTTTTTTGTATAATTAATTATTATATAAATGTTACATTTTGTATAATTATTTGATATAATAACGTTACATTTTGTATAATTAATTAATTATTATAATAACGTAAATTCATTGGATCCGGTATAATTAAGTATATATAATAACGTAAATTATAATAATCAAATTGTCCTTTTAAATTGATTATTATAATAAATTAATCGTTACTACTTTATGTTGCATTTGCTAATTATAATAAATTAACAGTTACTAATTGACTATTATAACATATATATCAAATGGAACACACAAAAAATTTGAACAGTTTATTATATCACATGTAACGTTATTATAACGGTTAATTATGGGACTTCAGACAAAATTTGAACAGAAAGTTATATCAAAAAAATTTTAACTGTTAATTATATCACAAAATTTGAATATAATAATTGTGAATAAAGTTTATATATATGACCACTCTAAACGTTTTCATATGCATTTATCAAAATGATGGACGTTACTTTATTTAAATGGTAATGTGAGCTTTATTATATTCATATCTAAATTAATTATATATCAATTATTTTGTGAAAATTATATCATATGTAACGTTTAGTTTATTATAATAAACAATTTATTATGTCAATACTAAAATTATTTTATTTCGCAAATTTTATATAATTAATCTGAAATATATCAACTATAATTATTATTTTTTAAAAAAAATTTGTTATTAGCCTTCAATTCTCACTTAGCCCACTTGGTTACTTTATCTAAATGGTAATGTGCTTTTTTATTCAAATAATAGTTTTTTGGTTTAAATATGTATTTAGTCTCTGCAAATGTCTCTGTTTTTCGATTTAGTCCCTGCAATTTTTTTTTAAATACGTCCCTGCAAAATAACTTTTTTTGGAATATGCCCTTCCGAAAGTTGGAATTTTAAATATATCCCTGCAAAATAACTTTTTTTTGAAATACGTCCCAAAAAAATTGTGATATTTTGCAGGGACGTATTCAAAAAAAAGGTTATTTTGTAGGGACGTATTTAAAAAAAAATTTGCAGGGACGTATTTAAAATTCCAACTTTCTGAGGGGCATATTCAAAATTGTGTTATTTTGGAGGGACGTATTTAAAAAAATTGCAGGGACTAAATCGAAAAACAGTGACATTTGCAGGGACTAAATACATATTTAAACCTAGTTTTTTTAACAGATTTTATATAATTAATCTGAAATGTTTCAATTGTTTCTATTGTGAAATTTGCTCCATGCTGTGTAAATCCTCCCAACTCGATATCATCCTATTATATTGGCCGCAATTCTCATATAGGGAAGAAAAAGTTTAATAAACATAAATTAGTATAGAATATAAAATAATAAATAAAGATAAAGGATGAACACATATATATGTAGAACAAAAACAAAGATTCTTTCATCCAAGTTTCATCTTCCTTGTTGACCGTCTTTTTCCTCTCCGAGTTTCGTCTTCCATGTGAAGTGAAAGAACCACAAACATTGTCAGCAACAATCGAAGGGACATAATTAATAGACAATCTATGTATTTGCATGAAAATCATGACAAAGATGCCAACATATCTATAATTTCTACAAAGAAAAAAAATAGAGGATGAACACATATGTGATTCAAGCCAATACCCAAAGTTCACATGCAATAGTAATCAACTTCTTCAATATGAATTTTCCAAATGGTGATTTACATTACATTTGATATGATGATTTACATTACATGAGTGACAAAAATATTTAACACAATATACATATTATGGAAAACCTAATTTACAACATGTCAATTCAGGATCTAATACACATAAGATGAAGAAACTCAACATCCGTTCATTCCCCGAGCTACCATACTTGACCAAATTTTCTGCTACACTCTATCTGAATCTTCAAAACTGTTATATTCAACTGGTAACCCAAGAATGTAGCTCATATGTGATTCAACCCAACACCCAACGTTCACTAGGATTAGTATTCACCTCCTTCAACAACTCACCTTCAAATGGTTAAGAAGAATTCTCCAAGAAAAGTAAAACGGAACGTGATGAACAAATGATGCTTAGTGAATATGAAGTGATGGTGTGGAGAGTGACTCAACCCATCACCCAACCTTACATATTTATACCCATGTTTTTTTGGAAAGCTATAGCTAAAAATAAAACGTTTTTTTTTCAATTCAATGTTATAAATATTTTGGAAGGTTACACAAAGTAAAACATTTTTTTTCTTTATTCCATTTAAAACAAATAAATTATTTTACAAAATAATATAAATATAATAAATAATTAATTGAGAGGTGAGTTGGAATTAGCATTTATTGTCAAAATTATATATGAGTGACACATGTAAAAAAAAATTAATGAGGTTATTTGCAAATGTTATTTATATAGATTTAAAAAAAAAGACAAAAAAAAAACTAATTTCATTTAACAAAATATGCCTTAATACATAATAATAGTTTTACAAGATATCAAAAGATTTCTCTTTTCCCGGAAAGTCATAAGAAACGATATCTTCGAGCACTTTGAGATGCAAAATTATTTATAATCTCATCAAAATCAATGTTCTCCAACATATTATTCTCAATTGACAAAGTTGTCAAACAGTTCAATCTCTCTTGTGACATTGATGATCTCAAGTAGGTTTTAATCAACTTCAGTTTTGAAAAAGTTCTCTTCGCTGATGCTACAGTTATTTGTAGAGATGTTTTCACGTTTAAAGGAGTTTGACGATTCTGAGAATTTTTTTTTCATGAGTTTATTTTTTTGGAAGAGAAATAGTCACTATAGGTTTTTTTTGGGTTACTTTTACTTAATATGTTTTTTGTTATAACACTAGTATAACTTAGGCTTAATATAAAAATATTTTGGTCCCCCTACAGACGTGGGCTCTAGGCGGTCGCACCCTGGCCTATGCTTAGGGCCAGCCCTGTGCTTGAAATCAGCATGACAGTCGTAGGGAGGTGTGAAAAGGTGGAAAAGAAAGTGGAAGAAGAATAGACTGAAGAATCATGTGTGGGTGGGTGTTTAAAAGATGTTTTAATCTTGACCTTTCATTTTAATCCAACGGGTGAAAATGAGTCCTCTCACTCTCACATAAAAAATCATTTCTCACTAGATATGCCCCTATATATATATATATATATATATATGCGAAGGCTTTAACCACAACAAAGGATTTAGCTACTAGCTATCATATGAAAAAATAAGATTACCTTGGAAGGAATGGGCAGAGTGCACTTTGATTTACGGAAGACTTTAAGTATATAGCAAGGAGGATTACAAAAGTAGAAGATTTTATATATTTGAAAGTAAAGCGTGCTTACAACTGAAACTTAAAACCCCTTATATAGGGAAAACTAGGGCTTACTATTTAAGCCGGTAAAAAGCTACTGTTACATTCGGTAGCCGGTACGAAAAAGACAAAACTACATTATTAATGCCGGGTACGCTTTGTGGGCCCCATAGGCACATTAATAATGAGGTAAAACGACTAAATCACAAAAGTTAAAAAACTTTTACAAAGGCGAATATTTCGCTTTTACAAAATGGCCGACAGTCATTATTACTGATTTGGCGCTTGTGAATTATTGGAGTAGTGGCAGCTGGTTTGGTGCTGTTGCCTATTTTGTATTCTTTCCTTTTGTCATAGATTGAATCATTGCGTCCCAGAAATCTTCTGGAGTAGGTTCTTCTTCAGTCTGGGATTCCCCTGCTAGGCATTCGAGGTCCATTGATCCATGAGACGAACTAGTTTTCATCGAAACATTTTCACCCTTTATTGGGAATGTCTTAAAAAACTGGTTTTTCAAATGGTCTAAAGTCCTGACCATTATCTCTTCCTCTGACTCATTAGGATGTCTTCTTTGGAAATATTCCTTGAGGCCAGCCATTGTAGGTTGTTGGGTGTTTGGTCCCCTGGCCCTGGCTCCTTCGTCATCAGCTATGGCTTCTTCTACCTTGCACTCCATGATTTGGAGTTCTTCGATACTGATTTTGTTCCACCATTTATAGAAGAAATTTCTTCTTAAGATCGGGATATTAAACTTATCCTTCTCTATTGAGATGGTCCATCTCCATATCCACGGGATTTGAAATTTAATAAAATAGATGCAAGGACATTGTCCAGTGATTAAATTGCCGCATGCCTTTAAAATTAAAGGATCGTTAATGCACCACCTGTCATATAAGTTGGATAATTCTTCAGGTAAAATTTCTAAAGAGGGGCCAAATTTTAGCCACCAGTGATAGAACCAGTTTGGTATAGGCTTATTAAGCACTTCTGGGTTGATACTAAAAAACCAAGAATGTTTATTTTTTGGATTTTGATAGTAAAAGGTCAAAGAGAAGGCCTGGATATAGTCCCAGTAGTTGAAGTAAATATATTTTCCCTCAGCAATTTTTATTGCCTTTTCTCCATTGGGATTTAATCCCCATTCTCTAGGTAGGAGGATTTTATTAATATGGCATTTACTGAAGTTTATAAAACTTTCAGGATTGTTGTTCTGGTGATGGTGGGTGATTGTCACTGATTCAGTGACTGTTAAGAGAATTTCCAGATTAGGTCTGGTTTTTCCATAAAGTCCCGGATATCCTCTGGATTCGAGGTATCTTGTTTTAACCGACCACCCATCATTGGGGGTTAAATCTATGTCCTCGATTTCGATGAACATGATTTCCTCTGTAACGGGGTTTTCGAGGTATTCTGCTATCTCCAAAGGAGCGTCCTTGGCCGCTGCCTCCTTGTAGGACGATGCCTTACTTGAGGAAGAAGAGATATCTTCTTTCCCCTTTTGGTTCATTGAGGAAGAAGGAATATCTTCTTTCCTTGGAGGTGCAGGTAATTGCTGCATATTTCTTGCCCTGTTGCGGTAGACAGTAGTCCAATCCCCTATTAGAGGAACGTCAGTTTCTTGGTAGGGTAGCAAATTGCTACGCCCTCGGCCACGGCCATAGCCACGACCTCTTCCCCTATTGGGGGTTGTCATTTCCCTGCAGGAATTCACGGGTCAAATAGTCAGCAAGTGAATTATTTTCACCTTTAATATACTGAATATCAAATTCAAAAGCAGACAATTGTGCTTGCCAACTGGCAAAGATATGTTTTGACACAAGATTCTTTACGTCCTTTTCAATAATAGACTTGGCAGAACTGCAATCAATTCTAAGTAAGAATTTTTGATTTAATAAATCATCTTGGAATTTTGAAATACACTTTATTATAGAAAGCATTTCTTTTTTAATGGTCGAATATTTCGACTGAGTTGGGTTCCATTTCCCTGAAGTAAACCTGACAAGAACTTCTTTAGAATTCTCAGGATTCACTTGTTTTAAGATACCACCATAACCAAGGTCTGAGGCATCTGTTTCGACAATCTTAAAAAACTTAGGATTTGCTAAGTTTAGGCAAGGTAAACATTTTACCTTACTCTTGATTCTTCGAACAGCCTGGGAGTGTTTACTAGTCCAGGGTCCCGGGTTTTTCCTAAGCCTATTATATAAAATGGCTGTATCCTGGGCTAAGTTCTTGTAATAGTCAAAAATATAATTTAAACTTCCTAAAAATCTTTGGAGTTGCTTTTTTTCGGAAATATCATCAGGGAATTTTGAAGCAAATTCTATGCTTCTATTGATGGGGATAATTGTCCCTTGATCTATTTCATGGCCTAAGAACCTAGTCTTGGTCTGAAATAACCTCATTTTAGGGGCCGAAATAACTAGCCCGTTATGTTTAACAAGACCCTTAAAGGTCTTTAGATGTTTTATATGCTGATCTATAGATCTGGAATAGACTAAAACATCATCAATATAGACTATCATAAAGTCAGAATGAGGATTGAAAATATCATTCATTATGTTCTGAAATTCAGAAGGGGCATTCTTTAATCCAAAAGGGAGGACATTCCATTCAAAATGTCCAAAGGGCACTGTAAAGGCTGTCTTATATTTGTCAGCCTCATCAATCTGGATTTGCCAGTATCCTGATTTCATATCAAATTTTGAAAAGATTAAGGCATTGTTTAACCTGTCTAACAAATCCTTCTTATTAGGGATAGGGTATCTGATCCATTTTAGCACCTTATTAAGGGGTTTGTAGTTTATGACTAATCTAGGAACTCCTCGTTCCTGTTCGGCGTTCTTGTTGACATAGAAAGCTGTACAGCTCCATGGGGACTTAGAATTTCTAATGAGTCCTTTTTGCAAAAGAGAGTCAATCTCCTTTTTGCACAAATCAAGGTATTCCTTGTTCATTTGTGCGGGTCTAGCTTTAGTAGGGATCTGACTTTCATTAAAGTCGTCCAGGTAGGGTAAAGTTATGACATGCTGTTTCCTGTTCCAGAAAGCATTTGGTAAGTCATTGCAGACCTCATCAACAAAATGTTGTTCTATGGCTTTAATCTGTTTCTTAACATCTTCTCTTTTGAGTTGTTCGCCTATATTAAGCAATTCAACTTCCTCTTTGAGAAAACATAATTGTTTCTGTTTGCTGAGGAGGATATCTTTCACCTCGTTTAACATCCTAGTATGGGGATCAGTAACGAATTCAAACAAGATTTTATTGTCATTGATGATAGTAGTGATACCCTTTTGGTCCACATTTATAATAGGCATAATATCATGCAAAAAAGGCGTTCCTAATATCACTCTGTGGGTCAAATTTTTGACTAGGATAAAAGGTGTTGGCAAACAAATGCTTTGATTACAAATATATGCGTTGGAAAGCTTATATTTGACCTGAAGTTTATCTCCTCCAGCCTGTGTAAGGGCCTGTGAGGTTTTTGAAAAGTACTTTGTGGGAATAATTCCCTCTTGGATGCAGTTAAGATCTGCTCCGCTATCTACAAGAGCGATTTCGTCTTCCAAAATAAAACTCTTGTTTATTACTAAAGTAATTTTCACAAACCACTTTTGGGAGGTTACTTGGTTTAAAAGAGATAAATAATTTGTACCACTTGTAGAGGTAATTCCTCCAGTTTTTTCAGGGTTTTCCAAAATAGGATTTTCTAGCAGAGTTATTCTCTGTACCAGGACATCATTGTCCTTTCTAATCTGGGATATGTCGGATTTCAAGAGATTTATTTCTCTCTTTAGATCCATAATGGAGACAGGTGTCTCCCTGATATTGGATTGTCTAAATCTAGACATGACCTCACTTATCTGGTAAGGTGCTTCTATGATTAAGGGAGATTCTCTTCGAGAATTCTCTCTAATCAATAGATCTATCATCTTTCTTTTCAGACTATTATCTGAGATGGATTCTAGAGCCTTTAAGGCTTCATCCTGATCAGCAGTTAGGACATTTAGTCCATTCATATCAACAATGGACTTCCAGTAATTTAAATTATTACATTGACAATCATTGTTGTCCGAGGAAGAAGTGTCTGTAGAGGATTCATATATGATTCCCACATCTTCATTTGAAGATTCTGGTTCTGATTCAGAACTCATTAATAAAACTCTTTCTAACTGAGTTCTTAACTGGTCGTCCTTAATCTCGTTAAGGGCCTTTTTGGTCCAACACTGGTTGGCGTAGTGCCCAGTCTTGCCGCACTTATGGCAGGATATATCAAGCCTTTTGGCCTTCCTTTTCCCTTTGGTTTGAAAGGGTTTTTCTTTGTTTTTATTTTTGTTAAAAAACTTCTTTTTATTACTCCTTTTATAAGGAGGTTTATAAGAATTTTTTGTATTATCCTTATGATACTTATGGGGTTTTCCTCTCCCTACCTTCTTATTTTTATTAATTCCTGGGGGTTTTTCTATATCAAAAGCGAATTGCTCACAAAACTCACCCAATTGGTGTTTTTCAGAAAGCTTTTGTTTCTTTAACTGGTTCTTAAGTTTTATGTCATTGCATAAAGCCAACCCTTCGTTGATACAACCACTAATAATTTGACCATAGGTCAAGTCAGCATAATTGATGTTTATGCCATCATTTTTATTTCTCAAAGATTGTCTTACTTTTTCGGCAAAAAGATGTGGCAATCCGTCTACGAATTTGGATTTCCAATGGGTAGAGTTTGGGTTATTTAATTGGAAAACTCTGGAAAGAAAAGTATCTTTGTACCATCTAAAGTGAGTTAGGGATGGACACCTTAAATTCTGGAGGAGAGTTTGTAATTTTTCTCCTATAGGTACATTAGTTCCTACAAAGTGTTGCAGGATGGAGAGACATAGAGTATAGACTCCGTCTTCCTCCCCGGTCATAGTAGTCTCAGTACTATTGCTCTCTTCGAGCTTAACCTCTTTTTTATGAGAAAGAATATCTTTCTTTTGGACGGCTGTGAGATAGTGGTCCCACCAGCCTCTTAGTTGGCCAACAAAGCCAGTGGCTATGAAAGAAGCTATGGAACTATCAAGGTTCCCGTGTTGCTTGCAAACAGTAGAATACATAATCATTCTATGTATTGTATCTATGATTTGCTTATCATTTAAGCCATCAATATTCCATTCATAGATGGATTTTCCAGAATATGAATTCTGATAAGGTTCATTTTCCTCGAAGAGTAAATCTTGGGGAGAAGGTCTCTTATAATAATACTTCTCCAAGGACTTGTTAGCATAAATAGGGTTAATATCATGGGAATTGCTAATATCATGGTTACTAAACATCTTAGTAAGCTCATCAATATTATTGGTGTCTTCACTATCTTCAGATATTTCTGAAGTCCCTTCTGAGTTGTCCTTTTGAGACAAAACATTCAAACGAAGATCTTTAAGCTTTTGTTCAAGGATCCTAGTGAATTCTCTATTATTATTGTCCATTTTAAAGCCTTCTATGGATATAGGAGGTTGGACAAGAGGAGCATTGGTGATAATGGGAATATTTTCAGAAGGCTTTAACCACAACAAAGGATTTAGCTACTAGCTATCATATGAAAAAATAAGATTACCTTGGAAGGAATGGGCAGAGTGCACTTTGATTTACGGAAGACTTTAAGTATATAGCAAGGAGGATTACAAAAGTAGAAGATTTTATATATTTGAAAGTAAAGCGTGCTTACAACTGAAACTTAAAACCCCTTATATAGGGAAAACTAGGGCTTACTATTTAAGCCGGTAAAAAGCTACTGTTACATTCGGTAGCCGGTACGAAAAAGACAAAACTACATTATTAATGCCGGGTACGCTTTGTGGGCCCCATAGGCACATTAATAATGAGGTAAAACGACTAAATCACAAAAGTTAAAAAACTTTTACAAAGGCGAATATTTCGCTTTTACAAAATGGCCGACAGTCATTATTACTGATTTGGCGCTTGTGAATTATTGGAGTAGTGGCAGCTGGTTTGGTGCTGTTGCCTATTTTGTATTCTTTCCTTTTGTCATAGATTGAATCATTGCATCCCAGAAATCTTCTGGAGTAGGTTCTTCTTCAGTCTGGGATTCCCCTGCTAGGCATTCGAGGTCCATTGATCCATGAGACGAACTAGTTTTCATCGAAACATTTTCACCCTTTATTGGGAATGTCTTAAAAAACTGGTTTTCAAATGGTCTAAAGTCCTGACCATTATCTCTTCCTCTGACTCATTAGGATGTCTTCTTTGGAAATATTCCTTGAGGCCAGCCATTGTAGGTTGTTGGGTGTTTGGTCCCCTGGCCCTGGCTCCTTCGTCATCAGCTATGGCTTCTTCTACCTTGCACTCCATGATTTGGAGTTCTTCGATACTGATTTTGTTCCACCATTTATAGAAGAAATTTTTTCTTAAGATCGGGATATTAAACTTATCCTTCTCTATTGAGATGGTCCATCTCCATATCCACGGGATTTGAAATTTAATAAAATAGATGCAAGGACATTGTCCAGTGATTAAATTGCCGCATGCCTTTAAAATTAAAGGATCGTTAATGCACCACCTGTCATATAAGTTGGATAATTCTTCAGGTAAAATTTCTAAAGAGGGGCCAAATTTTAGCCACCAGTGATAGAACCAGTTTGGTATAGGCTTATTAAGCACTTCTGGGTTGATACTAAAAAACCAAGAATGTTTATTTTTTGGATTTTGATAGTAAAAGGTCAAAGAGAAGGCCTGGATATGGTCCCAGTAGTTGAAGTAAATATATTTTCCCTCAGCAATTTTTATTGCCTTTTCTCCATTGGGATTTAATCCCCATTCTCTAGGTAGGAGGATTTTATTAATATGGCATTTACTGAAGTTTATAAAACTTTCAGGATTGTTGTTCTGGTGATGGTGGGTGATTGTCACTGATTCAGTGACTGTTAAGAGAATTTCCAGATTAGGTCTGGTTTTTCCATAAAGTCCCGGATATCCTCTAGATTCGAGGTATCTTGTTTTAACCGACCACCCATCATTGGGGGTTAAATCTATGTCCTCGATTTCGATGAACATGATTTCCTCTGTAACGGGGTTTTCGAGGTATTCTGCTATCTCCAAAGGAGCGTCCTTGGCCGCTGCCTCCTTGTAGGACGATGCCTTACTTGAGGAAGAAGAGATATCTTCTTTCCCCTTTTGGTTCATTGAGGAAGAAGGAATATCTTCTTTCCTTGGAGGTGTAGGTAATTGCTGCATATTTCTTGCCCTGTTGCGGTAGACAGTAGTCCAATCCCCTATTAGAGGAACGTCAGTTTCTTGGTAGGGTAGCAAATTGCTACGCCCTCGGCCACGGCCATAGCCACGACCTCTTCCCCTATTGGGGGTTGTCATTTCCCTGCAGGAATTCACGGGTCAAATAGTCAGCAAGTGAATTATTTTCACCTTTAATATACTGAATATCAAATTCAAAAGCAGACAATTGTGCTTGCCAACTGGCAAAGATATGTTTTGCCACAAGATTCTTTACGTCCTTTTCAATAATAGACTTGGCAGAACTGCAATCAATTCTAAGTAAGAATTTTTGATTTAATAAATCATCTTGGAATTTTGAAATACATTTTATTATAGAAAGCATTTCTTTTTTAATGGTCGAATATTTCGACTGAGTTGGGTTCCATTTCCCTGAAGTAAACCTGACAAGAACTTCTTTAGAATTCTCAGGATTCACTTGTTTTAAGATACCACCATAACCAAGGTCTGAGGCATCTGTTTCGACAATCTTAAAAAACTTAGGATTTGCTAAGTTTAGGCAAGGCAAACATTTTACCTTACTCTTGATTCTTCGAACAGCCTGGGAGTGTTTACTAGTCCAGGGTCCCGGGTTTTTCCTAAGCCTATTATATAAAATGGCTGTATCCTGGGCTAAGTTCTTGTAATAGTCAGAAATATAATTTAAACTTCCTAAAAATCTTTGGAGTTGCTTTTTTTCGGAAATATCATCAGGGAATTTTGAAGCAAATTCTATGCTTCTATTGATGAGGATAATTGTCCCTTGATCTATTTCATTGCCTAAGAACCTAGTCTTGGTCTGAAATAACCTCATTTTAGGGGCCGAAATAACTAGCCCGTTATGTTTAACAAGACCCTTAAAGGTCTTTAGATGTTTTATATGCTGATCTATAGATCTGGAATAGACTAAAACATCATCAATATAGACTATCATAAAGTCAGAATGAGGATTGAAAATATCATTCATTATGTTCTGAAATTCAGAAGGGGCATTCTTTAATCCAAAAGGGAGGACATTCCATTCAAAATGTCCAAAGGGCACTGTAAAGGCTGTCTTATATTTGTCAGCCTCATCAATCTGGATTTGCCAGTATCCTGATTTCATATCAAATTTTGAAAAGATTAAGGCATTGTTTAACCTGTCTAACAAATCCTTCTTATTAGGGATAGGGTATCTGATCCATTTTAGCACCTTATTAAGGGGTTTGTAGTTTATGACTAATCTAGGAACTCCTCGTTCCTGTTCGGCGTTCTTGTTGACATAGAAAGCTGTACAGCTCCATGGGGACTTAGAATTTCTAATGAGTCCTTTTTGCAAAAGAGAGTCAATCTCCTTTTTGCACAAATCAAGGTATTCCTTGTTCATTTGTGCGGGTCTAGCTTTAGTAGGGATCTGACTTTCATTAAAGTCGTCTAGGTAGGGTAAAGTTATGACATGCTGTTTCCTGTTCCAGAAAGAATTTGGTAAGTCATTGCAGACCTCATCAACAAAATGTTGTTCTATGGCTTTAATCTGTTTCTTAACATCTTCTCTTTTGAGTTGTTCGCCTATATTAAGCAATTCAACTTCCTCTTTGAGAAAACATAATTGTTTCTGTTTGCTGAGGAGGATATCTTTCACCTCGTTTAACATCCTAGTATGGGGATCAGTAACGAATTCAAACAAGATTTTCTTGTCATTGATGATAGTAGTGATACCCTTTTGGTCCACATTTATAATAGGCATAATATCATGCAAAAAAGGCGTTCCTAATATCACTCTGTGGGTCAAATTTTTGACTAGGATAAAAGGTGTTGGCAAACAAATGTTTTGATTACAAATATATGCGTTGGAAAGCTTATATTTGACCTGAAGTTTATCTCCTCCAGCCTGTGTAAGGGCTTGTGAGGTTTTTGAAAAGTACTTTGTGGGAATAATTCCCTCTTGGATGCAGTTAAGATCTGCTCCGCTATCTACAAGAGCGATTTCGTCTTCCAAAATAAAACTCTTGTTTATTACTAAAGTAATTTTCACAAACCACTTTTGGGAGGTTACTTGGTTTAAAAGAGATAAATAATTTGTACCACTTGTAGAGGTAATTCCTCCAGTTTTTTCAGGGTTTTCCAAAATAGGATTTTCTAGCAGAGTTATTCTCTGTACCAGGACATCATTGTCCTTTCTAATCTTGGATATGTCGGATTTCAAGAGATTTATTTCTCTCTTTAGATCCATAATGGAGACAGGTGTCTCCCTGATATTGGATTGTCTAAATCTAGACATGACCTCACTTATCTGGTAAGGTGCTTCTATGATTAAGGGAGATTCTCTTCGAGAATTCTCTCTAATCAATAGATCTATCATCTTTCTTTTCAGACTATTATCTGAGATGGATTCTAGAGCCTTTAAGGCTTCATCCTGATCAGCAGTTAGGACATTTAGTCCATTCATTTCAACAATGGACTTCCAGTAATTTAAATTATTACATTGACAATTATTGTTGTCCGAGGAAGAAGTGTCTGTAGAGGATTCATATATGATTCCCACATCTTCATTTGAAGATTCTGGTTCTGATTCAGAACTCATTAATAAAACTCTTTCTAACTGAGTTCTTAACTGGTCGTCCTAAATCTCGTTAAGGGCCTTTTTGGTCCAACACTGGTTGGCGTAGTGCCCAGTCTTGCCGCACTTATGGCAAGATATATCAAGCCTTTTGGCCTTCCTTTTCCCTTTGGTTTGAAAGGGTTTTTCTTTGTTTTTATTTTTGTTAAAAAACTTCTTTTTATTACTCCTTTTATAAGGAGGTTTATAAGAATTTTTTGTATTATCCTTATGATACTTATGGGGTTTTCCTCTCCCTACCTTCTTATTTTTATTAATTCCTGGGGGTTTTTCTATATCAAAAGCGAATTGCTCACAAAACTCACCCAATTGGTGTTTTTCAGAAAGCTTTTGTTTCTTTAACTGGTTCTTTAGTTTTATGTCATTGCATAAAGCCAACCCTTCGTTGATACAACCACTAATAATTTGACCATAGGTCAAGTCAGCATAATTGATGTTTATGCCATCATTTTTATTTCTCAAAGATTGTCTTACTTTTTCGGCAAAAAGATGTGGCAATCCGTCTACGAATTTGGATTTCCAATGGGTAGAGTTTGGGTTATTTAATTGGAAAACTCTGATACCATGCGAAGGATTAACTCAGAGCCATGTTTGAGTTAATCCTTCGTATGAACTTATAATTCTAGTAACATCTTTTTTGTGTTTTGAGTGCTCATATGTTAGAGGTATATAGGCTGGAAACAAGCAACTTGGGACTCAGCCTATGCTGAATAGGTGAGTACTCTGTTCTTTGGAATAGTGCTCACTGAAGCCCAGACTGCGGATAAACAACGCCAGGTACCTCACATATATATGGACATTGTACAGAAAATGCTTTCAGTGTTTTTCTTTGGTGTATCGTCATTTTTCCCAGGGAAGGGATGTTTAAGACGTTTTTTGCCAGAAAGAAAAATTTTTGCTGAAAAACATTTGATATCTTTGATTTAGGAGAAATCCTTCTATCCCTTAGGGTTGATGGTTAAACAGCTTTGCTGTTTGCAAAGATAGCAGATGAGATGTTAAGAGTGTAATAAGTTCATAAGTCCAATTAACTCATAAAGGATCTGATTCTGTTCTAAGGCCAGCCACAACAACTTTAGCCCAACTCCTGCTTACTCTTATGGAACTAGATGATTATAATCATCAAGATTCCTCTATTAAAAATGAGGAATTGGTTGAGTATCCAAAGAATTTGGATCAACTGAACAGATGGACAATTCCGTCAGTCCCTTCCAAACAGATTTATAAATTTGGTATGTTTGATATTATGTCTCGGTTTGCCGTTAAGCAAATCGAACAAACCTTACAAGTGTCTGAAAAAACTCAGACAATCAATCTAATAAGCAAAAAAGATTTGCTTCCTTTTAAGTATTACAATTTCATCCATATTGGATTAATTCAAATTGCTTTTAAACCTTTAACTCTGTTAGGTTTAAATTCCTGTATCATGGCATATGTTAGAGATGGAAGGTGTAAAGATTTTAAACCTTCTCTAGCAGCTTTAATTGAGACTAGCCTGTGTCACGGACCAGTCTATTTTGATGTTTCTCCCAATTTAAGTTTATCTTTATCTGATAGAAATTTATTGGATGCTATTCAGTTAACTATTCACACTAATGGTTATAACTATAAACCAGGAAGTGAAATTGTAGCAGTATGCTATAGAGTTTATTACAAAGTTTTAAACACGCTTAACCCTAAGGCTAAGCAAATATCTTTTCCAGGGACTACAACTCTAGTCCAGACAAACCTTCTAACCTCAAACGTGGCTAGTAATAGGTTAATCAAATGGGATGAGATAGACTTTCCCACAACTTGGTCCCTTCCACAGGAAGTAGACCCTGAACCTATCCTAAATAGAGAAATAGACCAGATCATTCAGAATACTGAAGGGGACATAGAAGTAAGGTTTAATCCCAGAAGGATTGCTAGGATACCTAGAACCTTATCAGCCAGACATTCAGTCAGTGAGTTCTATACAACTCCCAGTGAACTAAATAGAGTTTCTACTTCTCAGCCAAGAGAAGAAATAGAAACAGTAGACCACATAAGACTTAACGAGAATAAAATTCCTCATGGGATTTATCAGAGAACAGATTCTCAGAGTAGACAATCCCCTACTCAATCCGACATGAGTTTCCATATATGATGGATCTCTCCCCAGGAAGTGGCATGAGAGAACTCATAAATAGTGAGTTCCAGCAAGAGAGGTATTCTCAATTTAGAGCCTGGTATTTTAGAAATTTCTCCTCCCCTGAACTTGGAAAGTTTAAGGATGATTATTATAATGAACTAGCTAGAACCCAGAACTATGTTCCTTTTGTAAGGTGGTTCGTAGCTTATTTTATTAATAAAATAAATAACGAAGTTCTTGTTTTAAATGAAAAGTCTTGGGAGACCATTAAGGGAGAAAATATAACTTCTCCGTTCCCCCCAAAGCAAATAATAAACCTTGGCCAGAATGCCGAGGCAAGTGCTTTTGCTACTTTACAAAAGGTAGAGCAAAACCAGGTCACTATTAGAGAACTAAACACCATTATCAGGTCTCATAATTATACTAATACTTTTCTCATTTGTTTAGGAGACCAATTTGTTTCCTTAGAAAAGGATTTGTTAAGTCTTAAGGATTTGGCTGAAAAACAGATCGCCCAACAAAAAATAATTTTGGAAAAATTAGACAAAGGAAAATCTTCTGAAAATATTCCCATTATCACCAATGCTCCTCTTGTCCAACCTCCTATATCCATAGAAGGCTTTAAAATGGACAATAATAATAGAGAATTCACTAGGATCCTTGAACAAAAGCTTAAAGATCTTCGTTTGAATGTTTTGTCTCAAAAGGACAACTCAGAAGGGACTTCAGAAATATCTGAAGATAGTGAAGACACCAATAATATTGATGAGCTTACTAAGATGTTTAGTAACCATGATATTAGCAATTCCCATGATATTAACCCTATTTATGCTAACAAGTCCTTGGAGAAGTATTATTATAAGAGACCTTCTCCCCAAGATTTACTCTTCGAGGAAAATGAACCTTATCAGAATTCATATTCTGGAAAATCCATCTATGAATGGAATATTGATGGCTTAAATGATAAGCAAATCATAGATACAATACATAGAATGATTATGTATTCTACTGTTTGCAAGCAACACGGGAACCTTGATAGTTCCATAGCTTCTTTCATAGCCACTGGCTTTGTTGGCCAACTAAGAGGCTGGTGGGACCACTATCTCACAGCCGTCCAAAAGAAAGATATTCTTTCTCATAAAAAAGAGGTTAAGCTCGAAGAGAGCAATAGTACTGAGACTACTATGACCGGGGAGGAAGACGGAGTCTATACTCTATGTCTCTCCATCCTGCAACACTTTGTAGGAACTAATGTACCTATAGGAGAAAAATTACAAACTCTCCTCCAGAATTTAAGGTGTCCATCCCTAACTCACTTTAGATGGTACAAAGATACTTTTCTCTCCAGAGTTTTCCAATTAAATAACCCAAACTCTACCCATTGGAAATCCAAATTCGTAGACGGATTGCCACATCTTTTTGCCGAAAAAGTAAGACAATCTTTGAGAAATAAAAATGATGGCATAAACATCAATTATGCTGACTTGACCTATGGTCAAATTATTAGTGGTTGTATCAACGAAGGGTTGGCTTTATGCAATGACATAAAACTAAAGAACCAGTTAAAGAAACAAAAGCTTTCTGAAAAACACCAATTGGGTGAGTTTTGTGAGCAATTCGCTTTTGATATAGAAAAACCCCCAGGAATTAATAAAAATAAGAAGGTAGGGAGAGGAAAACCCCATAAGTATCATAAGGATAATACAAAAAATTCTTATAAACCTCCTTATAAAAGGAGTAATAAAAAGAAGTTTTTTAACAAAAATAAAAACAAAGAAAAACCCTTTCAAACCAAAGGGAAAAGGAAGGCCAAAAGGCTTGATATATCTTGCCATAAGTGCGGCAAGACTGGGCACTACGCCAACCAGTGTTGGACCAAAAAGGCCCTTAACGAGATTAAGGACGACCAGTTAAGAACTCAGTTAGAAAGAGTTTTATTAATGAGTTCTGAATCAGAACCAGAATCTTCAAATGAAGATGTGGGAATCATATATGAATCCTCTACAGACACTTCTTCCTCGGACAACAATAATTGTCAATGTAATAATTTAAATTACTGGAAGTCCATTGTTGAAATGAATGGACTAAATGTCCTAACTGCTGATCAGGATGAAGCCTTAAAGGCTCTAGAATCCATCTCAGATAATAGTCTGAAAAGAAAGATGATAGATCTATTGATTAGAGAGAATTCTCGAAGAGAATCTCCCTTAATCATAGAAGCACCTTACCAGATAAGTGAGGTCATGTCTAGATTTAGACAATCCAATATCAGGGAGACACCTGTCTCCATTATGGATCTAAAGAGAGAAATAAATCTCTTGAAATCCGACATATCCCAGATTAGAAAGGACAATGATGTCCTGGTACAGAGAATAACTCTGCTAGAAAATCCTATTTTGGAAAACCCTGAAAAAACTGGAGGAATTACCTCTACAAGTGGTACAAATTATTTATCTCTTTTAAACCAAGTAACCTCCCAAAAGTGGTTTGTGAAAATTACTTTAGTAATAAACAAGAGTTTTATTTTGGAAGACGAAATCGCTCTTGTAGATAGCGGAGCAGATCTTAACTGCATCCAAGAGGGAATTATTCCCACAAAGTACTTTTCAAAAACCTCACAAGCCCTTACACAGGCTGGAGGAGATAAACTTCAGGTCAAATATAAGCTTTCCAACGCATATATTTGTAATCAAAGCATTTGTTTGCCAACACCTTTTATCCTAGTCAAAAATTTGACCCACAGAGTGATATTAGGAACGCCTTTTTTGCATGATATTATGCCTATTATAAATGTGGACCAAAAGGGTATCACTACTATCATCAATGACAAGAAAATCTTGTTTGAATTCGTTACTGATCCCCATACTAGGATGTTAAACGAGGTGAAAGATATCCTCCTCAGCAAACAGAAACAATTATGTTTTCTCAAAGAGGAAGTTGAATTGCTTAATATAGGCGAACAACTCAAAAGAGAAGATGTTAAGAAACAGATTAAAGCCATAGAACAACATTTTGTTGATGAGGTCTGCAATGACTTACCAAATGCTTTCTGGAACAGGAAACAGCATGTCATAACTTTACCCTACCTGGACGACTTTAATGAAAGTCAGATCCCTACTAAAGCTAGACCCGCACAAATGAACAAGGAATACCTTGATTTGTGCAAAAAGGAGATTGACTCTCTTTTGCAAAAAGGACTCATTAGAAATTCTAAGTCCCCATGGAGCTGTACAGCTTTCTATGTCAACAAGAACGCCGAACAGGAACGAGGAGTTCCTAGATTAGTCATAAACTACAAACCCCTTAATAAGGTGCTAAAATGGATCAGATACCCTATCCCTAATAAGAAGGATTTGTTAGACAGGTTAAACAATGCCTTAATCTTTTCAAAATTTGATATGAAATCAGGATACTGGCAAATCCAGATTGATGAGGCTGACAAATATAAGACAGCCTTTACAGTGCCCTTTGGACATTTTGAATGGAATGTCCTCCCTTTTGGATTAAAGAATGCCCCTTCTGAATTTCAGAACATAATGAATGATATTTTCAATCCTCATTCTGACTTTATGATAGTCTATATTGATGATGTTTTAGTCTATTCCAGATCTATAGATCAGCATATAAAACATCTAAAGACCTTTAAGGGTCTTGTTAAACATAACGGGCTAGTTATTTCGGCCCCTAAAATGAGGTTATTTCAGACCAAGACTAGGTTCTTAGGCCATGAAATAGATCAAGGGACAATTATCCCCATCAATAGAAGCATAGAATTTGCTTCAAAATTCCCTGATGATATTTCCGAAAAAAAGCAACTCCAAAGATTTTTAGGAAGTTTAAATTATATTTTTGACTATTACAAGAACTTAGCCCAGGATACAGCCATTTTATATAATAGGCTTAGGAAAAACCCGGGACCCTGGACTAGTAAACACTCCCAGGCTGTTCGAAGAATCAAGAGTAAGGTAAAATGTTTACCTTGCCTAAACTTAGCAAATCCTAAGTTTTTTAAGATTCTCGAAACAGATGCCTCAGACCTTGGTTATGGTGGTATCTTAAAACAAGTGAATCCTGAGAATTCTAAAGAAGTTCTTGTCAGGTTTACTTCAGGGAAATGGAACCCAACTCAGTCGAAATATTCGACCATTAAAAAAGAAATGCTTTCTATAATAAAGTGTATTTCAAAATTCCAAGATGATTTATTAAATCAAAAATTCTTACTTAGAATTGATTGCAGTTCTGCCAAGTCTATTATTGAAAAGGACGTAAAGAATCTTGTGGCAAAACATATCTTTGCCAGTTGGCAAGCACAATTGTCTGCTTTTGAATTTGATATTCAGTATATTAAAGGTGAAAATAATTCACTTGCTGACTATTTGACCCGTGAATTCCTGCAGGGAAATGACAACCCCCAATAGGGGAAGAGGTCGTGGCTATGGCCGTGGCCGAGGGCGTAGCAATTTGCTACCCTACCAAGAAACTGACGTTCCTCTAATAGGGGATTGGACTACTGTCTACCGCAACAGGGCAAGAAATATGCAGCAATTACCTGCACCTCCAAGGAAAGAAGATATTCCTTCTTCCTCAATGAACCAAAAGGGGAAAGAAGATATCTCTTCTTCCTCAAGTAAGGCATCGTCCTACAAGGAGGCAGCGGCCAAGGACGCTCCTTTGGAGATAGCAGAATACCTCGAAAACCCCGTTACAGAGGAAATCATGTTCATCGAAATCGAGGACATAGATTTAACCCCCAATGATGGGTGGTCGGTTAAAACAAGATACCTCGAATCCAGAGGATATCCGGGACTTTATGGAAAAACCAGACCTAATCTGGAAATTCTCTTAACAGTCACTGAATCAGTGACAATCACCCACCATCACCAGAACAACAATCCTGAAAGTTTTATAAACTTCAGTAAATGCCATATTAATAAAATCCTCCTACCTAGAGAATGGGGATTAAATCCCAATGGAGAAAAGGCAATAAAAATTGCTGAGGGAAAATATATTTACTTCAACTACTGGGGCCATATCCAGGCCTTCTCTTTGACCTTTTACTATCAAAATCCAAAAAATAAACATTCTTGGTTTTTTAGTATCAACCCAGAAGTGCTTAATAAGCCTATACCAAACTGGTTCTATCACTGGTTGCTAAAATTTGGCCCCTCTTTAGAAATTTTACCTGAAGAATTATCCAACTTATATGACAGGTGGTGCATTAACGATCCTTTAATTTTAAAGGCATGCGGCAATTTAATCACTGGACAATGTCCTTGCATCTATTTTATTAAATTTCAAATCCCGTGGATATGGAGATGGACCATCTCAATAGAGAAGGATAAGTTTAACATCCCGATCTTAAGAAAAAATTTCTTCTATAAATGGTGGAACAAAATCAGTATCGAAGAACTCCAAATCATGGAGTGCAAGGTAGAAGAAGCCATAGCTGATGACGAAGGAGCCAGGGCCAGGGGACCAAACACCCAACAACCTACAATGGCTGGCCTCAAGGAATATTTCCAAAGAAGACATCCTAATGAGTCAGAGGAAGAGATAATGGTCAGGACTTTAACCATTATATATATATATATATATATATATATATATATATATATACAACAAATTAATTGTTTAATTCTTCGGACTTACCCTGGTACAAGGTAAATCCGCTTTTGAATTTATCAAATCGGATGTACCCCCACCAACAAGATCCGACTTCTTAAAGTGACAAAGCGGTTCTATATGCCTGCGAGGTAAATGCGATTTTTTCCTATTAATCAGATCTATATAAATCTGCTTTTGATTTATGTCAAAGCGGATTTACCTATTCAAGAGGTAAATCCGATTGAGTCAAAATTGTGGGGGTATTTTCGAATTTTCATATTTTGTGGGGGTATTATATCAAACTGTGGGGGCAAAAAGAAACCCATCATGTAATTGACAGATTCTTAGCCCAAATAAACAAACAACCAATAAATCGACTTAAAAGTAACGACCATTTTTAATCAAGAGATTTAGGTGCGGGTAGGATACGAATAATCGTTAGATACGAATAAATCAAAAGCTAATATATCATTTCCATACCAATCTTGTATTGCTAACAAAAAACACAATTCTATTCTAAAGTTCCATCTAATTAAATAAACGTAAATGGTCACCAGCAATGTTTACCACAACTGTTTCAAAACATGCATAGTATAGTAGAAAGGATATCTACAAAGACTCTCAAGATATATTCCATTTCATTAAACCTCACGTGGATTGTAAGATTTCACAACTAAAAACGACCTCCCAAGTTAAACTTCATTAATTACTTCATTAATAAAGTTTCCAATAATAATAAAAAGAAAATAGAAAGAAGTAGAAAAGCTGGATCACATGAGCATTAGAATTCAAAAGCAACCTATTTATTTACAACAAAAATAGATAGGCAAGCTGTCATAAACAGACGAAACTCCTAAAATAAATAAAAACTTCCACCACACTCTTTCTTCACTTACTACTACCATTAAAACCTTTAACAACCCCAAAACAAACCGTTCACAAACTTAAAAAGACACATAAACCCTATGAATAAAATAAACAAAAGCCCAAGTCCATGACTTTCAACTTTCAACCCTCAAACATTAACCCTAGGAACAACCTTGCAAACCAGTGGATTTTTCATCTCCATAGATAGTTTCAAACACTCAGTCAAATCAACAGGAGAATTTTCAGAAGGAACCCATTCAAAGTTTTGAAGAAGCTGAGCTAACCAAAGATGAACAGAAGCTAAACCCATAGCTTTACCAGGACAAACCCTTCTTCCAGCACCAAAAGGAGCCAACCTTAAATCAGATCCCGTGATAGTAACATCCTCATTCATAAACCTTTCTGGTTTAAACTTATCTGCTTCTTCCCACACTTTCTCATCATGTGTTATAGCCCACATGTTAACCATTGCAGTTGTTCCAGCTGGTATAAGATTCTCACCTACCTTAACATCGTGTATCGCTAAGCGAGCCCATGATAGTAATGGTCCTGGTGGGTGTACCCTTAGAACTTCTTTCACTATGCTTTGTAGATAACGCAGGTTTTGAATATCTTCACCTGTTACAACTCTTGATTTTCCAACAACGTTGTCTATTTCTTCTTGTGCTTTTGCTTGTATCTCTGGATGACGTACCATTCTTGCTAAAATCCATTCCAGTAATATCGCTACCGTGTCCGTTCCTCTGAAAATCATTTCCTAAACAAACCAAACAAACACACCACAACACATAAATATCCTTAAAAAATCAAAAATTTCTAAAACAAAAAATGTACAACGTTGGAAAACAAAAACAATTACCCAAAGAACTGCAATCATATCAGAATCGCTGAGCTTGTCTTTATCCTCTAAATCAAGAAGGACGTCAACGAAATCACCCAAAGTTGTTTCCTTAGCATGAGGAGAGAGTGCTCTTTTCATTTTATGTTCGTGAATGATTTTTCCAACGAAAGCATTAACCTTTGAGACCAAAACTCTGCACCTTTTTCTCACACCTTGAAAGTCTAACCATTTAAGAAGAGGAAAATGGTCACTCCAGTTAAAAACACCCAACAACTCATACCCTTCGTTAACCAATTCTTCAAGCTCAGCACCATCACCTTCAAAGAACTCATAACTTTTTCCAAACACCGTCATCATCACATTGTTAAGAGACCCGAAATGAAGCACTTTTTTTATCTCAACGCTTCCATTTTCAACCATTAAAAGCTTCACTTGTTCCACCATTTTTGAACCCACCTCACGTCTAAACCTTTCAAAGGCAAAGATTCTTCTAGGTGAGAACAAATGGGTAGAGGAAATTCTCCTCAGATTCCTCCAGTACTCACCGTACGGTGCGAACCCCATTGCTCTGTGAAAGAGAAGCTCGTAAGCCGACTCCTTCACCGGCCTGTCGCTAAAAGCAGAACTGCAGAGGATTTCTTTAGCAGTTTCAGGTTCGCTTGAGATAATAAAGCGAGTTAGACCAACGGAAAAAGCCATCAGTGACTCCGCTTTGAGGCTCCGAGCGAGTTTCGCTAACACACGGTGGGGTGTCGGACCGGAGAAAAGACCGAACACACTGCAAAACGATGGGCCTGGGATGACGGAACGGGCCAAGGCCCAAGCAAGCCCACCGGGAGCGAGCCAGAAAAAGGAAGCAAGTGTGAACAAGAAAACACAAATGGCAGCTTGGAAAGTGAGAAAAGGTGGTTGAACAAGAACAGGGAAAAACAGAAGGTGAAGCTCAGGTGGCAACATTTTTTTTGAAAGGGTTATTTTCTTTCTTTGAGGTTTCAAGAAGAAGAAAGGTTGGAAGAGATGAAGGGTTAGTTCCCGGTTATATAGAAAGGTGGTGGTGAGTGGTGTTTAATGTTGGTTTGGCTAACCATGGTTAAAAGGAATAAAAGAGAGGTTTTGAATTGAAAAAGAAAAGAAAACGGAAGTGTGTAATAAAAGGCTTGTAAATTGATGAATTAAAAGAGAGGTTTTGAATTGAAAAAGAAAAGAAAACGGAAATGTGTAATAAAAGGCTTGTAAATTGATGAATTAAATGGAATGGAACGTTCTATATATTTAATATAATTTTTTAATTTTTTTGACAAGAAATATAATTATTATAAGTTGGTAAAAAAATTATAATAAGTTGTGAGTTATTTAAAATAAATGAATAAATAAAATAAATTTTGAATTTTGATAACTCTATAATTAAAATAAAAGTTATAATTTTTTAAAATTATAAAAAAGATATAAACACGTGGGACCACTTAAATAAACTCCCACTAAAAATGCTCTCAAATGTGTAACCATCGCTCTCAAATTTTGTTATTTTGCCTAATTATTTAGAGTATCACGCATGTTTTATGGTTCACTTACTTTTCACAAGTTTTTTTTTTTACCATATTCCTCACGTCAATATCATTTACTCTCAACAGTTTTTCAGTTGGCAAACATCCCCATGATAAAAACAGTGAACACTTTAACCTCCCACGCAATTAGGATCTGTTTGGTAAAAAAGAGCGGATAGCTTATAACAGATAAGCTAGCGGATAAGCTAGCGGATTGAATTTAAAGTGTTTTTTTTGTGGAAACTAGTACTTCACCTGTACATTAGCGGATATTATCTTCACCGCTAATGTTGAATACACACCGAAGCTAGCTGAGCACTAATGAAATAGTATTTTTTCTGTGGAAACTAGTACTTCACCTGTACATCCACACGAGTGATATTATATTTGTTATAATTTGCTGTGAACTCATATATATTTTGAAAATTGTAAAATTGAATAAAAGAAAAATGCAAAACTCGGTAAAAAAGTTATATTTCAACTTGCTTAAAAAACTTGTGTTGCAGAAAGTTAAGAAAAAACAAGTGCGTTCTTCGTATAGTAAAAATGGTGTAGTAGTTCCCATTGCCTCCCCTGTTGTCGCCTTCGCTCCTGTTGCCGCTCACGCTGCCCCTCCATGTCAATTTTGACCTATATATTAATTCCTCTCATGCCTTTCGGTATTGTTCACTTTGTCTACGGTTTTAAGTTGTCAAACATCCCCCAAGACAAAAACAGTGACAACTTTAACCTCCCACGCCATTAGTCTATTATTCTTGTTATTTTATTTTATAAACCTGTTAAGGCTCATATAAAAATAATCAATAAAATAATTAACACTTTAATTCACATCTACTATCTATCTGCTATAGATTTATACCAATTAACCTATAATGAAATTACCTATTGGCTCATTTGAGAAACATGACAAGTGTCAAAAATGATGGTAACATAGTAACTTACATTTAATTAATTATTCCTTTTTATTTTTCTTCTTACACTCTCTTTCTTCCTTTTCACTTTTCTCTTACACTCTCTTTCTTCCTTTTTTTTCCATTTCTTCTTACTCTTTCTTTCCTCCTTTTCACTTTTTTCATACACTCTCTTTCTTCCTTTTTTTTACTTTACTTTTATTTTCCCCATAAACAATTATTCTCTTTATCCTATCATTTCTCACTTTAGTTTTTTTTAACTAAATTTCTAAACTTATACAAATTAGCTATAGAAATGTAAATTAGTCACACTAAATAAAACTATCACCTTTTAAGAAAAAATTGTCCCGTTAAAATTTTAATTTTCTCTCCGAAATCTGTTTTCACTCTTCTGTTTACACTCTTATTGATAATCTATTAACACCACTTATTGATAATCTACTATCTATTTTTTACTATCTACTATAATCTATTAATCAACTAAAATAATCAATTGAAACTACAAGATAACTGCAATGATATATAAAAAACACACGGGATAACTTACTGATATTAAAAAAAAATACGACATTAATATTTGTCAATGATAATTAATTTTTTTTGAAGACTACTACTACAAACCTACTATCTAAAAAACAAGAAGACTTAATAACTATTTAAACTACTAATTAATATTTAAAACAAATATTTCTTATTGAAAATCTACTATCTAACTTTTACTATCTACTATAGTCTACTAATCAACTAAAATAATCAATTAAAACTATAGAATCACTACACTGATATATAAAAAAAAACACGGGATAACTGCAGTGATACATAAATAAAACACAGGATTAACATTTGTCATTGATAATTATAAATTTTGAAGACTACTACTATAAACCTACTATCTAAAAAAACAAGAAGACTTAATGATTATTTAAACTGATTACTATTTAAAACAAGGGATACATAATTCTTATTGATAATCTACTATAGTCTACTAATGAACTAAAATAATCAATTGAAACTACAAGATAACTACACTAATATATAAAAAACACGGGATAACTGCAGTGATACATAAATAAAACACATGATTAATATTTGTCATTGATAATTATAATTTTTGAATACTACTATAAACCTACTATTTAAAAAAATAAGAAGATTTAATGATTATTTAAACTGATTACTATTTAAAACAAGGGATACATATTTCTTATTGATAATCTACTATAGTCTACTAATGAACTAAAATAATCAATTGAAACTACGAGATAACTGCACTAATATATAAAAAACACGGGATAACTGCAGTGATACATAAATAAAACACATGATTAATATTTGTCATTGATAATTATAGTTTTTGAATACTACTATAAACCTACTATTTAAAAAAATAAGAAGGTTTAATGACTATTTAATCTGATTAATATTTAAAACATATACATATTTCTTATTGATAATCTACTATCTATCTTTTACTATCTACTATAATCTACTAATCAACTCAAATAATCAATTGAAACTATGAGATGACTGCACTGATAGATAAAAAAACACAGGATAACTATATTGATATATTAAAAAATACGGAAATAACTACTGTGATATATATATATATATATATATATATATATATATATATATATAAACACGAGATATATAGCTGTACTGATATATAATAAACACTACATTGATATAAAACTCATAGGATAAATGTTCAAATTTTTTTAAATGATACTTTTACATTTTTATATTTTAATATTTGTTTTTTTATTTGAAGCACCTTTTTATTTACTTTAAATTTGTTCTTATTTTCATAAGATAATGTTCAAACTATTAAAATACTATATAATTTATTCATAAAAAGAACACTATAACACCCGTGCGTATCTACGGTATCCCACTAGTATCTTTTGAAACAACCAACAAGGCAACTAATACTCATAGCAAAACGGTGATGAATTGGATGGCTAGGGTTTAAAATTTTCCTTTCTCGTCACTCTTATCGTATTTATTTATTTATTGTTCAACCTCATCTCATCTCATGACGTACAATTTGTACAGTTACTAACACACACAATGAATCAATGATTCATCACAACAGGTTATGGCACAGCCATAGGAGATATCATTACGGCGCCGCCTCTACACACTGAACCATTTTGCCACTGTTCTTGGAAGTTGTAGATTGGGTCCCACGCTCGTTTAGTTCTTATGGCTAGTTATTGTGGTCCCCCCTATACCAGTCTCTTTAATTACCTAGACATTCACCTAGTATCTGTCCTATGTATTGCCACCTTGTGCACTGTGCATACGAGCTGCACGGCCTCGCGCAACAGTTGGATGGGTGGGTGGGTGGGTGGGTGGGTGTATGTACCTCAACGGCGTGCTTACAGCCAAACCACAACAGTTACGATGAAACAAATATTTTGGTTTTTTTTATTAACAAAATATAAATTTGGTCGAACACTGAAAGCTACCCTGCTAAAAATTGATTATTGTCACTTTTTTTTATGGTTTATTAAGATCCATCAACGGAATCTAATCTTGGACATGAAGTGTTAAATCTTTTGAGAGAGAGTGTTACTGTCTATTGTTGTTTTATCCAACTCGAGAAATTACTTTTTGCAAATGCACGCAAATGATACCCATTTATATAAAAAAAAGAATCGATCAACCATCTAGGGTTTGGCTAAAAAGTAAGAAGGGGATATATATATATATATATATATATATATATATATATATATATATATATATATATATATATTAGAGGTGTCAAAATGGATGAATTGGATGGATATGGATGTGGATGGTAATGGATAGATTGGAGAAATCCATCTAAAAATTTATATCCATTAGGATTGTACCAAACAAATTCAATCCAATCCATCCATTAACAAAAAAAGTCTATCCAATCCATCTATTAACAACTTTTTTATGGATGGATATCCAATTCATCCATTAATAATGATCAAATAAAAAAGCTTTGTATTAGTCAAAAAATAAAATTAAAAAAGTCATAATTTTATATATATAAAAAAAATTATACTATATTTACAAACATATATAGATATTATAATTATATATATATATATATGTATATATATATATATTATATAAATATATATATATATATAATATTTACATATGTTTATATATTAGATTTTTTTTCTTTCTAATATATATAAATATATATATATTATATACATTATAAAAAAAAGTATATTTATAAAATATTATATAATATATATATATATATATATATATAAAATATAATTTATAATATTATAATTTTTTAAGTTTTATTTTTTGGAACTTTTTTGAAAATAAAAACAGAAAATTATTCTTCATTATTTTTTTTGATAATTTTTTATTTTATAATAATCCATTGGATTTTCATTTTATAAATATTGTAATCCATTGGATTTAAAAAAATTTAGTGGATGGATCACATTCATCCACAAAACAAGTGGATGAATCCAATCCAATCCATTAAATTTTATTTTTTTGTAATAGATGGATTGGATATCCAATTGACAAATGGATCCTTTTGACACCCCATATATATATATATATATATATATATATATATATATATATATATATATATATATATATATATATATATATATATATAGTAATCTTTTTGATTTAGTTCTTGTAAAGGATATTGTTTCCAATTTAGTTCTTAAGTGTTTTTTGTGTTTAATAGTGCTAATGTGTTTTTTTATTAAGCGGTAGGAGACTAAAATAAAAAATAGCCATAATCACAGGGACTAAAATGAAATTTTTATATTTGAAGGGACTACAAAAGAAACCACATCAACTTTTTTAAACATAAAAATGGAGACTAAAAGTGATGGTTTATAAATTATAGGGACTAAAGTGGGAAAATATTTTTTACACCGACTAAAACAAAAATTTGCTATATTTGTCGGGACTAAAATGATATTTAAACCTTATATTTAAGTATATATAAGATAACTAGAGTTAAATTTGTTTTTAGTCTCTATAAAATTCGGGTTTATTTGGTTTTAGTCTTTCAAAAAAATTTCACCTACTTTTGGTCTTTAAGTCATATTTTTTCATTGATTTTAGTCTTCATGACTTTTAATAGCGCTCTTTTGACCTTTTATAAGCGTTACTAAAAGTCTATTAAAACTCGTGAGGGAGTAAAATTGATGAAAAAAATAAAACTTGATGAACCAAAAGTAGGTGAAATATTTTTGGAGAACTAAAACAAAAAAACCTAAATTTCATAGAGACCAAAAACATATTTAGCCATAACTCATAATAACTTTTTTTAAAAAAAAAAATTTTGGGTACCACCTGTTCATCACTGGGCGATTGTGACTGGTGCCTTTCAGAAGGTTCTACCGAACAATTGAAGACTGTGAATATATGCCTTGACAGGATATATTAGTTTTATTTTGATGATTGACAAAAGAAGTTCAAAAAATTCAATATTGCAAAAAGCTGAAAAAGAGATCAAACTTTCATGTCATGAGTTGTTTGGTTTTATTAATTGTGTTGTATTTTCTAGAATATTTGTGTAAGTGGAAATAAAGCTCCCTAAAATAAAATAAATCGCACATTCACATTTATTTTCATAAAAATATGGTTTGCATGCAAATATTTTTAAAACAATTATTAACTGATTATAAATAATCAATTATGTGGAAGGATTTTTTTTTATATAATTATTTTTGATCATATAATCAGTTATGTTTTTTTTTATAATAATCAATTAATATGTTTCTATTTGAAAAGAAAAAATGGCCATGCATCGAAATCTATTTCCAATGAACATTTATAAAATGGTAATTGGGTTATAATATTACCGTTCGAAAACAATGAATCCAATTCATTGTTATTTTTATGTTATTACCATTTGAAAACAATTATATATATATATATATATATATATATATATATATATATATATCATAACTAGAATTTGCAGCCGTGCATGCACGGGTAAAGTAGATTAACAATATAGGCAGCTAACATAATATATACATTTGAGTATACTTTATATTGTTAATTTGATAAAAATATTTATGAAGATATAACACCTCAAATACGTAAGTGATATTTAGGAAATATTGGGTGGTGACAAAAAGCACTCTTGACAATTACAACATTGCTAGTTACTGAGAGTTTCATAAACCTGCAAGAATAATAATAACAGCTGCCTATTAATAGATATTGCTAACAGTAGAAATAATAATTAGATACAACACTAACTTTTGAAGGGTTTTTTTTAATACCCCCACCCCTTCAACCTATACCCCCACATAATAGTGAAACCCAAAAATACCCCCACTTAAAAAATTCACTCGGATTTACCTAATAAAAGGTAAATCCGTTTTTGGTTTTTTTCCCAAAATGGATTTATCTTTTAATTAGGTAAATCCGTTTTGGGAAAAAAAGAAAAATGGATTTATCTTTTATTAGGCAAATCTATTTTTGTTATTTATAAAAGCGTATTTACCTTAAGTGGGGGTTAAATCTGTTTTTGTTATTTTACAAAGCAGATTTACCTATTTATTAGATAAATCCGCTTTGAAAAGGGTATTAAAAACCCTACTAAAAATCTGTTAAAGTGTCAAAACTAATTTAAAAATTATAAAAACACCACTAAAATCTATTAAAACCAAAATAAGGTTATGCAAATTTTTTTAGATTTTTTGGAGATTATGAAAAGTTAAAAAATTTAATAAAAAATAGTAAACGATGGAATTTAGGATTTTGCGCCCCTTTATCCCGAAAGAAGTCCCTTTCTTGGGAGTCTGGATCCCTGATTTTTTTTCAAATTTAATAGTCGTGGTTTCATTACAATCTGAGTAGGTTGCCCGAAAATTGATTTTTTAGCCTAAGTTATTCACCTGGCGTACAACATCGTCACGGGTTAACGAACTACACACTAAATAGAACCAAAAAACGGTCAATATTCATATCTATTTTATTTTTCTTTAAAAAATTAATTTTAATTTTTTAACTGATTTATCATTTTTATTTATTAATTATTTTACAAAACGGATTTATCAATTTGATAAATCCATTTTGAAAAAATTAAAAGCGGATTTGCCTATTATTAGATAAATTCGCTTTGAAATTATTAAAAATGGATTGACGTAAAAAAATTCAGTTGAAAACGGATTTATCTCATTGATACATAAATCTGTTTTCCAAAAAAATCAGAAACGGATTTAGATAAATCTGAGCGAATTTTTGAGCTGGGGGTATGTTCGGGTTTTTAAATTTTGTGAAGGGTATTTGCGTCTTTTCACGGGGTGCGTGGGGGTATAGTTTGAAAGGGCGGGGGTAGAAAAAAGAAACACTTCAGAATCTGATACCAACATTTATGAATAACAACATGATTTCATTGAGAGTAGCATGCCCATGTTCAAAATTACACAAAACATAGATATAAGTCCAACACATTACAGACCATTAGTAGTTATAGTGTTTGAGAGCATACATGTAAGTCCAGCACATTGCAAACCGTTAGCAGTTATAGTGTTTGAGAGCAAAAACCAAACATAAGTAGCAACTCGACCAATACTTATGTCAAATACGTATATATTTGCTTATAAAAAAAAAGAAAAAAAACGTATATATTTTATTGTCAAGTTACTTATATCCATACTTATGTTTTTCTGCCTTTCTAACAATTTGAGTAGTAATTTGAATTGGGCAGCTTTCAACCTGCCAATCAATCACGTCTCCAACTTGTACGTTGTTTTTCCAAAGGAACTCTCGCTAACTCTCCCCCGCAAGATACTTCTCCGACTTTGATTGCTTGGCAACATGAATGTCCATTTCATAGTAAGTATCAAAGTCACGATGGTAAACCTCTATGGTGTCCAATTCTTCTGGGATTAATTTTTCAATCCTAATCGGAAAATGCTACATGAAACAATTCAAAACAAAAATGTCAACATCGATAAATTGCTCAAACAAATTGAACTAACGCCAATATTCAAAGTATTAAAAAGTAGTCTCACCATCACACCTGATCTATTTTTAATATGGTCAGTTACCAGTGTGTCCCAAAATATTATGTCAACAACACCCCTAAGGGATGTTGGATCCTCCTCAGTGAAATCATAAGACTTCTGGCTCTCCAAAGAATTGTCCGAAGAGTCTGAACTCATCTCTATTGGCTTTTTGCTGCCAATGCAATATATATATATTACAATTAACTCTTCTAACAAAGTGGATTCAATTTAGGGGTATTGGTGGTCCATTCTTCATCAAATAACTCTTTGGTCCATTCTTCTTCCACCCAATCTCCCACGATTCGTCTTGATGCCTTCTCTTCTAACAAAGTGGATGCAACTGACATGAGAATTTTAGAGAAGAATTAGGGGGATGTCTCAGGTGATGAGGCTGTGCCTGCTGCCTCAAAATCTGTTGCTACATCGAACCCGATAGTTGAATCTAACATGAAAATTTTAAGAAAGCTTTGGGGTGAGTCGTCAGACGATGTTGGTGATCCCGTGACTTTCAATTCCCATGGAGCAGCTGCGCGACATGCTTACTTTGAACCGGTTGTGTCCAAGACTCAAAAGAACAAATTAAGACAAAAAAAGAAATTGGTCGTTGGATACAATACTCGTTCAAAAGCAACTTCTGTTTCTGAATCCTTTTGATCTGGTTTTGTTTTTTCTTTTTAGTCGTGTTTTTGTTTTTTACTTTTTTTCTCGTTTGACTGTTTTGCTCTCTTGCCTTGGGTTTTGGTCTAGTCCCCCCTTGGTATCTTTTTTGTTTTCGTTTTTTTTCTTTTTTTAATAGATTCAATTTTCGTTGGTTAAAAAAAATCATATTACAATTAAGAAAACATATATTTAGTTGCATATTAAAGGACACACAATGGCTAACAAAAAAATATATCTGCTTCAAAGAAAATGCAAATATTTGATATTGTAAAAAATTGTATATGATTTTATATATATATATACACATATATGTTTTTAACAATATTTCTACATAAAGTTGGTCCATCACCTTAGCATCATCTTATTTTAAATATAGAATGCCTAATTTATTAAATCATTTTTTAAACTAAACCTAATTTCATTGTTACCAAAAAAACGTAATTTCATGTATCTTAAAAATTAATGTAAATCAATATGGTTTTTGACACACAATTTTTTTGAACCCTTTTGCACATTATGTTTCCAATGTACACATGGGTAAATTCTAACACCTCTATACACGCCGCATTTTAATTACAGGAATAACTAACAATATATTAAAGAAAAAAATCAATTGCATTCATGAAAAGAAATTAACAAAAAGTTGAATTTTTTTTACTAAATCAATACTGTACATCAGAATATGCACTTGCATTGATGTAGTAAAAAAATTAACAAAAGTTGAAAAATACTTACATCGGAAACATGCACTGCATTGGTTTTTTTTTTTAAATATATTAAAGAATAAGTAAAGTAAAAAAACTCAATTGCATTGATTTCATGAAAAGAAATTAATAGTTGAAAAAAATGTCTTACTCCATCAGAATATGCACTTGCATTGATATTGTAAAAAGTAGGGGTGGACAAAAACCCGGGACCCGCCCAAACCTGCAAAAATCGAAACAAAAATAAATGCTGCGGATCTATCATTGGCAACCGAACCCGCAGAAGAGAGACAAATCGGATTTTAATGGTTTGAAATGGGCGGGCCCGGATTTCCATATTAGAACCAGCAACAACCGAACCCGCCCGATTTTCCATGTTAAAACCAGCTGTGACATGAAAATACGCTGACAGAGTGACAGACAGTCACAGACCCATCTATTCTCCTCACTATCTCTAATAAATTACTACTAATAAATTAATGTTTCGCTCTTTTTCCAGTAAAAGTTTAAAACTACTATCTACTTTTTCTTGAAACCACACACTTTCTTGAAACCACTTTGGTCTTGAAACCATACGAGACTACAACCAAACCACTAATTCCCTAGACTTTTCCACGGTTTTTGATGTCTCTCACCATTCATCATCCATATCTCATCTCACTCATTTGTACTCAATCTCTCCCCATACTTTCTTTTTATGACTATTTTCCTCTTCATCTTCATAAACCATACACATTCAACTGAGAGAGTCTAGGCAATTTCTCTTATCCAGTAAAGGAAGCTAGCGGGGCAAAGAGTAGCATTCCGGTCTCTCTTGAAAGCGTGAAAAGCAGGCGTTCAAGGAAGGAAGATCTCTCAAATACAAGTGCACATAGGAGCGTATCCCTGCCAATCTTTCTTTGCATCACAATGAGTAGGCCGCCAGATTTCAAAGGAAGAGAGGGCTTGGAGAGTCGAGAAAGCAGCTCCTTCTTGGAGAGGGGACTTTGGCTAAGCCAAGCCGCCTACCTCCAAAATGGATAGGTGGGTAGAGGGTCTTAGCCGGATCATGGTGTTTAGGAAGCTAGCAGCCATCAAGACTGAAGGCGAGTCAAGAAGGAACGGAGAGTTTACAATTCACAACCTGGCATCCCACACAGAAGACGATTTTGATTTGATAGCAGACTTTCTTTTGTGCCAAAGGGAGTTAGAATGTGCTTTGGTTCACAGGTGGTATATCCCTATATAGATATAGATAGGCTCTGTAGTCGGGCTTAAGCCAGTTTCACCGAGGGTTTAAGCAGTGATTAGGTACGAGCAATAGTCTGATTAGGATGATGCTGGAACTGCGCTCTCTATTAAGAGCAGAACAGACTGATCACTAAAGAGATACAAAGTTGTGTAGTTCCTTTGTGCCCAGAGGACTTGAAAGAGCTTCCTTAGGATTCAAAGTCGTAAGTCTTTCGCTTGCCTAAGGAAACTCTTCCTCTTCATCTCCATATCTGATCTTATTTTCTTTTTAACTTTCTCTGTTGAAACTCTTTTTTCTGATACATACACGCTTCTCACAATTTCATCTTCATAAACCATTTTCTTCTTCCTTCCTTCCCAGATCTCCCATGGCTCCAACCCGATTCTGCCCAACCGAAAACCGAAACCCGCCCAAACCGAAAACCGAAACCCGCCCAAACCGAGTCAAGCAATGGGCGGATTTGGGCCTGATAATGTCAACCGCGGGTGTTATCAGAAACATGCACTGCATTGATTTTTTTTTAAAATCTACTTCTAGAATTTTCTATCTATTGGACTACTCATTTGATAAAAAAATATTCATTTCTTACTGTGCTCATGTGATAACAAAGTTCAGAAGTTAAAACACGGCTCATCCACACAAGTTCGATTCGTGTTCTGAGTGAGTGTTATGGTTCAGATCTGCATGAGATCTTTGAGGTGTGTTTTTTTCTCATCTCTTCTTCACCTGATTTCATGAAAACAATCGATTTTTTTATTTATAGTTCCTCAGATCTTGGTCAGTTTTGGGTGGATTGTGGTTTTCTCCTTCCTTTAATGTTCCCTTTTCTTTTTGTTTTTTTGTTTCTTTCTTCCCTTCTTTGATCGTATAGTTACTTACTTTATTCGGTTGAAAATAAAAAATTCTGCCTAAATTGTTCTGATAGGTTGCAACTGTCTTTCCCTCTGATGCCTTGGGTCAAACACAGTGACATTTTGCTTTGATAGAGAAGCTTTTGCAAACTGCTTCAATCAATGAGATGAAGTTTTGGCAAAGGAGATGCTGGAATCTAGGAAAACCAGCGAAGGAATTGAGGAGAGATACCAGAAGCGCGTGGGCTGATTTTTTGCCGGATGCATATAATAGGATTATAAAAGATAGATATTGAAGCTTTTCTTATTCTCCACGCAACTCTATTCATACACCAGCACGTTACAACAGTAACCCAACTCATGCTACCACCACTACAGGACAACAGGAACTAGCCGAAATCCTCTCTATTTTCAGCACTATTCATCTTTACCTTTTCTCTATTTGAATCACTGTTCACAACCTGATACACTCAATCTCCTCTTTTTCTTTTTGTTACTTTATTACCAACCAATCAAATAACATTCCTTCTCAACCTATACAAACCTATAAACAGTCAAACATATAAATATACTCTGTTTGTATACATTGGATCTCTTCTCTTTCATGTATATATGGCAATTTAGGAAACCAGATTCAAATAAAACCAGCGGGAATCCAAAAGCATGAAAATTTCATGAAAAACTTGGCGTCAATACCACTCTTTACCTTTTAGATTCTATGATCATAAGTATTATAAATCATAAAAATGACTATGTCAGCGTCCAACTCACCTAGCAGGAAAAATGCCACGCATTATTTTAAGAAAATACATGGCATGCCACATAGACCAGCCAGCGGTCTACTCATTCATCTTAATGGTCCAGGATAATTCATCTAACAAGCCTAAAAACTGAACGGCCATGATCTACATAACAATAGGTGAATCAGCCAATCAATTATGCTGAAAAAATGAAACGGCTTTACAGTGAAAATTGTTGTCAACTAATGCCATTCAATTGTAATTAAGAATTCCCTAAAATGGTGGATCCACAATTATTCAGAATTGAAAACCCCTTCTTCTTAAACAAGCCACACAAAAGTTGCTTCTACATTATCCATTGAATCCCAAGCCAAACCAACATCAGACCTGCAAAATAAGAACAGCACGCAATCATTTGTTAATTTTTATGCAGTAATTCGCAAGGATGAAATATATCACCCATCATGAAGTTCTGACCAAACACTCTATACAAACCTGAAAATCATACATTCTATTACATTTCCACATCAAGCTCCGTAGTCATAATTATATATTTTAATCCTACTATTGGAAGATGAATTTGCCCCATTCATATTTCTGTGATTTTCTTTTGCGAAACGAATACGTCAACCTTGAAGATTTACAAACTGCTCTTCCCCCAGAAGTAATACTTGCAACCTTTATTTCTACTATAGTACTTTCTTATGTCCTTTTCATTTTGCAACGTATTTGTTCTTTTCATTTTGCAACATATTTGTTCTTTTCATTGTTTCAGGTTGCACCTTATGTTGTAATTGCCCATATCATCGGCATCGTTTCAAAAAACGCGTAATATTCGTTTCCTATTGTAGATTAAACAGATGAAACCTGCAATTAAGTTATTCTCTAATTTTTGATATATCATTTATGTAGTTTGGGCATCGATGTGAAAGTTCAACATCACACCGGAACATCAGTCTTCGCCCTTAGGGGAGACTCTGCTTATCACTTCTAAGAGGAACATCTACGTAACCACGATGCACATGATCTAGTAATACTCTGTTCCACTTATCATTTATGGAAATGAAAGTTTCATTATATAATATAAAAGTTGGTTTGGATGCAATTGAATCTCATATAACATATGCAATTCAAACTTATGAGTTATGCAATTGAAACTTTCAGAATTCATTGCATACCTAATAGTTCCTGGAAAATATAAAGACTTTCTGAAGGATTTGTTTGGGGGAATTATACTCAATCTGTTTCTGATTTCAGGGTTGATTCAAGTTGCAATCTAATGTAACAATTATTTCATCACAGCCAGTTAATACAATGTATTTTGTTTCATGTGCGACATATATTATCCAATGGGTCTATCAAACCGTCATTAAACTTTAGAATAATTATTTCTTCTGGGGCAAATAACGTTTGTCTATTCCTTACAGTGACTAATTACATTAATAATTTTGAACTATTCTCAAGCAAGCTGGAACAATGAAATATGAGCGAGGCAACAAAGTGGGATTCGAATGGGGAAAAACTAAGGCAGATTATATCGATACATCAATTCCACAGTTATTCCAACGTAAATTATAGACTACTTACGTTTACTGGATATTATTTTGTTACCTTACTCATGGTACTAACCTATGAAGTTTACAACCATATAAGGGATCCATAGTTGTTACATCAGCCTCAGTATTATCTTCAGTCTAAACCAATCAAATTGTTGGTAGTTTCAATTTTTTAAAGGTGTCAACTGTGTTCAATACGTTAATTGCCACCCCAATTAAATTTTTTAAGTTATACATTATTGACCAGCCCCACCATAATAGTATGTTACAGACAGTAAATCAAAACAACATGGTGTATATTGGGAAGATTTTAATTTTTAGACTATTTTATTTCGAATTTTACACATACACAATTAAAAATATGCAACACAAACGAATTTTAAGGGATCCGCCTACTTCATAGCAGTTGACCTTTTAACACATAATGCAAAATTCATTACGCAGCATGAATATTGGATCAGCCTTTACAATTATGGGACAGCAATTTATGGAGTTACTAAATTAGTTACTAATAATCCTCATATTTGACATAGCAATTATTGTAATCCATGATTTTTAGTAATAATTAGAGACACCCTACAAACCTATCAGACAAGCAACAATATCACACATATAAATAAGTTTGTCATGCTATTAAGATAAACCCTAAACCCTCATACCTGAATACGTTTAATCATTCAACGTGCGCTGCCTATAGTGACTGAAATGGCCTCCTCCAGCAGAACGACAATTGTTGCACACAAGAAAGTACAGCCCGTTGCTACTCTTGCTCCAGAGCTAGAAAACTGCGCCATCATCGTCAGGGTGCTCAGGAAGTGGCAAGTCTACACCCCAGAGGTGGGAATCAACCTGTTGCCGTAGAGTTGGTTTTACTCGACAAGGAGGTATCACTTTTACTTCAAAACATAGACATAGTCGAAAGAGATTTGTTATGTTTACTGTACTATATAAGAGATCTGTTATTTGTCCTACTATATTGTAAATAATTCTTTAGTCAGGTTGTAAAATGATTAACATTTGGGTTTTTGCTGTGCTATATTGTATGAGACTAACAATACAAACAGATTAGATTTCAATTAAAAGACAGGAAATTACATATATAATCAAAAAGGACCAGATGAAGCTAGACCAACTTATCACAGACTTAAAAAAGGACCAATTTTTCGGGAAGGTTGATGCAGGTATACAATTCATTGATTATTATAGAATTTTAATTAGAAAACAAAGTTCGTATGCAGTGTGACATGTTACATTTAAATGAAAATTTTATAAATTCTTACTAATATCGTTTTGCACTCCTCATTGTTCACAGTTATGTACACGGTAGAATGGCAAAAAAGGGGTCTTCCGCATGCGCATTTGTACGAGTTTCTATATCAAATTAACAATGAAATACATCAAAAGAATTTGAAGATACGGTTTCTCCATTTAATATAAATATATTTTCATATACATAACTATATATGTGAATAGCTGGACAACATAGAAGAATATGTATATATACATATATAAATATATATATATATATATATATATATATAAATATCTTTATTTAGTACAGAGTTGCATATATATATATATATATATATATATATATATATATATATATATATATATATACACATAAATGTGTAAGTAGGAACATATCCATAAACAAAATTAATGGTTGCACAAAAAGTATAGTCATACTTACATCGAAAGCAGATATACAAGTGACATTTTTTAAAAGTAGCAAGATGGGACACGGCTCCAATTGGACACGTCGGTCAACTTAGTTTATTCCTTCGTAAATTGCTACATCCTGAAAAGTGTAAAAACAGATATCAAGTTAATATAATGATTAACATGTTGAGTTCGGTAAGAAAAAAATAAGAAGAAGCTACAGATGTTACAATTACTAATGGATGATTAACATATATAGTTAGAATCAATAATATACTCAAGTTAGCAAACTGGCCTCATAGTATATACAGTTATGTGGCTTAAACAACTTCCAATTAACACTTCAGATAGGCAACATATCACCGTTAGGCAAATGGCAACCTACAAAAAATGTAATGAGGTCAGTTTAGAACAACAGATAAACATATACATCCAATAAATTTGTAAGAATTCATCAATGGAACAGAAAGTAAAAGTACAAGATAGCCTTTACATGCTGGTGCAAATCAGGATGTCACCAAAATATTAGTTGTGTCATTGAATTAAATTAAAAGATCAAGCAGAACAAAAAAGTAGCCACTTTAGTCAGAATCTTTTGGGAAATTAATATTAAAATTGAAGACAAACATGAATTCAATCCAGCATATATATTACCTTCCGTTTCAGTTCTCAGCATTACGGCTAAAATACATCCTGACCTGAGACAAAAATATGAGGATAAAAATTATACATTAACATATACGAAAAATATAAAATATCATCCAATTGTTAAAGATCATTTAACTTTCATCTGATATGCGCCATGTCTGAATATTAAGCTAAGCAAAATATCAACATGTTCATAACCTTAACACAAATGATCGGAAAGATGTACACACACATAAATAAAGAAAATTAGCATGCCCAAAATAACACAGCATAATGAATTCAATATTGGATCAACAATCGAATTAGGGGTGAGGGCAACATGTCATAAC
This sequence comes from Astragalus glycyphyllos, assembly GCA_963573325.1. Taxonomy (NCBI): domain Eukaryota; kingdom Viridiplantae; phylum Streptophyta; class Magnoliopsida; order Fabales; family Fabaceae; genus Astragalus; species Astragalus glycyphyllos. The sequence continues at coordinate 8,976,054 of OY754314.1, read as the reverse complement.
CCTATACATACTTAATGAATGTAAATAGAATTAGTGTGTTTTACGCATCCACAACTAACCATTATAACTGAACATTGATAAAAGGATATCGTTTCTTACAATTCTATCCCCGAGTCTATCAGAAAAATTAACCACAAAGTTGCGCAAATCATTATTCAAAATATCGTTAGCACATGTCCAATTCGATAGTAACAACCTCACCACTACTGACACTTTATTTCAAATTTAAAAATCTCAGTGAAGCATCTTTAAAATCGTTTCCTATCTTTTCCAAGTATTCAAAGACACGATCGAGCCGTCAGCTACTTAAGTCGTCGTGACCCTAACATGCGACATCTGATGAATCTCGGATATTTTTCGGAATTTCTAAAAATACTCAAACCAGAATGTAGAAATCCACATGAAAAGCAAACCAATAATAACAAACAAATACAATATCATACGAATTGAATAGGTGATCATAAAAAGAAGATAATTAGAATGATTCTTGACAGATTAACAAATAATATAAAACCAGCAAATACATATCGTTATTCATCATAATCAATAGAAACAGATTAGATCCTAATGCATGTTTATGAGAACCTTCGATTTGGGAATAATCAATAGAAACAAATCGTTATTGTATTCTAATCAATTTTTAAACGGATCGTTATTTGTAACACCCCCCTTTTACTATTACAACTAAATAGACAATTATCAGAGTCACCTCGAAGGGCGCTACATTTTTCACCATTTTAAAAAAAAACACCATTTATTCCAAAAAAAAAATCTCCAAAATAATTTATATAAAAGAAATCACCAAGCAGCGGAAATATTAACCAGTTTAAACATCTCCAGAATTAACAATTAAAGACATCTCCAAAATTAATTAAAACAATTTCCAATAACTAAAATAATAGTTCAAAACGATAACTAACGACTCCCCGGTGCTACATATCAGAGCTGACACAGACCCAAACGAGAGAGGAAGCAAAACCTAGCAATTCCTCCACGAGCACTAGCGATCACCTGCAGCGTTGCCGCATGAGAGCAACATTCCAAGCAGAAGGGGTGAGTCTAACAGAGGTAATAAGCAGATGATAAAAATATGCTAGCATCAGGTAACTACAGCAACGCAATACAATTACACCATATCACAGCACCAGATACCAAAGGAAAAATCCATTTGACAGTGAACCACCAAAATTATAACATTCATAGACAATGGGATGATATGCAACCCCTCCAGTGGGCATATGCATGCGGTACCGATCACCAAAATGAGCCACGACGGGCATATCACCAACAAACACCAGAGGCAGAGCCTATATCACCAAAACATGCATATGACAATGCGACACCATGATTATGCACCAACTCACCATAACAAGTATTTAAAATAAATACTATATCACCAGAATCAAAACAAATGATTTCACCAAAAATAGCACCAAGTTGTAGCATCACAGCTACCACTAAACTCTCCTGAGCATACCAGCACCGCACCTGAAATATTAACACCAGACGGCTCCACAACGCGGACATAACGCACGCACACCACGCACAAGACTGGCGCACAGCGCCTAGGCACATCGCACCTACTTCAGCGAATTAATTAAAATAGCAAACGACATCGGATTTCAACAAATAAATACTTGTTGGAAAGCCCTATGGGTCTGGTTATCATCCCTAAGTTCAGTTTTTGAAGGAGAGTGTCCAATAGGTACAGTTTTCGAAAAGCACACAGGCTAGTTTCAAAAGAGGACAGTTTCTGTCCTTCAAATTCAAGCAATTCCAAAGTGACCAAAACTCAATCAAATTGCATGAAATTTGTGCATAAACTGGGGCAAATTTTGTCTAGTTTTCAAAGAAATTGGATTCGTTCGAAAAGGAGTTCTTTTGAAAACGTGGTAACCAAAACACTGACCCTGTGTCCAGATTGTTTCCGGAATCTTACTCTAACTTGTGGAATTCATATCTCGAGCTACACAACTCTAAACGCAACCAAACCAGTGCCAAATTAACAAGCATTAAGTCTATTTTCCAGAAAAATAAACCACATAATTTTTCGGTCAATACAACGTTCCCAGTCACCGAAATACCGAATCTATACCCAAATCGTTTCCAGAATTTTAACCTAACTTGTATCGCCTATAACTCGAGCTATACAACTCCGAATTTGACGAAACCAGTGCCAAAACGACCGGCGTTAAGTCTATTTTCAAAAACAATCAACCTCATAATTTTTGGATCAACCAAACAGCGCCAGTTTTAGAAAAACCGAACCTGTGTCCAGAATCGCTAAATTGCCAAACACCAAACCCTAACGGCAACGACACCGCAACCACCACAACGAAAACGACAATTCGACAACGCGACAACAACAATCAACCACGCACAGCAACAACAAAAACACGAACAATAACAACACCATCATCGTGATACAACAATCTCGCAACAACAAATAACGAAACAAATCACAATAACGTGCAATAATCATCAAAGCACCAATCTCAACGAAAACACGATATGCAACAACACGAACAATTCAACAAAACCCTAGACTACCCACACATAATTATCATCAACCCATTATCAAGGTTAAGCCCACCCTTACCTCGAATAACGTAAGCTCCGGAACACGACGAACGAGACACGAACAAAACCACAGCAACACGAACGATCCCCTTTTGAAATTCTTCGCGAAACCCTCCTCTTCTCTCCCTCTTTGCGCCGCGTGCTCTCTCTCTCACTCTCACTTTCGTTTTTCTTTTGCTTGCTGCGAATGAGGGTTTGGCTTAAACCCCCAGGGTTTAAGTTGAGGGCTCAGTAAACACTGGGCTCTCTACGTCACCACCTCCTTTACTCGTTTCACCTCCTACACATATAAAATATTAACCTTTTAATTTATCTATATCCCGCCTCCAAATTATTTTAATAATTCAATCAACTATTTTAATTAAATTATTTCCGGGGTGTTACAACCCTCCCCCACTTAGAATCTTTCGTCCTCGAAAACATACCTGATTCAAACAGCTTCGGATAGGACTCTCGCATCTTGCTCTCCAACTCCCACCTCCTACGCATATAAAATATTAATCTTTCACCAGCAGCTCCTAACTAGACCACTTTCACCAGGTTTATCTCTTTGCCACGTAAAGTCTTCACTTCACGATCTTCAATTCGCACAGGCATTGTCTCCACAGTGAGATTATCCCGCACATGCACATCATCCATCGGAATCACATGGGACGGATCCGAAATATACTTCCGAAGTTGCGACACATGAAATACATCGTGCAAATTCGAAAGATTAGGCGGCAAGGCCACCCTATAAGCAACATTACCAATTCTCTCAGTGATCTGATACGGTCCAATGAAACGAGGAGTCAACTTCTTTGTCTTCAATGCACGCCCAACACCAGCCATAGGCGTGACTCTCAAAAACACGTGATCACCAGCTTGGAATTCTAAATCCTTCCTTCTCTTATCATGATAGCTCTTCTGTCTACTCTGCGACGCTTTCATTTTCTCACGGATCAATTTCACCTTTTCAGTAGTCTCTCGAACAACCTCGGGTCCAAGAACAATACTCTCCCCAGATTCATGCCAACACAACGGAGTCCTACATCTCCGACCATACAATGCCTCGAACGGTGCCATCCCGATGCTAGAATGGTAACTATTGTTGTAAGTAAACTCGATCAACGGAAGGTGAGTATCCCACGCACCTCCCTGCTCAAGAACACAAGATGTCAACAAGTCTTCCAACGACTGAATGGTCCTCTCTGTCTGCCCATCAGTTTGAGGATGATAAGCTAAACTCAACCTCAATTTAGAACCCAACGCTTCTTGCAAACTCTTCCAGAAATCAGAAGTGAACCTAGGATCTCTGTCAGACACAATGCATAAAGGAACACCATGCAACTTCACAATCACCTGAATATAAATCTCTGCCAATCTCGACACCGGATACGTGATATTGATAGGAATAAAATGAGCAGACTTCGTCAATCTATCCACAATCACCCAAATCGAATCGTGCCCCCTCACAGTATTAGGTAACCCTATCACGAAATCCATAGAAATACTATCCCACTTCCATTCCGGAATCTCCAACGGTTGCATCAACCCAGCAGGCTTCTGATGCTCAACCTTCGATTTCTGACAAGTCAAGCAGGAATACACAAACTGCGCCACATCACGCTTCATACCAGGCCACCAAAACATCTTCTTCAGATCCTGATACATCTTTGTAGCTCCCGGATGGATACTCAACTTACTCCTATGACCTTCTTCTAAAATTGCTCTTTTCATCTCCTCATCATCAGGAATGCAGATTCTTCCACGGTACTTCAATACATTCTGCGCATCCAACTCAAAGTCTTTATTCTCGGATTGATCAATCCCAACCATCAGGTCAACTAATTTAACATCTAACTTCTGAGCTTCTCGAATGCTAGCCATGAATTCATTATCAATCTTTAACATCCCCAATCTGACACTCTGAGGCGTCACTTCACAAACCAAACTCATATCCCTGAACTGCTCAATTAATTCGAGTTCTCTAACCATCATTGCTGACATATGCAACGTCTTTCGACTTAAAGCGTCAGCTACCACATTAGCCTTTCCCGGATGATAGTTCAAGCTAAAGTCATAGTCTTTCAGCAACTCCAACCATCTGCGCTGTCTCATATTCAACTCTTTCTGATCAAACAGATACTGCAAACCCTTATGATCACTGAACACCTCAAACCTCGAACCATACAGATAATGTCTCCAAATTTTCAACGCGAACACAACTGCAGCAAGTTCTAAATCATGGGTAGGGTAGTTCTTCTCATGAGTCCTCAACTGTCTCGACGCATAGGCAACTACCTTACCCTTCTGCATAAGCACACCTCCCAACCCCATCTTGGAAGCATCACAATACACCACAAACGACTCTTCCGGATTAGGCAACGTCAGAACAGGAGACGTCGTCAACCTCTTCTTCAATTCTTTGAAGCTCTCTTCACAACAGTCATCCCAGATGAAAGCTTTACCCTTGCAAGTCAACTGAGTCAACGGAAGTGCCAACTTCGAAAATCCTTCTATAAACCTGCTATAGTAACCTGCCAGACCCAGAAAACTTCTAATCTCAGTAACTGACTTCGGAGGCTCCCATTGTAACACGGCATCAACCTTAGACGGATCCACGGCAATTCCATTCCCCGAAATAACATGACCCAGAAAGCTAACCTCCTTCAACCAAAACTCACACTTAGACAGCTTCGCATATAATTTCCTGTCCCTCAGAATTTCCAATACCAATCTCAGATGTTCTGCATGCTCCTCTTCTGACTTAGAATAAATTAGGATGTCGTCAATGAATACCACCACAAACCGATCCAGATACTCACGAAAGATACGATTCATGTACTCCATGAACACTCCCGGCGCATTAGTCACACCGAAAGGCATCACGGAATACTCATAATGCCCATAACGGGTTCTGAAAGCTGTCTTCTGAATGTCTTCGTCTTTCACCTTGATCTGATGATAACCCGATCTCAAATCTATTTTACTGAACACCTGAGCACCCACCAACTGATCCATTAAGTCATCAATCCTCGGAAGCGGATACTTGTTCTTAATAGTCACCTTATTCAGCTGCCGATAGTCTACGCACAACCTCATACTACCATCTTTCTTTTTCACCAACAACACTGGAGCTCCCCACGGTGACACACTTGGCCTCACAAATTTCTTTTCAAGCAGATCCTCGAGTTGCTTCTTCAGTTCTGACAATTCAGATGCAGACATTCTATACGGTGCCATAGACACAGGTTTAGTATCAGGTACCAGATCAATAGCAAACTCAACCTCTCTCTCTGGTGGTACATCCGGAATCTCGTCGGGAAAAACCTCAGAAAACTCTCGCACCACCTGCAACTCATCAACCTTCGCTTGGCTCTCAGCAGACAATGACGCCATTAATGAAAACAACTGGACGTCTTCCCTCATTACCCTATGCAACTGACCAGCAGACAACAAACCAGACTCTTCCTCTTCAGGAGAAAAGAAACTCACAGACCTTTCATGACAGTTGATATGAACATGGTTATCAACTAACCAGTCCATACCTAGAATAACATCCATTCCGCTCAGCGGCAAACAAATCAAGTCAACGAGAAAATCATTACCGAATATCGATAAAGGGCATTTAGCACAAACAACCGAGGTAGTCACCGAACCCTTAGCCGGAGTATCGATAACCATCTCCCTCAACATAGGAGATAAAACAAGATCTAATTTCTCAACACATGCAGTAGCAATGAAACAATGGGTAGCACCAGTATCAATAATAGCAATGAGAGGAGAATTATTAATATAACATGTACCTCTGATCTCATTCACTGCATCTGACCCCGCCAGAGCGAACACCTTCCCAACGGACCTTTCTTTCTTCTGTTTAGGACACTGAGTGCTGATATGACCACCCTCACCACAGTTGTAGCATAACACATCCTTTCGATCACAGCTAGACGCCATATGACCCTCTTTACCACACTTGTAGCACTTCTTCACATCACCTGGACAGTCAGGACGCTTATGACCGGGTTTACCACACTTGTAACATACCACACTAGCAGCAGCATCTCCCCCACTAGGTCTCTTACCCACAGCAGTTCTCTGATTGCCCTTATCAGCTGGAACCTCATACGGCTTCCCACGACTCGAGAAATTCTTCTGCCTATCCCTCATGACTCTAGAATGAGCATTACTGTCTTCCTCGAAGATTCTGCAGCTGTCAATCAACTCCGAGAACACCCGAATTTTCTGATACCCTATCGCCTTCTTGATATCAGCCCGCAACCCATTTTCAAACTTGATGCATTTGGAGAATTCAGCACCAGCCTCACCATAATGTGGATAGAACTTCGCCAATTCAATGAACTTGGCAGCATACTCAGTCACCGACATATTACCCTACTTCAGCTCCAGAAACTCAATCTCTTTCTTCCCACGGACATCTTCAGGATAATACTTTCTCAGAAATTCTCTGCTGAACACAGCCCAAGTGACCTCTTCATTCACAGTCGCCAACCTCTGCCTCACCTCCAACCACCAGTCATCAGCCTCCTCTGCCAGCATATGAGTACCATACCTGACTTTCTGCGCCTCAGAGCAATCCATAACACGAAAGATTCTCTCCATCTCTTTCAGCCACGCCAAAGCACCATCAGGGTTATACTTGCCCTTAAAGGTAGGAGGATTCTCCCTCTGAAACGTAGCCAAACTGCGCGACCCAGCATCACCAGCAGCACCTGGGTTATTCTCCACAGCTTGAGCCACAGCCTGCAAAGCAGCAGCGAGTGCAGCATCGTTCCGTCCTGCCATCTCAACGTAACACTGCAACAGAAACTATAATCAGAAACGAGTAACAATTACCCAAGTGTTACTCGACTCGACGACTCGACAACTTGGCCGGACAGACCGAACTGCTCTGATACCACTAATGTAACACCCCCCTTTTACTATTACAACTAAATAGACAATTATCAGAGTCACCTCGAAGGGCGCTACATTTTTCACCATTTTAAAAAAAAAACACCATTTATTCCAAAAAAAAAAAATCTCCAAAATAATTTATATAAAAGAAATCACCAAGCAGCGGAAATATTAACCAGTTTAAACATCTCCAGAATTAACAATTAAAGACATCTCCAAAATTAATTAAAACAATTTCCAATAACTAAAATAATAGTTCAAAACGATAACTAACGACTCCCCGGTGCTACATATCAGAGCTGACACAGACCCAAACGAGAGAGGAAGCAAAACCTAGCAATTCCTCCACGAGCACTAGCGATCACCTGCAGCGTTGCCGCATGAGAGCAACATTCCAAGCAGAAGGGGTGAGTCTAACAGAGGTAATAAGCAGATGATAAAAATATGCTAGCATCAGGTAACTACAGCAACGCAATACAATTACACCATATCACAGCACCAGATACCAAAGGAAAAATCCATTTGACAGTGAACCACCAAAATTATAACATTCATAGACAATGGGATGATATGCAACCCCTCCAGTGGGCATATGCATGCGGTACCGATCACCAAAATGAGCCACGACGGGCATATCACCAACAAACACCAGAGGCAGAGCCTATATCACCAAAACATGCATATGACAATGCGACACCATGATTATGCACCAACTCACCATAACAAGTATTTAAAATAAATACTATATCACCAGAATCAAAACAAATGATTTCACCAAAAATAGCACCAAGTTGTAGCATCACAGCTACCACTAAACTCTCCTGAGCATACCAGCACCGCACCTGAAATATTAACACCAGACGGCTCCACAACGCGGACATAACGCACGCACACCACGCACAAGACTGGCGCACAGCGCCTAGGCACATCGCACCTACTTCAGCGAATTAATTAAAATAGCAAACGACATCGGATTTCAACAAATAAATACTTGTTGGAAAGCCCTATGGGTCTGGTTATCATCCCTAAGTTCAGTTTTTGAAGGAGAGTGTCCAATAGGTACAGTTTTCGAAAAGCACACAGGCTAGTTTCAAAAGAGGACAGTTTCTGTCCTTCAAATTCAAGCAATTCCAAAGTGACCAAAACTCAATCAAATTGCATGAAACTTGTGCATAAACTGGGGCAAATTTTGTCTAGTTTTCAAAGAAATTGGATTCGTTCGAAAAGGAGTTCTTTTGAAAACGTGGTAACCAAAACACTGACCCTGTGTCCAGATTGTTTCCGGAATCTTACTCTAACTTGTGGAATTCATATCTCGAGCTACACAACTCTAAACGCAACCAAACCAGTGCCAAATTAACAAGCATTAAGTCTATTTTCCAGAAAAATAAACCACATAATTTTTCGGTCAATACAACGTTCCCAGTCACCGAAATACCGAATCTATACCCAAATCGTTTCCAGAATTTTAACCTAACTTGTATCGCCTATAACTCGAGCTATACAACTCCGAATTTGACGAAACCAGTGCCAAAACGACCGGCGTTAAGTCTATTTTCAAAAACAATCAACCTCATAATTTTTGGATCAACCAAACAGCGCCAGTTTTAGAAAAACCGAACCTGTGTCCAGAATCGCTAAATTGCCAAACACCAAACCCTAACGGCAACGACACCGCAACCACCACAACGAAAACGACAATTCGACAACGCGACAACAACAATCAACCACGCACAGCAACAACAAAAACACGAACAATAACAACACCATCATCGTGATACAACAATCTCGCAACAACAAATAACGAAACAAATCACAATAACGTGCAATAATCATCAAAGCACCAATCTCAACGAAAACACGATATGCAACAACACGAACAATTCAACAAAACCCTAGACTACCCACACATAATTATCATCAACCCATTATCAAGGTTAAGCCCACCCTTACCTCGAATAACGTAAGCTCCGGAACACGACGAACGAGACACGAACAAAACCACAACAACACGAACGATCCCCTTTTGAAATTCTTCGCGAAACCCTCCTCTTCTCTCCCTCTTTGCGCCGCGTGCTCTCTCTCTCACTCTCACTTTCGTTTTTCTTTTGCTTGCTGCGAATGAGGGTTTGGCTTAAACCCCCAGGGTTTAAGTTGAGGGCTCAGTAAACACTGGGCTCTCTACGTCACCACCTCCTTTACTCGTTTCACCTCCTACGCATATAAAATATTAACCTTTTAATTTATCTATATCCCGCCTCCAAATTATTTTAATAATTCAATCAACTATTTTAATTAAATTATTTCCGGGGTGTTACATTATTCATCATGATCAATAGAATAAAATCTTTATTCCAATCGTTATTCATCATAAGCAACAGAAACAAATTGTTAATTTATACCTCAATTTGCGATTTCTGTTCAAAAGAAAATTGTTGAGGACCTTCGATTTCCCCTGACCTTGACGCGAAGAAGATGAACGATTTGATGTCGCCATTGATTTCCATTCGCACCAACAAATAAAAACGAACAGCTTCAGAAGATCGATGATGACGAACGCGTAGGGGGATAGGACGATGGAAAAAAATTGGGAAAGTCACTTGAAGCATGCGTGGATCCAGGGTTACTCTAATGTAAGCTAACTTCAACTCACAATGAAATTCCTAATCTAACCCTATACTTCCATTGTATTCACGTCCATATCCCTGTATGGATAATGTCGATTATTTCCATCTATGGCTATTTTATAATATATAAGGGGGCTAAAAAACAACATATTTTAAAAAATTGGAAAAGCTTTATAAAGTGATTTTAAAGTAAAGATAAGTAGTGTGTTACATGACCATCGGTAAAATATTATGTTTCCTCATTCTACATGTTTTAAAAATGTGGAATATGATATATATATATATATATATATATATATATATATATATATATATATATAAAAGGGGGCTAAAAAACCACATGTTTTAAAATTGGGGAATATCAAATATGTTACATCAAATTTAACCAAATCAAACTAAAAGCTTGGGTTATCTATGTAATTTCATGCTCATAACCGTTTCGTAAGTCTAACTATTGTGATCCTTTATCATCGTAAAAGTATTGTCTCTTCATACAGGGTAGCATCCAACATTTTACATTATAATTACAAAATAAAAAATAAACTCTTGCGCGACATTTATTTTCGCTTTTGTCAACATAACTTAATATTACTGGAATAAATTAGAAATGGACCCAAATAAGCCCGGAATTTCTCTAAACTGTGCAACGAAAAAAAGGAACGTGTGCAATTCTTGTGTCTCCAATTAAAACACCAAAGTAAACAAATTATATAGAAAAATAAAGTCTTCACAGGACCAGCTATTTTTCGTGCCTAAAACATTATCTCTGTTTGAAATACATATAAAATAATTTCATTTCAAAAAAAAATTATACCCGTGCTGGCACGGGTGAACCATACTAGTATATACAGCGGATTTATCTACTGAGAATGCCTTATTTATGTGAGAGTGAGAGGAACACATACGAGCCATTGGAGATTGAAATTTACGGATCGTCTTCCCTATGTCTGTTCATCCATTTCTCTCTCCTCTCTCCACCTCTCCACTTTCTACCATTGCTTCTCCTTTCCGGGAAAATCTAGTTATTTTTTCTTTGCAGAATCGACGCAAAATGAGAGGGTTAGAACAATACTTTTCACCTGAATAATTAATTTATTAAAATTCACATCTATCCTAATCTTGGCATGAGTATGAAATGTGGTTCTCAAATTTGTAGCTATTAAAAATAGCACTTGAAGTCTAGAGGGAAACCTATCATTTGGGTGTCTATCAAATTTTATAAAACTTTGCAGGTTTTGGAATAAACTGATAGACATTACTCAGTACATTCAATGTCCATTAACAACCCTTACCAATCCACTATAAAATAGGCGATAGAGGGGGGTGTTGTAGCTATTTCAACTTTGGGATCAAATTTCCGGAACACAGAATGACCTCAACTTCTTGAAAGGGTGTCGTTTTTGGTGGAGGGGACAAAAGGTGTGGAGGATAAATAAAAGTAGAGAAGGTGTTCGTCAAGAGAAGAGTGGGTTTGGAGTGCTGATAATGGTTGCCTGAGTAATGAAAAACAATTTTTCTTTTTTGACAAGCAGTACTGAAATTGTGTTTTTCAGATTCCAATTTTTTAGGAAGGACCTTGTTTTTGGTGTTTCATCTTCTTTGTGCTCGTTTGGATTTACGAAAATCAACCCAAATAAATCGTAAGGTTGCTTAGCTTACATTCAAGAACAGCCAACACATACAGGAAAGGAAACGAAAAGTCAGGAAGGAAGCGAATTAGAAGCAAAACAAGAGGCACGTGACTCACTTAAAAGTTTAATTAACCTCGTCCATACAATTTAATCTAAAGGGTCACAAGATACGAAACTAGTTCTTATCATGATAAATGAGAACTAATCATTATAACCGTTAGATTAAAATCAACGGTTATAATCTTAAACTAGCAAATTTTAATCTTAAGGCAGAAGAAAACTAATGCATAGATGGATGTTAAGACAGCTGGAAACTAAGGCAGTAAATGGATGTTAAGGCAGTATTTTCACCATTGGAAAGACCATGAGAGATATCTTCTATAGACCAGATTTTAGCTTTGCTAATTTTTTGCTTTACTAATTTTCCATGTCTCATTTAATTTGTAGATTTCCTATTGAAATTAAAAGGTGCCTGGAATGAAGAGCTAACTCTTAAAGAATATACAACAAGGTAAGTCTGAATTTTGGTTATACTGACTTTTTCTTATACTGGATTTTGGTTATATAAACATAATATATTTTAAACTTAACAACTTAACTATTGTTCATATTCCAAATTTTGCACTGGAAGCTCTCAAGTTGGATGCTTTGACTTTAGTGATTGATTTCTTAATAGAAAACTCTTTTTAGTGTCGATTTTGTTTTAGTTTAGTTTAAGTTTATTGTGTTGGCTTTCTTAAACGTTCAACATTTTACAAAGAGTGTTTGCAAGTATATGGCAATGCCATCATTATGGTTCTAAAGCATTGAATCTGCTAATATGTGCATGTATGAAAAGAAATGAATTGTTTTTGAGAGATATACCCATTGGGTGATTAGTAAATTTCGGCATTCAATCTGCTGAAGTATTGAATTTGCTTATGTCTGCATTGAATCTGCTTAGTTTAGGTGTTTAGTGAGTTCCAACAAATTTCAATTGAGTTATGCCTGATGTGTGCAATTGTTTGTAAAAAATGGGATTTTGTTAACTTTAGCACACATACAATTAATTATCAATTGCTATTAACATATTTATTTTTGACTTTAAGAAGAAGCACTATGGTAATCATTTTTTATTAACATCCTCAACTTACCCAATGTTTAAGGTATTACTAATGATTGTCTTCATTTTTGACATTAATGCTTTTGGACTTTGTATAATTGGTGAGCAATGCAGAAGCAGTATGAAAGTTTGAGTATTTCCTTTTTAAACTTCTATCACTATTTGTAGATAAAACTCTCCTATTGTCCTTAGTTTAATTTGTTGAAAAGCAAGTGAGTGCAAAGAATAAATGCTCTCTCATAGTAGTTTACTGTCATTTGTTCATTACCCTAAGCTTTGTTGATTGGTGGTTTTCTATCAATGTATGAATCTGCCAGGGATGCCTTGAATGGATATGTAATACTGAAGATATCTGTCTTACATTTTAATATAACATGTTTTAACACATTTGATAACGTTTTTGAGAACGGGTCATTGAAAAATTGAGTTAATCTAATTTAACACCAGTATGCAATGTGTAAAAAAAGTACTAAACTAGACAGCTTAATTACCCTTCAACCTTTTGGTATGTGATTTTTTAGTGATATAATAACAAAACACATTTTGACATAAGAGTGTAAACTGGGTTTCACAAATATAGAAAGCATAAATGTATCATACAAAAAGTAAATAAATTAATATAAAAGAAAGTTAAAAGAAAGAGTAATAAAGTAAAGTTGTCCTTTTATGGGGTATACTTATAGGTGTTATTGCTAACTATTAAAAATATGGGGGTACCGCATTCTAATGGGGCCTCTTCTTTTTATATGTTTTATTTGTCTGTTTTATTGTTGATATGATCCTTTTCATTAGATTCAGAGGATATGTGTATCGGTCAATTAAAGAATTCCCCTAATATTGTCAATTCTTAGCTAAACTACGCTACCATTTATGACAAGTATTTCAGTTGATGGTACTAAAAATATTGTGCACATTGTATTGGTACTAAAAACACCTTGCAAATATTCAGTCTTTCTAGTTACCCCCTGTCGTTAACTTTCTGTTAAAAAATCTGATGTGGCAAACTGAGATGACGTCAGCGTTGATGTCACTGCCACGTGTCATCATATTATTGGACTTTTGTGCCACGTGGCACTGACACGCCACGTCATCACCCTATGTCATCATGGCCATGTGGCACGCCACGTAAGCAACCAATGGATGGCTGCCACGTGGCACTGGCTTGGCAATATTGAGCATGATGTGTTACTAAAAAAATACAAGTTTTGCCTAATAAGGGATTCGAACTTGTGACCCATGGGTGATACAAATTAATTAATACCATTGAGCCACTTGCATTTTTGTGAACTTTATGCCAGCAAAAAACATATATTACATAAGTAATCTTTATTTCCAACAAATCTTCATCTTCATCATCAACAACAACAGACCAGACAACCTTCTCTAACCCATCATTCTTCTTCTTCACCCAGCGTTCTTCTTCTTCACCCCCAACCTTCAATTTTGATAAACCTGCAAAACGAAATTTCAATTTGTTCTTGTTGATTAAAAACAAAATTAAATTTCCATCATTCTTCAAAACGAAAACCCATTGATGAATCTTCTTCAATCTTCTTCTCTAACCCATCATTCTTCTTCTTCACCCAGCGTTCTTCTTCTTCTCACCCCCAACCTTCAATTTTGATAAACCTGCAAAACGAAATTTCGATTTGTTCTTGTTGATTAAAAACAAAATTAAATTTCCAGATCTGATTCGTTGTTCTTCGTTTGCGTTTGCCAATTTTTTGATTTTTTTTAAAAAAATTAAGTTTCATGTCATTTATATTTGTTTCTAGCAGTAGGTTCACAAATATGTTGGTGGCTTGATGGTATTAATTAGTTTATATAATTGAGAGGTAAAGGGTTCGAATCCTTGTTAGGCAAAACTTGTATTTTTTTAGTAACACAAAAGTCCAATAATATGATGACACGTGGCAGTGACGTCAACGCTGACGTCATCTCAGTTTGCCACATCAGATTTTTTAACAGAAAGCTAACGGCAGGGGGGTAACTAGAAAGACTTAATATTTGCAAGGTGTTTTTTTAAAAAAATATTTTTGCAGGGGGTAAATGGAAAATGGGGATATTTGCAGGGGGATAACGTGCATTTAAGCCTTTAAAAATTGGAAGTCAATTTTGGCAGTGCACCATTTCTTTAATTCTTCAATTTAAATTATATCTTTTAGTTGAGATTTTGAACATAGATGTGCTTTGTTCCCTTGGATGTATTGCAGAAGAATGCCATGATCGGGGGTATAGAAATCGTAAATTACCTTACCCAAATGAATGACTAGATGTCTTATGGTATTATTGCATTGCACGTTTGAAAATGATACCCTCTTGGTCTCTTTTCCTTCATATCTATTGGTTACATAATGATATTGATGCAATTACGAGTCTTCCACCTTACACCCCATTGTCTCCCCCCTCCACACACCTCACAACCTCGTTAATTGATAGGAAAAACCCAAAATACCCTTACCTATTCCCACCCCATACACTCCATCTTTCCCAAACACCCAAACAACCCATCCCACCCCCACCGAAGCTCCAAATAACGTGTAGTGATTTCCGGAAACTAAGTTTCTAAAACACTTCTTCATAATGTATTGTCTTTTTCGGAAACTAAGTTTCTGGATGTGTATTTCAGTCACACATCCGGAAACTCAATTAAATTAGACATCTGGAAATTAGACGTGCGAAAACTAAATTTTCAAATATGTAACTGAATTACACTTCCATAATCTTAATTTTAACTTCTGAAAGTTGAAACTGAGGGGCAAAACAAGTCTAAAATATTCGTGTGTTTTTTGTTGTCCTTTGCCTAACTATAACAAGAGCTTACCTAGCGGTTCAACAGATACAAAAAAGGAAAAAAATTGCTTCTGGCCGCCTGGCGATGGGACTAGCTCGCCAGGCGATGGTGACTGATTTCTGGGCCGCTTATATTCTACGGGTAGCCTGGCGATGTAGATTTCTCGCCAGGCGATGGCTCTTGTGTGCTCTGATTTTCTTCGGGTAGCCTGGAGATTGCTCGCCAGGCGATGGTTCTTATGTGCGCTGATTTTCTTCGGGTAGCCTGGCGATTTAGATTGCTCGCCAGGCGATGGTTCTATTGTGCGCTGTTTTTCTCCAGGTAGCCTGGCGATGGGACTAGCTCGCCAGACGATGGTTCTCGTGGGTGCTGTTTTTCTTCTAGTAGCCTGGCGATGGATACTGCTCGCAGGCGATGGGTGACTTACTCAACTCATATTTAAGCCTATAACTGGAATTTTAGGGCATTCTGATCATTGGGAACAGTCTCGTTTTGCTCTCTGAAGTCCGTGACGGTAAGGATCCGCACTCCGTCGACCTCCGTTGATTATTCAAGCTTGGGAACAAGTCATTGGAGCATCAATGTTGTCCGCTTCTCCCTCTAGTTTGATCTTTCCCCTTTTTACTTCTATTTCCATGTCTAGCTAAACTTCCCGTTGTTGGGGATGAGTAACGATTTATGAATCTCTTACATTTTTTAATCAAACCTCTATTATTTGAATGAATGTTATGATTTGTGTTTCAATCTCTGTTCTTAATGCTTTCTAGGATTTGATCACTCTTAGGATGATTTATGATATGTGATTATGAATGGAAGTTTGAATTACATATGCTTGAGAATTGAAATCTGCTTATCTCTAGTCTAGGAATAGTCATTGGTATTCAGAATCATAGGATAATTGTTGTTATGACAGCTTATTTCTTGTTAAGGTCACCTAAGGAATTAGAGATTTTCATTAGAAGTAAAGGTTCTCTTACCTAAGGAATTAGGATTAGAATAATTATAATAATTTTATCATAGGTCATAAAATAAGTTCAATAACAAGTTTGATTCGTTAGATATAAGAGTGAAGTAAATTGAAGCTCGTCCCCAACGCTTTTTAATTCATACAAATTCACACTTGTGTTCTTGTTATTCTTAAATTAAAATCACAAAAATATATTTATTGTTTTTCACTTTAATTTCTCGTCAAACAAATCTAAATTAGTCCCTTTTCAATTTAGAAGTTAAAATTTTAAACTGATAATTAACCGCTGTCCCTGAGTTCGACACTGGGTCTTTCCGTACTATTACTTGTAACGATCCGGTACACTTGTCGTGATCTCATCAGGAAGGGATAGAGAATAAGAGTAATTTTGGTATTTTAAGGAAATAAATGAAGAAGTGTGGCATTGGGGGGATGGAAGTGGAGAGTAAGGTGGAAGACCCTTACTTAAAAAATGTTCTATTTAGCTCTCTGCCAAACCTATTTTTCACCCATCAATTATATTGGCCCAACGGTTGTCTCCATGGACCATGATAATAGGTCTAGGTAAAAATAATTTAATATATTTATTTACATAGTCTTGTTATATAAATTTGTAGTTCAAAGGTTTAAGTAAATTTATTTATTTTTAATTTAGTTGCGGGTTATGTTGAAAGTTTCTACACATGGGAATAAAATCCAGAAAAATTTGGCCCCTCTAGCATAGAATCTTGGCTTTTATTATCACATTCAGCATTCTGGATTAGGGCCCCTCGTCTTTTCAGCTCTAACAATGGTTGATCATGAGCTGCTATATACTTTTGTAAAGAGATGGACATATTCCTGGTTTGATTGGCTACTGGAGGTCTACAAACGCCACATTGCACAGGACGAGCGGATTCTTGTTGTCAGGACATTCTTATTACTTCTTTTGGGGATGACTATATTTACTGGCAAGACCGGAACCAGAGTTGAGGCTAAGTGGTTGTATTTATTGGAGGACGTTACCACAGTTAGCTCATGGGCATGGGGTCCAACAGCCTTGGTATTTTTTTATGACCAGCTAAACTTTGCTTGTTTAGAGGATAGTGCTCAGTTGGGGGGGGGGGGGGGGGGGGGGGGGGGGGGGGTATGCGACGACGTTCATGGTAAATTTATTTTTTTATTTTTAACGAGTTTGTTTTTATTTTTTATATTTTGTTTGTAAGGATATTGTTTATTTGTTCATTTTAGACATGGATCTTTGAGTACTTCCATCGGATATGTGTGCGGGGTACCACTGGGGCCACCTCCGGGGCATGGTTTGGGTTTTGGAAGAGGAGAAAGATAGATGACGTGAAGCTGAAGGAGTATCGTAGGTGGTTGGATGCTTTGACACCTACTGATGTCATCTGGAGACCCTTTGAGAACCATAGACACGAGAGACCGATGGAGCATATCTCATTATATAGAGGCTTTTTGAGCTAGGAGGACAACATTGTACCTTACATGTTGGATAGGTGCCTCCGACAATTTGGATATGTCCATGTCATCCTTTGTGATCTGCTTCAGGGTCGTCCAGGGTTTACCGATGTCATGATGCGATTATCTAGATGGAGTGAGAGTGTTAAAGAGGTTTTGAGCACGACTACTGGCGAGAGGGAGGTGGGTGAGGTTTATCAGACTTACTTGTCATGGTACGTTAGGGTATCAGTTCCCCGTCTCCTTCCAGCAGCACCAGCGATACCACCACCAGCACCAGTACCAGGTGTGTTGGGACCTGAGGAGAGATTGATGATTATGAGCCAGCAGTTGCGGATGGTACTTCAGCCCGAAGACTTTCGTCGAGACTCTCAGTCGTACGGAGTGATCTGGGGCTTGATTGATTTGGCAGAGGGAGAGGATTGAGTTTTTTTGTTGTATTGTATCATTTGAACTATTTGGATTTATGTATTTCTTATTAGTATTGTTCTATTATTATATTAGACTAGTTTAATTAAAAATTTATTTTCATTGATGCAAACTTTAAAAGTAAACATAAAAAGTAAAACATAAATGTTAAAACATAAACAACAACAAATGCAGATCTTAAACACCCGGTCCTCCAGTTTAACAACGACGTATAATCTCATTGACGCTCCATCGAATCTCCACGTACAGCTTCAACGGCCGCCTACGAGTCAGACACATCTCATGGATGTTCAACATGCTTCGTACGTCATCATCAGTCTTGATCTTCATGGACGACCAGTAAATGCGACCATCATCTCCATGATCGGATTTGCGATAAGTAATACTAGTAACCTCACGGTCATCACCAACCACTTGAACTTTGAGCTCCACTTTATCTTTCAAACCGTTGAAGGTGATGTCGTCGTGGAGCCTACATAAAACAGTTTTTGGACATGAGAAGAAGACACCATATTCTCTTATGGTGATTTTTCCACCATGGTGAATAGTGGTAAGTGTGTTGTCTGTCGAGTACTAAGTCGAACAAATGTTTATTTTGGAGTGTGTGGGTGTGAAAGAAGTAACTAAGAGTGAAATGTTGGTGTGAAAAGAATGAGGGTGAGTGAGTATTTATAGCAATCATCACTGATTATCCACCGTTGATATTGTCGGTGCGATCTACACCGTAAACAATATATCTGTTGGGGCACAGTTACCAAGACAAACAGAAGTGGACCATTGATCAAAACTGTAAGTGGAATTGTGTCCGTTAAATTTAAACAAAAACGGATTTGTCTAAATAGATAAATCTGTTAGTTCAAATATAGAACACAAATTTATTTATTCATCAGATACACCCGTTTTGGAAAATATCAAAACGGTTTAGCCATGAAAAACGTAATTCCGTTATTATTACCTTACGGATACAGATTTATGTTTCCTTTAGCTACTTTTGTTGTCTTATTTTAAAACAACGGATTTATGTTTACTTTAGCAAATCCTTTACGTATTTTTTTAGAAACGAATTTATCTAACTAAAAGATAAATCTGTTATGTTATTTTTCCATAAACGGATTTATCTTTCAGTTAGATAAATCCGTTGTTCATTTTAATGAGGGGCATTATGGAAATAAAAAAAATTGAGGGGTATAGTGTATCCTAGTGGGGATACAAATAATAAACGCCTAGGTCTATGCTTACCATGTTTTAAAGAATGTCATATCAATATTTGT
This sequence comes from Astragalus glycyphyllos, assembly GCA_963573325.1. Taxonomy (NCBI): domain Eukaryota; kingdom Viridiplantae; phylum Streptophyta; class Magnoliopsida; order Fabales; family Fabaceae; genus Astragalus; species Astragalus glycyphyllos. The sequence goes on along the minus strand of OY754314.1, from coordinate 8,956,296 downwards.
CCTGTAACACAGAAGACCGATCATATAGATTAACCAGAGATTGTTGTGCAAAAAACAAATATTAACCAGAGATCAAATAAAATCATTCCTAGTTACAAAAAAAATACCATTCATAATATAATATTTATGGAATAATTAAACCTAAAAATAACATGATTAAATGAAATCAATTTCACTACATTAATTACACTAAATTAAACCCAAGTAGAACTGGAAAAAAAAACGTTTTGGAGTTTCACGACCATTTTCTACCAATAATTAAATGTTAAAAAATTTGGTTTCAAATATGAAATAACAATACTTCAAATCACATTTATCAAAACATTCGTCTAATTACGACATCTTCCTTTAGATTAACTTGGGAACACTTGGATTTTATTTTATAAAAACACTTATTGTTGGATTTTACTATTATGGTTTAACTCGAACAAACTCGATCAAAAACAATTGGTGAATGGTAACAAATTAAAATTAAAATAATTGCTAAAGAAACAAAATACAGGAACTAGAAGTAAATGTGCACTTGAAAATAGAAATTTGTTTGACAAACACAGTTCTGTAATAGATGTTTAGCACATCTAAAATATAGCAGCACTCTTGATCAACTTATCTCAGCAACCATAACCTATAATACATCATCCATTTTGTTCGCACAACTTGAATTTCAACAGAGATCATTCTTATGCGAAAGCTTCGCAATTAAGGTATCATTTTCCATCCCCAGGCCCACCAAAGAGATAACCCAGAGAAGAGCCACCACCAGGAGCAGCATGGACTTTGGTTGAGGGTCGGTCCTGCAGCCAAATCAGAGAAAAAAATATCAATCAAAATAATTCCTGAGAAATATAAGCATGGGCTAGACAGATTGGGACAAAATGAAATATCTTCTAGTTTTCATTTATTTATTCAGATTGTTTTGGGGTGTATTGTCCTTATGTAGCTGGGACTTACAAGATGGCACTGTCTAGTATAACAACAATAACAATGAACCTTGTTCCACCATGCTAATGCCAATTAGCATGCAGGCTTGAACTCAATTTACAAGACTAGACAGATGCTTTGCCACTGACATAAGGGTACAACTTTTTCGGTCAGTGCTGATATACAAGGTTACTCTTATGGAATAGATAGATTAATACTTTCAATTTTTGTGTTTATAGAACTAGAATCTAAATCAAATCATAATTTTTCAGATACTTGATAATTTCGACATTCTACATATATTAGTACAACTAACCAGATTGAGTCAACCATACATAAGTTCATTTTAAATTTTAACAGATGAGGTGACAAGAGAAAAACATCATTTACATGAGTTCTTAGCAACAAAAAAGACCACTAAATAATACCAGAAGAATCTAAACCTACAGTCCTACACTGGCGATAGTCAAACACTACCAACCTACCAAATCTACTTTTACAAGTTAGAATTGTACCAAATTTAATCCCTCAGTTTTGTCATATTCATTTAGTAAAGCAGGTCAGAGCTTCAACTATCATCCTAACGCATAATCTGGAAATAAGGAAATTAAATATAACAAGCAGAACTAATACCGTGATGAAGTTGCCGGTGTTCAGGCCATCTATAGAATTACTATTGATACCAGCAGGCTTGCTTGGGTCTATTGTTGCTTTAGGAGCAGCAGCTGGTTTTGAAGAAGGCGCAGTATTTACAGTCTGCACTTCAGGTTGGGCATTATTAGTTGCAGGTTTTGGAGCCTCTCCACTGCCAAAAAGATAACCCAATGAACTTTGACCACCACCACTGCTAACTCCACGACCCATGCTGTTCAACTAGTTTCTGAAAGGTAAAATCTAGTCTCTTCCTTCACATTGGCAGACACAATTATAGAAAATTAGTAATAAAATAAGTATAACAAGAAAAGGGAGGAGACAAACTATGATGAACTACATGTATTTATTCGGAAAACAATCACAGCAAAGTATACACTCAAAATTGATTAAATGTATTTCCATTCAAACAACTAGCACATACATTTCTATTTCCTCCTCAGTTCACGCAAAAGGACACCTAGCCATCGGTAACATGTCGATAATAATACACCACAGATAAAATGGCCAAGCCAATATTGAACAACTTGATCATCAAAGTTTGCTTACACTATGTTTTACTACCATAGTTTTCATCATCAACAAGTGGTCAGTTGGTCTAGTAATTATATTTCATTTAAAACATTTAAAGATATATCCTGTTCAAATAATTGAGTAAATATACAATACAACAGAAGCAACGAGCATACATTTATAAAATGAAATAAACAGCCATGGGTTTTTCCCCATTGTCGATTTTTACAACTAACAAAGACATCTCTATCTTCCCCCTCCCACTTTCAGTTTCTTCCATGTTTTGAAGCTTTTCCTTTTCACAGACGACAACACACTTCCATCTCTTCTTCTATACTTTCAGGAACCCTTACCCTTTCCATACTTGTAGGATAACGGACTCGACAGCACCAAGGAAAATAACTAGGTGACTTGATGCAAGATAAAACCACAAGGAATTAACCTCTACACTCTAAGTAGCCTAGTATCATCCATCATTAACAACATTTTACGGCACAAGCACATTTTACGGCACAAGCACAAAGCCATGAATCAAAAATAGTTAAATCAAATTCATTCTCGGAAGCATAAAAAATTCATCATCTCAAAATCCACAATCCATACATAAGTTCAAAACAAATAATAACACAAAAAATAAATCAGAAACTGAAAATAGATCTGAACAATAGACATTAAGCCCTGAAATAGATCTAACGTTAAAGGAGCATAGATCAAACGAAAAGCAAATGGCGTACACAAAGGGGAAGGGGCTCCAGATCCAGAAGAAAAATGCAGAGTTGTCGGCGAAGATTGTGTGAGAATCGAAGGAAATGAATGAAACAAAAACCCTAATAGGAAATGAAAAAGGGGGAATGGAATAAAGGGAGAGAGGGTTACCTGTGGGTTGGAGGAACAGATCTGGAAAACGGAAATGCCAAGGCAGAGTGGTATATAAGATGAGATGTATGCGTTATTAATAGTGACTTCTCACACTTCAATAAAAAAGGAGTATCAAATAAAAAATAGATAAATATTAAAATCTAAAAAATGTAGAAGTATTATTTAAAAACAATCTCTGAATTTATCTCGTGTTCTTTTATATATCAGTGCAATATTTTTTTTATATATCAGTGTTGTTATCCCATATTTTTTATATATCAGTGTAGCTATCCCATGATTTTATATATCTTTGCAGTTATCTGTGTTTTTTTATATATCAGTACAGTTATCACGTGTTTTTTATATATCAGTGCAGTTATCTCGTAGTTTTAATTGATTATTTTACTTTATTAGTAGATTATAGTAGATAGTGGAAAAATAAAGTGAGTGGGTTTGATTAGAATTTTTAAATTTGAAAAAAAAGTATGAAAAAGTAAGAAAAAAGTAGGAGTAAGAAGAAAATTTGAAAAAATGTGTGATAGTTAATTACAATGTTGTCTTTATTTAGATGAGTTTAAGTAAATAGAGAGGTTTGTTTGATTAATTTAAATGTGGTTTGTTTGTATAAATAGATATTAGATTAGATAGTAAATAGGAGTTTATTGTAAATCATTTAATCTTAATTTAATGATATTATATTATACAGTAGATTAAAAAATTGGAAAAAGAAATATTTTTAAATAAAGGGTGTGGGGGCCACAAATAGTATATGTGTAAAAAAATGAGAAATATTGGGAAATGTGATATTGAGAGAGAGAGAGAGTTAGAAAGGAAGAGAAATTAAAATTAAAAAATGAGAATAAAGTGGTGATGTGTCAACAAATGAAGATGTCTAAAATTGTCTTTTTATAAGTTATTTGTTTGATTAAATAGATATTAGATTAGATAGATTAGATTAGATAGATAGATTAGATTAGATAGATTAGATTAGGTTAGATTAGAGAGATTAAATACATATTAGATTAGATTAGATTAGATTAGATTAGATAGATTAGATTAGATAAAGGCTTAAATGCACTTTTGTTCTCTCTATTTTACTTGATGTGTAATTTTGATCTCCTTATTTTATTTTGTGCAATTTTGGCCCCCTATTATACTCCATGTGCAATTTTGATCCCTCTATTTTTTTGGGTAATTTTGGTCCCCCTATTTTACAAAATTCTGCAATATTGACCAAATTGATGTTAGTGATGTATCAATATTTTAATTGACATGCAATTGACTAAGCCTTGTAGACATGCCACTTCATTTTATGATGTAATGCATCACTTTTGCTTGTTTGCGAGTGAAATAGATTTTCCTAGTAGTTTAGTTTATTCTTGGGGTGTTAAACCACTTTTTCCACCCAAAAAAGAAAGAAAATAGTGTGTTTAGTTTATATTTTCATTTTCAAATTTATAATTTAATTACCATTTTTGTTTTTTTAAATACTGTTATTATTTAAATGACAAAATAAATATAATGTGACTTTATGGAAATTAAAACAGAAGAATAGAAGCAAATTTATCTAAAGTAAATGTTTTTTAATAAATCATGAAAATCGATGAATCATGAGTTAATAAAGTAAATGTTTTTTAATAAAAGAAATGAAGTGGCATGGCAACAATACTTGGTCAATTTTAATGTCAATTAAAATATTGACACATCAGCAACATCTTAAAGTTTGAAATTCAAATTTGGTCAACATTGCAGAATTTTGAAAAATAGGGGGACCAAAATTGCCAAAAAAAATAAGGGCATCAAAATTGCACATTAAGTAAAATAGGGGGACCAAAATTAAGCAAAATAAAATAGGGGATCAAAATTGCATGTTGAGTAAAATAGGGGGACCAAAAGTGCATTTAAGCCTAAAATAAAACATCAAAAATAGGTAAAATTACACTAGATGTCATTTAAATTATTTAATTGTAATAAGTTCGCGTTCCATGTCCTTGGGATCAACTGCCTCTGCATAGTTTCGAGCTTGTATGCTCTGTTGTCTGTCTTCAAAACGACTCGGTACGTGTAACACCCCAATTTCAACATTTCTATTAGTTTCTGTGATTTTTGTGTGGATGTGCGTCATAGTATTTATTGTGATATTTTATTGTGTGTTCAATTTGTAAATAATATATGACTAGTTGCATTTAATTACTTCTAACTAGTTCCTATTTTTATTTTTAAATAATTATCTTAACATATTAGTGGTTAATAAAATGCTTTGAAAAGAATTCAAAAGAGTTATTGGAATTTTTTTTAGCGAGCATTCTTAATTTCACTTTCTATTTCTACATTAGTATGGATTGGGCTAGATTTTATAACTACTAATGATAAAGCCCGCAAATTAGAATTAACCTAATTCCCACGGTCTCTTTCATCATCCATCAAGGATCAGCCGAACTCCCATAACTACAATTATACAAACACTTCCTAATTTTGCGTGAGCTTTTATTGGGAAGTGTTCTTTAGGTCGATGTCTGCGCGTCATTGAACGAGGTCCCCAATTTCAAATTCCTTGGGGACCACACGTTTGTTTGATCATGGCTTCGCTCATGACGGCTTTACCTCGCACCTCTTTTATGAGGCCGACTTCCTCATAGTGGTCTCGTTGGTTGTCTTTGGGAGTTTTAGGGTGCATGGACCTCCAAGTTAGCTCCTCGATCTTAACCGGGATGACGGCTTCAGTTCTGTAGGTAAGTCGGAACGGTGTTTTGCCTGTGGTTGAATGTGGCGTCGTTAGGTACGCCCACAAGACGTGCGGTAGTTCTTCCACCCTATTACCCTTGACATTTTCCAACAGCCTACTCAAACCTTGGAGAATGACTTGGTTAGAAGCCTGTACCTCCCCTTGGTCTAAGGGTGTTCCACTGAGGTGAATCTGTGTTTAATAGCCAGGTCACTCATCATCTTTCGAAAGCTTTTATCGGCAAACTGTGCACCATTATCTGTGATTACCATGACAGGTATCCCAAGTCGGAATAAGATGTTCTTCTTAAAAAACTTTGCGCAGTTATTTGTTGTGATCTTCGTCAATGGTTTGGCTTCGATCCATTTGGTGAAGTAGTCGACAACGACTATCAGGTACTTGACCTACCCTGGTGTGGTTGGAAATAGACGAGGAGGTTGATTGCCCACCAAGCAAACGGCCATAGGGTGGCCAACAACGTTAATTTTGTGGGAGGAATGATGTGTACATCGGCATGTTTCTAGCAATTTTCACACTTCCTTACATGGTTTCTAGCGTCTTCATGCAGGGTAGGCCAATAGTAGCCTGAACGCAGTGCTTTCCTAGCTGTAACTCGACCTCTGGGGTGTTTCCCCCCGATCCCCTCGTGAATCTCGGCTAGCACGTAATTTGCCTCTTCGCCTTCGAGGCACTTCTGAAGGGGCATAGAGAATCCTTGCCGATAAAGTTTTCCATTTATGACAGAATGCCCGCTTCCGAACTAAGGCTGATTCCTTAGGATCATTCGAGATTTTGCCGGCTTCTATATACTTGACAATGGGGGACATCCAGCTCAGACCACCGCGACTCATACACTGAACACCCAAGACCCGATTTCAAGTGAAATACCCAGTTTCAAGAGGTTTTCTTGGAGAACGGTTGTGAGATTGCCAAGTTTCTTCGTGTTGGCGAGCTTAGAGAGGATATATGCCCTGGTGTTTTCTCCCCGTGGCACATGTTTCACCTCCATGTACGTGAAGAGCTTCAATAGTTCATTTACTTTGGCCAAGTACTTCTACAGGACATCATCTTTGGTTTCGAATGCCTCCTAGATCTGGGAGACCACGAGTAGTGAATCAATGATGAGCTCGGCCCGGGTCACGTTGAAATCCCCTGTCAATCGTAAACTAGTGATGCATGCCTCGTATTCGGCCTGATTGTTCGACGTCGCAAATGAGAATGTGAGAGATATCTTTATTATCAATCCTTCGTCGTTCTTCAGTATGAGGTCGGCGCCACTTCCCTTGTTTTTTGATGAACCATCAATGGGGAGTTTCCAAATTGCCTCAGTTGCCCCCTCTTGGGGTTTTGGAGTCATCTCGACGATGAAGTCCGCAAGGACCTGAGCTTTTAAAGCGATTCTGGCTTCATATTTGATGTCGAACTCAGATAGTTCTACAGCCTACTTTATCATCTGCACTACCAAATCAGGGCGGTGGAAGATTTGGCGGATTGGTTGTTCGGTCCGTATCACAACTTATCTACTAAACAAAATATAACCACACAAAGTATGGATTAATTGTCTCCAAGACTCTTTTCTTTTGGTTTCAATTATCTCAAGACAACTGCAAAACGATATTTTAGTACTTAGCTAACACAAATTAATGATATCTTAATTTCTGTGTAACAAGCCAAAAATACCAAAGATCGAGAACGGAGGGAGTAGTTATTTGCACATACCATTGTTAATCTTATTTAAAGTTTAACTTTATTACAAATTATCTTGCATCTCACTTAAATGCCTGAGTTTCTTTTTTTTCTAAACTTTTCATGTTGAAAACATTTTTTTATATTGGTTTTCATGTTCAACATTAAATGAATGCTATTTTTGATATATTATCATTAAATAAGATAGAATTGTCAATTTTTGCTTATATTTTCCTACGAGAATTCAAAAATACTTATATAAATACGTAATCATATATATATATATATATAGGTGATTACTCCCATACCCATTCAGAGTTGGGTGGGTATGATACCTTCTAGGCAAAATTAGGCAAAACTAGTTCAATATTTATTTTTATTTTGAATTATTTAAATAGAAAAAAGAGGTGTCATTGAGTATTTTTCCTAAAAGGTATCATACCCATCCAACATTGAATGGGTATGGTAGAATTTACCATATATATATATATATATATATATATATATATATATATATATATATGGAATGTATATTATGAGAGGAGTTTTATAATGAGAGGGTGAGAGGAACTCATCATGGCCGTTGATCAATGCATGAGCGGTTGAGATTAAAACCAAAAGTCAAAATGGTAACTACCCACTTTTCAATCACAACCACCCATGTATTGTTATACGGTCCAGATTAATCCTCTCACCTTCTCATATAAAAACTCCTCTCACTTGATACATCCCCTATATATATATATATATGGGATTTTTTTTGATAAGCGCATATATATGGGATTCGCTAACCTACACACTTAAAAAATAGTTAGTGTATGTTACACATTTTACTTGGACAAAAAAACCAAACTTTTGTATTTAAAAACAATCGATACTAATAGGGCATAACTATAATTTACATTTAATTTAATTATTAATTAAAAAATAAATCCACCCACTCATTCTCTTTCTTATTAATATACTAATTTCATGACCCATGCAATGCACGGGAAGCGCTAGTAATAACTTGTATAATTATGAAATTAAAACATAAGTCACAAACAAACAAACGATAATCATCTATAAGTATTAAAAACATGTTAGGAAAATTTGCTTCTATCCTTAATCCTCCACCAAACTTTTCACCTAATCTTCTTCTTCCACATGCCTTCCTCTTTTTTCTTTGCATGTCCAACACATGTCTTCTTCTTTTTGAGTCATCTACCTTTGCTTGCATGCCTAACACATGTCTTCCTCATCTTCTTTTCTTGCATGTCTAACATGTGTTTCTTTATCCTTGCATGTCCAAAACACATGCATGTCTTCTTCTTTTTGAGTCATCTTCCTTTCTTGCATGCCCAACACATGTCTTCCTCATCTTCCTTTTCCAACATGTCTAACATGTGTTCTTTAGGGACAATGGAACACTTCATCGCTTGCTTTTCGAAAAACCTATTCCTTAGCTCAACATATGTATAAGTTATGCAACACTTTATACCAGCCAAATATATTGAGCTGCATTTAACACGGTTGAATTTTTTTGAAGGTAAACCCGTTATGGAGTAACAATATGGTGGGAAAGACTAAGTATCAATATGGTAGTGACATTACTTGGGAGTAAGAGAAAAATGCAACAAAATAATATGATTTACCTGTTATGAAAAACATGATACTAACAGAAAAGTCTTGTTATAAGAAAATATATCAAAGCATATGAAAATCAGTGAAATATTAAAGAAGTTAAAAAGATTTCCATCTATAGTCACCTTCACTGAAAATCTTTTGTCTTGGAACATATAATGAGAAACAATCTGAGTGTTCATGTATTCTTTTGTATTTTATAAACATGACCACATGCATATCAAAACTCAATAGAAACAGGGGAGGAGGAGAACAAAAATTAAAGAGAAAGGAGAGAAAAATTAAAAAAGAGAGCACCATGAAAAACCATAGAGAGACAAAATAAAGGTGAATTGATGAAGGTAGAGAAAGAGAGAAGATGAAATGTGAAGATGATGACTTATTGGACATGCAAGAGTCAAGAATGAAACAAAAAACATGTGTTGGGCATGCAGCAACATTGTGGCAGCAACACAAAAGTAGTTGAAATGAAAGTGACTTTGTCAACAAATGAAAAGAGTTGCATGTCTGACATAAACAACACTTGGAGCAAAATCAAAAAAGGAGAAGTGACCCCATCAAAAGTAATTGGCACCACTTTGTTGAAGGTCCCCACACAATTTTGGCTCCAAATTCGGTTGCAAAACTAGCTCCGCTTACAATCTTTGACACAGTTTCTTTGAATTTGAGTTTACATTTCTTTGAAATCGCCCACGCACTGACTTCTCTTTGTTTTTGTTTTTATTTTAAATTAAATGTAAATTACAGTTATACTCTATTAGTATTGTTTGTCTTTAAATAGGAAAGTTTGGTTTTTTGGTCCAAGTAGAAAGTGTGTAGGGTGCTAACATACACTGAGTCACTAACTATTTTTAAAATGTAAATTTATCTTTTTAATTAATAATTAAATTAAATGTAAATTACAGTTATACTCTATTAGTATTGTTTGTCTTTAAATAGGAAAGTTTGGTTTTTTGGTCCAAGTAGAAAGTGTGTAGGGTGCTAACATACACTAAGTCACTAACTATTTTTTAAGTGTCTGTATGTTAGCAAATCCCTATATATATATATATATATATATATATATATATATATATATACATACACACACTAGTATACCTGCCCATGCGATGCACGGGGAACATTTAGGGTTACATTGGTCATAAACAAAAGTAATTTATTAAATTATTAATTTCTCATCCACACATATATATGTAGAATTGTTTAATTGATTTATGTTTGACGTTTTTGTTTTTATATTTTGACGTTAGTACAATATATCGTTTCATATTTTACGGTCATTAGTAATTGTCACTCATGCCTTATTGGATAATAACAACAATTATATATTTGTAGTATGTAATATATATATATATATATATTAAAGTTTTAAAAATTGAATGAGTTTTCAATATATTATGAATTAGTCGGTAAAAAAAATATTTAATTTTTTTAATAGCGTGCCTATATAAAGGGTGACAAAAATAAGGCACTACCAATATCCTAATATGTCACCGGTTTATGAATAAAAATTGATTCGTTACTAACAAAATTAAGTTAGGTTGACTCCATTTACATTATGATTTGAAAAAAAAAATTGGCTGTGAATAGAATTTTTATTTGTCATTGAATATGCCTTTATTAGGGTATATTTTTTGGAAATACTCTATGGTCGTATATGGCTAAACCGTTAAAGTTTTCTAAGCATATCCAACTGTGAAATCATTACGATTTCTTACTGTAAACTCCACAATAATACATATGTTTTAAGCAATGGAACTGATTTTTTCTAATTGTGAACCACAAAAAACATAAATTGGGTCTAATAATCCAGCTCAATTAAATATTTTTAAATTATTTTTATATTTCAAAATAATTAATTTATTGATTGATTTATTTTAAAATATAACACATCTTTTAGAGTTAAAATGCAATCATTTATAAAATATAAAACATTTTTAATTTAAAATATAAAACATTACCACATCTTTTTTAGAATTAAATAAAGAACGGACATTCTTCTATTCGGGTTACCCTGACCCGATCAAGACACATGCAAAACTGTTCTCTGCCAAAACGAAACTGACATGAACGGCGCTATTTCTCTTCAGATTGACAGATGATTCTCTAAATCGTGGCCTGAGATATACGTTTCCGCAGAAATCACACATATTCTTCTTCACTGGGAGTTCTATTTTAGTCGATTTGGAGGATTTCTCGCCTATTTCGCATAATCCCATTATAAGTCAGTGATTTTGTAACGTCTTCTTCGCTCGGAATCGAATATCCGTGATATTGGCTTCCAATCGCAACATCAGGTACGCAATCGTTTTAGTCCGTTATTTATAGAAATTCACTCATTATTTTTGACTACACTGATGTTTTGTTCTCATTGTTTACATACGATTTATAAAGCTATTACCTGACTCTGTTATTATCTCACTCGTTTCGTCCGTTGCGATATGTATCTAGACTACGATTTCAACTTATCTCTGCTATTTTTTAGGGTTTGTACATAATGCTTAAAATAATATGTTATGTGAATTTTCTGATGTGTTCAAGTGCTGTTTGTATGATTTTTTCTGATGTTTGTATGATGTTTTCTGATGTTTTGAAGTGCTGTTTGTATGATATTTTCTACGGGTTTGTATGATGTTATGTGCACATCAATTTTCTGATATTTTCAGGTGCCAGTTTTTATGCATCTATTAGAAAATATGGTTTATTTATGGTTTTCAAGTGCCAATTTTCAAGTGCTAATTTTTCTGATGTTTCAAATGGGGAAAATTCATATATGATATGGTGAACGCATAAATTTTTATGCCAACATGAGCTCCCTCTCCATTACTATGCTTAAAAATAATTTGATACTACCCCGTGAATCCCCTACTCTTTAATTTTTTGTTGATACCCCCATTCATTCTTATTTACCAAACATCAAATGTTTAATAGATTCTATTATTCCTTTTTATTTATCAAACATCAAATATTTAATAGACTCTATTAAAACATGTTAAATTCACAACGGGAAGACAATTATCCTTGGTATTGATTAAGTATTTCTAATAAGTAGTATCAATTTCAATCTTCACTTATCTCTTTTGCTTAAGTAGTACTAATAAGTTGTATCAATTTCAATGTTTACATGGCTTTCATTTATCGTAATGTGTTACTAATTGACAACATGATGACTCTCCCTTACAGAACATGAAAATGACGAACTTTGTGATTGTTTACACTAATCCTAGTGCTGATGGAATTGTAAGTTTTTATAGTTTCTTAATTATTTGTCATCACTTATTTGTTAATGTTATTTTATAGTTTACTTTATGTTGATAACATCTACCGAAATAACCATATTTATGTATACCATTGATGTTTGGTTATTACCTTAAGCATATCGAGTATATTTAATAGTAACAACAAATTTAATGATACTATGTATTACAATGTGTATAGGGTTCCTGTAACATCCCTAGTTTCGTTAATTTCGGTTTACGAAATTAACTAGCGATTTATTATTCGATTAAATGATAAATCGAGTCATTGATATGATTATGTCGCGAAAGCAATATTTAATTGCTCAATCATATGAATTACATGCAATTTTATTTGAAGTGTGTGAATTGTTGTGGGAATTAGAGCACAAGGGTAATATTGTCATTTTACCTCATATTGAAGATGTATTATTCGATGAAATAATAGATTGGGTCCTAGTCATGGTAGGATCATGGGAATGGTAGTTAACTTCCTAAGCTCTATGAATTGATGAGTGCTTGATGGATTAGAATGGATTTAAGTGAGGATTAAGGAGTAAGGGCGTTTTGGTCATTTCCCATCCTTTAAAACTCCACCCTCAGCTCACTAACTCCCCTAACTCATAACCATATCTCATCATTTTCACCCCTTTTACTGAAATTGAGAAAGAGAGATAGAGAGAGAGAGAAGAGAGAAAACGCAAGAGAGAGAAGGAGAAGAAGAGAATTCTTCCATGTCTTTATGCATGTGAGTTTCAACACCACAATTCTTCCCCATTTGTTTCTCTCTATCCATTGACACCAATATTGTCACCTACTTCCTTCTCTACTCTATTTCACCATTGATGAACCTCAAAGCTCAAACCAACAAGAATGGAGTTTTGGGTGTTGATGATTGACTTGCATGTTGTAGAAGATCAATCACTAGTGCTAGGAGCTCAACCAAGCCACATTTCGAAATTTACTTGAGGGATTGGATAGCTTGGTTCTGTTTTGGGTGATTTGGGTCAGTTTCGAGGCGAGTTAGAGTTCGTGGGAGCGTCGGAATCGTTTCGGGGATCGTTCATGTGGTTTTGGTTGTTTGTGATCCTTGTGTTCGCGTGGGTTTGTGATTTTCATCACCAGAGGTGAGTTTTACTCACGCTTAGGGAATTTATGTTCTGAATGTTTGGTTGTGTCGTTGATTTCATTTCGTTTCGCTGAATTTTGAAAACTTTACGAGTCGGAAATCCTTTTCGAAAATTATATGTTTTACGGTTTATTGGACAATTTATGGTTTGAGGTATTGCTTGATGTTTGAATTGTTTGGATTGGTTGATTGAGTACCTAATTGTGTTGTTAGAGACGGCTGTTAAGTAAGGAATATTATGGGTGAGGTATTGAAACCATTTGGATTGCAAAATGACACAAAAATTGAGTTTCAAAAACTGAGAAAACAGAATCTGCTACAAGGACACGGCCCGTGTCAAAGTGACACGGGTACCCGTGTCCAATCCTGCGCTCTGCAATTTTTTTTTAAAACTTGGACACGGCCCGTGTCCAATTGACACAGGTGCCCGTGTCCCAAACTGAATTTTTATGTTTTCTTCAAAGTGAATGGTCCAATCATTGCCTAACACCCTCCTTAATGATACTTGAGCAATGATATTATCGTTCGACTATTATTGAAATAACTGTATTCGTGAAAAATGATGATGTTTTAAGAAAATGTTTTAAAATGATAAATGTTTCGAAAAACCGAAATATAGTATACGAGTGAGGACATGTTTTTTTGGAACAAAACGAACTATATGTTCAACTTATCATTGTATGACTGAAATGGGATGAATATATATTCATCTAAGACTGTTAGAGATTCACGATATATAGATTATGTCAAATGTTTAGCAGAGGGCCCAATGCGGGTGCAATATATAGATTATATCGATTATGGGTGACGACCCAAGAAACAGCATACTAGGCGGGAAAGGTCATGAGCCCCTAACCTAGGCCCAAGATCTGTTAGGGAAAGTACTAGCGGGGGTTCATCGGGATTAGTGTGTTGTTGTACGGTCGATGTTATGCTAAGTATAGTGCACGATTAACCGGGATTGTGGTTGTGTGCACGGTCAATGTTTCGATTGATAAAAGACTTGTAGTTTATAAATTAAATTACGAAAGCCAAAGTAAATTGTTAGCACATTAAAATGCCGAGATTAATAGTTGTTGTACGATCGACAATGAGATACAATTAAACTACGTTGTAACGGTTTTATAATTGAACTGAGAGTATGTTAGGGGTCACGGTAAAGCTCACTGAGATATGTTATCTCACCCTATCATTGTTGTTGTTTTTACAGAGTAACAGAGAATGAGGAAAGCTAAAAGGCATGCTTATGTGACATGTTCATGGAGAAGATTGAAGACTAGTTCTTTTATCTTGATTTTGATTCCTGTGTTGTCTCTGTAATCGATAATATGACTTGAATTTAATTTAAGTTATGTAATCGTTTCCTCTATTCTTGCAATGATGTATATCTAAGCAGGAAATTTTTATACTCTGATGTAAAATAAAATGTATGTTTTGGTATTTCTATTGTTTAGAAATACTAGAGTGTTACAGTTCTTAGATGATAAAGTGTTCGGCCATTTGTTTGTAGGTTTTGCCAAAAGCTTTCAGTGTGAAGTATGTTGGGGACCTCCCACATCTTATCACTTTGGTTGTGAAGACAAATGCAAGTGGAAGGTCAATTGGGAAGTGATTGATGGTCATCTTTGGTTTACCGGCGGATGGAATGAGTTTGTCCAGAAATATAATGGAACACAAAAAATGGAAGTTTCCATAGTCCGACACCGCGGTCAGCTTTTAAGGCGTGCCAAGTATAGTGCAGTTGAAGTAATCACTACAAAAAACCGGGTAATTTCCGGCGGTTTTATTAAGGCGGTTAATTATAAACGGCATTATATACCGTAAAAAGTGGCAGTTCCTTGAACCGCCTTAATAAGAATGAAAATATTGGCGGTTTGAACTGCCAGAATTTACTTCCTTCTTTTACTGATTAACGCGCGCTATCTTTTGGTCTCCGCACTTGATATTTCTCTTTAGATCTCTTTTTCTCACTCTGTATCCACTCTCCCTCTTTTTTTTCAACGCTCTCTTCTCCATATCCACACTCTCCCTCTCAGCGCTCTCTTCTCCCTATCTTCTCCGTATCCACACTCTCCCTCTCTGCGCTCTCTTCATTCTCCGTATCCACACTCTCCCTCTTTGCGCCTTGTTGACGGCTCCACTCTCCATCTCCGTTAATCTCTGGTGACGGCGCTGTGGAAGAAGATGGCTCCATCTCTGCTGATGGCGCCCTGTTGAAGACCATCTCTGGGAAGTTTCTTGACGGCTCCATCCTCTGTGCAATTTTGTGAGTTTGGGTTCTGAATCCATAATTTCCACTTTCATCTTTCATTCTTATGTTTTATCTTCAAATTGGTTCTCCATTGTTGAATGTTTAATTGAATCCCTAAAATAACATTGTTGATAGTTTAATTGAATCCCTAATTGAACCCCTAATTGAATCCCTAATTCTTATGTTCATTCTTATGTTTTATCTTGTGAGCATTTTCTTGATGGCTCCCTCTCTCCATCACGTTCGGCTTTTGTGTATTAGATTTTAGGGTTTTGTTTATCTTTCGTTTATGGTGAGTGACATTGAAAAACCCGTCGCCTCTGAAGTGTTTACTTGCTGTATTGTCACCAACTTGTTTATTTGTGGTGTTTGATTTCATCTTTCATTCAGTTCAAGCTACTTTTTTGATTTTCCCCTCTATTTTCTGAAACACTATTTTAGAGTTTAATTTTCTGGTTTAATTTGTTGCTGATTTAATTTCCTCCCATTCTTTTTAGGGATTGTGCTTGTAATTGTATGTATTAATTTTTTGCTGGTTTGATTTTGGGGCTTGCTGCATGTTTAATTTTCTTGATGTTGTTGTATTGTCTTGGCTCCTTCCTTCGATGTTGTTGTATTGTCAAAGTTACTTGAACAAAATCAGAGGGTGAAAGCCATTTTAGTTTATGAAGAGAGAGAAGTGTTTGGTTTTGTTGCAGGACATTTGAGCTTCTCTTTCTTTCTTTACTTCAAACATGAATTTTGTTCCGGCTGGGCTATTGATGAAAGAGAGAAAAGAGTGGTGTAGATGGAATGGAAAGGATGCATGTAGTTTACATCTTTCTTCTTTTATTATATTTGCCATTTCCTAGCTGTTGTTGCCCTTTGGTGTATTGAAATTGAATTGATTGTTCACCTATGAAAAGATTCTTATAAGTTTATAAATGTTATGGAGAAGATGAGTTGAACAATAGAGATTTTGAAAGAAATTATAAGATGCAGAAGCTAATGTCTTCTTCTGGTTGAGGTTTCAGATTTAATCAAGGATTCTCATTCGGTTGGCTCTTGAGTTGATGTTCTTGTTTTTGAAGCAACTTGATCAAGAATTGGTAAGTTCTTCGAAACTAAATTTGTATTTACACCTAAGCATCACATATTTTAAGTGCATATTTATTTTTTCTTACATATTGTCTTCAACATGGTAGGTATCAAGGAACACTTTGGAACTCAACTTTAAATTAGATCTCTATTGATTTTGTTGGCAAAGAACTACCAAAGTAAGTTCTTATTATACTATTTTATTTCTACTATATGATATAATGTTATCTCCTCATGTATGGCTATTTAATTATTGACACTCATTATGCAATATTATCTTTCCTTTTGTAGTCATGTCAATTGATAAGTCATGGATTCGCAAACTGCGAAATACTATTGAATATAGAGTTGGATTAAATGTTTTTTTGGATTTAGTATGTTATTTTGATTTTGATGAAAACTCCACTGGAGTGTTGGTGTCACAGCTCTCAATACACACAATCAGTGTGTCCTTTAACATGATCATTTAGTCATTAATGTAGTTTATTATTAATCGATTCTTTGATCTTTATGCGCAGATATGACAAAGCCAAGGAGAATTAGGAATTTCCGCAAAATAGTTGGCAGGAGCTCCACACATCAGGAACCATCCTCCTTGGACACATCTGGACAGCCTAGTTTGATTCCCAATGATCCAGATTTTAGTCCACCTGCTGTTGGTAATGTGGCTTCTCAGCCTAAACGACATTCCACTCATTACTGGTTTGTAGATGCTATAGGTAAAATACATAAATAAATCTAATTTGGTCAGTTACTTTTATTTTCTTATTATAATGTTGGTCGATCTAGTACTTATTATAATGTTGGTATGTGATAGATGAACATGGTACTACTCATAAAGAGAAGGTGACAGTGAAGGGTATACATGACTTGGCTGATGGTCGATCTACGTGTTGTGGTGGAATTTGATGATTGTTTTGAACCTATTGGAGAAGCTGCTGGATTACTCTCTGAAGTTTGTGGACAATCAGCAAATGATACTACTGCATTTCCTATAAGTTATGAAAAGTGGTCTGATATGTCAGATGCTTTCTTTAATAAAGAGTGGAATTCTCTCTACATGGTAACTCCAGTTTATTTTTGTTTTTAGAGTTTACACATGTGAAAGTTTAAGGAATTGACACTTTTTACTTTAAGACTCGATTTTTTTTCAAGGACATTCACATGGATCTTGCAAAAAAGATCCGTTGAGCGTTCAATTGGAAAAAAGTGGAAGGAGAACAGGCTTAAGGTTTGGAATGAATTCTATGACCCGACTCTTAGTAAAGAAGATATCATCCAGAATGTTCCTGAAGGTGTCAGCATGGACCAATGGGCATCATTTGTTACATATCGCTTAAAACCAGCAACAATGGTAAATACTTCATACATATTGTTGAATTATTCATTTATAATTCATTATTAATTTTAGAAACTCTGTTATGGTTACAAATTAAGTTAATCAGTTAATGATAAATAGATTTATATTGGAATTAACAAACTAAGCCACTTTGGTTATAGGAGCTTTGCAAGAGGAATCGAGTGATAAGGGGAAAACAAACTCTTCCTCATACTTGTGGTGCCAAGACTATAGCAAGAAGAAGGCATGAAGTGGTAGTTTAAAATTACTCATGTCAAATTAGTTGTTTACATAATGATAACTTTATTGTTTCTGAATTATATTTTTGACTATAAAAATTAGAAAATCAAGACCGGCAAGAATTTGGGTCGAGGCCCAATGTGGAATCTGACCCACAAGAAAAAGGATGGGAGCTATGTGAATGACAAAGCAATGGAGATAGGGGTAAATTATTTATCTTTCTCCTTATCATTCCTATTTAATTAGTGTTTATTGTTTTGAAATTAAAGAAGATTCATTTTTCTTGGTCTTGTGTGCAGGAGAAAATTGATAACCATCTTAGTCAAAATTTAGAAGCTTCTTACGAGATTTCTCCAAACGATCCTGTTGGTGTAATATTTGGCCCAGAACATCCTGGACGTGTTCGAGTATTAGGCCTAGGAGCAGTACCTACCCTTATATTTAAGGATACTACCACGCGACTTAGTGGCATGGACTTTGCATCATCAAGCAATGCTCCATCTTATGAAGAGTTACAAAAGAAGGTGGAAAGTATGAAATTTGAATTGAAAGAGGTAGCAATTGTGAAATCTCAAATGAAAGCACTGGCTGCATATTGTACTGCACAGTTTGGAGGAAAAATATCTGATGACTTCGTTGGCTTGTTTGCTAGTTCATCACAACAGGTATATCACTAAATGAGTATCCAGCTTTAATTCTTGTAGCAATTTTTTTGCCCTTCCAAATTCAGTTTGCTGCTGTACTTCTGCTCTTTCCAAATGACTTAGTTGGCTTTAATTTAAATTCAGTTTGCTGCTGTGATCTGCCTCATTTCAGTTTAAATATTGTTCTATGATTCATTCTATATTTGTGTATGAAACTGATGATGGAAGTGAGAGTTCATCACCAACTAATAGATGTTACAAAATATTTTGTTTTGTAGGCAACTGATGATGGAAGTGAGGGTTTATCACTAAGTAATGTTAGAATATCATCAGATGTGTTCTGGAGTGGGCCGAAGCCCAAATCCAATGCTCTGGCGCTAGATCGGCCCAGCGAAGAGGGGCACAAAAGCAAGGAACCGCATCAACGGCTCTGATCTGTCCGTACGATCATCCGACGGACGAGCGCGACTCACGCTCACTATATAAGCTTTCATTGCGTCAATTGTCAGGGTCACACTGTTCATCAATACGTATATTTTTACTCGTCTGTTCCTGACTTGGGCGTCGGAGTGTTATCGCAGGTACACCCGCCCTCCAGAGCAGAGCTAGCAGAACGACCAAGGCATACAGAGATCTAAGACCTGGAAAACAGCGGTCTAAGACATCAAAGGTACAGATCAATTGGCGACCACAGTGGGAGCCCGCGCGCTTTCCACCATTCGTACAGATGCCACCAAAGGCAGCTCGAGGCCGACCAAGGGCCATCGCTCGTCTACAAAGTATTGCTGAAATCCCCGCTCGACCACCTCCAGCAGGTGTTGAAGGCACCAGCGCCACCCCCGCACAACAAGTTACGGTGGAGCTCCCTGCCGACCTGGTCCAAGAGCTGCGAGAACTACTGCGCGACCGTAATCAGACTCTGAACCGCAATGACGACCGCCTCACTCACCTCGAAGATCAGATCGCCTCGAGGAGAGCGCACACAACACCAGAGCAGCAACCTCACCATGAGCGCACTTCAACCGTGCGAGCACGCCCTTCAAGGGCCGATCGATCGCCTCCGCGAAGGCAGCTGGTCCATCGATCTCCACCCCCAAGAAGGGGACGAGGAGGAGCGACCACCCCACCTAGAAAGACCCCGTCCACGACTGATTATACTTACTGGCCCGAAGAATCGTCGCACGAAGGTTCCTCCCACGGTTCGAACGGTTCGCCCGCCCGTTCTCGAAGCCGATCTATCGAACGATACTCGCATCGATCAAAAGCTTACGCCAATCACTACAGTCAAGATAGAAGGGATACCGGACTTGGACCGTATACCAGAGAAATAGACGAATTCCGCATCCCGCGCTCTTTGCAGAAGCCTCCAACCGACCTTAAGATGTACAATGGCATGAAAGATCCGGACGCTCATTTAAAGCACTTTGATATTATGATGAAGTATCGTGGAGCGCCCTGGCCGGTCAAATGCAAGATCTTTCCCCTTACTTTAGAGGGGTCAGCGTTGGATTGGTTCACCGAACTAAAACCCAATACCATTTCATCCTGGGAACAGATGGCAAGGGTGTTCACCGCTCGGTTCACGACTTCTAGAATCAAGCCAAAATCCCAAGATGTTCTGATCGCCATCAGACAGGGTCCGGAAGAATCTCTGAGGAGTTATGTGGAAAGGTTCAACCGCGAAGCCGACCAAGTCAGGAACTTAGACGACAACCAGAGGTTGTTCTTCCTAAGGATAGGACTCTTAAGAGGAACTCGTTTTGAAGTAGAAGTGGGACTCCACGTTCCTAGAGACCTAGAGACGTTCCTCAGGCGATCTCAAAGGTTCATGAATTACGAGGAAAGAACGACCGCCATAGAAGCCGCTGAAGCGGGCATGAGTCAACGTCCGCAACCAGAAAAAGATCAAAGGATTAGGGAAGAGTATATCGGTAATCGCCTGAGCAAAGAGAATAAGGTCAAGAGGTTTGCTGAGCACACCAAGTTAAACACTTCGTACGCGAACATATTGGCAGAATGTGCAAACACTGAATTCAGGGATATTAAACCACCAGAACCTCTTGTGCTTAAAGACGGGCAGCGCCCATCCAAAAAATACTGTAGATACCACAAGAGCAATGGGCATGACACAAACAATTGCATGGCTCTTAAAGATGATGTGGAGGCCCTGATCAGAAGAGGGAAGTTGACCCAATATGTGAAAAGAGATAACGGTGAAACACGAGGAGAGAGGCAAGTGGCCCGTTCACCTAGAAAAGGGAAGGCAGAAGCAAATGAAACGATCAAAGTCGTAGAAGAGGACGACGATGATGAGGACGCAGTAGACACAAGAAAGTCAAGAGGGAGGCCAGTCGCCATGGTAATCTCGGGAGGAGTCCCCACCAACGCCTCAACCAACAGATCGATCAAAAGAAGATGGGATGAAATCATGAGTGTTGCTTCGACCTTGGCTCCAAGACCACTTAGTGGGCGACCATCCATCTCCCTTGGAGACGAGGATCTCATTGATGGAACCCCCAACTACGAAGTTCCCTTAGTCATAATAGTAGTGATGGCAAACATGGAGGTTAGGCGAATATTGGTGGACCAAGGAAGTTCAGCGGACATAATATTTGAAGGCGTTTTGGACGTCCTAAAAATTTCAAAGGATGATTTGAGGCCATATAGAGGAACGGTCTTGACCGGGTTTAATGGAGCCTCGACAACTCCTATAGGACGGATAGAGCTGATGGTAACTTTTGGGGACGATACGGTAGAGAATCCCCTCTGTAGAACGGTCAGAACAGATTTTATTGTGTTACCCTGTAAGTCCGTGTATCAATGTATCATTGGCCGACCAACCCTTGCCCGCTTGGAAGCAGTGCCCTCCACCGTCCACTTGAAAATGAAATTCTACACTAAAGCTGGGGAAGTGTCCACCATCCAGGCAGACTTATTGTCCGCCAAGCGAGTTTTCCTTTTGGGGCTTAAAGAAAAAGGGAAAAGCGTAGCGAGAGAAATAGAGAAAGAAATGAAAAGCGGCGAGCAAGTTAACCTGGCCGACTTAGATGCCCGCTACGACCCTGATAGCGAAGAGGAAGAAGGGGACGACCTTCTGACTAAAGAGCTAAAGAAACGAATTAAGCGACCTGAACCAGACGGGGAATTCTATCACATCATGCTAGGGGACGACCCGGAGAGAACGATCAAAATAGGGAAAAACCTCCCCCCTGAGGTTCGGGACGAGCTCGTTCAATGTTTGAAGGATCATGCAGACCTGTTCGCCTGGAGTACGGCCGACATGCCCGGTATCCCACCCCAAGTGGCCTGCCACCACTTAGCTGTGGATCCAGGAGCAAAATGGGTGGTCAAAAAAGAAGAGTTCAGAAGGAAGAAAAAGCACGAGCAGCGTGCAAGACCGTTGAAGACCTGCTCGAAGCAGGGTTCATTAAAGAAATAAAATACACCACATGGTTATCCATTGTCGTCTTGGTCAAAAAGGCGAATGGAAAGTGGAGGATGTGCGTGGACTACACCGATCTCAACCGAGCATGCCCGAAGGATGCTTTCCCCGTCCCAAGTGTCGATCGTCTTGTCGATAATGCGAGTGGATACAAGATCCTGTCCTTCTTAGACGCCTATTCCGGGTACAATCAGATTGCCATGCACCCACCAGATCAGGAGAAGACCGCATTTATGACGGACAAGGGGAATTTCTGTTACACGGTCATGCCATTTGGGCTGAAGAACGCTGGAGCGGCCTACCAGCGCATGATGAACCATGTCTTTCAGGATCTGATAGGGAAAACGGTGGAAGTGTATTTGGACGATATGATTGTCAAAACCAAGCAGGACCAAGCCCATGTAAACGACTTGAAAGAAGTATTCAAAGAAGCCAGAAAGAATTCGTTAAGGTTCAATCCTGAAAAATGCACTTTTGGGGTAAGAGCGGGCAAATTCCTTGGTTTCCATCTCACAGAAAGGGGAATTGAAGCCAACCCAGACAAATGTAGAGCAGTGACTGAGATGAGACCACCAACGACCAAAAAAGAAATACAGAAACTCAATGGTATGGTGGCCGCTCTCTCTCGTTTCATCTCAAAGGCAGCAAACAAATCTTTGCCCTTGTTTAAATTGTTGAAAAAGGAGACCACATTTGAATGGACGCCCGAGTGCGACCAGGCCCTCGAACAATTGAAGACGTCTCTGGCAGAACCTCCAATTTTGACGACCCCCGAACCTGGAGAAACTCTTTATTTGTACTTGTCCATCACGGACGAGGCTTTGGCTGCCGTCTTGATACGAGAAGAAGGAACGAAGCAAAATCCAGTCTACTTTGTCAGCAAAGTTATGCAAGGACCCGAGCTAAGATATCAGAGGATTGAGAAATTGGCTCTGGCATTGATTGTCTCAGCCCGAAGGTTGAGACCATACTTCGTGGCCCACCAGATCACCTTACGCACCGACCAACCCATTAGGCAGATCCTGCATAGCCCAGATCTAGCGGGCAGAATAATCAAATGGGCTGTAGAATTATCAGAATTCGGAATAAAGTATGAGCCTAGATCGTCTGCAAAAGCACAAGTCTTGGTCGATTTTATCGCAGAATTGACCCCAGGGTCAGAGAACCCAGTTCAGAACTCATGGACTTTGCACGTTGACGGATCATCCAATGGTAAAGGCAGCGGAGCGGGCTTAATCCTTGAAAATGAAGAAGGGACGACCATTGAGGTCTCCTTGGCTTTCTCGTTCCCCACTTCTAACAATCAGGCCGAATACGAGGCCTGCATCGCTGGGTTGTTGCTCGCTTTAGAGATGCAAGTCAAAAGGGTGGAGCTTCGATCAGACTCACTTCTAGCGGTCTCCCAGATCAAAGACATCTTTCTAGCCAAAGACGAGATACTCCAGAGATATTTAGCAAAGGTCAAAGAGTTGATGAATAAATTTGAGCATGCTGAAGTCAAGCACGTCCCAAGGACCGAAAACGCTAGGGCGGACCTCTTGTCCAAACTGGCAAGCACCAAGAAAAACGGTAACCATAGAAGCGTAATACAAAAAGTCCTATCTCAACCAAGTGTGAGGTTAGATACGGCCTTAGGAGCAGACGTATGTACGATCGACTCAACACCTTCCTGGATCGACCCCATCTATAACTACATAAAGGACGGGGAGGAATCCAAGGATCCAAAAGAAGCTGCGCTCGTTCGCAGGCGAGCAGCGTCGTACTCGATAATTAACGAGCAACTCTACAGAAGAGGATTCACCATGCCCTTACAGAAGCGGCCTATGTGTTGAAGGAGATTCATGAAGGAATCTGCGGGAACCACTTGGGTTCACGAGCTTGGTCCAAAAAAGGCTTTAAGAGCAGGCTACTTCTGGCCCACTATGGAGGCAGATGCGAAAGACCTAGTCAAGAAATGTGACAAGTGCCAGAGGCACGCAGATACCCACGTTGCACCTCCAACCGAGCTTAACTGTTTGACTTCTCCATGGCCGTTTTCATGGTGGGGTATCGACCTGTTAGGCCCCTTTTCCCTCGCCCCTGGTCAGTTTAAATTTCTGATCGTCGCAGTGGACTACTTCACAAAATGGATTGAGGCCGAGCCCTTAGCCAAAATCACTTCGAAGAATTGCCTAAAGTTCGTCAAAAGAAACATCTTGGTACGGTTTGGGATTCCCGAAGTCATCGTGTCAGACAACGGCACACAGTTCACGGACCGACATTTCCAAGAAACTCTAGTCGAACTAGGCGTAAAACAGCGTTTTACGTCGGTCGAACACCCGCAAACAAACGGGCAGGCGGAGGCGGCCAACAGAGTCATCCTAAGGGGGCTAAAGAGAAGACTGGATGAAGCCAAGGGAAGGTGGGCAGAAGAGCTTCCCTCTGTGCTATGGGCGTATAGAACCACGCCACATGCACTCAACTACGGGAGAGCCCCCCTTTAGGATGGTCTATGGAACGGACGCACTAATCCCTGTGGAAATGAGAGAGTTGACTTGGAGAACGGCTAATCCTCTGCAGCCGTCCGAGAACGAGCAGGCAACAAGGGAAGAGCTCGACCTGGTAGAAGAATTGCGGAGCAAGGCAGCCCTCAAAGAGATGCTGGTCAAACAGAATATGACCGCAAGACACAACGCTAAGGTCGTTCCGAGGTCGTTCGATGTGGGGCAGCTCGTCCTACGAAGGGCGGATATCGGCCAGAGAAATGATGGCCAGGGCAAGCTAGCCCCAACGTGGGAAGGCCCCTACCAAGTAGCTGCCAAGACTGGCAAAGGAGCATATATCTTGAAGACCATGAGTGGAGGAATGATTGCGAACATCTGGAATGCAACAAACCTCAGGAGATACTTTACTTGATGCCATGTAAAATATGAAAGAATGTCATGTTTCCAGTTAAATAATGAATGAAAATCAAACGGGCGGGACACTCTTTTTCCCTACCGGGTTTTTTATTGAGGCCCGCTCGTCCGTCAACAGAACGACGAGGAATTTCTTAAATTCTTGATTCTAGTTCTTAATCGATCGAATAACGAACAAAATTGAAGGCGAGTTAAGTTCAAACCGAGTTTGATAAACTGCCAAGGGCCAAACTTAAGCGACCTTAAGTCTAAAAATGCTTGCAAGCGAGCTAAATCTAAAGTAGAAACTTGGTAAGCTGTTTGCAGGTAGCCTCGCGACATGAGGAAATCGAATAAAGCAAGCCTAGATAAAGGTCTAAAGAACGATTATGACAAAATACGTTTAAAACATTAAGCATCAGGTCGGAAAAGGCCGGGCCCCTTGTTGATTACAAGAAAAAGCAATACATTCAGCAAAGTACAAGGAAAGAGAAACAAAGTACAAGCTGACTAAATACGAAGGGAATAACTCATTCAGGGCGACTGTAGACAACCGTCTCCTCTTGGATGACATTCCCATCCTCATCTTTCTCCGCGGGACGAACGATTTGCCCATTTCTCAGGAAATGATCGTTGTTCACAATCTCTGGATTAATCTCCAGCGATGGATAGCAATACCGAATCTGAGCTACAGCCTCATCAAAACGCCCGCTAGCAATAGAGATGGTCATGTCTTCTAGGGCCTCCAACTCGCCCCTCGCCTGATCACGCTCGCCCCCAACAACCTTCAGGTTTTCCTCAAGACCAACCACCCGCTCCTCCAACTGTATAACCTGGTTAGACCGCTCAACCAAGCTCGCATTAGCAGTGGCAAGTTTGGCTTCAGCATCTATTCTAGCTGTCATGGCCGCATCACGCTCAGCAGTAACTGAGCCAAGTGCGTCCTTTGTGGGTTGGAGGGCGACCTCAGCATCCTCGAGCTTCTTTTTGGTACTCTCCAACTCTGCCCGCAAATCTGTAATGTGTCCAAGAGCGGACTTATACTTGTCAGTCTTATCCAAAAGATCACCCTCCAACCACAAGTTTCTGTGAAGTAAGCGCTTACCTGCTTGGCGGCCAGCCTCCTCAGATTTGTAACGAGCAAGCTTTTGAGAAGCTGCTTGGGCAATGTCAGCTACGAAGAGGAGAGGGTCAGCCTTAAGACGTTCAAAATCCACGTCCTTGAGATCATCCAAGTCCAAGGACGACATTCTTGATGCCTCTCTTCTCTTTTGGGGAGGATCAAGGTCGATCGGAATAGCGTCCAGAGGACTCTGAGTCCGATCTCTCTTTTTAGAAGCTGAGCTCGTTCCGTGCCCGCCCCCAGCGGGCCCATGATCGTCTTCAGCGCGGGATGGTTGAGACGGAGAGGCAAAAGACACCTTCTTCTGTTTCCTTGACTTTGTCTTCGCCAAAAGAGCTGCGAAACCGATGCCCGTCATTTCAGCTGAAAGTAGAGAGATGAATTAGGAGACAGAACAAGGTAAATCACGATCAAAGTAAAAAGCAAAAATAAAGGCACACCAAGTTTGTTTTCAGCCTGCTCGGATGTCCGGAGGCAAGCAAATTTGTTACAAGGTATGACCCCTTCTGGCAGCCAAGTAACCAAGGTCTCTAACATACGAATACTCTCAAGATCATAGTCGCTCAGCCTCCTTTGATGCCGGTAATGGATAGTGTCGCGATCGTAGTGCGAGTGCGACCAACCTAGAGGAAACTTCATCGAGGAGACGCGGCCTTCGTCATCCACAGTTCCCACCATTGCCTTAGCACGATCGTTAACAGGAACGACCTAGAGGAAAGCGTGCCTCCAAGTTTTTACCGATTCGCAGAATGGCTTGAAGAGCCTGATCGTGTTTTTCCGTCCCTTCAAGGAAACTTGTTCCCATCGCCTGGGTTCGCTCCTCATCTCCACTGTGCGACTAACATCGAACAATGAGAAGAACAGACGACAATTTACCTCCCGATCAAGAGCGGCCATTATTATCTCGAACGACTTAACCAGCGCCCAAGCATTAAAGTGGAGTTGAGAAGGGGCAACACCAAGAGTCCTTAAAACACGTCTCTGGAAAAATGTGAAGGGAGGTCGCACCCTCAAATCACGGAGGACGTTGGAATACGTGATAAATTTTAAAGAATTCGGGATTATGGCAGCATGCTCGTCAGGTGGTACGCCCTCCGCTCGCCATTCCTGATCACCGTAACCTATTAACTTGGTGAAAAGAGGCAACACCTCATCACCGGGTGGGAAGACAGAGCGCTCGTTGATTATAGCGGAGGATATCCAAGAGCGGTCGACATCAAGCCTACCCCTCCAATCGTGCTCTTCCGGCAGTACCTTGTTGGCTGGAACTGGAGGGGGCGTAGGATTCATTCGGGGAGACTGGACGGTATCAACCGTGTTTGACGAGCGTCCAGAGGACGATGAAGAAGAAAGATCGGTAGAAGAGAAAGTCTCAGATGGGAACCCGCTCGTGCCGACATCTCCAGAGCGAGTATGTTCGGCCATACTCGCAGGTTGACGACCAGAAATTCTCGCAGTTTTCTTTGTTCGCGCCACTGCGTTACCCTGTGAGGAGAAGGAAAGTCAGGCTCACCCTAAACGATGATTTGCTGAAGGGGGCGACAAGGTCGACCCCGAGCCTGACACCCCCTCCTCGCCCTATGCAAGAATTAGAGCTAAAATAAACAAGACAAAAAGGGGCATACCCGGAGTGGGAGAGAAGTTCGGTCTAAGGGTAGTATACTCCTTGATGAATAAAATCAAACGACCAAAAGAATAAGACCGCCTGAGTTGAAATTCATGCACGGGTAGACACCTGGCCAGAATAAAGAAGCAAGCTTTTGACCGCAACAGGAGGAAATTATGACCGCTTTTCGAGCTCCGAAAATGAAAGTAGAAACTGAGGAGGAGAGGGGGCAACATATTTATAAGGTTTGGGAAGCAAGCAAGCGAAACGACGCGACCCTTCACTGGCACACGCCTTGAAACCAAACCGTCATCATGACCAGACACCACCTTTTCAAAATTCGAGACACCATTGATGACCCCTGGGGAAAAACGAAACGTCACTTCCTGACGAGAGCCACGTGTCATGAGAGCGCAAGCGAAGCTCACCGCGAATCAGAAACGGTCGGCCGACCGGTCTCACGCTCGGAGACGCGGGCATAGAAATTATCGTAAAACAAGCCTGCGCCCGCCACATGAGCGACCTTGGCTTGGGGGGCAACTGTTCTGGAGTGGGCCGCACTACAAGAAATTCGTGCATTACTGGCTGACACAATCCCCCAGTAATGGTTAAAATCGGCCAGTAATTGCACATTACTGGCGGATTTAGTCCGCCAGAAATCCGCCAGAAAATCAGCCGCAGGTAACCGTTACTGACGGATTTTCAGCCAGTAATTACTGGCGGATTTACTGGCAGATTTTCAGCCAGTAATTACTGGCGGATTTTCAGCCAGTAATTACTGACGGAATTACTGGCCGAATTTCTGCCAGTAATTACTGGCTGAAAATCTGTCAGTAAATCCGCCAGTAATTACTGGCTGACAATCCATCAGTAAATCAGCCAGTAATTACTGGCTGAAAATCCGTCAGTAAGCAACAAAAATCCGCCAGTAATTTATTTTTTTTAAAAAAAGTATTTTAAAATGCAAATAAAATAGAATTCGTTTTTATTTCTTTTTTAATTCGTTTTTTTAAATATTTTAATACAATTCATTTTTTTACTGGCTAAAAAATTAATATTATTTAAATATTTTTATTTGTTTTTTTAAAAACTATTTTTTAATTTGTTTATTTAATTCAAAAAATAAAACAATAATCGAATAATTTTTAATAATGATAAAATTTTCATAAATTTCATTAAACAAAGTACTAATTAAAATATCCATAACAAATATAAATTAAAATGAAAGAGAAATTTAAGAAGTTTAAGATGAGAAGTTTAAGAAGTTTGAGAAAAATGAAAGAGAGAAGAGAAGTTTAAGAAGTTTGAGAAAAATGAAAGAGAGAAGAGAAACTTAAGAAGTTTAAGAAGTTTGAGAAAAATGAAAGAGAGAAGAGAAGTTTAACAAGTTTGAGAAAAATGAAAGAGAAGAGAAGTTTAACAAGTTTGAGAAAAATGAAAGAGAGAAGAGAAATTTAAGAAGTTTAAGAAGAGAAGTTTGAGAAAAATGAAAGAGAAGAGAAGTTTAAGAAGTTTGAGAAAAATGAAAGAGAGAAGAGAAACTTAAGAAGTTTAAGAAGAGATGTTTAAGAAGTTTGAGAAAAATGAAAGAGAGAAGAGAAGTTTAACAAGTTTGAGAAAAATGAAAGAGAAGGGAAGTTTAAGAAGTTTGAGAAAAATGAAAGAGAGAAGAGAAGTTTAACAAGTTTGAGAAAAATGAAAGAGAAGGGAAATTTAAGAAGTTTGAGAAAAATGAAAGAGAGAAGAGAAGTTTAAGAAGTTTGAGAAAAATGAAAGAGAGAAGAGAAATTTAAGAAGTTTAAGAAGAGAAGTTTAAGAAGTTTGAGAAAAATGAAACGTGACATTACTGGCGGAAAAGATCAATACTGACGGATCCATTACTGGCGGAACAGGTGGTGGATTGTAGTTACTGGCGGGTTGTACATTTTACTGGCTGAAACGTGACATTACTGACGGATACAGGATATTATTGGCGGATAAACAATTCGGCCAGTAAATGTCATTACTGGCGGATCAATTCAGTCAAACACGGTAAACGAGGTGTGATCATTTCGGGCGGATCTTGTGGCCAGTAAACGTCATTACTGGCGGATTCCAGTTGGCCAGTAAATGTCATTACTGACGGATTCCAGTTGGCCAGTAAATGACATTACTGGCGGATTCTAGTTGGCCAGTAAATGTCATTACTGGCGGATGCATTTAGTGGCGGATTAAATCCGCCAGTAACTGCAATTACTGGCGGATTCCAGTTGGCCAGTAAATGTCATTACTGACGGATGCATCTAGTGGCGGATTTAATCTGCCAGTAACTGCAATTACTGGCGGAAATTCAAATGCTGGTCAAACGTGCAATACGATGATGCTTACTGGCGGATTTAATCTGCCAGAAATGTTATAGAATCCACCAGAAACGTACTGGCAGACTAAATCGGCCAGAAATCGCCAAATTCCGCCAGAAATCTTACTGGCTGACTGATTCCGCCAGAAATGTGCAGCCAGTAATGCAAGTTATTCTTGTAGTGCCGAAGCCCAAATCCAATGCTTTGGCGCTAGATCGGCCCAGCGAAGAGGGGCACAAAAGCAAGGAACCGCATCAACGGCTCTGATCTGTCCGTACGATCATCCGACGGACGAGCGCGACTCACGCTCACTATATAAGCTTTCATTGCGTCAATTGTCAAGGACACACTGTTCATCAATACGTATATTTTTACTCGTCCGTTCCTGACTTGGGCGTCGGAGTGTTATCGCAGGTACACCTGCCCTCCGGAGCAGAGCTAGCAGAACGACCAAGGCATACAGAGATCTAAGACCTGGAAAACAGCGGTCTAAGACATCAAAGGTACAGATCAAGATGGAAGCAATGGAAATTAGCGGATCTCTCAAGTGATCCTCGCCCTCCCAATGACATGACTTATTTTGGATATATATCAAATTTTGACATAAGATGTAACTTTTGAATTATTAAACACGTGTTTGTACTTATTACATCGACTATATGTCTTATTTAAGACATCTATCAAACTGACTTATTATGTAACTTTTGAAATGTTAAACATGTGTGTTTGTGTTACTTATATTGACTATCTAGTTTAATTATTATGAGTAATTTCATCTTATTAAGTGTGATATTAATTTATAGTTATTATATTTATATCTTAGTGAATGGTAATTGTAGTTGCAACTAAAAACAGAGCCTCCATGAGGATCTAACACATGTATAATAATAGGACAAAAAAAATAATGAAATGTAATTTTGTCAAAAAAATAATTAATTGTAATTGTTAAAAAATGTAACTAATGGCGGTTAAAACTGCCAATTTTTGCATCCACTTTCTTTGAAACCTGTATATTAAAAATGCCACTATTTTCACCTATTTTGGCGGTTTAAACCGACAGTATTTGCAGAAAATTATTTGACTTTGTTAGTAAATTATGGCAGTTTAAACCGCCACTTTTTGCAAATAGAAAACCGTGATTTTATACACGAAAGATTCTGGCAGCTTCATTGTGACCGCCACTTATTGCCCAGTGGTGACCCTGATTCTGGCGTTTGAAGATACTGCCGCTGTCGAATAAATTGGCGGTTAAAACCGCCAGAATTAGCAAATTAAACCGCCACAATTTTCTCGTTTTTTTGTAGTGAATAAACCTTGACAATGATGAAGAATCACTATGGACAACAAAATTGTCACCTGCAGCGGCTAGGAAGGGTATTACATTGGTTAGTTTTAAAACTTTCCATATGTTGCATATATATATATATATATATATATATATATATATATATATATATATATATATAGGCTTAAATATGTTTTAGGCCCCTGCAAATATGGGGTGTTTTGTTTTAAGCCCCTACAATTTTTTATTATTATTTATAAGCCCTTACAAAATGACACGTTTTGTTTTAAGCCCTTCTGTTAGCAAACTGTTAGTGAGACGTTAAAAATCTCTTCTACGTGTATATTTGCAGGGGCTTAAACCAAAAAAATATATTTTCCAAGGGTCTAATAAATAAAATATATTTTTGCAGGGGCTTAAAATAAAATAAAAAACACACGTGGAAGAGATTTTTAACGTCTCACTAACAGTTTGCTAACAGAAGGGCTTAAAACAAAACGTGTCATTTTGCAAGGGTTTATAAATAATTTTTTTTTTTGCAGGGGCTTAAACCAAAACACCCCATATTTGCAGGGGCCTAAACCAAAACACCCCATATTTGCAGGGGCCACAATTTTCTCGTTTTTTTGTAGTGAATAAACCTTGACAATGATGAAGAATCACTATGGACAACAAAATTGTCACCTGCAGCGGCTAGGAAGGGTACTACATTGGTTAGTTTTAAAACTTTCCATATGTTGCATATATATATAATATTCTCATTGTATCTTTATCTCTCTCTCTCTCTCTATATATATATATATATTGAAACTATTGTAATTCCAATTAAGTGTGTTGTCGAATTTAACTTGTGTTATTATCATTCCAACTTCCTATTACATAACCTAAATGTGTTATCATATTTTATACCACACTCAAACTCACAGTCACAAATACTTAAACCACTAGTTTTAGTAGTTTTAGGGTGAATTGGCTTACTGACGACATGTTTGAAGTTTTTTTTGCCTTCCGTATTATCTGTTGTGTGAGGGGCAAACAATAATTGACCCAAATGGCTCATTTTGGAAATGACTGGCTATTCTGGATCCTTCTTTTTTCCAGTGAGAAATTGCCAAGTGAACTGATGCTTTTTATATGCCAGTTGCTGATAGCACTTGATAGATTTTTCCCCTACTTTTTTCCTGAACTTTGGTAATGTGTCTATCACAGCTTTCAAATCCACCAGCTGCACTTTCAAAGGTTCTACATTTGTTGAAGTAGGACAGTTATCATGAGAAAAGAAATTACTTTGAATCTAAAGTGTTGGGTGATCAGATTCACCCTTGAAAATTTTGTTATAGACACCTGCAAATCTCCATCAATCTTATTTATCATAGCAGAATTATAATTAGCAACTACCTTTATCATGAAAAAAATATTTATGATCGTTTTGCTGCATATACACAACTAGAATAGGAACCCGTGCAATCCACGGGACATATATTTTATTCTGAAAATATATAGATATTATTTTTATATCGAAATTAATAGTTTATTAAATTAAAGTCAAAATAGTTGTTTAAATTATTAACATTAATTTGGAAATTAAAATAATTTAATACCAAAATGTTTAACTGAATTAATAGATGTTCAGTCAATTATGTATGCAGTTGCGTGTAGAGTATATTCGATTTGCACAAAAGTAAGAGATTCAACCAATTATATATCAAAAAATTGAAAATTTAAATAACACATTGTTTTAAATACCAACCCTTTAAGTTAAGCATAAAATTTTCGCTTGTATATAGATGAAAATCTTATAAGAAGATATGAGATAATACAAAGGCAAGTGGTCACCATATTTGACATATACTTTATAGATTAAATAGTTAACATATACATTATAAAAAAAATTATATCAAATTGAATTAGTAGTTTATTAAATTAATTAAAATAATTATGTAAATTTTTATACAAAAAAATGGAACTTAAAAGAATATATTAGAAAAAAGTTTAGTTTGAGTTATTAATAAATAGTAGTCAAAAAGTCAATTATATAGTATATTTAGGTGAAATAAAAGAAAAAATAAGTGTTGTTGAACAAATGTAACAACTAAAAGTTATTTTTTTACAAAATAACCAACCGAATGTTTAAATAATATATTATTACGAATACTTAATGAATATCAATATCAAATGCATAGCATTGAATTCTCGTTTATATGTCATGAAAATCTTATGAGGAGATGAGATTAATCGTTTTTATATGTCATGAAACTCTTGTGAAGGCTTTAATATCTTTTTGTGATTATTGCTTTAATAGTATTTGTAACACTGTAGATCTATCTATTACTTGTTTTTCTCCATTTCGTGGACTTCTTATTATGTTTTAATAAAATATTGATTCTGGTTATCCATTGAGTTTTGTGGACTTCTTATTATTTTTTAATAGTATTTGTAACACTCTGTATCACATATTATAAAAGAAACACAGTTTGACAACTACAAATCTTAGGTTAACACTTCGATATCCATTGAGTTTTGTTGGGTATGACTCAACCTCCAATCAATGACATGTCATTTTTTTATATTTAAGTATTTTAAAACTATTGTACTAATTTTGCCTAGAGGGTATCATACTAAACAAAACTCAGTGAGTATCATAGAAGTCTTCCAAATATCAATACATTACCTTGACTTCAGTTTCTTCTTAATTTTTTCATTAAAGAACACGACATAATGATACATGGTTTCTCGTAGCACTCATACAAATGATGAAGTGGTACCAAAAGAGCCAACCAATTAACTTCTCAATTAATAGGATACTAAATAATTATCAATTTTGTTTCATGATACTCTTGTCTTTGTTAATAAAAATTAGTAACTATCAAATTGATCTAGTCTTTTCAATAAGGGATTTTCTTGTGTGTTGTTATTTATATAATTATTACATCATCTTTGGTGGCAGTGGAATAGTGGATAGTATTTCAACTTCAAAATCAAAATGTTTGGACATTAGGTCATATCAATGAAATTAATATATTAATGGTTAGCTAATGTTTATAGTTTATAAAACCATGGGGAGGAATTGTTTTGCAACATTTTAGAAATTACATGTGCTACTCTAGAGCATCATTTTTTGATAATTTCAATGTCATTCGCTTTAGTATGTGCAAATATTTGGGCATTTTACATTATAAAATATGTCATCATTAACAATTTAACGACCAATTATTATTAAAGAAAATAAGCTATATTGATATTTTTACTAATATTACTAACTTTTATTGCATTCCATTTATAACAAAACTTTACAACGAAACATCATTATTAGACACTTTCTTAACACAAAATGTGTACTGAAGTTTACTTTCAGCCTGTCAATCACTGATTTTTGAACAATGAACTCTTTCCAATGAGCCTTGTTAAGTCTTTTGGTGTAACATCCTTAGTTTCATTAATTCCGGTTTACGAAATTAACTAGCGATTTATTATTCGATTAAATGATAAATCGAGTCATTGATATGATTATGTCGCGAAAGCAATATTTAGTTGCTCAATTATATGAATTACATGCAATTTTATTTGAATTATGCGGGTTGTTGTGGGAAATAGAGCACAAGAGTAAAATTGTCATTTTACCTCATAAGGAAGATGTATTATTCGATGAAATAATAGATTGGGTACTAGTCATTGTAGGATCATGGGAATGGTGGTTAATTTGTCAAGTTATATGAGTTAATGTGTGTTTGATGGATTAAAAATGAGTTTAATTGGGAATTAGTAAGCCAAGGGCATTTTAGTCTTTTACTACTCATTAAACCCTCAGCTCATTAAAGTTAAAACCAACACCACTCTCATTTTCTTCACTTCACTGAAATTAAGAAAGGAAAACATAGAGAGAGTAAAGAGAGAGATGAGAGGTGCGAAAATGGAGAGAGGAGAAAGAAGAAGAGCAACCACCTTCAAATCTTCTTGCATGTGAATTTTCTTCACACCATTCTTCGCCATTCTTTATTCTCTACATGTTGATACTAATTTTAACCACTGCTTCATCCTATTCATCAAATTTTCCATTCCCAAGCTCTCAAACAACTAGAGCAACAATGGGGTTTTGAACCATTTGGAGCCTTGCATGTTGTTGTAGGAACCTTGGGAGTAATTTCTGGCCTAACTCAGAAATCACATTTCGATTCTAAGTGATTTGGTGTGAGCTTCAGTAGTTGGGACATTTGGAGTAGTTTGTGTTTGGTTTTGGAGCTCTAATTCATGGAGAAATGAAGTCTTGAAGAAGAACATGGTTTGCGGAAAATTTTCAGTAAACCCGTATAGAACAACCGCTGGTATTTTCTTAATTACTCACGATACAGACCTTCTTTGAAGTCCATTTTTGTTTATTTAGAAACTACACTCAAAACCCTTCAATTTAGGCACAAGAATCACCTAATTTGACTAAGTATTTAAGGAGAAATATTAGTTACAAGTTTCAGTTTTATAACACTAACGATTTAATACCACTCACTGTGTTTTAGCCATAACGCCCTGAATACTCATTATATCGGTGTGGGACTTGAGCCATTCGAAAATAGACAAAATTATCTACACATTAGGCACTGGTTTGGATAGTTTTGAAGTTAGTGTCGTATTCTGGAAGTTGGGAATGGTTTTGAGCAAATTTCTGGAGCTACATTGTAAATTGAAGCTCATTATATGGAACTTCGGTAGCTAGTGCAATTGAGATTCGGAATAGAAGTGGGATCGAGTCCGTGGGAGCTTAGCACATCGTACGGGGATTGTTCGAGCGGTTTCGTATTTTGAGCCTTTCGCGAAGTCTCGGTGCATTTCGTGATCTTCATCACGATAGGTGAGTTTTACTCACGTTTAGGGATTTTATTTTCGATATTGATTGTTTCAAATTTCTGGTTTGTGATACTCTGTCGCGTTTCATAATTTTTGGAGTTAAAAACCGTATTTCGAAAACTATGCATTATCGAGTCTCGAAACGAACGAGGAATTGTTGTTATCATGTTTGGATTGGTTGTGTTACTGTTATAATGTATGTTTAAGTTAGGGAATGATCGGATTGGGTATCGGAAATGATCGGAATGGCAAAATGATACGAAAAATTGAGTTTTGTACATACAGCTAAGCTGTGAATCGATTCCTAGAATGTGAATCTATTCACAGACTGTGATTCTGTTCACAGTTTGGGAACTTATTTCTATTCTGTGAATCGATTCCCAGGACTGTGAATCTATTCACAGACTGTGATT
Organism: Astragalus glycyphyllos; assembly: GCA_963573325.1. Lineage (NCBI taxonomy): Eukaryota > Viridiplantae > Streptophyta > Magnoliopsida > Fabales > Fabaceae > Astragalus > Astragalus glycyphyllos. The sequence goes on along the minus strand of OY754314.1, from coordinate 8,919,480 downwards.
TTGTTCACAGATTGGGAGCCTATTCCCATTATGTGAATTGATTCCCATAAATATGAATCTATTCACAGATTATTTTACTAAAGTCAAAATGTTCCCAAAACCATTCCAATCCTTTCCCCAACCCTATAAAATGATAAATTAACTGTAATACTTTGCAAAATGCTTATGAATGACATGTTTTAAACCGAATTGTCTCGAACTACAAATGATTTGAAAAACCGAAATTAGTATGCGTGTGAGCAAATATTTTGGAAACAAAACCGAAATGTATATTCTATCATTGATATGGATACAATATATAAATTATATCGAATACTTAGAAGACGGCCCAATGCGGGTGTGATATAAAAATTATATCGATTTTGGATGACGACCCATTGAATAGCATACTAGGCGGGGAAGGTCATGAGCCCTTAATCTAGGCCCAGTATCCGTTAGGGAAAGTACTAGCGGGGGTTCATCGGGAGTAAGCAATTGATGGCGGTCGATGTTGTGCTAATGTAGTTGCACGATTCACCGGGATTAGCAATTGATGGCAGTCGGTGTTTCGAATAATGAAATAAGCTAGTAGTTTATAAATTAAATTACTAAGGCTTAGGTTTTTAAATTGGAACCGAGTGAATGTTAAGGGTTACGGTAGAACTCACTGAGATATGTTATCTCACCCTATCATTGTTGTTGTTTTTACAGAGAAACAGGGAAAGAAGAAGGCGAAGCGGCACAAGTAGGTGACATGTCCATGGCGATGTTGAAGACTTATTGTCTTATTCTCTGATTATGTTTCCCTGTTATTTTCTGTCATGGTCATGTAACTTGTATTTGATATGAGTTGTATAAACCCTTTTCTGCTTCTCTGGTTATGATATTGAACAATAGGGCTTGTTTTCCCATTAAGTTGTGAACTATGTTTAAGTTCAATAGATTTGAAGACAGGTTGCTAGTTGATAATGTGTATTATTATCAAAAAAATTTAGTATGTTCAATATCTAAACAGGGAATGTGTCCTCTAATTGTAGCAAAGTTGTGCATTTCAGTATATCTACACTTTAGAAATATTGGGGTGTTACATTTGGGATGTAGTATCATCAAGGTTCCAGGGTGGCATAAAAGCTCTAGATTTAGGTTATAAACTAATAAAAAGTATACAATGTTGTATAGTGTAATTGGTATAACCTAAAAATGTATGTTTAGTTGTTCTATACTCTCCAAGCTTAGGAGCAACGCAAGATTTTGACATAGTAGTAAACACCTCCCTTCAAAGTCAAATGTTGCACAAATCAAAACTTGATTAAGCTGATTGACACGTGGTAGCGTAATACAAAAGAAAAAAAATGAAATACATCAAATTACTATTGTATTTCAAATGAATCATGCCTAAATGACGTCTGAATTGTTCTAAACTGAAATGCATTACCAAGAAAATCAAATTAATTAGCAAATACATAATAAGATGACATGTGTAATCACATTTGTTTTGAGCAGGATGAGTCTATTTTTCACTTATTTTTTTTGTGCAGGTGTTCTCGGTCAGTTTGAAATTCTCTTTATATTTGGACAGGCAGTGCGCTTACGGATTCTCTTGTTGGAGTGGCGCATTTTTGGGCCCATGGCATCAGGTTGGAGTCTAAGAGGGCTGGGAGATTGAAGTATCTTCCTTGTATGGCAGTCACGTGGTGCCTTTGGACTCATCGAAACCGTATTCTCTTTAAGGATCAAGTCTTCAATTCTCAAGTGGTAGTCAATCATGTTAAAGCTATATCTTGGAGTTGGTTCATTAGCATTGAAGGGTGCAATTCAGCTTTGAAGATCTCTGATCGGTGGAAAAACCATATTATTTGTATGAACTCGGTTTAAACTGGCCTTTGGTCTCATTCTTTCTAGGGTACTCTTTCCTCTTTTCTCACGGGTTTTTGGCCCAAGGAGGTTTTAATGAGGCCCCTTGTATTTGTACCGGTTGGGGTGCTCGTTTGCATCCCCTTTAATATAATTCTTTGCTTATTAAAAAAACATTTATTAAGATTTATTCTCAATTGTTAATTATATAGATATAGATTTATAGTATCAAAAAAAAATCAACAGTGATTAATACATGTATTTATAAATTTAGGAAATATTCTCAAATATGCTATATTATGTCAATTCTCAATAATAAAATTAAAGAATCTTTAATAATCAACATATATTAATAAATGAGTTATTTGAATTGAAATTTTCTTGCTCTTAATAAAAGATTAATTGACAATATCTTTTTATTTCAGTTAATTTTACCATGAAATTAAAAATACTTTTAGTTACACGTAATTAAGTATAATTGAAAACAACTTTAATAGATATTGGGTAACATTATATCCTTGAAAAATGAACATTACATGGAATTGGATATAAAACTTAATAAGACACTTAAAATCAATAACTATTCGGAATGTAAATAATTTCTATATATTTGTTAATTGTAGTTCTTTAATAACATTTGCGGTGTTGCAAATTTGATGGTCCTCGCATTATCTTCAATAATTTTTGCAATGATACGAATCTCTTTATTTTCATTGAGGAAATATTCAACTGAGTTATTGTCATCCTGAAATGAAATAAATCAAAATAAATTAGTTGTTTGGTGGCATTTATACGTAGAAAACAAAATCTTTATTAGTAATCATGCATGATGCATGGGGTTCACCAACAGTGATTATTGAAGCAACATGATTGCATTATAAATGATCACGATAAAATATATAGTCCTATTGTGTGGATATAAAACACTTCATAAAATGCAACAAAACTTGTATGATCGACATTCACTTGAAGATGATATCTAAAAAAAGTGAACAATGGTATATTAGCTATGAATAAGACAAATTTATAATATTAAATTTAAAAAATTTAAATAAATGTAAATTGAATACCGTGACATGAAGTTTTGTATGTCTAGTTTGCCTTTAGCACACGAAAAATCAATGGGCTCGTCATATAGATTCAGATAGCTTGCATGATTTCTACTACCAATGATTTCTAATAATCCAATTGATTCGAGCAACAATAACAGAATAGTAGACCTGCTAAAAATTAAACAAACAATTTAGATAAATTGATTATATATATCACATAATGCATCCCCAGAGTTATGTTTCTATTCATGAATAGCAAATCATCCATCATTTGTACAACTGCAAACATTTTGAAAAATGAGTCTAGAATAAAAATAAGTCAAATGATAAGTTATGGTTGTTACCTAAAAATTGTCTACTTATATATATATTTTGAAAGGTAGGAAATAATTTGAATACTAAATTTTTGAAAACGGCATAAGGGATAATTGTTGTGTGAAAAGGATGTGCAAGTATACACAGTCTAAAAACAAGCAATATACTGATAAGTAGAGATCGTCGTACCCACAGGGATTGGATTAATTTTAAAGAGTTTAAAATAATAGTAATACTAGTGATAAAAGGAAAGTAAAATAAAATTAAGTTGATGTGAGGATGGTGTATGCAAATAGAATGTAAATTAAAGGAAGTAAAAGATGTTGTGTTTCAATTGAGAGAGATGGTTGAAATACTTTTTTCTAAGTAAATTCACTTTGAAAGCATTATGTTACATATGATGTTTATGCAATCATTGCTCCTGCAATGATTGCACCTGCAATCATTGCTTCTGCAAGGATTGCACCTGCAATGAATGCTGTAATAAAATGACTTGTGCATTTCTGCAACTATCTTTAGGGTTTCGTTATAAGTCTTATATCTAAGCCCTAAATAAGTTCACCCTTGTCTTTTAAACACTTACAGATTCACCCTATGGACTATGCTATCTTATGTCTAAGTCTTAGCATGGTTTTAACAAAGTTTCCTCTTATTAAAACACTTATCCGTATTAGTTCTTGAGTTCAAATCACAAACCATTTCTGCATTTATGACCCTACTTATTCTAAGTGATCAATCTTAAAATAAGTTTGAAAGAATTATAGCACAAGAACTAAATTGCAAGAACATCAATATAACATAATAATTAATCAAAGTTTCATTACAAAGTTAAGGTATTCCAACCATAAAGAGTTTTGTTCATACTTAACATAAATAGGCACATATAAACAGAATGAGACATGTTTATAAGAAGGAAAATACAAAGGAAATGAGATGAGATAGGAATTACACACATGAAGATCCTTTGCATTTTCTACCTAGCTTATGTTGAGGAGAACACCTCTCAACAATGGAAAACACCGACAAGAATTCCACGAGAAGAGAAGGAAGAAGTTGTCACTTTCTTTCCTTCTTTCAAGCTTTGTTGAGTACCTCTAACTCTAAAAATAAAATGAAATTATCTACTAAATTATGGAGATAGAGAGAATATGATAACTAGTGATATTCTAAGATGTGTTTTTGAATGGAGAAGAGGGGATGTATTTATAGGCTTCAAAAAGTGCTTTACCTTGGTCACCAAGCTGAATTTAGGGTTCCCTTTTTCCCCTGTCTTCAAAAAGCAAGATTGGAAGTTCCACCAACTATGAAGAGTGATCCAATGATGTGTGGACAAGTGTACACAAAAAGTTACAACTTGTTGTCCAAGGGGTCTGAACTTGACGCTGCAACCATCCACTTGCACAACTTGCACTTGCAACTTGGCATGCTGACGTCATCATCATAGTGCAGGAGCATTCTGTGTTGTGGTCATTGCAGGTGCAATGATTGCTGGTGCAATGTTAGTGCATTGTCATCTGGGCATATTGCAGGTGCAATGGTTGTTAGCATCATTGTAGGTGCAATGTATCTACTTTCTTCAGAACTTCTGTTTCCTGTATTGCAGGTGCAATAGTTGCTTGACCTATTGCAGGTGCAATGATTGCTGCAGCAATTGAACAAACACATAAAATGCCACAAATCATGATAATCAATGATGATGAGTTCCTAAATTAAAGATGCTGTTTTTCTTCTGTTTTCCTTTTTTTGAAGTTATAAATTTATTGAGTTCTTTACAATAATTTATATTTGAAAGCGTATATAACTCTATATAAAATAGAGTTATCAATAATATCTCTCCACTGCAATCATGAGTCTTTAATTTATTTTCATATTTACTTGCTAAATGATGTTCATTCTTGATTTACCTAATATTAGTGCTTTCATTTCACATTGCATATCAATACAGGGTAGGATATAATATTACTCATGGGGAATATTGGAAGTGAAGTATAGATTACATGTAGTATACATAAAATAGTACAAAATCATGGTACACCTAATATTGTAATTAATATGAAACCATTGTGAGAATGACACCTGTAAAAGAATTAACAGAGATTGATTCTCAATTTTTTTATTAGTATAGATTATAAATTAGGAAAATTCTATATCTCGAGAGAATAAGCATAGCGAATGCATCACGAATGACATGGCTAATATTTTCATTTCGGTTTCTCTATCTCATGCAAGTATGCAATTTAGATGGTTTCAAAATATTTTGGCCCATCCTCCATCTTCAATATTGACGCTCACTGAATCAATATTGGCAGCAATGGGGATTTGATCTCCATCAACCCTATTTCACGTTATCCATTGCAATCGATGACGACAGATACCTCGTCGGCAATAGATTCAGCCTTCGGGTTGGCCTCGCTGAACTTGGGAATATTCTGTTTGGTGAAAACAAAATGACGTAGTGTGGCCTGGTCGCGCCTCGTATATGTGCAGGACTGTGTGCGTACTTAGATGTATCTTCTATATGATTTTTTATCAACACTCTTAAACTGGAGAGTAGATGCACTTTGCTAATGTCCAAAGTCTTCAATTTACAACTTCATTAACAAAGGAGTATATACCACCGAATCAAAAGCTCAAAACAACAATTTTAAAATAACACACTATTCATTTTAATGGCTCCAAAGGATTTGTTGGATCATATTTGCATCAGACAAATGGGTAAAGACAGACATTGAAAAGATGATTAAAAATAAGAAGGGAAAAATGAAAGTTAGCACGGGAATTAATAGAGGAAGTGGCGCGCCTATCAAAAAAAATAGAGGAAGTGGCGCAAAGGTATAGAGGAGGAACAACTTCGATGGTGGTCGTTTTTGATAGCAGGTATAGGGAAAATTGCTTCGGCGTCCTTGACGGTGCATTCGTAAAATCTGTGTCTATTTTCTTTAATTTTTATTTATTATTTTAAGTAGTTTTTTTAAAAGGGAGGTCCGTGTTATTTGCAAAATTCACAAAACCAACAATTTGTTGTATATAGCAGCGCTGTCCAAATTAATTCTCATTTTTTTTGGTCGAGACCAGGGTATCCATTGCCGAACGCAGTGACTAATCCCCTGACTGGATTGGAGGCAGCTCGAAGGGTTTGACAGCTGGCCCAGGGATTTCAAGGTGCTCCATACCCAAGGCGAGGATCGAACCCTCGACACTTGGTTAAGGGAGGATGAGCCCCAATTAATTCTCATTTATTTATTTAAATGTAACACAGTTTTCTATCTAATTCAAGCCATTTTATTTAACATTTTTCTTCTTTTGTATTAGTAAAATTCAAAGCTCATTAATTCATTCTAGAAGTCATAGAGAAAATGATGCATTAATATTTACCAAAATCTATGGATTATAATTATGAGAAATAAATTCGGTCAAAAAAATTTATGAGAAATAAATAAATTAGTAACTTTAAAATTAAATAGTATATTCGAGTGATTATGTAAAACATTTTTTTGACAAAGTTTAAACCAAAATATTAGACGTTATCAGTTCATAATGTTTAATACTACCATTTTTTGTTTTAAGTCAGAAGAAAGTATCATTTTTCATTTGGCGAATGAAATGGTTTCTTAAAATTTCATATCTTGACTATTTAAATTATGCTTTTTGATGAGAAAAAGAATACTAATTTGAGAAACACATTAAATTGCAAATAGTGTAACGATAACTTTTTTTTTCCATTTTTGACCGTTGAATATCATTATTTGCTGAATTCCTTAATATAAATGCAATTAATTTATTCCTTACATAAAAGTGTGGGACCAGAAAAAAGTAATAAATTACAAACGCATAATAAGATGACACGTGTAATATCATTTATTGAGATGCATTCTCAATTGTTATATATATAGATATCTTATGTGTAAAAAGATTCACATTATATAATACTATCAAGACACCCCTCAATGATCTGCAAGAGTCTTCCATTTACTTAATTTAAGACTTATATTGTTATAGTATGCTTACTTTGTTTTGATTTATCATTTAATGAATGTCTGAAAATCATGGTTGTATATCCTCAAGCAACATAACTTTGTTGTAACATATAACAAACACAACCTCCTGGAATAATCAATTGTAATTGTCATATTATAAATATAAAAACAATATATATATATATATATATTGTTTTTTAAAAATTTTGAATTATGAATTAATATTGACTACCAATGTTTATTGAATCATCTAAAATGATATGTGTAGCATCCCAGGCTTCTAGTCGACATTAGAAACCCGAGATACTACTTATAGCGTTTTAGAGATGCACTTAAATAACTTGGATTAAGTCAGACCAATAACTAACAATAAAAACTGATTAAGTCAAGGCGCCCTACAAGGAAGGGGCAAAGAAGTCAGGACCATCCTAGATGATGATACGTAGAAGGGGGCGACAAGGTCAACCCCGGGCCTGACACCCCCTCCTCGCTCCTATCAATCAGAAAACAGACTAAAGTAAAATATGAATCAAAGAGTGGGTTGGAAATCTTACGTTTGGTCGGAGAGAAACAAGGAGGGGCGGCCCCTTTGATGAGTAGCACCACGCGAGCAGTGGTCAACTCACGCCGAAGCCCAATATCGTCCTTGGGAGAGCACCTCGCCAGAATACCAAGGAAGAAAAACATGTCGATTTCAGAGAAAAGAAGCTATATGACTATCCAAATGAGAACGAATGAGTCTCTTATATAGAAAACCTCAGGCAACCAAAGTAACACAACCTTCCACTTCAAGCATGGATGATAACCTCGGAAAACGCAATAGACCAAATCACCCCTATTCGAGAAAAGAAAAAGAAAATCATAAAGCATCACGTCAGGTCAAGAACCAATCGACAAGTTTGATAAACAAAAGCATCAGAACATTCTAAATCATTCATGTCCTACTCATATCACTACGCCAAAATAAAGCAGTACACACGAGAAAAAGAGAAGGAAAAATATCGGGAACCAACTGTGGAGCCGTCCCCCACTCCTTCGGCACTCCTGGGTCGCTAACTGTTGACTATTCCACGCCCGCTCCACCAAGGTGGTCGCACTCTACGAACAAGGCTAGGTAGCCCACCAAACTCACGGAAAGAGGTCGCCCCAAGATAGCGAAATCGGGTCGCTCACAGAGAACCGAAGCGCTCACCCGCAAAGAAACAAAAGCAGTCGCCCCACGAAGTCGCAAACTCAACCAGGAAGGGAGACCTCGCCGCGACAACCAGGTCGCTCCAAGCTAACAGATCCGGGTCGTTCCAAGCAGCCAGGTCGCTCCCGAAGAAAAAAGGGGTTGTCCCGTGAAACACCAATTCGCACCAGAAGAGGGAGTCGCCCAACGGGTCGCTGACCGTGAGAGGAGGGGCGACCAAGGACAAGAGGAGTGGTCGCTCCAAGAAGCACGGGAGCTGGTCGCGCGCGCCAAGCGGTCTGGGGTCGTTCTTGGGTGCTGGTCACCCAAAGAGCTTGGGTGTTTGGGAAATTTGAAGGGTTTGAGAAGTGAATGGGACGAATGACCTTGAAGCAAACCCTACAACTCATATGTCTAGGCCCTTAAGTGATTAAAATATTTGAAACAAAAGCTAACAGGAGCTACCAGGCACACCCCCTTCTTTCTTACCAACGACCGGGTAGGATCTCGAATACCAAAAAATTCACCAGAAAATTCACCAAGTCATGACTAGGGGCTCGACGATCGGGACCACACATCAAGTCTAAGCCCGCTCAACGATCGACCTTGGCTTGGGGGGCAACTGTTCTGGAGTGGGCCGAAGGCCCAATCCAATCAAAGAGCTGGCCAAAAACAGCCCAATAGCAAGCAAAAAGGCAAATCAGATCTCAACGGTCAGTATCAACCCACGCCGATCTAACGGCTCCCCCTGATTCACTGGCTCTATAAATAGGGGATTGGCCCCACATGTCAGGTACATTATTCACTCTTACTGTTACTCTGCAAAAACTCTACCCCACTGACTTGGGCGTTGGAGTGTCATTGCAGGTACCACTTGGTGTGCTGCGGACGACCATCACCTGATCAACCCGAACGACCACCACCCAACTGATCGACCTGATACCTCAGTCATCTACCACAGCTCGACCGCGAGGTACAGTTCAATATATATATATATATATATATATTGTTTTTTAAAAAATTATGAATTATGAATTAATATTGAATACCAATGTTTATTGAATCATCTAAAATGATATGTGTAACATCCCAGGCTTCTAATCGACATTAGAAACCCGAGATACTACTTATAGCGTTTCAGAGATGCATTTAAATAACTTGGATTAAGTCAGACCAAAAACTAACAATAAAAACTGACTAAGGATGATAGGTTTTATAAAATAAGTTCAATCAAAATGAAAAGATTTAATACAAATCATCTGAAACAGTCACAATAGTACTTAATCCGAATCCACAAGTGCATATACCTAATACATTACTAACTTTAGCATAAGATAGTGCTAATATTCATGAACGGAAGGTCTTCATATATCTGGTTCCTTGATCTCGCCATTGAATTCTTTAACTTTAACTGTGAGTCTGAAAAACGTTCAACAATAAACAATGAGATTACGAATCTCAGTGAGCTCTTTCGCGACCCCTCACCCATAACCTCTCGTAATCTTATTATCATCTTTTCACTTGTCGTAACGTAATCCATAAGAAGACTGAACAACGTCAGCTTCAGCGGAGAACCCAACCCGAATAAACAATCTGAGCCATGACTCAATCCGAGTAAACCCGAATAACCATATGAGCCATGACTCAATCCGGATAAACCATCTGGGACTTGAACTTAGGAGACATGACCTCCCATTCCAAGTACGTTACTTAACCTCTTGGGATCGTCATCCCCATAGTGTTTTATTAATATCCATAATTATGTTCTCACTTGTTCGATCGTAATGTAAATCCTCGTTCATTCATTCAATAAAACATCATTCGTTTCAATCGGTTTTCGCATAATCATAATCAGCTCAAACATAATCAATTTGGAGTATTTAAAGTCCTTTTGCCATTGGGGAAAGCTGGGAATAGAATTGGGAGAGATTTGGAATGCCATTGGTACCCAAAAGAGTGAGAAAATAAGTTTTAAAACTGTTAGATGCGCTTGGGCGCACGGTGACGCGCTTGAAGCGCTTTTGGACATTTTGGTTCTGGCTCTCGTGCGCTTGGGCGCACGGTGATGCGCTTGAAGCGCTTTTGCCTGCTGTAAGTGGTTTAAAATGTTCCTTTTTCAATGTCTTGGTACCCAAACCTATCCCATTTCATTTCCTTCATAGAAACAGATTCTAAACTACAATTTAGGCATATTTTGGAGCAATTACAAACATCCAAACAATATTCTAAATCATCAATTTAAAGTACCACAATCTCAATGCTATCACAACAAACATTTGAAGCATTCAAAGTCATTCAAATTGCATTTTAGCTCAAGGAACACTCTTTTAACATTTCATCAACAATAGACCTAACTTAAGCACATGCATTCCAGAACACTATCAATCAATCAAGATGGAAAATCATCAAAAGCACAAAACATAGGAAAAAGAACTCAATTGTGAAGTAGAATGCCACACATGCAAGCAAGAAGTTGAGCTCCTAGTTCCTCTAAGCCAAACACCAGCTCCCATAACCTTCTAGTGACCCTCTAAATCCTAATGTAGCTTTTATTTGTTCCCTTTCCAGCTCCTAAACAAGCATGCCAGCTCAAAGATAGAATCCCCCAACTTTCCAATGGTGAGTTGCAACCCAAATGTAATTCTAAGATAATGAAGGTGGTGATGTTCAACGCAATCCAAGCTCCTAGATACTCCAAACTACAATGTGAGCTCCAATACTCTAATGGAAGTGAAATACAAGCTCTAAAATAGTCCCCAAATGTTCAATGGTTGCTGGAAATCAACATGCAAGGTGAATGTCCAAGGATGGAAGTGGTTTGAAGCTTGTTCAGATTTTGGGGCTTTTATTATTGTGGTGGGGATCGAAACTTAAGAAGAAGAAGATGGTTTGCTTATTCCATTCAGATGAGAAAGGGGAGTATGCATGTGGTTTCCCCATTCTTGACACCCTTCACCTCTCTCTCGAGCTCTTCCTCTCTCCCTCTCTAATCTTGTGTTTCTTTTTCTTTTTTTTTTAACAAAAGCTGAATTTGAAAAGGTGTGATTTGGTCAGCTGAGAGTATTAATGTGAGGGAGTGTTTAGTTAGCTATGAAATGCCTATTATGCCCTTACACTAAATGCACCTCTTCCCATACTTATACACCACCCCCAACACACAATTTAAAACAAACATATATCAAATAAATAAACAATCAATTAAAGTGATCAAAACAATTAGAACAATCAACCAAATTATTAAAACAAGGAACTTGGGGATGTTACAATATGTACTACCTCTCTATGTTCCTTCAGCACATCAATAGTAACCATTTGAGTGAGGTTCAAAAAATCATCATCCACTTGAACATTCGGTGATTCTTGAAGCTGATTCAAGCGCAGGTTGGTGATTCGGGTTTTTCAGCAAGCCTATTCATATATATATATATATATATATATATATAAATGAATGAAGTTTAAAAAAATTAAATTGTAATCGGACAATATTAAATCATTTAGTACGTCAAACATATATATATATATATATGTATATAAATATATAATATATATAAATATAAAATTCTATTATAAAATTATATATAACATCTTCTTTAAGGAGTCTGTAGTTTCTTCCGCCGGGTTAAACAAAATCTTTGATGCATTTATTGAATTTTGGAGGGATGGTTTGCCTGTATATTAACATAACACATTAGCAATGTTAACCAAAACATATACTATGCACATAAGTTAGGTATACTTTGGCCTAAAGATAATATGAAAAAAAACACGTACCATTAAAATCTTTACATTTCACAAACAGAACAGCAACAATAGCATTAGTAGCCTCTCCAGAATAAACAAATCCATTAAGTTCATCGACATATGGTCCAAAGAGAGATATTTGGAACCGGAAACTAAGATCAAAGCAACAAAAATTTAAATTTTTCATTGATTGCGCACAATTTTATTTAATAAAAACAATACAATTATTAATGTGTCAAAAAATTATATGGAATCGCACCCATTATTATCCAGTTTTATGGTAACGACCTTTGTCTTTGAACCATTTTTCTCATACTCCCTATCTTTTCCGATTCCAGTCAGCACACCTACAAGGTCTGTGGACATGTATACATTCAAAATATGAATATTCAATATAACGTATATATATATAATGTCAAATAGTAATGTGAATATGTATTGATGTACTAACCAATCAAATAGTCAGTATTGAAATCATTCTTGAAAACATCAGCAGGAGGAGTGTAGGTGTCTGGGACCATATTGATTTGAACATTCTTAACCCTTTGGATCCTTGTAGCATACTGAAAATTAATTTTAAATTTATGACCAGTTGTACGGTATGCACTAGCATTAGCAGCAACCTCAAAGCTGGTGATGTTATAGACAACCCATTCATTCAAGTCAGCCTCAAATTTGTGAATGAGCGATTTACGAATAGTTGCATGTATCTTGTTTCCCTGTCGATAAGAGAAATGATATAAAAAATCATAAAGAGAATAGTGAATCAAAAATCATAAAATATATAAAATATTGGTATTTTAAATGTTCTGACATGCTAATTAGTTGCACTTGAATTATAGCGAAAGAAAAATATATTATGATAAAGATGAAAAATATATTGAAAAAATAAATAAATGAGTGATGATAGTGAAAAAAATATTAACCTCTCAATCAATAAAAACAATTTCAATAGAAAAGGGAAGCCTGTTATTGTTCAAATCAGAGACTTCCCATTTCCTTGTGGTTCCCACGAGTAGGTTTCATTTGTCATTTCTGGCATTGATGTCAGATACCATGTCATACTTGGGAGGCATATTGCAAACTGGGATAGGATTGATAACAACAGTTTTGGATATAGAGGACTGTTTCGTTTGGCAATGAGGAAGTAATGGAGGAATGTTGGTATGGAGGATTGTTGGTGGTGGTAGTCACTTATTTATAGATGGGTGTTCATGTATCTTATGAGAGGGAAATTTGAAAAACATCAAATTGTAAACCTTACATAAAAAACGTTACATTATTAAATAAGAATTACGAATGCAATCAAAACGTTACATATGTAGTATTAAAATTAAAAGCGTTACATTTGTGGTATTCAATTTGTAAACCAAAATTGAATTGAAAAACGTTCGTTTTAATACTAGTGCGTATGACCCATGCGATGCACGGGTATACATCTCCTTGAAAAATTAGGGTAATATATAAATATATTTTATTTAAACAATTTTATATCAATCAAATAAAATTTAAGGAATATAAAGTTTGTATATCTTTGTAGATATATATGCCATATTAGAATTTCCAGAAAAATGTAAATGAATAATGAATATATCATTTGCATTTTTGTCGATTCCGGTGAGTACAACTGTTATACCTTTTGGTCTTTATAATTAACCAATTTATCAGATTAAGTTGATCTTTATAATTACAAACTGCTACACCTTTTGCTTGACTGGTGTGTGTGTGTCTAAGCCAACTTGGTGCTAACGAAAATTAAACTGAAGAATCTTTATAGGCAAAGGAAATTAAATTAAGTAGGGAAATGTAATTAAAAATAAATCCATGGAAATAGAGAAGACTGCAGTGCTTTTGTGCTGCAGCTAAGGAGTTCGTAAAACAAATTTTAGTATTAAAGCAATAGTAGTTTTTTTAAAAAAAATACGGCTAAAGATGCAGGTACAAAGTTTGAAAATGAAATTTTAGTCTTGTATTTGTTTGGTCATTTTGCAGTATTAAATGCTAGAAATGGAAAAATGCAGTAATTAAACTCCCACAAGCAATAAGCATCATTTAGTAGTCAATCTTAACATTCGTAATCTTCTGAATCTTGTTGTCGGATGCTTGAGTGCCGTCAAGATCATTTAATGAAATAGGCTCAACATCATCTATAGATCTCTTTTCGCTTGATTTGCTAGTGGGAGGTTATTGACTTAGAGTTGCATCGATCTTGCTATTAGAATCAATACACTAAAATACATGCACTCTACAATCACATTCGGGGTTGATATGCATATTATGAATACAATCATAATTATGGCAGACAATGAGAAAGTTGTGACTTGTGAGGATTAGGCACTATATGGCATACAATGTTGATATACGTTCATTTAAAGCTACCCAAAGTATTAGCCATACCAGAGCATCATGGGACATCTTTTGTTTGCTCCTGGGTTAGAACTCTCAGTATGCGACACTCCAAATTCCCATTTCCATGGTCATTGTGCCAGCCTCTTGAACAAAAAAAATTAATTAGCCATCAGAGCAAGAAAAAAAATGGATGGTAGCCTAAAACTGGGTAAAGGTATAATTATTGGGCCATATATATATATATATATATATATATATATATATATATATATATATATATATATATATTTATGAAAATGAGAGGACAATAAAACAAATTAACAATGCACAACGCACAACGCTCGTTGCTGGAAAAAAGTAGTCACCAACTACAAAATATTAGTATTCTTACTGAGAACAACAGAATTGAAGAAAAATGTTATGTAACTTTTACCTTGTGAGAATAAGCCAATTATGCAAATTGGGTTAAAGCAAAATAACCAGCCAATGAAGTGATAGGGTATTGTAATGAATTTGTAGTCAGGGAAAGGTAATCGTAACGATTGAGTCAAAAATTCACCTTGAATAACTACAAAAAAGATTGTTGGTATTTAGTAGACTTCCCACACCCCTACCAATTGTACATACTGCAAAATGCTTGAGAAAAATGTAAATTAATCCAGTTCTTTATTTTCGAAATATGAATGTTAAGGATAATGTTGATAAAAGATATCACAAAATATGACCTCAAGAACTCATACCCTCTTTCCCAAGCCAATCATGTTTGTTCTATGCTAAATCCATGGAGTAGCTTCTTACCATTGACATGTTTGGAAACACGGGGAGGGTATGACTCCAATAGAAGGACTAAAACATATCATAACTGATCCGCTGTCGCGCACGGATCAAAACGAGTAATTTCAAAAACTGTAAGTAGCTCAATTGGTAGTGGGAATGCATTGAACTTGTACTTAAGCCCCTAGGGTACATGTTCGATTCCCACGGAAGGCAAAAACTCTCAATGGGGGGGAGAGAAGATCATGAGTGCACAGCTGGGTATCCTACTAGAAAGAAAAGGCTCTGCCCAGGGTGTTACAAAAAAAATGATAGCGACAATGGCTCGAGTCTGTCATACCCTAATTTTGTCCGCCTAGGTCAAAACCCTAATTCTCAACAAAAAAATAAATAAATTGAGAAGTGTGGTTTTATTTTGAAGAGTGAAGAGCATTGTGCATGCATTTTTGGGTTTTAAAAGTCATTCTAGGGCTTTTAAATTCATTGTTAGAGTGGAAATACATTTGTTGTTAAAAAACAAGGTTTTTAGGGCAAAAGGGTATTTTGGTCATTGTCAAAAATAAGATAATTTCTCATCAAGAATCATTGTGCAATTTTAGAGAAATTTATTTGAGGCAAAACATTTTTGGTCATGTATGTATGTATGCGCATGCATGCATACATTATGCACAAAATTCAAATTTAAAAAAGGCATCAAAAAGGAATATTCTACAAAAATTTCAAGATGAGGTTTTTATGATATTTTTGGTCATGGTGATCTCATAAAATGGCATATTCCTAAGATTCCTAGTATGTGGCCTAAATTGGGTGTATTTTTGTACAATTATCCTAAGAAGAATAATCAAAAATGAAGGGATAATAGAATGGTCATATGATAGTGCAATAGTACAAGATGACAACTTGCAAAACTTGGGCACCACTCTCCCAATGTGGTCGAATACCCCCCTTCATTTCCCTCTCATTTTGCATTTTTTTGCCCCTCATCAAAGTGTGTTTCAATCCTCACCCTTGATTCAAAATTAAAATGCAATCCTAGAATGAGATGAGGTACACAATGACCTAAATGCCCCTAAACCTAATTGCACATTATATATACCCTCATATCCTCACCTCTCACAAACTTTTGGCCTCATTTTCACTCACACAACCCTAGCACCAACTCCCTCTCCTAATTCCCTCTCTTGGCCGAAATCATACCACCTTCTTCCTCCATCAATTCTTCACTTCTCCTTCACCAAATCACCATTTTCTCACCTCATTTCCATTCCTACTTCATATATCTTCCTTCTCTCCTAATTTAATTCAAGCTTGCATCATCAAAGGGCATTTTTAAGCAAGCATTTCGTGGGTTTCATTGAAGTTTGGTGAAGATTCAAGTTAATTTGTGGTCTTGTTCTTCATATTAGTCATTCCTTAGCTTGGATTTGAGGTAAACTTCTTAAAACCTAGCATCATCTTCAACTTTTTTGCATCAAAATGTAGATATCATGTTTCTAATTTTGCATCCTACCATATTCATGCATTTTAGTGTTGTTATATTGTTGATTTGTTGATTGTTGTTGGTGAGAGGTATCTCAAACATTTTGACAAGCACTTAGGGAGGCTTGGGTGTTTGAGATTGCTTCTCACCCTTGAATAAATTGTGATTTGTGTTGTTATCATTTTGTTTGTTGCATTTTGTGAAATAAAATTGTGTTAGGAAGCTATGAATGTTTCGCACCCTTAGCATAAAATAGGTTTAATCGAGTTTTGATGCATTTCTTTATGCAATCTTGTTATTGAGGCTTGATTTTGAAGTTCCCATGTCCAAACATGTTGTTTGATTTTGCAAATATTCATTTTTCATGCCTTCTTATTTTCACAAAAATCAAAAAAATATGAATAGTTGTTGATTTTGGTGTTTGATTGCTTGGATCTTGTGAATAAATGTTCCTAAGTCTTGTTAGTGTCATTTGCTCGCTTGATTTTGTGTATTTGTTGAATGAATTTGTTGTTTGGTTATGTTTTGGTTCGCAAGTTTCTAATAAGATAGGGTTTTTGTTATTTCTTTGTGAAAAGGGTTTGCAATTGTGAGTAAAATGATTTCTCAAATTGTTTTGATGTTGGTTGTTATGTACTTTGCTTGCAAATTATTCTATGTTGATGATTGGCAAGAGGACTCACACTTGTGCCTTAGGCATTTCACTTTAAGTGTTGAGGATTGCCTAAGATGATTCAACACAACCTTGTGCTTTGATTGAAAATTTTGGTTTGCTTGTTAGTAACTTGTTTGCAAAATTACTCTATGTTGATGATTGGCAAGAGGACTCACACTTGTGCCTTAGGCACTTCATTTTAAGTGATGAGGATTGCCTAAGATGATTCAATTTTCTTTGTGCAATTCTTGCTTGAAAATGCAAATGCTAGTTTTCTAACTTGATTAATCAATTTTGGTTACAAAAATGACTTGTTAATGCCCTCTTTTGGTCACTTTTGGTCTTGCAAATGTGATGTTCTTTCTAGGTCAATGTTATGCTTTAATGTTGATGATTTGGTAAAAGGACTAGACACTTATGCACTTGTGCATTGTCTCAAGCGTCAAGGATTACCAAAAGGGATTCAACCTTGTGCTTTATCTTGTGTTGACACCTAATTGAATTGAACTTTTGTATGATCTCTTTGTGTGCCTATTGTTGATCTTACATATGCATGCCATTAGATGTTGATGACTAAGTGTCATTCTTGTGCTCAAATGTTGTAATTGGTAATGTTTATGCTTATGCTTACATTGTTGATTGCTTTGCTTGCAATTTGTTAAATGTTGCACTTTGGTTCTTGACTTGGAAATTGATTGAATGTTCTACTTTCTTTTCCTTTTGGATGCCACGCCATCCCAACAAACCTTTTGTGACCAATGTCACCCTCAAACTCCCTTCTCCTTTCTTCAAATCAATCATTTTCTAAAGCTTTTTTCCAAACTCAATCTTTTCTCAAATTGTTTTCATAAGACAATCAAATTCTTTCTAAGATCAACAATAAACCTTTTTGAAAACTCATAAGGAGGCAAGTCGGACGTACGGCCGGTGTTGTCTAGCGTCCTAAGATCAGAGCTGTACAGCTCAAACATCTTGGGATACTTATGAGAATTAAAACAAGTAATTAACAACTTGAACCCTATTTCAAAAAATGAGTAAGGAATCGAGTCAGATGTACATCCGGTATTGGTTAGCGTCTTAGGGTTAGCGAGCTGTACAGTTCGTGCGAGCCTAAGATACTTGCTCAAATAAAAGCAACCAACCTCACAACAAATCTTTTTCTTCCCTAATCAAAAAAACCATTTTCAAAAAGTAGGGGGCACGTCGTCTGTACAGGCGGGGTTGTCTTTGTTCTAGGTCTAGTGGACTGTACGGTCTAGGACCGAAAACCCCTACAATAAAAAACACCAACACAAAGTTTCTCGACTAAAGAGAACTACGTAAGCTTTGAATTCTCCATCGCACCGGGAGATACGTAGGAGCGGGTCACATCCCGTCAAGCACACTTTTAAAAAATAATAAAAAGATTCTTCTTTTCCCCCGTTTTCAAAAACACTTTTCTCAAATAAAAAAGAAGTAGAACGAATTGTTTCAAATCAACTCTGTCAAAACCGCACATCAAGTTAAAGGTTCCCTTTCGGTAGAAAGGAGGTGTGGGATGCTAATACCTTCCCCACACCTAACCGACCCCCGAACCCACATCTCTAGTTCTCAAAGGACCACCCCGCCTTAAAAAGGACCCTTTTTCAATGTTTTGGTCCCTAAATAAAAAATGTTGATGGCGGCTTCACAAATTTTCACGTTGTACGATGAAAGGTCCAATCCGGATTTTTCGGGGTGCAACAGAGTCGTATCACAAGGATTCTTGTATTATTATTATTAACCTACTGAAATCGATTTGGGGGGTTTATGGTTTAAGGATCGATTTAGAAAACAGAGTAAATAAGTGATTAAAATAAGCGATTATAAAATAAGTTAATCTACTGTTTTCGGTTTCCGGCTAATCACTGGTTTCTACCTTACCAATTCCCTAAGCGGCTTCGATCTCTATTCGATCTCATTATCAATTGACAACCGCGAAAGATATAAAACAGATTGGTATTCCTATACTCCGAATTAAGCAAACGGAATAACACAATCGCGAATTAAGCAAATACGATTTACAAACGCGATTTAACGACAAAGCGACGTAAACGGCGATTAAAAGTTAGGAATACAATCATGCGAATTTAATCAAAACCATTCCATGAAATACAGATTAAGCACATGAATTTTCATAGAATAGAATTGAAAGAGAAATGAAATTGAATTGATAGGATAAAAACCTCAAAGCGTTGGAAACTTGATTACAGCAGATAAACTCTGGATGATTAGTTCTCCATTACAATCGTTAAAAGCAATATTATTTTCTCGTGAATAGTGTTCGTCCTCCCTCTTTCTTTTTCTCAGTCCCACGGCTGATTGCCTTTTTAACAAAATAAGGATTGCACTTCAAATTCAAACCGGGTCGGAAAACAAAAGCCCGGCCCAAAAATGACCTAAAACAAATAATTTTCTAAAGTCTGAAACTTCAACGAATTATGTGAGACTCTTTCACTCCGAATCAGCTTTTGGCTTCAACATGAAAGTTGTAGCTCTTTCTCTTAGCTTTCCAACGCATATTAGAACGCACAAAAGGGCGTCCCGTAGCTCCAGATATGATCCGTACAGTGAACAGGTATCAAATAACCGCTAAAGCTGAAAACAACATACGAAAATAAATTAAAGGCAAACATAAACTTAAATCTAAAAACATGACAAAATAGTAAAATAAGTAAAACAAACTAGGGAAATGCCTAAGTACAATCATAGAAGAATGTGCATCAAAATGCACTGATCAAATTCCCCCACACTTGAACTTTTGCACTCCGAGCAAAATTACAATTTCAAAACAGACATAATTCAAAACAAAAGCAAAACAGAGCATGCACTTCCAAAGGTTTTCAAGATACAAGGTACAAGCAGAACTCTAAGTCTAAGCTTCAAGAATATGTAGTGAGCATCTCTTTGTGACATTCAAAGTAAATAGGAAAACATATTACTAAAAAGTACATCAAAAGCAGCAGGATCCTCACAGGATAAAATTCACTCAACTCTCAAGTGTTTAGGTTAACTGTTTACACTCAAAGCACAACATGAAAGTTAGTACTACCATAAGCTTGAAAAGACTCTAACATCTACAATTTAAATACATGCACACAAAGATCAAAAGGACTTTAATTCGGTTGTAACTTGGCCAAGGTAAGGGTGAGATAAATCCTAAGGGGGTACTAGGCTAAAAATCAAAGGGTTAAAAGAAAATTGAAAGGATTGCGGGAGTTGAACTACAGGATACCTCAATTGCTTTCAAACAACAACATCACAACTTATTTCTCTTCTCCTTTTCCTTTTATTCTTCCCTTTTTTTCAGAAGGGCGTATTGACATCCTTCTCTATTTTATTTCATTTTTCATTTTTCATCTTTTTTTTTCTTTTTCTATTTTTCTTTTCTTTTTTTTTCTGCCAACATTTGGAACATCACAACAACATCATAAAAATAAAGTTCAACCCCACACAACTCCACACAAGACTCTTTCAACCCTTGATTAGGGTGATAATTTTGTTTTTCACTTTTTGGCTTGTAATGAGTTAATCACAAAAAAACGGATAAATAGGCTCAAAGGGGTTTTCAAACAAAGGGATGACATTGTTCAGGGTTGGCTTTTGGCTAAGTGGCTAAAAAAAACGAAAAAAACGAGTTGCCTTTATCATATCAGTGTGCACAAGTAAACAAAAAGTATCAAAAAGAGTCAATTCAAGTTCTAGAGACTAACAGACATGAGTGGTTCACACAAGAAAGAAAGAGATGGATTTTTGTATGTTATCCATATAAGGCTCAAAACTCACAAGGGTTAATGATCTGCTACTAATGATGTACAATTTAGAGTTTAGTCTTACCTATCATACTAAGAATGCACAGCAAATTTTTTTCACATCACATCACAAGGCTCTAGTCAAGAGAACTAAGAACAATACTCATAATTGTAACTCAAAAACCAAAGAAAAGCATGCAATTTTTTTCATTTTTTTTAAGAAACAAAACCAAAACAGAGAGAACTGAAAACAAAACAAAAAAATGGTTCCCTCCCCCACACTTAAAACATGCATTGTCCTCAATGAAAGGACATAATTATTAAATAAGAGTGAGAGAAAGGAAAAGGTGCTCCCTGGTCAAGTTGCAGAGTAGGTGGGCTTTTCCAAGGAAAGCTCTTTTATGGGTGCATCTTCAGGCACCGAACTTTCATGGAATAGCTTCAGGCGCTGCCCATTGACCTTGAAGGTTTTGTCAGTACCTGCACTTTTTATTTCTACTGCACCATGAGGGAAAACATTAGTAACAACAAAAGGGCCAATCCACTTGGATCGAAGTTTCCCAGCCATAAGCTTAAGGCGGGAGTTAAACAGTAAAACCTGTTGTCCCACAGAGAATTCCTTCCTAGAAATCATTTTATCATGGAAATGCTTAGTTTTCTCTTTATAAATTCTAGAGCTTTCATAAGCCACTAGCCTAAGCTCTTCAAGCTGTTGTAATTGGAGTTTACTTTCAATACCTGCTTGTTGCATCTCCAAATTACAACTTTTTACCGCCCAATAAGCACGGTGTTCTATCTCTACAGGAAGGTGACATGCCTTACCAAAAACAAGTCGATAGGGAGACATCCCTATTGGTGTCTTGAAAGCTGTTCTTTGAGCCCAAAGTGCGTCTTCTAGACGGCGACTCCAGTCCTTCCTGTTTGGTTTCACCATTTTCTCTAAAACTTGTTTGATCTCCCTGTTTGAGATCTCTGCTTGCCCATTAGTTTGTGGGTGATATGCAGTAGAGACTCTGTGCACAACTCCATACTTCCGGAGCAAAGCTTCCATGGTGCGGTTACAGAAATGAGTGCCCTGGTCACTTATGATAGCTCGGGGTATTCCAAACCTGCAAAAGATATTGGACCTGACAAAATCTGCAACAACTCTAGAATCATTAGTCCTAGTGGGGATAGCTTTCACCCACTTTGAAACATAATCAACAGCAAGAAAAATGTAGTCGATTCCCCATACATCAAATACCTCACAGAAAAGCATAGGTTGCTGAGGCATTTCACTCTTACGAGTGATGGCTGTACCTGCTATCTGACACTCTTTACAAGTGCGGTAAGTCTCATAGGCATCTTTAAAAATAGTGGGCTAATAGAAACCTGAGTCTAAGACTTTCCTTGCAGTCCTTTGAGGACCAAAGTGCCCCCCTACTTGAGAAGCATGAGAAAGATGCAAAATAGATTCAATCTCATAGTCGGGGACACATCTCCTAATTACCTGATCACTACCAAACTTCCAAAGATATGGATCATCCCAAACATAATATTTGGCATCACTCTTGAGTTTGTGAATTTGTGTCCTGGATGCACCTGTAGGAAAAACACCAACAACAAGATAATTAACAATATCAGCAAACCAAGGAGTAACCCCATGCATAAGTAAAAGCTGCTCATCAGGAAAGTCATCCTGAATAGGAAAAGGATCTCCATCCCTTTCTATCCTGCTCAAGTGATCAGCCACCACATTCTCAGCTCCACTTTTATCTTTAATCTCCACATTAAACTCTTGGAGCAACAACATCCACCGAATCAATCTCGGTTTTGCTTCTGGCTTCTTCAACAAGTACTTTAAAGCTGCATGGTCAGTAAAAACAACAACCTTGGAACCTAGCAAATATGATCTGAATTTATCAAGAGCAAAAACAATAGCTAGAAGTTCCTTTTCAGTGGTGGTGTAATTAGACTGTGCAGAATCTAAAGTCCTAGAAGCATAATAAATAACATGGGCAGCCTTGTCAACTCTTTGTGCAAGGACTGCCCCAACAGCATAGTTAGAAGCATCACACATAATCTCAAAAGGGAGGGTCCAGTCGGGGGGCTGGATGATGGGAGCGGAGGTCAATGATTTCTTCAAGAAGTCAAACGCTGTTTTGCATTTGTCATCAAAGTTGAAAGTGACGTCATTCTTCAACAAGTTCGACAGCGGAAGAGCTATCTTGCTGAAATCCTTAATGAAACGCCTGTAAAAACCTGCATGACCAAGAAAAGAACGAATCTCGCGAATGCAAGATGGGTAAGGCAATGTAGAAATCACATCAATCTGAGCAGGGTCTCCAGAAATTCCTTTTTCAGAGATTATGTGACCTAAAACAATTCCCTGTTCAAACATAAAATGGCATTTTTCATAATTTAAAACAAGGTCAGTTTCGATGCATCTCTCTAAAACCATATTTAAACTGCTCAAACATGCATCAAATGAAGAACCATAAACAGTGAAATCATCCATAAACACTTCCATGCAATTTTCAATAAAATCAGAAAAAATGCTAATCATGCATCGCTGGAAAGTGCCAGGAGCATTGCAAAGACCAAAAGGCATCCTCTTGATCTTCAGGTGCAACATGATTTTGAAAGTAACCTGAAAAGCCATCAAGAAAACAATAATGTGATTTACCAGCAAGCCGTTCAAGCATTTGGTCAATGAATGGTAAAGGAAAGTGATCCTTTCTAGTAGCCTGGTTCAATCTCCTGTAATCAATACAAACTCTCCAGCTATTCTGAACTCTAGTGGGGACAAGTTCATTCTTTTCATTTTTTACCACCGTGAGTCCAGATTTCTTAGGTACAACCTGCACTGGGCTTACCCATTTACTGTCAGAGATAGGGTAAATGATACCTACTTGCAAGAGTTTGGTTACCTCTTTCTTCACAACATCGAGGATCAAAGGATTAAGCCTCCTTTGGGGCTGCCTTACTGTTTTAGCACCATCCTCAAGTAAAATCCTGTGCATACACATTGAGGGACTAATACATGGGATGTCAGCCAATGTCCACCCAATCGCCTTTTTATGCTTCCTCAAAACCTGCAAAAGCTTACTTTCTTGATCGAAATCAAGGTTAGAAGAAATTATAACCGGGAGTTTTTCATTACTCTCTAAATAAGCATATTTCAGATTTGCAGGGAGTTGTTTCAGCTCCAGGGAAGGTGGTTGCTCAATGGATGGAGTGCTTGGGGCAGCTGGGGTGTCGAGAGCTTCAACTGCATAAACAGCTTCATCGACAACTTCACCTGTAGAAAAAATGTTACCCTGCAAGGCAACATCAATCTCAGCACATACGACACAAAGGTTAGTGTCAGTACAATCATCACATGAGTAAACATCATCAAAACCAGATAAAGATGGAAAATCAAGTGAAAACAATTCAGAACAAGTGTCATCAACCAACTCAGAGATCAATTCAATATGAAAAACAGAATGCTCTTCCAAGGGATATTTCATAGCATCGAAAATGTTAAATTTCGCGACAATGTCACCAAATTCCATGGACATGGTTCCATCATCAACATCAATTTTTGTTTTCGCCGTTTTCATGAACGGTCTGCCTAAAATGATGGGAGCCCTGCTTGACTTCGTTTCTCCTTCCACGTCCAGAATGTAAAAATCTGCGGGAAAAATTAAATCATTAACTTGAACAAGGACATCTTCCACTACTCCGGTGGGGCGGGCATTGCTTCTGTTCGCCAGCTGAATGATTAAACCTGTATGCTGCAAAGGACCCAGATTAAGGTTATTATAAACAGAAGTAGGCATAACATTAATGCCCGCTCCTAAATCAAGCATGCAATTCTCGAATTTACTATCCCCGATGGTACAAGGAATAGCAAAAGTTCCTGGATCCTTGCACTTTTGTGGCATGACCTGAGTGAGAGCTGAAACATTTCTTCCCAAGTTGAACCTCTCATTTCCCTTCATTCTCCTTTTGTGTGTACACAAATCTTTCAGGAACTTTGCGTACTTCGGAACCTGCTTAATCACATCAAGAAGAGGAATGTTTACCGCAACCTTTTTGAATACATCCAAAATCTCTCTCTCTTTGTCTCCCTCATCAGTCCTTTTATTTTTCAGTACTCTATGTGGGAAAGGGACTGGTGGTACATACTCCTTCTGTTTATCTTTTTCAGTTTCTACCACAACAGAAGAGGGTTCAGGTGAAGAAGGTGTTACCTCAAGAATTTTTGTATTTTTGTCTGGGGCTGGTTCTACAACTTTTCCGGATCTCAAGGAAATTGCACTCACATTAGGGCCTTTTGGATTCACAACTGTTTGGGCAAGAAGTTGGTTCGATCCTTGGGCTTGCTGCATGGCATTCATTGAAGTGGCAAGCTGTCCAATCTGTGTCTGCAAGGTCTGAATGCTAGAATCAGTTCTTTGTTGGAACTGGAGATTGTTGACAGCCATTTGCTTGACAAGATCCTCTAATGAAGGTCCGGAAGGTGCAGGGGTGGTCACTTGGGGAGGGTTTTGTTGTTGGCTGGACTGTTGATTCCCATATCGAAGGTTTGGATGGTTCCTCCAATTGGGATGGTATTTGTTAGTGGACAGGTCAGGAGTGTTGTACCTGTTCTGATTGTTGCCTTGATTGTAAAGGTTTGCTGCATAAGCTTGAGGCAACTCAGTGATCGACTCATCTTGCAAAATAGGACATGTATCGGTCGGGTGTTCAGGAGAAGTACAAATACCACACAAGTTTGCTGCTTGAGTCTTACCTACTGCCAGCCGTTTCACTAAAGAAGTAAGCTCGTCAATTCTTGTTTCTAAAGCTTTGTTGGAAGAAACCTGAATCTCATTAACACCTTTGGTTTGGACAGAATTGTTTCTAGTGGTGAACTGTTGGGAGTTGAGAGACATGTTTTCAATCAAGGCTTTAGCAGCAGCTGGAGTTTTATCAACAAGTGCTCCACCGCTAGCAGCATCAAGAATGTTTCTATCCATCGGTAACAATCCCTCATAGAAGTACTGGATAAGTAACTGCTCAGTGATCTGGTGTTGGGGACAATTGGACACTAACTGCTTGAATCTCTCCCAGTACTCAGCTAATGACTCATCGTCCTGTCTAATGCCACATATCTGTTTTCTGATTGATGCAGCTCTGGAGGCAGGAAAGTATCTTTCTAAGAACACTCTTTTCAGAGCATTCCAGCTTGTGATAGAATTCGGTTCAAGGTAATATATCCAATCTTTTGCCGCACCTTGTAATGAGAATGGAAAGGCTCTGAGCTTGATGTGATCTTCAGTGATTCCTTCAGGCCTCAATGGTGTAGAACACACAACCTGGAATTCTTTCAAATGCTTATGCGGATCCTCACCTACAAGACCATTAAACTTTGGCAACAAGTGTATTAAACCAGATTTCAATTCAAAGGGTGCATCAGCTTTAGGATAATCAATACATAAACCATTATAGTTCACATCAGGGGCAGCAAGCTACCTTAGTGTTCTTTGTTCAGCCATGTTATCAAAAGCAAGTTCAAAATCAGAATCAAATAAGCTATGCAAATAATCAGAATCAGAATCGATAACGGGTGGTGAACTAGTGCTAGCCTGATTTGCTCTGCGGCGTGTGTGCAAGGTTCTTTCAACTTCAGGATCAAAATCAAACAAGTCAGAACAAACAGACCTAGTAGCCAAGACTAATGCAGCAACGCAGCAACAAATGCGAAAATGCCAAGAATGTCCCTAATAGGTAGAAACAAAACGAAAGAAGGGATATGATTAAAATAAATTCAGAAAAATACAAAAAACACAAAATTTAATCTAATTAAGTGAAATAAGAATTTTGAGAATTTTTTGGAATTTTTCGAAACTATGAAAACAGTAAAAAAATTCATAAAAAATAGAAAAAAGAGGAATTTGGCAATTTGAGGGTGAAATCCCGTACTCTTTCCAAGAGTAGGGGACTAATGATCGCACGATTTTTCTGCTCAAATTGCACGGAACAGATTTTGAAACGGACACAATTTTCCCGAAAACCGGATTTTTGACACTAGGCCGCGAATTGGCCAAAACCGTGAGGAAACTAGGTCCTAAACGCAAGAACACTAAACCTATGACTCTAAAATCAGTTAATAACAACAAGAATCCCCGGCAACGGCGCCAATTTGATCCGCTGTCGCGCACGGATCAAAACGAGTAATTTCAAAAACTGTAGATAGCGACAATGGCTCGAGTCGTATCACAAGGATTCTTGTATTATTATTATTAACCTACTGAAATCGATTTGGGGGGTTTATGGTTTAAGGATCGATTTAGAAAACAGAGTAAATAAGTGATTAAAATAAGCGATTATAAAATAAGTTAATCTACTGTTTTCGGTTTCCGGCTAATCACTGGTTTCTACCTTACCAATTCCCTAAGCGGCTTCGATCTCTATTCGATCTCAATATCAATTGACAAGCGCGAAAGATATAAAACAGATTGGTTTTCCTATACTCCGAATTAAGCAAACGGAATAACACAATCGCGAATTAAGCAAATACGATTTACAAACGCGATTTAACGACAAAGCGACGTAAACGGCGATTAAAAGTTAGGAATACAATCATGCGAATTTAATCAAAACCATTCCATGAAATACAGATTAAGCACATGAATTTTCATAGAATAGAATTGAAAGAGAAACGAAATTGAATTGATAGGATAAAAACCTCAAAGCGTTGGAAACTTGATTACAGCAGATCAACTCTGGATGATTAGTTCTCCATTACAATCGTTAAAAGCAATATTATTTTCTCGTGAATAGTGTCCGTCCTCCCTCTTTCTTTTTCTCAGTCCCACGGCTGATTGCCTTTTTAACAAAATAAGGATTGCACTTCTAATTCAAACCGGGTCGGAAAACAAAAGCCCGGCCCAAAAATGACCTAAAACAAATAATTTTCTAAAGTCTGAAACTTCAACGAATTATGTGAGACTCTTGCACTCCGAATCAGCTTTTGGCTTCAACATGAAAGTTGTAGATCTTTCTCTTAGCTTTCCAACGCATATTAGAACGCACAAAAGGGCGTCCCGTAGCTCCAGATATGATCTGTACAGTGAACAGGTATCAAATAACCGTTAAAGCTGAAAACAACTTACGAAAATAAATTAAAGGCAAACATAAAGTTAAATCTAAAAACATGACAAAATAGTAAAATAAGTAAAACAAATTAGGGAAATGCCTAAGTACAATCATAGAAGAATGTGCATCAAAATGCACTGATCAATAACTCCAATAGAAATTAATCAATACATTAAGATTTGATCAACAATCACCAAATATCATTTACTTTTTTTGATCCCTTGAATGACTAATGAAACCCTACATCATAAGCCTCATACAGTTTTGTCAAAAAAGTATCTAATACAAACACAATCACCATACATATCATTTATTTCTTTAAAATCAAAATAATTGGAAGGCTATTATCAGATGCCCCTATAGTTTCCTTTCAACAAATATCCAAATACAATAACATTCTCAATCAACCAAAATACATTTGAGAGTAAGTAAGCAAATATCAACAAACCTAAATAGTTAGAAATCATAATGAAGTCTATACTTGCCAACAAAATTAAATAGAGAAAATGATTTGAGAGAGCTACCATATGCATAGTCCTTCGGTTGGTGTTAGCTTCCCTAAATCATGTGTGGCCTATTTTCAACTCACCTAGAAAAAGAAAGCGAGAAAAATAGAGCTATACTCAAACTAACGAAATCACAAAAATATTTGTACATCATGCTTTCCAATGATAAAACTAACAGCATTGTTGCAGCAAAACAACAGCAAAAGCATTTTTACATAATTGGCATTAGAAATTAGAAAAGTTACTTTAAGCATATCAACAATATACTCTCATAGTAGTTTAATGGGAAATTTTCTTCTGATAGCTCTTATTATTATTATTATTATTATTATTATTATTATTATTATTATTATTATTATTATTATTATCATCAGTTCAACTGAATGAAGAAGAAAAATATGGTTCATAGCAAACATAACTAAAGCACATTGACAATCATAATTAAAAGTTCATTTAACTTGTAAGGAAAAGATAATGTTACTCACCTTGTGAAACACTCATTTTCTATGAGAAACCCACAAAAGAGGAATGATGAAGATCTGATGAAAAAGGTACAAACGTTAAGAATTTTTGGAGGAAATTGTAGAAACGCAAATCTGAATAAAAAACTAATTAGGTTATTGTATTGTTTTCAAATTCAATAATAACTTCACACTACCAATTGTTTTCAAAAAATGTACGATCTAACGTACATACCAGATTTCCAAGATTGTGCTCTGTAATGAAAATTCCCAATAGAATGATTTGAGATATCTCAATATGAAGCATCCATGGCACTTTTGACCAATGTGAACATGAAGTCTTTGCACTGACAAAAAGAACAAACAAAACATTATCAAGTGGATAGGATTACATTACCCTCTTGTGTAGGTTTATTAAGAATAAACAAAACCTATCCATTGCACAAATTTATAGAGACACAACAATGTCAATAAGGAAATGAAAATTAAATAGAAAAACACATTGCATTAGGCTCTAGTAAAATTTCTAAAATGCAAATTTTAACTCTAGGTTGTTGCACGAATTTGTAAAATGCAACTTCACCATGAAAAAGGTGTATATATAAGTATACATTTCATCAAACGCCATGTGTGGATACTGCAAAATGAAGCAACAAATTGAATAAATATTAAAGAGAAGATAGAAAATAGAAAACGTAGAACAATTAGCAGCTCTTGTTCAATTCCACTCTGAAGGAAAAGCACATTTCAATCAATTTCTAAGAGAAAGGGTTGTTAAGAAAAAGAATAAATACCTGAGCAACATAAGCATAATGGTGAAACAGTCATGGTGAAATTTGGAATATGAGCAATAGTTAAGTTCAATATAACCAAAACACAGAAAGAACAAAAAGTGAGTATAACCAAAATTCCTACATTCTTCTATATTCTCTAATAGTGAGCCAAAATATCGATTGAAACATTTTATCAAACACTTCTACTCAACTAATATAAAAGATACAATACCAAACACAAAAACAGCAACTCTAAACCATAACATACCAAATAACAATGCTTGAGTCACTAAAGAGTGATTAGGAGTTGGAACCTTAATAGTACAAAAACCCTAATTTTTTTCAAACACACCAATCGGAATCAGCAATGAAAGATTAAAATCTAACATAAAAAAATCAGCCGAATAAATAGTGACTAAAGTATATCATTGCATGTCAAGATGAAATTAAAACCCTAACATAAAAAAATCTAACAAAATTGACATAAATAGTGACTAAAGTATAAAGAAGAAGATGAAAAGAGATGGAGACCAGGTTCACCATTGTTGTTGCCGTAGGTGAAGTCGCAGTGCACATTCTTGCTGCAAGAGTGCTTCATTTCTTTAAGGTAGAAAAAAACATGAGAAGTTCCTCCCTTTTTCAAAAGCAGAAAAACGAAAGCAAGAAGAAGAGGGAGCGAGACCAGAGAGAGGGAAGAAGGGATGAATATTAGAAAATGGAGAAGGAGAAATTAGTGGGATATATGGTTAATGAATAGGAGGAATTAGCGGGATATATGGTTAATTGACAGTGATGGTGTTCCACTTTTTTTGGCCTTAGTCGTATATCATTGCAATGTTGACCTTGAATTAGAAATTGTGGCTGAATATAATAAGTGACAATAATAAAAATTCCATGTATATTATTTTGTTAATGAGGAACATTTAATTTTTGGTTTAAATTGTTTGTTTTATTTATTATTTTTATTTATAGGTCATGTAATTATGTGGCAATGTTAGTAGTCCAATTAGGATTAATTTGATGAGGTGGACCAATAAGGTTGAAGTTTATAATTGTTTCCTTTCCGAGTATATTCGTAAATGTATTATATATAGATATAGATTAGGATTAATTTGATGAGGTGGACCAATAAGGTTGAAGTTTATAATTGTTTCCTTTCCGAGTATATTCGTAAATGTATTATATATAGATAGATAATATAGATTGCATGTAGCTAAATTTTAACGTATAGGTATTATACGTTTTATAGGTTTAATACAAAGAAACCGTTAAAATTTTTTATAGGTATTTATAGCTATTTTAACATATTATAGGTATTTATAGCTTTTATTACAAATTTATTAGTATTATTATATAATTTTTAACGTATATTAGGTACTTATAGTTTTAATATTGATGACACGTTACAAATTTTTATAGGTGCGTTACAAATTTATATGGGAACGTTACAATTGATACACCCATTTTCAATTGAACACGAAAATTAATATGGGTACGTTACAGATTTCTACATTTAACGATGGTAACATATTTTTAAAATTTGTAACGTCTTTTATTTGTGTAGTAACAATATAATTATACATTGAAATTAGATTATACATAAATTTCAAAATTTGTAACGTCTTTTATTTATGTTGTTACAATAATGGATTAAATACACTTCTAATACATTTAAATGATTTAATGCATCAGTTTTGATTTAATAGTAACGTATATCTCGAATTTTGATTTAATAGTAACGTATATATACAAATATGTGTCCATTATTAATACATCAGTTTTGATATTAGTAACGTGTATATCCAATTTATACTTTAGACCAAAAAAAATTATATATTATTATATTATAGGTTGAAGTAAAATACATGGGCGTTTAAAATTTTGACGTTTATATATTTTTACTCAAAAAAATTATATATTATCTATCTATCTAATATCTATCTATTTAACCAAACAAACAACTTACAAAAACACAATTTTAGACATCTTTATTTTTTGACACATCACCACTTTTATGAACAATAATGTATTTTACTTTTGTTTCTCATTTTTAAATTACATTTTCTCTTCCTTTTTCACTCTCTCTCTTTCAATCTCACATTTCCCAATATTTCTCACTTTTTTACTCATCTACTATTTGTGGCCCCCACACCATTTATTTAAAAATATTTCTAATCCCAATTTTTTTAGTCCAGTATATAATATAATATAATATAATATAATATAATATAACATAATATAATATAATATAATATAATATAATATAATTAATATTAAATTATCTACAATTAACTCTTATTTACTATGTCATCTAATATCTACATATCTATTTATCTAATCTATCTAATATCTTTTATAAAAATAAACCACACTTAAATTACCCAAATAAGTCTTCCTATATACTTGACAACTCATCTAACTAAGGACAATATTGTAATTTACTATCACTTTTTTTTTCTTCAAATTCTCCCACTTTTTCTCCTACTTTTATTTTCAATTTTCGAAATTCAAATAAAACTCACCCACTTTCTTTTTCCACTATCTACTATAATCTACTAATCAATTAGAACTACGAGATAACTGCACTGATATATAAAAAACACATGATAACTACTCTGATATATAAAAAAACACGAGATTAATATTTAAATATCTATTTTTACACACAAACCACACTTAAAAATGACAACATTGTAATTTACTATCACATTTTTTCAAATTTCTTCTCACTCTTACTTTTTTTCCCCTACTTTCTCATACTTTTTTCTCAAATTTTAAAATTCTAATCAAACCCACTCACTTTCTTTTCACTCACTTTCTTTTCCCACTATCTACTGTAATCTACGAGATAACTGTACTGATATATGAAAAGCACGGGATAACTGTACTGATATACAAAAAAAACACGAGATTAATCTAATCTAATATCTATTTATACAAAAAAACCACATTTAAGTTATCCAAACAAGCCTCCCTATTTACTTGACAACTCATCTAACTAAGGACAACATTGTAATTTACTATCACACTTTTTTTTTCTTCAAATTTCTTCTCGCAAACTACTTTCTTCCCCCTCCCACTTTTTTCCTACTTTTTTTTCTCAATTTTCATAATTTAAATCAAACTAACCCACTTTCTTTTTCCACTATCTACTATAATCTACTAATCAACTAAACTAATCAATTGGAACTATGAGATAACTGCACTGATATAAAAAAATACTGAATAACTTCACTGATATATAAAAAAACACGAGATTAATATTTAATTATCTATTTATACACACAAACCACACTTAAATTGCCTAGACAAACCACACTTAAAAAGGACAACGTTGTAATTTACTATCACACTTTTTTCCAATTTCTTCTTCCAAATGCACTTTCTTCTCACTCCTACTTTTTTCCTACTTTCTCATATTTTTTTCTCAAATTTCAAGATTCTAATCAAACCCACTCACTTTCTTTTGCCACTATCTACTATAATCTACGAGATAACTGCACTGATATATAAAAAACATGGGATAACTTTACTGATATATAAAAAAAACACGAGATTAATATCTAAAAAAACAAGAACACTTAATGACTATTTAAACTACTGATTAATGTTTAAAACACATGTGATAAATATTTGTCACTAATACCTATAGAAGAACAAATAATTGTCAATGATAAATAATAAAACACGGGATAAATATCTCTTATTGATAATCTACTATCTATCTAATATTTATTTATCTAATCTAATCTAATATCTCTTTAGCTAATCTAATCTATTATCTATTTATACAAACAAACCACAATTAAATTACTCAAACAAGACGCCCTATTTACTTGACAACTCATCTAACTAAGGTCAACATTGTAATTTACTATCATATTTTTTCAAATTTTTTCTCCCAATGCACTTTCTTCTCACTCCCACTTTTTTTCAACTTTTTTTTTTAAAATTTCAAAATTCAAATCAAACTCACCCACTTTCTTTTTCCACTATCTACTATAATCTACTAATCAACTAAAATAATCAATTGAAACTACGAGATAACTGCCCTAATATATAAAAAAACACGGGATAACTTCACTGATATATAAAAAAAACACGAGATTAATATCTAAAAATAGAAAACTTAATGACTACTTAAACTACTGATTAATATTTAAAATACATGCAACAAATATTTGTCACTAATACCTAAAAAAGGACAAATAATTGTGACAGATATATAATAAAACAAGGGATAAATCTTTTTTATTGATAATCTACTATCTATCTTTTACTATCTTCTATATATAATCTACTAATAAACTAAAATAATCAATTCAAACTATGAGATAACTGCACTGATATATAAAAAAACACGAGATAACTGTACTGATATATAAAAAAACACGAGATAACTGTACCGATATATAAAAAAGCACGGGATAACTGCAATGATATATACACACACACACACACGGGATAGCTGCACTGATATATAAAAAACACAGGATAACAACAATGATATATAAGAAAACGTTGCACCGATATATAGAAAAACATTGCACTGATATATAAAAGAACACGGGATAAATGCACAGATTGTTTTAAATGATCTTTTACACTTTAATATTTAACTATTTTTTTATTTGAAACTCCCTTTTTTATCTACGTTAAATTTGTCTTTTTTTTTCATAGGATGCTCTCCGAACTATTTAAATTATGTGAGTATTATCAAATGCATAATCAATACTCCTAGAAATCATAAGTTTATATATGTGAGTATTTCATTTCTTTTGAATAATCAAATTAAATATTATGACGTTTATAGATAAATGTGATAATACTTGTTTTTTACTTATACAATTTATATATCAAATATCATTTAGGGTGAATATAATTGTCAGAAAATCTACACACTTTGTTTTATTTGAATGATGATGTGTTGTCTTTCTTCCATCTGGTTTT
Organism: Astragalus glycyphyllos; assembly: GCA_963573325.1. NCBI lineage: Eukaryota > Viridiplantae > Streptophyta > Magnoliopsida > Fabales > Fabaceae > Astragalus > Astragalus glycyphyllos. The sequence continues at coordinate 8,884,566 of OY754314.1, read as the reverse complement.
TCCGTATGCTTGCACTTTTCATCTACAGTTCATTTTGATGTTTCTTTCAAATTAACATGATATAACGTGAAATTTAGACAGTGCAATATATATGTATATTTTGTTATGTAGTTGTATTATATAACTGCAGTAGCTTATATTTTCTCATGCAGACTTATATTGAAAAAGAGGACAACAAAAAGGTGAAACAAAAGCAAGGGGAACGCATGCAACCAAAAATGGGGAAAACGGATATTGATTATCAGGTTTCACTTCCCTCTCCCTAATTTGTTTAAGGGTAGTTATCACTACGCCAGAATTAGGAAAAATAGGCGCTACCTTAAGCAGCGTTTATTAAAAAGCGCTAGGTAAGGGGAAACGGTCAAAGGGATAGGCAGCGTTTATATTGAAAGCGCTGGGTATTGCTTAAAAGCGCAAGCCAATAGGTAGCGCCTATATTTGGAAGCGCTGGCTATTGCAAAAAAGCGCAAGGCCAAAGGTAGCGCTTATACTGAAGCGCTGGCTATTGCTTAAACGCGCAAGGCCAATAGGTAGCGCCTGTATTGGAAGCGCTGGCTATTGCAAAAAAGCGCAAGGCCAAAGGTAGCGCTTATATGAAGCGCTGGCTATTGCTTAAACGCGCAAGGCCAATAGGCAGCGCCTGTATTGGAAGCGCTGGCTATTGTTAAAAAGCGCTAGGCAATGGGTAGCGCTTCTTGCTAAAACGCTGCCCATTGCTCTTTTTTTTATTTCGTTATTTTCCTCTCTTCTCAACGGGTATCACGCACAGTCTCTTGCTCTCTTCTCTCTCGCGCTCACTCTCACACTCTAGCTCACCATTTTTGTTCTCACCCTCATTTTCGTGCTCACTCTCATTTTCGTTCTCACACTCATTTTCGTTCTCACCCTCCCTCGTGGCTGCTCTCATTTTCGTTTCTCCAAAGCTCATTTCTTCCCATTTTCGTTTCTCTTCCATACTTCTCCATTTTTGCAAAGGATTTCGGTTCGTACTTGGAAGCTCATTTCTTCCCCATTTTCGTTTCTCTTTCACTAAGGTTAGTATTATTACATGTTGTTCTAATTATTTTAATGGCATTGGTAACTTAGGTTAGATGATTGAAATTTAATGCTTGATAATTGGTTCTTTGAAATGGTGTTTCTAAATATGAGGGAAAATGTAGGTGTAGTGTTTGTTGAAATGTCCAAATGAAATGCTTTTTAGTTTAATGTTGCTCTAGGTTAAGGGATTTTATAAATTTGAGATATTTAGGATTGCTTGTTGTTCTAGTTATTTTAATGGCATTGAAACCTTAAGTTAGATGATTCAAACTTGATGCTTGTTGATTGGTTCTTTGAAAGGGTGAAGTGTTTCTAAACTTGAGGGGAAATGTAGGTGTAGTGTTTGTTGAAATGTCCAAATGAAATGCTTGTTAATTTAATGTTGCTCTAGGTTAAGGTATTCTTGTGTTGTATTTATAAATTTGAGATATTTAGTGAAATGCATGTTAATTGAATGTTGTTCTAGGTTAAGGGATACTTGTGATGTATTTCTAAACATGAGAAATTGAGGATTGTTGCTGAATATGTGAATTGTTGTTAGGTTTTGCGAGTTCGTTTTGTTGGAGCTTTGCATTCGCTGTTCGAGAGTTCGGTTCATTTGCTGGTGCGTGGTTCGCCTAGGTTGGAGTTCATTGTTGCTTCCACTTGTTCAGGTACTTTTGTTGTTTAAAACTAGAGTGACTATTTATTTATTTAAAACTGAAATTGCCTCTCTTATTTATTTTATGTGTTCCTTTTCTTTTAGTTGTGCTTGAAATGAAAGATTGATACCTAACTTAGTCTTGGCAACAACAATGATTCTAAAAATCAATTGCTAATAACTGTTTTGATTGAACCATGATGATTTATACTTGAACAAGAATATAAGTTATGTGGACTTGTATATGTGTGGTGAATGAAACTAGCAAAGTAAAATCAAATATGCCTAAATATGCGAATTGTTTGTTGTTTGTCACCTATAATAGGTTTTTAAGTTCTCTTATCAGGATTTTATTATAAATAAATACTGAGAAATTATGGATAGAGAGTGGATGTCTGCCAATCGTCTGTCCAAGGAATATGCTGCTGGAGTGGATTATTTTGTGAAGTGTGCTGTTGAACGTTTAGGGACTTCTAGTAACATGAAGTGTCCTTGTTTGAGTTGTTGTTATGTAAAATCAGTTAATGCAGAGGAGTTGGCAGGACATTTAAAGGGTTACGGAATAGATCAAAGTTACACTTGTTGGACAATGCATGGTGAGGAAAGAAGTGAATCTTCAAATATGGGTAATAGTACTGAGAGATGTGCACCGGTTGACACCGAAAGACCTACATTTGAAGGGGGCGAATTTGAAGAGATGGCAAAGGCTGTTGAAGACGATCTTAATGATTGTCCTCAAATGTTTGAGAAATTGATAACGGATGCGGAGACACCGTTGTATTCAGGTTGTACTGAATTCACAAAACTATTGGCTGTGATAAAGTTGTATAACTTGAAAACTTGCCACGGATGGACGGATAAGAGCTTTACGGAATTACTCGCACTGTTGAAAGAAATGTTACCGAAGGATAATGTGCTCCCTTCTCGGACCTATGATGCAAAACGAATGTTAGGGTCCATTGGGTTGAACTATGAGAAGATACATGCTTGTCCCAATGATTGCATTTTATTTCGGAATGAACATGCCTCGTTAAAGTCGTGTCCTAAATGTAATGCATCGCGATATAAAAAGAAAGAATCTGCTCCAGAAAAGGTGTTGTGGTATTTTCCCATAATTCCTCGATTTAGGCGCATGTACCATAGTTCAGAAGATGCAAAACACTTGACATGGCATGATGATGAAAGGATTAAAGATGGCATGCTACGACACCCGGCAGATTCTCCGCAATGGAAGAAAATTGATATTGATTATCCTGATTTCGGGTTGGATCCAAGAAACCTACGACTTGCATTGTCTGCTGATGGATTTAATCCGCACGGCATTCAGAGTAGCTCCCACAGTACATGGCCCGTGATTTTGGCGATCTATAACTTACCTCCATGGCTTTGCATGAAACGCAAATATATGATGTTGTCTTTGTTAATTTCTGGGCCCAAGCAACCGGGAAATGATATTGATGTATACTTGGCTCCGTTAATTGAAGACTTGAAGCTAATGTGGGAGACTGGAGTAGAGGTGTATGATGGGTTCAGAGAAGAAACTTTCACCCTGAGGGCTATGATTTTTGGCACAATTAATGACTTTCCAGCATACGGCAATCTATCTGGGTACAGTAACAAAGGTCAGTGTGCGTGCCCTATATGTGAAGATAACACTGATTGGATGTGGTTGGAACATGGTAGGAAGAATATCTACTGTGGTCATCGTAGGTTTTTGCCATCTACTCATTCGTATCGATTGTTGAAAAAGGCATTCAATGGGAATATCGAAACCCGTAAAGCTCCCATGGCTTTGACGGGTGAACAACTATTTGAAAAGGTGAGAGGTTTGAACATTAAATTTGGGAAGCCTTTTGCAGGAGAGCTTGCCAAACGGGGGTGGAAGAAAAAGTCTATTTTCTTTGAGTTGCCATACTGGAAGTCATTATATGTAAGGCACTTCATTGATGTGATGCATGTTGAAAAAAATGTCTTTGAAAGTGTCATCGGTACCTTGCTCAATATGCCAGGAAAGACTAAAGATACCATCAACTCGAGGTTGGACTTGCTTAGTATGGGGTTGAGACCAGAATTGGGTCCGTTAAAGAAGGGTACACGTACATATCTACCTCCGGCAGCTCATACTTTATCTAAAAAGGAGAAGACCGTGTTTTGTAAGTTTCTTCATGGAGTTAAAGTTCCAGAGGGTTACTCTTCAAATGTTATGAACCTTGTATCGATGAAAGACCTCAAGTTAAAGTCTTTAAAGTCTCATGATTGCCATGTACTAATGGAAAATTTGCTACCCATTGGTATACGTTCCATTTTGCCTAAGAAAGTACGCAAGACCCTAACCAAACTTAGTTTCTTCTTTAAGGCGATTTGTAGTAGAGTGATTGACCCTGGAAAGTTGCCATCATTGCAAAGAGAAATTACTGTCACTTTGTGTGAGCTTGAGATGTATTTCCCACCTTCGTTTTTTGACATAATGATTCATCTAATAGTTCATCTGATTAGGGAGACACAATTGTGTGGCCCATGTTACATGAGATGGATGTATCCGTTTGAGCGTTACATGAAGATATTAAAAGGTTATGTGAAAAACCGATCACGACCCGAGGGTTGTATTGTTGAGCGCTACATAGTTGAAGAAGCTATTGAGTTTTGTACCGGCTATCTATCTAGTCTTGAATATTCTGTGGGACTGCCAAGGTCTCGTCACTTAGGAAGCATTAGTAAAGGGATGTCAGGAACAAAAATAGTGATGGTATCAAGGAAAGAACTAGATGAAGCACACTTATATGTTTTGCACAATGATACTGAGGTTGATTCATATGTTTCCAAGCACATGGACATACTTAAGAGTGATCACCCATATAAGACTCAAGTTTGGTTAACAAAAGAACATAATCGGAGTTTCATAGTGTGGCTAAAAGCGCACATTGATTTCGAATTTGCTATGAATCCTTCCTCGATTTCAGAAAGATTGAGATGGTTAGCAAAAGGCCCAAATATGCAAATTTTCTCTTACACCAGCTATCTAATGAACGGGTACACGTTCTATACAAAAAACCATGATGATCAAAGTAAAATGCAAAATAGTGGGGTGACTCTTGTAGCTCAAGCTTTGCATACATCAAGTGCCAAAGACAGAAATCCCATATATGCGAATATGTCATACTTCGGGGTCATTGAACACATATGGGAATTGGATTACAACATGTTTCGGGAGCCTGTGTTCCAATGTAAGTGGGTTGACAATAATAGTGGTTTACAGATTGATGAGTCGGGGTTCATGCGGGTGAATTTCAATAAGTTAGGATATAAAGATGAGCCTTTTATTTTGGCATCCCAAGCTCAACAAGTGTTTTATGTCACTGATCCAGTTGATACAAATTGGTCCATTGTTTTATTGACAAATAAAAAATTGGTGAATGACATTGAGGATCAAGCAACCGATGATGATGGTATTGAGGACGACCCTTTCTTTGGGACGTCACTACCAATTGTAGGGGAAAGTACTCCTATAGAGGATTTTGTGTATGTTAGAAACGATCATAGTGATGGGATTACGATTCGTCAAAAAAAAAATACTAAGACGCGAATTGCAAATACAATTATATCCAAGAAAAGGAAAAGGTAATTTAGACTTACATCATATGCTTTTTATCTATTTCCAAGTAGTTATTTTACATAGTTTTCATCTTCTTGTCTATTTATTTATTTTGGATAGATAAATATAACAATAACAATGATTATGTTTTATTGCAGGTTAGATGGCGGATCATAGTGATCATCACAGTGATCATGACAGCGATCATCAGTGTGAGGTTGAAAAGTATATCAGAAGGCAGGCTCCTCGTGGAATGACGGTCAAAAAAGATATCATCAATCGAGTAAATAAAGGAAAAGGAAAAGTACCAGTAAGTTACTAATTACTAATTACTAATTAATTTATTAATTCAACACTTAGTTTTAATTGTTTGTTAACTAATTTACTAATGACATAATGTAGGTGTTGTGGAATATTAAGGGCCAGCCAATTGGGGATAATCGCGCAGATTTGGTTACCTTCCTCGGTAGTAAGGTAAAACAAATGATACCAATTACAATCAGTACTTGGAGTGAGAAAAGTGCTGTTTTGGGGAAACACAAAGAGGAGTTTTGGTTAACAATACAGGTATATAATTTTACATCTCTTTAGTAATCTTATTTAATAAATTTGTAACTATATATATTTATATCATTTTTATTGAATATGTGTATGCAGAAATATTTTGATGTGGATGAGTCTCGAAAAGACTGGTGTATGAAGGAAGCTGGAAAGCTACATCGGAATTTCAGGGGTAGTTTAAAAAAAAATGGTTGTTTGATAATAGTGGAAACCTCAGATGGAAGCCTCCAGCGCCATATAGTGGATTTATTACGGAGGAGGATTGGGTTACATTTGTTAGGAGACGCACCGAAGATAAAGATTTCATGGTTAGTACTATAATCTATTAAGTTATAACTTAAAATATAGTTGACAATTATATATTATACATTAATGTATACTTATGTCTCTAAATAGGAACTATGCCAAGCGAATCGAGAGAGAGCTTCTGGTTGTGAGTACCCTTATAGAGGCGGTGCTAGTGGATATCAAGTTTTTGAAGAGAGATTGGTAAGACACAATAAGCTTGATTTCTCTTTGTTTAATAAATCTTTTGATTTATAATTTCTTAACATTTGGTAAATTTAAATATAGTTGGAGGAGAGTGGGAAAGATCCTACTAAAGAAAGCATTGAGCGACATTTTTTGTGGGTAGCAGCCAGACAAAAGGATGGAGAGGTTGTGGATCCCAAAACTAAGGAGGTGACCGACAGAATTGTAAGTATTTCCAAAATTCGAATATTGTTTTGAAACTTTTATGATATTTAAAATGTATAATAATTTTATTTATTATACTTTTGTTTGTGAATCAGGAAACCATATCAGAGTCTGTGTCACAGGGGGAGATCACTGATTGCTCTGAAAAGGAAATCCTGACTCGTGCCTTGGAAAAGGAAGAATACCCAGGTCGTACAAGGGGTTGTGGATTTGGCGTTAATCCATCCAACTACCTTGGGTCAAAGAAGAGAACTTATGAGGAGCATCATGATTGTAAACAAAGTAGAGAGTTGCGGGTATTGTATGAAGGTCTAAGGTCTGAACTTAGTCAAATCAAATTGCACTATGGGTTGGTTTCGCCTGCAGTACCATCCCCTGCCACAGATAGCGCACGAGATAGCTGCACCATTCCGTCAACTAAGGTATTAATTTTTTTTTTGAGGATAAATAAGAAATTAATTATTAAACTCTCTTTCTTCTACGCAATGTATTTATTAATTTTTGTTTATAATTGATTTAGGACAACAATGAGTGTGAGTGTGAATTGTATATCTCAAACTCACACCAAATGGTTGCAATAGGCTTCACATGTGACCAATTGGGAACTTTGATGCACAATTTACCCATACCTCCAAATCATGTTAGAGTCAGAGTTGATTGTGCAATTGTGGGGGACTGCATTTTGCCTGCTCCAATACCCAGTATAGATTTACTAACTGTGCAAGATGCAGTTGGTACATTTGTGGCATGGCCAGCACACCTTATTGTTGTAAGTGACAATATATTTGTAACTAACTAATTATTTTATTTTGTCATTTATTGTGTGCTAGCTAACAAATTATTTGATTTATATATAGGTACGCCAAAATGCAAAATCTAGGGGCAAAAGTGTTAGCAAGGCAATATCTACTAGCAAGAAAGTGTCTCGGTCCGGCCGTTCAACACAAGTTTCTCAGCCTGCCCCTCAAAAAGTGACTCGGCACTCTCCTCCTCCAATAGTGACTCAGCCCTCTCCTCCTCCAACAGTGACTCAGCCCGCCCCTCCTCGAAAAGTGACTCGGTCCACCCTTGCTCCAAAAGTGACTCAGCCCGCCCCTCCAAAAGTGTGTCAGCCCTCCGCCTCTTCCATTGATGATTCTAGGATTATTTTGTATACCGAAATGCATGCACAATTCAAGATGGATGATGAAACCCCGCTTGTATTGGAGATGGATGACAACATTTTTGGAAATCCCGATCAACTATTGATAATCCCAAAACAGGATATTAATGATTTATGTCAGATGAATTGGGCAACCAGTGTTTGTATTAGAGCATATATCAGGTACGTATGTAATTTATTATTTAACATCATTGAGTTTATTTTATTATATTGTTAATTTAATTTATATATACATATACCTCTAATTGTAGGTGCTTGTATCATAACATTTTGGTCCCTTCGGAGCGGACACAGAGATATGTGTTCTTGTGTCCGGATAGTACACACCTCCGTAATGTCAGGGAGGATCTGTCTAATTATAACGACCTTGTGGAACAAAACAAGACAGATGTTACAAATTATATCACTCGACGCTTATCGGATGCTCAACATAGAGGCGTCGATACCATGTTTTTGGCACCGTGTCTCGTAGGGTGAGAGATTTAATTTATTAATTCTTATATAACATGCATTTTTTAAATACTAGTCAATTACTTATTCAAAGTTTTATTTTGTAGGGATCATTGGATTTTGCTTGCAATAAATCCTAAGACAGATACAGTGTACTACATTGATTCTGTGCATGGTCATTTCAACACCCACCCAGACTTGGTTGTCATATTTAATAGGTGTGTGTATTTCGATCACTCTGCATATTTATTTGTTTTAGTTGTTAACTATATGTATTTTTAATAATATAGTTATATCCAATTGTGTTCAGTTGTTTGAAGGAATATTGGGGATTGGAACAATCACAGACAAAATGGGTGCCAATAGTGGTAAGTTTGTAATCAATCTTCTCATATATTTATTTACATTATTGTTGTCAAAAAAATGTATGAAATTAAATTTAACAATTAACTAATCTTTTGTTTTGTAGTGTCCGAAACAACCAAATAACAATGATTGTGGGTATTACGTAATGAGATTTATGAAGGAAATTATTACCCACAATCAAATGGTTATCCCCAGACAGGTATCTTTACAGAACTCTTTTTTATTTTGGTTTAACCATATATTTCAATTCTAATTTTATTTAATTATATAATTTCAGTATTTTCCCGATTGTCGGTGGAAGACATACTCTACTGCACAGATTGATGAGCTTAGAGGAGAGTGGTGCCGTTATGTCTCGCAATTTTTTTGATTTTAGATAGATTGTAATCTTGTAAATTGTTAGAGTTTTATTTGGATACATGCATATGAATTGGTTCATGCATATGTAAGTTGCTAACTTGTTTTAATTTAGATACATATTGTAAGTAGCTTGCTAGTTTTGGATACATGCATATGAATTAGTTCATGCATATGTTAGCTGCTAACTTGTTTTAATTTAGATACATATTGTAAGTATCTGGCTAGTTTTGGATACATATTGGTAGAGAGTTTGATTTGGATACATATTAATTTGTTAATATTGTAAGTTGCTAAGTTTTGGATACATATAATAACTTGTTAGCTAGTTTGTTTTGGTTTGTGATCATATTGGTGCATTGGGATATATAACTAGTTTATATATATATATATATGTTGTTAGTATATAATGGATTGGATTGGTATTAATTGGCTGTATATGACCAGGAAATTATCAAATATAAAAAGGAAAGTACAAAAAAACAAGAAAAAAAGGAAAAAAAAAATTAAACAATGGGCAGCGTTTGGTGGGAGAAGCGCTGCCCATTCACCTAGCGCGTATAGCAATGGGCAGCGCTTGGTAAAGGGAAGCGCTGCCCATTGCTAAATGTGCTAGGTGAATGAGCAGCGCTTGGTGGGGGAAGCGCTGCTCATTCACCAGAAATGGGCAGCGCTTTCCTTTACCAAGCGCTGCCCATTGCTATACGCGCTAGGTGAATGGGCAGCGCTTCTCCCACCAAGCGCTGCTCATTCACCTTGCGCGTTTAGAAATGGGCAGCGCTTCCCCTTACCAAACGCTGCCCATTGCTAAACGCGCTAGGTGAATGAGCAGCGCTTCTCCCTTCAAACGCTGCCTATGGCTATTAATGAGCAGCGCTTCTCAAACGCTGCCCTTTTTTGGGGAGGAATCACCAGCGCCAAATTTAGCAGCGCCCAGAAACGCTGCCCATGGCTAAAAAAAAACGCTGCCCATCCCCAAATCTGTTGTAGTGTATGTTCTAGTGGGAATACAATTTCCTTTGATACAATTGTTCTAGTATCCTGATAGGTTAAATTCATGCACATGGTGTAATACAATTTCATTTGATAGGATGATTTACAATACACGGGTGTCAAAAAAATTGTAGATCTATATACATATGATGGAAAACTTAATTGACAACATGTCAAATCATGATCTAATAGCAATAATATGAATTTCAACTACACCCATATATTTCCTAAGCTACCAAACTCGACCCAAAATTCACCAAAACTCGATCTAAAGCTTCAAAACCTTCCATTCAACTTGTAAATCGAAAATGGTGAAGAAGATGCTTCCAAGAAGTGTGATGTTTTATGATGAACCGATGATATTTATGGAAGATGAAGTGATGGTGTTGAGATTGACTCAACCCACCACCCAAATAGGGATATTTATAACCATAGTTGTGTAGATAGTTATGATATATAAATAATGTTTTTTTTTAAAATTTTAATAAATCATGATGGAACGTTACGTAATAAACTAACCGTTTTATAGTTATTTTCATATTTTGAACAAATAAAATAATACTTAAATAAAATAAATAAAGGTGACATAGATATGTATTTATTGCAAAATGCTCATTGTGTGACATGTGGCAAAAAATTAAATGAATAGATTTTCAATTGTTATTTATATAGATATAGATATAGATATAGATATAGATGGATGTATAAGGTGAGAGATGAGAGAATTAAATCTGGGCTGTATAACAATACATGGGTGGTTGTGATTAAAAGGTGGGTAGTTTGCACTTTGACTTTTTATTTTAATCTCAACCGCTCATGATATGATCTATCACAAGGATTTGTTCCTCTCACCCTCTCACTATAAAACTCCTCTCATAGTATACATTCCCTATATATATATATATATAAAAGAAAGGATTTCATCAAAAAATATAACAAAAATTCAAAATACACTGTTGGTCTTCTATCTTTCGCCAAAATTTCAGTTTCGTCTTTTATCTTTTTTTTTTCGCACTTTGGTGTTTTATGTTTCAAATCTGTGTCAAAGTGGTCATTTTTTAAGATTTTCGTCTACTGACTTTAACCATCAACACGTTGGCCGTTAACAGATGACATGACTTGCTTAGTTGATATTAGTGACTAGGCAAAAAACATAAAGGACCAAACTGGAATTTTGGTGAAGCATAAAGGACCAAAGTGCACTTTTGCAAAAAAAAAGACTCCCATCTTCATTTCCAATCACCTCCACCACCACCTTCTCACTCTCTCTCTACTGCACCACCATCACCACCATTTGATCCTCTCTCTCCTCACTGTCCATATCTCTCCTGTCATCCCCTCTCTCTCTATCCTCCCTTGGTGTCTCTCCTCTTTTCTCTTCCTCCCCTTCACCTTCATCCCCGAATTTAAAAATTAGGGTTTTGGGTTCCAACATTTTCTAAAAAAAACTTGTACTGATGCCTAAGTCAGCACAAAGAAAAAGTGGCAAATAATAATAAATGCGTACTTGTTACATTAATGCGAGCACATATTTATGGGTGAAAGTGTCGAAAATGCGGCTTGATTTTTGTCTATTGGATGAGGGGAGATTTATTCTTGAGCACTTATTTGAATTGATGGGACTTGACCTTTAGGACCCTATGGTAGTGATTCACCATGTGGGAATTTCCCCATAGTGGGCTTTGGCCCAGTCCAAAATAAAACACATGCTTGCATTGACATTATTGCAAAAGAAAGCTCTTTCTACAAGCCTAAAACCCTAATATTTCAATTTGGGGATGAAGAGAAAAGAGGAGAGAGATGAACAATATGAAGAGAGAGGTCCAAATGGTGGTGATGGTAGTGTTGTGGAAAGAGAGTGAGAGGGTGGTGGTGGTAGTGATTGGGCATGGAGATGAAGTTTTTTCTTTAGCAAAAATTCACTTTGGTCATTTATGCTTCTTCAAAGTCAGTCTAGTCCTTTACATTTCTTTGCCCAGTCACTAATGCCAACTAAGCATGCCACATCACCTGTTGGTTTGGCAGTGGGAGCACTTAGAAGTGCTTTTGGAGGGTTAAAAGTGATTATGGTGTGGTAAATTGATGTTTGACTCTTCATTATTGGTCTAGAATTGATTTTACTCGGAGCTAGAAATTGTAGCTTCTAAGGTAACGTGAAATTGATTCTACCATTGTATATTTGTATATTCCATAATTGCCCTTCATTATATTTATTTTTGTTACTTTTTTTAAATTATACAACAATTCTCTAACTATAATTTAAATTATATTAAAATTTTATCTTCCATAATTGTCCTTCACTAAATTTTGATATTCCATAATTGCTCTTTACTATAGTTACATTTTCCACAAATGCCCTTCACTAATTTCCATCGTAATTTAAATTATATTCTCAAATTATAATTTTAATTTAGATATTTTACATGCTCATTTAATACTTTGGTTGTCTATTTTATCATATTTTAAGCTTTTAATGTTATTTTAAAGTGATGTCCATTTTGGCAATTTCACACCTAAAAGCAATTCCAATTCAACCTATCCAAACAACAATGATGACAAAAATCACTTTTTTAGTAAACGTATCCAAACAAAAATCACGTCAACTTCAACTCACTTTTAACTAAAATCAATTTTACAAAATCAATTCTATTGAAATCAATTCTCATCAACGCATAACGAAACTGAAATTTTGATTAAAGATAAATATTGAAAATTGTATTTTAAAAGAAAATGACACGTGCTTTATGGTGAAGCATGTTGGCTTGAAGCCTCTGAGCAACTCGAAGGGTCGTTCTCACCTCTCGGCCTCTCACCACATGGTTATTATGCTACTGCTAGTCTGCTACATTGCACTCTCCCCACTCATATTGACAAGAGTCATCCTGTATTTATCAAACACCTGGCGTTTACACATACACCAGTCCTTGTGCGCATCCCTTTCTGAAACCCTTTTTTGCATAAAATAAGTGCAACTTCGTGTTGTTGGGCAAAAAAAGTGCAACTTGGTGTGTGGGTCCGATCATAATGATGGCCCTACCTTTCATATGGCTTCTGGACCACGTGACGTGTATTACGCTCTTCCTCCTTCACCGATTCATCCAGTCACCCGTCACATCCATTGAGTCTGCCTCATTGACTTGTTGTGTATTTGTTTCTTCTCTTTATTTGACTGTTATATTGAGTCATTTATCATCATGCCATTTGCCCATTTGATTATTTCCTAACTATACAAGATAAGATTAAATATTTGAGTCCCCCAAATATTCCAATTTTTTATTGACCCTCCCGTAAAAAAAAGTTTTAAAATCAACCTTGCAAATAATAAGTGTTTCTAGTTACCTCTGCAGAAGGTAACCGTAAACTTTTTATATTTTGCACGGGGTAACCGTACATGGTTTATACCCATTATACACTACATAATCTAACAAATGGGGGTGACCGAAAACTGTTTATATTTGTAGGGGTAACCGTAAACTTTTTCTTTTACAGGGGTGTTAGCCTATAATTTCGACAGACTTCATTGAAAATGGTCAACAAGGCTTGACTTATATTTCGACAAAGACCAAAGTATTTCGACAGAGAAAATGGTCATGTGCAGGGTAAATTCGACAAGCTTCCGGGGAAGCAAAAGCAAGAAAAAGGAAAATGGACACAAGCTTTCGACAGACAGAAAACAGAGCAGTTATGCGTTGAAGAACTAGCAGTTGGTCGAAAAGAGGAGCGGTTGCTATCATTTTTATAACTGTTTTAGGGCAGTTTCTGCTTAGTATAAATAGTAGTTTCTGAGAAGAAACAAAGGTCACAAAATTTCATATTGCAATTCTCACGCTCTAACTTCCGCATTCAAGAGAAAAACGAGTCAGAGAACAATGTATGATCTTGTGTACCATTCTCTTTCATTTTAATGCAATTTACTTCTGTTTTCTCTTTACCTTTATGTGTTTTACAATTCAAGTCCTTCTTCCCTGAAATATCTTGATTGCTTCGCGCGTAAGGAATCAATTATTTCTTCTTCTTTTCTGTTTAAAACGCAAAACACTGAAGAACATCACATCAAACTAAAAACTCTAAACACAAATGGTCTTAGGATTCACTAGTTGATCCTGCAAGTTAACCAAATTGGAGACCAGCGGTGTTTACCAAAATCCACGGTAAACAAATTGGCACGCCCAGTGGGACCTTTGTGTCGAAATATTAGAGTGTTAGTTAACAGAATCTTGGAATATAATTGTTTATGCGCTTGAGGAGTGGTAAATCTTTGTCAAAGATGTTACGTTCTGGCGCAAGTTCTTCGAACGCACAGAGTTGCCCTGAGAATGCGTCTGTCAATGACGCTAATCCAGTAACCGCTATGGGAATAACTGCTCCAATGCCTTCGACAGGCATGGTCACAGTTACATCTCCTGTGCTTAATCCTTTACCAACAATGGCCACCACGGTGACCACACAGCCTAATGAAATGGCTTCTATGCCACAAACAATGGGAACGTCTAACCCATATATGACTAGTGGTCATATCCCATTTAGCATGCCTATAGTTGGTCGAAATCTCCCTTATGATATGCCAACTGGCATGATGGTAGGCTTGCAAACCAATTCATCAACGTGTGCAGATAACATAATGAATGGTGGTTTCTCCCCTATGCATGCCTCTCAAGAGGGCATTTATGGTCGAAATGCCCAGCCCACATTAACTACAGCGTCTGTGTTGGCATTAAGACAACAAATAGATGAGGCCAATCATGATATGGTTAACATGTTAACCCAACAAATTGGTACAGTATTCAACCCTTTGATACGTGATACCAATAACAGTTACCAAGCATTGGCAACTCAAATGGGTCGAATTGCAGATTTCTTTGGCACTCCAAGAATGCAGAATCAGCCAATACCCCAAGAACAACCTTTGAGGCCTGTAGAAGTCCCCTTAGAAAGGCCTAACATTGAATTGCCTAATTAAAGTGGTTTTAGCGACGGAACTCAAATTCCGTCGCTAAAACCACTTTAATTAGCGAGGGATTTTAATTCCCTCGCTAATTAAAGTGGTTTTAGCGACGGAATTTGAGTTCCCTCGCTAATTTTTTTAATTTTTTTTACTTAAATCTGTCACTCACTCACTCACTCACTCACTCACTCACTCTTCTTCTCTCCTCTTCACCCTTCCTCTTCCCTTCCTCTACTCTCCACCACCACCACCATCACCACCACACAACCAACCAACCACCCTCACTCTTCTTCTCTCCTCTTCACCCTTCCCTAACCCACCACCACACAACAACAACCACCACACAACAACCACCACCACACAACCACACAACAACAACAACCACCACCACACAACCACCACACAACAACCACCACCACACAACAACCACCACTCGCGACACCACCACCACCACCACCACCACCACCTTCTTTCCTCTTCCTCTCTTCTCTCTCTCTCTCTCTCTCTCTCTCTCTCTCTCTCTCTCTCTCTCTCTCTTACACAATTTCCACTTTCACTCTTCTTCTCTCCACCTTCTTCCACCACCACCACACCACCACCACCCACGAGACCACCACCACACCACCACCACCCACGAGACCACCACCACCACCACCACCACCTACGAATTTCTTTCCTCTTTCTCTCCACCTTTCACCACCACCACCACCACCACCACCACCTTTCACCACCACCACCACCACCACCACCACCACAACAACAACCACAAAATTAATAATATAATATAATAAAAAACTGATTTTAAAAATAATACAATAATAAATATAAAAAACAAACCATTTAAATTAAGACACGTGTCAGTCAGAATTTGAAAATTTGCACAAATTTTGAGGCAACATTAGCGAGGGAATTAGCGAGGGAAATGTCCCTCGCTAATTAGCGAGGGATTCAAATTCCCTCGCTAATTTCATTAGCGAGGAAGGTATTAGCGAGGGAACCGGTCCCTCGCTAATTCCCTCGCAAATGACCATTAGCGAGGGATTTTGGTCAGTTTGCGAGGGAAATTTCCCTCGCTAATCCCTGATTTTTTTGTAGTGTAATATAGTGTTAGTAAATAGAAATCAAAATGCTGATGAAGTAGTCAGGCAAGTGCAACAAAACAATTTTGGAGCGCAGAACAATATAGCTAATCTTGTCGAAACAATTTTAGCCCAGAATGGCCTTAACATAGGAATGCACAGGCCAAATTTCGTGTCGCCATTATCAGAATATATTTTGCAAAGTGAATTGCCAAGGGTTTGGAAAGTCCCTAAATTCACTAAATTTGGTGGAGAAACTAGTGAATCCACCGTCGAACACATTGCTCGTTATTTAACTGAGGCTGGGGATTTAGCCCAAAATGAGAATTTAAGAATGAAATTTTTCCCTAATTCTCTAACAAAAAATGCTTTTACTTGGTTTACTACACTACCCCCTCACTCTATGTTTAATTGGAACCAGTTAGAAAAAGCTTTTCACGAGCAATTCTATATAGGACACTCCAAAATTAGTCTCAAAGAATTGGCTAGTGTTCGACGTAAAACGGCAGAGACTGTTGATGACTATCTCAACAGATTTAGACTTCTCAAAGCAAGGTGCTTTACCCAAGTGCCTGAACATGAGTTAGTCGAAATGGCTGCTGGTGGTCTAGATTATTCTATTAGGAAAAAACTAGACACTCAACATTTAAGAGATATGGCCCAATTGGCCGATAGAGTAAGGCAAGTCGAAAGGCTAAAAGCTGAGAAATCTAGAACTAGTAGGTTTCATAACAATAAAAAAGACAAAATTGCCTATGTCGAAATTCCAAATGAGGAACAAGAGTACGACATCTCTTACGAGGAAGTCGAAGAGGAGGTCAATGTTGCCGAATTAAAGCCAGGACCTCCATATACTTGTAAATTGCTAAAACCTTCAAATGGTAAAAATCATGTCGAACCTAAAAACGACAAATTCGTTGCAAAAACTTATACATTTGATGTTTCTAAATGTGACGAAATTTGACTTGTTAGTTAAAGACGGTCAAATTCTGGTTCCTAAAGGGCTAAAAACACCACCATTAGAACAAAGACAGAAAAGAGGTTTTTGCAAATACCATAATTTTTTGGGTCATAATACCTCTCATTGTGTTCTTTTCAGGGATTTGGTGCAGAAAGCGCTAAATGAAGGAAGGCTCAAATTTGGTGAAAAACCAAAAGCGCCAATGAAGATTGATGCTGATCCCTTGCCTGAAGTCGAGGCATTATACACTGAAATTAGCATCAATATGGTCGAAGCTTCTGGAACCGGGCCTAGTAAGGCTCACATTAAGAGAACTTCACCAATTTCAGAGATGGATGTCAAAATGGCTGCAGAAGGCCAAGGAAACGACAAGGCCAAACCCGTCTACCCAAAAGCTGGAGAGGATTTGGTGGATTTCCTCAATCGCTGCAAGTTAAGTAATTCAGAGGTGATGCTGTGCCCAAGGTGCAGTGCTGTTTTCGACAAGAAAGCTGCTAAAGAACTTGAAGAGTTCAAGCCTCAAATGAAGCGCAAGGGTAAGTGGGTGGATAAAAGGCCCACGTTTGATTTTGCTGACAAGGGAATTCCCTATGGAGGAAAAGGAAAGTTAAGCACTTACGTGCCTCCTTCTTGTACTCCTGTCGAAAAGTGGGTACATTCTGGTGGGAAAGGTAAAGGCCTGTACCACACTGGGGGCAACGTGATTCATCGAATTAGGCCAAATATGATGGCCAAAGGAAACACAAGTGGTGCTAACCAGAATGAGGCAACTGGAAATAAGAAGTATGCCTACAACAACAACTACAAGGGAAAGAATCCTATGACAAGGACTCAATGGCGAAGATTTCAACGCCAAAAGAAAGTTGATACTGTTGCTACAGGCAAAGTAGCAATTCCCAAGAATGAGAAAGGTAAGGAAATAGTTTTACCTTCAACTGAAGTGGTTAGGAAACCAGCCACTGAAAGAATCTTCCCTTCTTTGGCTGAGATAAAGAAAGGCTTCAAAGAAGAAGATCTCAAGTTGGAAGAGGAATTGAACTCTTCTTTTGCTGATTCTGAGCATGACTTCGACGTGCTATGTGGTGTCGTTTCAATTTTACCAATTGAATATGATGTGGTGTCTGAAGTCAATGAGGTCGAAGAAGAATTCGACGAAGGTATGGCTTACAAGCCAATATGCTATTATGTGCTGAAGAATGGTTGCGTTGAAGAGCAACAAGCTGTGTTTGAAAGGCCGGATTGTGGCATGATGAATCATCTCAAGCCACTATTTATACAAGCCAAAGTCAATAATGTTGGGATCAACAAGGTCCTTGTCGATGGTGGAGCCGCTGTGAATTTAATGCCTCAACACTTGCTAAGTAAAATTGGCAAGTATGATACTGATTTAAGGCCACATAACGTGGTTCTTACCAATTATGAAGGCAAATCTGGCTACTCACTAGGGGGTGGAAGCATAAAGAGGCCAACTCTGTTTATGGTAATACCTTCTAAAGCAAATTACAACTTATTGCTTGGAAGAGAGTGGATTCATGCAGTGGAGGCAATCCCTTCGACTGTACATCAGAGGTTGGTAATTTGGAGAGAAGATGGATTGGTCGAAAATATTGAAGGAGATCAAAGTTACTTCAAGGCTGAAGTAAATACAATAACCAAGCAGACCTTCGACAAACAACTAGCGAACATTGCTCCATGTTCCTCCTCTAATGCTAGATTCATTGAGCAGGATAATGTTATTTCCTCTGTCAACCTCCACCCAAACTATGGTTTCATTTGGGAGAGGCAATACATTGATGATGGAAGTGCAACAGGAGGCTTTGACAAGCCTTCTGTTTGGGATGATTGATGATGATAAAACCCAGTACATGGGAAAGAATTACGGCCTATGTGGCCGAAAATAAAGAAAAAGCAATTCTCGAAGCTGAGTTGTATCACATGGTTGCTTTAACCACAAATGATAGTAACAAAGAAATTATGGTCGAATCACCTAGACTAGACGGTGTCTATGATGATGAACCATTAGGATTTGAGGAAGATCCAATGGGTTCGACCAAGAAGATACAAGCACAAGATCCCTTAGAAGAAATAGATTTGGGAGATGGAAGTGTAAGAGGACCAACATATATCAGTGCAAAAGTCAATAAAGACTTCAAGGTGCAGATAGTCGAATTGCTGAAAGAGTACAAACACTGTTTTGCTTGGGACTACAATGAAATGCCAGGTTTAAAAAGAGAAGTGGTTGAGTTGAAGCTGCCTATTCGACCAGATAAGAAGCCTGTGAAGCAAACCCCAAGGAGATTTGCACCAGAAATCATGTCGAAGATCAAAACAGAGATCGAAAGGTTACTAAAGAGCAAGTTCATCAGAACTGGCAGGTATGTTGATTGGCTTGCTAATATAGTTCGTGTAATTAAGAAAAATGGTACACTTAGAGTTTGCATAGATTTTAGGGATCTAAATAATGCTACTCCCAAAGATCAATATCCAATGCCAGTGGCAGAAATGTTAGTTGATTCCGCAGCAGGTTACCAATATTTGAGTATGCTTGATGGGTATTCAGGCTACAACCAAATCTTTATTGCTGAGGAAGATGTTTCAAAGACTGCATTTCGATGCCCGGGGGCGTTAGGTGTTTATGAATGGGTAGTGATGCCATTTGGTTTAAAAACTGCTGGTGCTACGTACCAAAGAGCTATGAATACTATGTTCCATGATTTTATAGAAAATTTTATGCAAGTATACATAGATGACATAGTAGTTAAATCAGCATCAGAAAGTGGTCATCTAGACCACCTTCGACAATCATTTGAAAGGATGAGAAAATATGGATTGAAAAGGAATCCACTAAAATGTGCCTTTTGTGTAAGTGCAGGTGATTTCTTAGGCTTTGTCGTGCACAAAAAAGGCATTGAGATAAATCAAAATAAGACGAAGGCTATCATGGAAACACAACCTCCTTTGACAAAGAAAGAATTGCAGTCTTTACTAGGAAAGATCAATTTCCTGAGAAGATTTATATCAAATCTAAGTGGCAAGACTCAAGTATTTTCGCCATTACTTCGACTGAAGAAGGAAGATGTTTTCAAGTGGGAGCCATGCCACCAACAAGCTTTCGACGAAATCAAAGCCTACCTGATGAAGCCACCAATTTTATCGTCTCCAATTAGAAATAGAACAATGAAATTGTATATAGCTGCATCAGAAATGTCAATAGGCAGTATGTTAGCACAAGAGGATGAAAATGGAATCGAAAGAGCCATATATTACCTCAGTAGGGTTTTGAATGATGCTGAAACCAGATATCATCCTATTGAAAAACTGTGTTTGTGTTTGTATTTCTCATGTACAAAGTTAAAGCAATATATAAAGCCTGTTGATGTTTATGTTTATTCTCATTTTGATATAATTAAACATATGTTATCGAAACCAATTTTGCATAGCAGAATAGGTAAATGGGCATTAGCTTTATCCGAATATTCATTGACATTTCAACCACTAAAGGCTATTAAAGGCCAGGTAGTGGCAGATTTTATTGCAGACCATTCAGTGGTCGAATTAGCAATTGATTGTGTTCACCTTCGACCTTGGAGGCTATATTTCGATGGCTCAAGCCACAAACATGGTACAGGTGTAGGAATGTTAATCATTTCACCAACAGAAATACCAACCAAATACAAGTATAAAATCGAAGAAAGTTGCTCCAACAATGAGGCGGAATACGAAGCCTTAATAGCAGGACTCGAAATTCTGTTAAACTTGGGGGCAAAGCAGGTCGAAATAAGAGGTGATTCTGAATTAGTAATCAAGCAATTAACAAAAGAATACAAGTGCATAAGGGAAAATTTGATTACTTACTTTATTGCTGCCAATGCATTATTGAAACGTTTTGATCACGTTAAAATCGAGCATGTGCCTCGTATTGCAAATCAAGAGGCGAATGATTTGGCACAGCTAGCTTCAGGTTATAAAGTTTCGAAAGAAAACTTAACGGAGCTAATCGAAATTAAAAACAAACTAATTTCGACGAACATGTCACTAGAAACTTTGTCAAGGCAAAAAACTTGAGGGGGTAGAGGCCGATTCTTTAGCCTTAAGTCCTAAGCCAAATGAAATTTTTAATGAAAATGAAACTTTTGAAGTTTTTGACAAAGGGTATTGTGACAACGTGTTCGAAGTTTTTGCCATCAACAATTTGTCAAATGATGATTGGCGAAGACTGTCATACCCTAATTTTGTCCGCCTAGGTCAAAACCCTAATTCTCAACAAAAAAATAAATAAATTGAGAAGTGTGGTTTTATTTTGAAGAGTGAAGAGCATTGTGCATGCATTTTTGGGTTTTTAAAAGTCATTCTAGGGCTTTTAAATTCATTGTTAGAGTGGAAATGCATTTGTTGTAAAAAAACAATGTTTTTAGGGCAAAAGGGTATTTTGGTCATTTCCAAAATTAAGCAATTTCTCACCAAAAATCATTGTTCAATCTCAGAGGAATTTATTTGGATCTAGATGATTTGGGTTATGAATTTTTGTGCGCATGCATGCATGATTTTTGGCATAAAATTCAAATTTTAAGCAAAAGGGCAAAATGGGAATTTCCATCAAGGTGAGGTCTCAAATCAATTTTGGGAAGGGTGATATCATGGAATTTTGGGCCCAATCATTGATTCCTAGGATATGGCCCAAAGTGGCATGATTTTCATGGAATTATCTAGAAAAGAATAATCAAAAATAGTGAAAATAAGGAAGTGTCCCCAATAAGACAAAATGTACTATTTTTCTTGACAAAGCTTGCAAAACTTGGGCACCAAGGCCTCATTTGCTCCGAATTTTCCAGCTCATTTTCACCTCATTTTGTGTTTCCTCATGCCCTTGATCCATGTGAGTTGTATTCCTAGCCATTGATTAAAATTCTAGATCAAATCCTAGGCTACAACTTTGTGTAGAATGACCTAGGTGCCCTCAACAATTTTTGTGCAACAAAAACTCATAATTTTTGTGTATGACCAGCTATTCCTCACTCATTTGTGTTTTCTCCTTGTCCCTAATCCATGTGCATTGCAATCTTGGCCTTTGATTCAAATTCTAGCTCAAATCTCAATGGTTTGCAAAAGCACAATGTCCTAAATACCCTTAAACCTAGTTGCTCTCTATATATACCTTAGAAACCTCACCTCAAAAAGAACTTTTGGCCTCATTTTCACTCACACAACCCTAGCACACAAACAACTCCCTCTCCTAATTCCCTCTCTTGGCCGAAATCATACCACCTTCTTCCTCCATCAATTCTTCACTTCTCCTTCACCAAATCACCATTTTCTCACCTCATTTCCATTCCTACTTCATATATCTTCCTTCTCTCCTAATTTAATTCAAGCTTGCATCATCAAAGGGCATTTTTAAGCAAGCATTTCGTGGGTTTCATTGAAGTTTGGTGAAGATTCAAGTTGATTTGTGGTCTTGTTCTTCATATTAGTCATTCCTTAGCTTGGATTTGAGGTAAACTTCTTAAAACCTAGCATCATCTTCAACTTTTTTGCATCAAAATGTAGATATCATGTTTCTAATTTTGCATCCTACCATATTCATGCATTTTAGTGTTGTTATATTGTTGATTTGTTGATTGTTGTTGGTGAGAGGTATCTCAAACATTTTGACAAGCACTTAGGGAGGCTTAGGTGTTTGAGATTGCTTCTCACCCTTGAATAAATTGTGATTTGTGTTGTTATCATTTTGTTTGTTGCATTTTGTGAAATAAAATTGTGTTAGGAAGCTATGAATGTTTCGCACCCTTAGCATAAAATAGGTTTAATCGAGTTTTGATGCATTTCTTTATGCAATCTTGTTATTGAGGCTTGATTTTGAAGTTCCCATGTCCAAACATGTTGTTTGATTTTGCAAATATTCATTTTTCATGCCTTCTTATTTTCACAAAAATCAAAAAAATATGAATAGTTGTTGATTTTGGTGTTTGATTGCTTGGATCTTGTGAATAAATGTTCCTAAGTCTTGTTAGTGTCATTTGCTCGCTTGATTTTGTGTATTTGTTGAATGAATTTGTTGTTTGGTTATGTTTTGGTTCGCAAGTTTCTAATAAGATAGGGTTTTTGTTATTTCTTTGTGTAAAGGGTTTGCAATTGTGAGTAAAATGATTTCTCAAATTGTTTTGATGTTGGTTGTTATGTACTTTGCTTGCAAATTATTCTATGTTGATGATTGGCAAGAGGACTCACACTTGTGCCTTAGGCATTTCACTTTAAGTGTTGAGGATTGCCTAAGATGATTCAACACAACCTTGTGCTTTGATTGAAAATTTTGGTTTGCTTGTTAGTAACTTGTTTGCAAAATTACTCTATGTTGATGATTGGCAAGAGGACTCACACTTGTGCCTTAGGCACTTCACTTTAAGTGATGAGGATTGCCTAAGATGATTCAATTTTCTTTGTGCAATTCTTGTTTGAAAATGCAAATGCTAGTTTTCTAACTTGATTAATCAATTTTGGTTACAAAAATGACTTGTTAATGCCCTCTTTTGGTCACTTTTGGTCTTGCAAATGTGATGTTCTTTCTAGGTCAATGTTATGCTTTAATGTTGATGATTTGGTAAAAGGACTAGACACTTATGCCTTTGTGCATTGTCTCAAATGTCAAGGATTACCAAAAGGGATTCAACCTTGTGTTTTTATCTTGTGTTGATGCCTAATTGAATTAAACTTTTGCATTATCTATTTGTGTGCCTATTCTTGTAACCTATTTGGTTAATGTTGATCTTACATATACATGCCATTAGATGTTGATGACTAAGTGTCATTCTTATGCTCAAATGTTGTAATTGGTAATGTTTATGCTTATGCTTACATTGTTGATTGCTTTGCTTGCAATTTGTTAAATGTTGCACTTTGGTTCTTGACTTGGAAATTGATTGAATGTTCTACTTTCTTTTCCTTTTGGATGCCACGCCATCCCAACAAACCTTTTGTGACCAATGTCACCCTCAAACTCCCTTCTCCTTTCTTCAAATCAATCATTTTCTAAAGCTTTTTCCAAACTCAATCTTTTCTCAAATTGTTTTCATAAGACAATCAAATTCTTTCTAAGATCAACAATAAACCTTTTTGAAAACTCATAAGGAGGCAAGTCGGACCTACGGCCGGTGTTGTCTAGCGTCCTAAGATCGGAGCTGTACAGCTCAAACATTTTGGGATACTTATGAGAATCAAAACAAATAATTAACAACTTGAACCCTATTTCAAAAAATGAGTAAGGAATCGAGTCGGATGTACATCCGGTATTGGTTAGCGTCTTAGGGTTAGCAAGCTGTACAGTTCGTGCGAGCCTAAGATACTTGCTCAAATAAAAGCAACCAACCTCACAACAAAATCTTTTTCTTCCTTAAACAAAAAAAAAACATTTTCAAAAAGTAGGGGGCACGTCGTCTGTACAGGCGGGGTTGTCTTTGTTCTAGGTCTAGTGGACTGTACAGTCTAGGACCGAAAACCCCTACAATAAAAAACACCAACACAGAGTTTCTCGAATAAAGAGAACTACGTAAGCTTTGAATTCTCCATCGCACCGGGAGATACGTAGGAGCGGGTCACATCCCGTCAAGCACACTTTTAAAAAAATATATATAATAAAAAGTTTCTTCTTTTTCCCCGTTTTCAAAAACATTTTCCCAAATAAAAAAAAAGAAGTAGAATGAATTGTTTCAAATCAACTCTGTCAAAACCGCACATCAAGTTAAAGGTTCCCTTTCGGTAGAAAGGAGGTGTGGGGTGCTAATACCTTCCCCACACCTAACCGACCCCCGAACCTATATCTCTAGTTCTCAAAGGGCCACCCGCCTTAAAAAGGACCCTTTTTCAATGTTTTGGTCCCTAAATAAAAATGTTGATGGCGGCTTCACAAATTTTCACGTTGTACGATGAAAGGTCCAATCCGGATTTTTTGGGGTGCAACAGCTGGCGACTCCGCTGGGGACTTTCCTTTTAAAACGAGGGTCAGGCCTAATTAACTTGATGTGCGGTTTAATTGTTTGATTTGAATGTGATTGTTCTATTTCTCTCTTTTCTTCTCCTTCTTTTTCTTCTCTCTTTCTGATGTTTGAATGTTCTCTTGCATTCTCGTGTTGTTATGTTGCATTCTTGTGCATTTGACTCTTCTTCTTCTATGTTCGCTTCTTGTTCCTTCTTCTCCTTTCATCTTCTTTTGTTTATATGCTTAATATGATCATGCATTTCTCCAATCCCCATGTCCCCTTCTTCTTTGCTCCCTTTCTTCAAGGTAAGCTCATGCATCATTCCCCCAATTCTACTATGATCCCTTCTTCTTTGCTCCCTTTCTTCAAGGTAAGTTCATGCATTCCCCCAATTCTACTATGATCCCTTCTTCTTTGCTCCCTTTCTTCAAGGTAAGTTCATGCATTCCCCCGATTCTATTATGACCCCTCTTCTTGGCTCCCTTTCTTGAGGCAAGCAGTGCATATGATTGTTGTTGGAACCCTAGGTTAGTTTACTTGTTTGTATTGAAATGATATATGCTTGTAAAACCCTAGGGTAGACGACTCTTTGTATGGGCTGTTTCTGGATTTTCTTTGCAGGTGGGGGGGTATGTTTGTAGTTGTGCTCCTACACACACGTTGCACTCTATTTACCCTTATATTTCTTGGTGAGACAGCCCTATACCCGGGCTAGAGCATATCTTAGGCTTGAACGAAGTCATTAGTGGCTGCTCACTGGACGTACGTCTTGTTGGGTGGTTGCGAAGACTTCACCTAGAGTTTGGCTTTGTTTGATGATACCATCACTTGGACGTACGGCCCTGTGATCGGTGGTCTCAGATGAGGTCGTTGGCTCTAGGAACCTTATTTAGGGTCCTTCTTTTAGTGCTAACCTTGAAGTGTGTACCCGTAGAAATAGCCATAGATCCTGTCTCTAAGAAACCTTGGTAGGACACAAAGGAGCTTCATACCCCTGCATCCATGCTAAATAAAATATTTTTGCAAATAAACCGAAAAAAAAATTATCAAAAAAAAATGTGTGAATTTCCGGCTTTTGAAAGCCTTTGCATTGTAAGTAATTTTTTACTCATTTCCTTTTGCATACATCTTCATCCAGTGAAGATCATGATTTTTCATGCATTAAAAATTGCGAGTATCATGCACTTTCTCGCATATAAAAAAAACATTTTTTAGAAACATCTCTCGTGCATTGTTATTTTCCCTTGCATATAAATATGTGAACCTCTCATTTTGCATATAGTTTCATTTAATAAAAATCACGTCTCTCGTGCATTTTAAAAATAATTGCGAGTATCATGCATTTCATTTCATTGCATAAGAAAAATGAAAACGAAAAAACAATTATCATCTGCATAGCATAAGCATTTCAGTCATCCATAATCATGTACAAAAACCTTCATCAAATAATGTGGGCGTCGAGCCAATGTAGCATTTATGCATCATTTCATTAACCTCATAAGCATTATTTCAGAAAAAAGACGAAGAAGAACTACGTAGCTTTGATTCCTCATCACAATGGGGATACGTAGGAGCGGGTCATACCCGTCAAGCACCTTTTTCTAAAAACCTTTTTCCCCAAATAAAGCACCTTTTTTTTAAAAACCTTTTTCCCCAAATAAAGCACATTTTTCTAAAAAAAAAAAAAAAATTTCAATAAATCACTTGCATCTTCAAATCATTTTTTAAATCATTTTCCAAAAAAAAAAAAATGAAATGAAATAAGAGAAACTCCTTATGCAATCGTTCCATGGGTAGAAGTGCATCTTTGAATGATGAAGGGTAATATCTCAAATTTGTTTGTGCACTACAAATTTGAGATGATACTCTACGATATCGGGGCACTTTGACCCAATCAGGCGCAGTTTGTTTTCAAATAAAGTGAATAAGTGGAGTCAACCAAATGTCGAAGCATTTCAGTATATTGCGTGAAGTATTGAGTCAAGATCCACTCAATGTTTCATGCAAGTTACTCAGAGTAACGACAATCGGTTGCCTTACGTCATCATTTTCGCAAAAAGGGGCATTGGTATTTCAGATCTTGCCGTGCCTCTAAAGAATAAAAATCATTTTGAAAAAATATCATTCTTGCATCTTGCATCATCCAAAAATGCATTGGAGTTTCGTATTTCATCTTGCATCAAAAACAAACAAAAAATCTCCTTTAGAATAATTACACTTTTCAAGTGGTCATTTTTCATGCATTTGCTTATCATGATTTGTTCATTCATACATTGCATAAACCAAATAAAAAAGTTGTGATGAGAGACGAGATGCTTTTGCAAAATAATCTGTTGAAAAAGTTTACCCTTACTTATTTGCAAACTCAAGATGTTCCAAGGCACTCAGTTTTTCAAATCAACAGTTCATTTGCATTTTCTTCAAAAAAGGCATTGCATCTCATCCATTCCATGATAAAAGACTGAAACAGTTCATCAAAAAAAAATTTCCATCATGTTTTAACCAATGTTAACTCTCTACGAAGCATTCTTCTAGTGGGCGTGCATGCCATGTGCAGTTTCTCTTGTTTGAGTCTGTCAGTTTCCTTCCCTTATCATCATTCTCCATCCAAGTTTGATCCCGCCCCATCCACCCATAAAGTACATACTCTCCCCGCATTAGTACACACTTGACTTTTGGTTTAAATCCTCCATACAAGAGGGCAATTTTGTAATCACTTAATTACCTTGTTAAGATTGCTTTTCTTTGGTGCAAGTCTAAAAATGTGCATGCATTTGTTCAGTCATTCGTTCTTGTGCTTACCAAGGCCTTAGGATATTTCAATAAGGGCACACATGTTTCCTTTTAGTATCATCATCAATAAAATGTTATTTTGAATTCCTCAATAAAATTTCTTTCTTTCATTTTGTCATTTGCTTTTCAATTCCTCCCAACGCGGATCAAAAACAATAATAGATGAAAATAATCTTTGAAAACAACGACGCCAATGGTTCATATTGTGACTCTGATTACCCGATTAACCAAACTGAGAGAGAGGCTGAAGACAACTGGGATGTTTCTTTGGAGTTAATAAGTGAAGAATTGGCTAAGGCTGTAGAAATTCATGATGCCACAACTAGGTTGGGCAATGAAGTCAAAGCACAAGTTCAAGCAAAGTGGAGCAATGCTGAGGAAACCAAACAAATGTTACAAGCGAACCTCTTTCGCAACCAAACCCTTTTCCTACCTCAGATCAACCAACTTTCCCATTTCCCATTACAAGTACCCCATCACAAAAAAATTTCATAACCAAATGCCTGCCATCGCCACCTTCCTCACTACCAGTGGCCCTTCTACAAAATCAACCCATCTCATTTGCTCCTCCCTCTGAACCTCCTGTCACCCCAGTTAATACCAGAACCCAATCAAGCATCCTCCAACCGCTGCAGGGGTTTCATTGCCATTATCTCTCCAATCACCCCAGACAAGGATCACTTCAAATATCCAAAAATAGTGTATCACTTTTATCAGCTCACTCAACTCAAAAGCAAAAAAGAAAAAAATCAGAAAAAATGAAACAAAAAAAGAACAGATTCAAAAAATGAAAATCCCAAAAATGAAAAAACAAGGGAAAAAGAGACGAAAGAAATATAAGTTGTGAGCTGATACATTTGGCCATAAAGCGTAAGAGATCCTTGTCTCAATGAACCTTCCTACACCTTGTTGTGTATGACCACCCTTTCTTCCATAAACCTTCAAACACTTCATCATTCCTATACATCTCTCCTTTCATAAAACCGCAAACACTACCTCGACCTCGTCATCCCGCCCTCCACAAACCCTCAGTCATTCCTCAGACTCCACCATCAGATTTGCAATCAAGCTGTTGTGCAAGAATAAGAGAACAAAGTGGTCCGTCCTCATGAGGAATCAAGTGACATGATCAATTTGAGCAAAGGAGAGGATTGACGCCATGATAAAGAGCAATGAATCAACAAGTTTGTATAAATCACCCTTCTGACATAAGACACTTGCCATTATAACAAATTAAAGTCTGTAATTACCAAAGTTCGATCTGTTACGCAGCTTTCCAAGCTAAGGTAGTCACAAATGACAGTATGAAGACTCCAGGTCAAGCATCATGATCCCTCCCTACGCCACCCTAAAAATGGGGCAGTTAGAGACAATCAACAAAGGATATCAAGGACGATGATGACCTTCATGGAAATCAGGCTTCGTTTTACACTCTAACAGGGACAAACCCCATATGATGGAAGTAATACTTTCATTGAGCCTTATCAAACCAAAGTACATTTGTCTTATGTCAGAAGAAGAATAAGAGAAAGCTCAAACCGAAGAAAGCTCATCTTCAACAATTTCAAAGAAGACTCAATGCTCAAAAAGATCATGAACCTCCAAAGGGATTCCCATGGAGATGAACCCAGTATCATGAAGACGAAGAACTTATTCTCCGGAGGGGCCTTTAATTCTCGCAAAATGGGATGCAAGAAAAGAAAACCCCAGTTTCCAGTAAATTCAGATGCAGTCAGGAAGGAGTATGCCTAAAGAAATAAATGAAAAAAGAGAAAGATGAGCCAAGTAAGAATCAGCTCGCTAGGTTGAAAACCCGCAAAGGGCGGCCTAGGCATAAAGGGCGGCCAAGTAAGAATCTTACCACTCAAATGAGTCATGAGTGGTAAGATTGATTTCCCTAGGCCTCAAGAGGGCAAGTCGAACTCCCTCAGTAGTTCTGGTTTCGACAATAGAGGAGAAAAGGTCAGGGACAAATAGTTCAAACTCTGATTCAAAAGTGGCAGAAAGCCACAATTGAAGAAGCCAAATAGGCCCAGAAACAGAAAAATTAGAGATGTCTTTGACATCTTCAGGAGTTAATTTTTTCAAGATTTGAGTGCCTTGTTGAAAACCCTCATATAGAGTTGCCAGGAGGAGATGGCTAAGATTGACATTTCTACCTTCATGAAGCTGAATTGCTAAGTTAATATACATCTTAGCCACCTGAAGAGAAGAAGAGCAGAAGACATAATAAGAAAGCCACAACGTGAGGAAAGCAATGTGTTCCTCGTCGGAAACGTCATCAGTTTCGATAACGTGGTGGTCCTTTATGTAATTCTGGTGTGTGGCTCTTTTTGTGTCGAAGTTGAAGGAATGTGCATTACCAGTTGTAGAAGGGTCAAAACACTCGCCCAAAGGCTTCAAACCAGTAATGGCAGCAACATCTAAAAGAGTTGGAGAAAGCATACCACATTTGAGGTGGAGGCTATTGGTGGTGGAATCCCAGAAATGGAGTGCAACAATTAACATAGGCGCTTGATACTTAAGCCCATATTTTGACAGCTGAATAAGGTCGAAAATGCCCTGATTCTTCCAAATGTGAGCCTTTTTTGACTCAATCTTAGCTAACCAATTGAGGAAAGATTGGTGATTGTCACCAGTTGGAGGATTTGACCTGAAAACTCTATTTGGGTTGTTCATAAAATCCATAACATAAGGTCCCTTTTGAAACACTCTAGGACTGTACTGGTAATAGCTAGGAAAAACCTCTTTGACCTTATCAGTTTTATCAAACGAATGAGCAATAGGACCAAGGTAAGCGTACTTTGAAGGAAGGGGGAAGGGAATCAATACCTGAGACTCCAAAATTTTGGTCTCCTCATCGGTTAACCCTTTGGGATCCACTGGTACCAAGTGATAATCGAAGGAGGAAGAAGGTGGTTGCGAAGAACTTGCCATTGAAGTGACGCAGTTGCAAAGTGAATAGCAGAAACCAGAAAACCTCCAAGAAACGCAAGAAAGGGCATAAAACAGAGATTAATGTGAAAAACTGGTTTAAGAAGTGTCGATGGTGATGAATAAGAGAAATGGTACATGAATCGCGCTTGAAAGGACTGTTTTTGAGGGATTTGCAGAGAGGGTTTCAACGGAAAACATAGTAAAGAAGATGAAAAGCTTAAAGAGTAAAGAAAGAAGTAGAAGAGAGAACTGAAAAGGCTTTATAGGGAGTAGTGGAGATGGGACAGTTATTGAAAAGCTGAACGTGGAAGGCCACGTGGCATACCATTAAAAGAGTAACGTCAACAACACTTAACAGTGGTGACATTAGGTATACAGCTGTTCTACTCAAGTGCAAAGTCTATTTCGACGGTGAATTCAAAAATGTTCTTTCTCTTCTTCCACCTCAAGCTCAATCGAAAAAGACATTTTTGAGGGGGCAATTTGTTAGCCTGTAATTTCGACAGGCTTCATTGAAAATGGTCAACAAGGCTTGACTTATATTTCGACAAAGACCAAAGTATTTCGACAGAGAAAATGGTCATGTGCAGGGTAAATTCGACAAGCTTCCGGGGAAGCAAAAGCAAGAAAGAGGAAAATGGACACAAGCTTTCGACAGATAGAAAACAGAGCAGTTATGCGCTGAAGAACTAGCAGTTGGTCGAAAAGAGGAGCGGTTGCTATCATTTTTATAACTGTTTTAGGGCAGTTTCTGCTTAGTATAAATAGTAGTTTCTGAGAAGAAACAAAGGTCACAAAATTTCATATTGCAATTCTCACGCTCTAACTTCCGCATTCAAGAGAAAAACAAGTCAGAGAACAATGTATGATCTTGTGTACCATTCTCTTTCATTTTAATGCAATTTACTTCTGTTTTCTCTTTACCTTTATGTGTTTTACAATTCAAGTCCTTCTTCCCTGAAATATCTTGATTGCTTCGCGCGTAAGGAATCAATTATTTCTTCTTCTTTTCTGTTTAAAACGCAAAACACTGAAGAACATCACATCAAACT
Organism: Astragalus glycyphyllos; assembly: GCA_963573325.1. Lineage (NCBI taxonomy): Eukaryota > Viridiplantae > Streptophyta > Magnoliopsida > Fabales > Fabaceae > Astragalus > Astragalus glycyphyllos. The sequence goes on along the minus strand of OY754314.1, from coordinate 8,852,971 downwards.
AAAAACTCTAAACACAAATGGTCTTAGGATTCACTGATTGATCCTGCAAGTTAACCAAATTGGAGACCAGTGGTGTTTACCAAAATCCACGGTAAACAAGGGGTAAATTGAAAATGTGTATATTTGCCGGAGTATCAACTATTTAAACCTACAAGATAATGGCATAGCTAAATCATCAATAGTATTTTATACTTAAATATATATTTAAGGACACATGTCATATTATTATTTTATATATGACACAATAAAATCTTATATGTTTTTTACTATGTTTTAGAAGCAACAACATAAACTCCCTTGTCTAACAATATGTTTGGAACTACTGGCTGTCGATAAAAAGAAAAAAAATCACATTTTCAACAATAAGAGTTATTAATTCAGGTCTCATTGGTATTATGGATTCAATGTTGAAGAGTTTTTATTCTTAAATAAGTATTTGGTATATTTCTTTATTAAGATGAAACGATTAAAGGGGTCTTAATCGATTAAGTAAAAATTTTATTTACAAGCCTGAAGGTTTCACAATCTTACAAATGGAACCCTAAAGTGGATTGAAGTTAGTGTCTGCATTCATCATTGTAACCATCCTAGAACCAACCCTCTAAAGAAACTTTTCATATAGAGTTCAATTAGAGATCTGGAATCCGCAAACATTCTAACAATGAACATAGGCCTCCATCTCTCCACAGTCCACACTCATAAAATGGTTTTCTACATCCATAGTGCAATGTCACCATAGGCCCCTTCCGATCTTGATGTGTTGGTTAATGCAGTTGTTAGTTTCCAGATGTAATATGTGCACAAACTTGAAACCTATGGATCACGCATCTGAAAGAACCAATTTGGTTCGAACAACAATTTATTAGGTTTGATGATGAAAAAGCAAGAGAATAATTTTTCTGTTTTGTTTGTTCAAGTGTGCAAGATGTATAAGATATCCAACAATAGAAGATACACACTTCCTCAAGTAGAATAGAGAAGAATAAGAAGACTGGTCAGAGCTATTCAACAAGAAGAATCAACATCAGAAGATCAAGACAAGTTGGAGCTCAACAAAAAGACATGTATGCATACTAAAGCATCTGGAGTACAAACACTCATGCATTGACGAGAAGACGAGCCAAAGCATCAGAAGCAAGACGTTAAGTTGGACACTACATATGTTGAAGATCGTGCATGAAGTCAAGGAGTGACTTCGCTAAAGAAGCCAACAACGTCTAGTGAAAGAAAAATCTTTTGAAGATATCTCAACAAGCGTTCACTATACAAGAATCATATTGTCGAGTCTTGTTGAAGAAAAAGAAAAAGCACCTGCTTACGTGCTCAACACATCCATCAGAAGAAGCAGAATGTAAAAGGAGTCTGATAATCAAAGCATCTGAATGTCACATCACCTACTGATCATCACAACGAGTTAAAGAGAAGTTGTCATCAAAAATCCAAATATGCAGAATATTTGCTGCGGAATGGAGTTGGTAGGCAAGTTCGCAGGTAAGTTTTGATTTTCCTGCGGCTTTTTCTGAGAACCAAAATTTGCAGGAAATTTCTTTTTTTTTTTAAACAAGGCTCTTAACCACTGGACAAGGCGACAAGCGCTTCCTTACTGAAATTGAGTGGTGCAACAATTTGAAAACATTTTCAAATTCTGAAAAAATTTATTATTATTTTTTTAAAATCTGTTTTTTTTAACGAATTGCACAAAATGTTACACTCTCACTCTCAGTCACGATCATCTTCGTCTCTCTCACTTCCAACCAGAAATTGAACTCCAGCATCTTCATCTCTCTCTAACTTTTAACCCTAGCATCTTCGTCTCTCAATTTGAACCTGAGAAATCGAACCCTAGCATCAGCAAAATCTTCAAAATGCAGTCGAAATCATCATTCATCATCTCTCAGAAATCCCTAGAAATCGTTTCTGTATCATCTTTCATTTCGCATCATCTCTCAGATTGAGGTAAGAATCGTTTGTTTTGTATCATCTCTCACTAGATTTGTGATTTGTTTTCGTTTGTTATTCCTTTGTAAATTTTGGAATACCTATTGATTCGATCTCCCTCCATTGGAAGCGGAAGAATAGGAAAAGCGATGGATGGAGTGGGAGCAACGAAGTGGAGAACGACTCCAAATGAAGGGAGATCAACTAAGAGACAGATTCAGGATCTCTGAAATCTCTATCGCCGAATCTAGAGGTTCAATTCTTCTTACTTTTCTTGAATTTGTTTTCTTCATTTTTTTAATTAATGGAGAAACTGTGTGTACGATGCGCACAACAAACCAAACGACATGGAAGTATCAAAAGTCGTAGTCGCCTGTATTGTTGAATTTCCTTTTTCTTTTGCTGGTGAAAATAGTTCAAACTTTGTTCAGAAAATACCTGTTGTTTTAGTGTTTTCCATTCATGAACTTTCTGCAGTGATCTATATACCTGCTATCTTCGAAATTAGAAATATGCTATATTCTAAAATTTGATTTATTTATCATGGTAATGGTTTATGTGATCATAAATTCGTAGGCACAAGCATGTTTTGTTTGTACAATCTGATTTGTTTGTAATATGACTTCACTTCTATTAATAGGCACAAACATGTTTTGTTTTATTTTGTTCAAACCTGTTTTCCAAATGATCTACTTGGTGAATGAAGATTCAACACATTAAAGCTTTATCAGAATGCACGAAGATGAATCAGTATACCTGGCGTCTTTGATGCAGTCTTTGATGCAAAGTTTTAGAAATGGCTACAACTAAGCCTCCCTGGAGTCAGTATAAAGAGGTCTGTGTATATATATGTATATGTAACTTAAATCTTCATATTATTAGTGTAGCAATTGCTTTTGGGTGTTAATTTAATTGCCATCCCTTCTCTGTTGCTCAAGTAGAGATAATATAACTTAAGAAACTTAAGAAATTGTGTGGCTGTTTCATGTGTTTATTTACTATTATATATGTCGTTTTATATGTCTTTCATTTGAGTTGTTATATCAATGGGTGTCTGATTCTCTATTTCAGATATAGATTGATGTTTATAAGATTAAGAAGTTTGTATTTGTTTACCAATCTGCATAGATATAAACAGGTACAGTATGAGAAAATATTTTGTTCGGATCTCTGTAGGATGACTAAAGACATCAAGAAACACTTCAAAGGTCTTCACATTGTGGAAGACCTTGAGTTGTTTCCTATGATGACCATTTCATCTAGTTGTTTCCTTGATCTGTATCTGTACTCGAATAATTTATTAGAGATCGAAATCAGTTACAAGAGGTCGGGTAGCTATTTGTCTATCACGGTTATGGAGTAGATACAATGATTATTCGATGCCTTTCTAATTAGCCTAGGTCCATATTTAGCCGAGCTCTGATATAACGGCCGAGTTGGTTATATGCCAAGGTTCCACGTTAGTGTTGCTTCTGGTCTCCACGTGTCGCAAGGCTTACACGTTGTTCTTATCCGATCTTCAGAGCCCTCCAGCCGAGCACACATGGCGCTTGTGCATGGGTGCCACCTGTCCGAGCTCTAATGATTCATTGAGATGCACTTGCACTCCGAGGTCTTGACGTGTCTGGCCGGTTTGGACGGTCCAGTATCTATATGAACTTATCATTAATTAATGGTGCTTTAGTTAGTAATGCATCAGATATATAGATGAACAAAAACTGCAATCTTGAGCAAAAAATCGAAGTTGTATTTCTACATGATGAAGTAATTTATATCTTGAATAGGTAATGAAGTTTACCAAATCAATAGGGAACTGCAGAATCTCTTTCCCAACTTATATCTGAAAATAGCTAAATATTTTTCATCTAGAAAAAAGCAAAATGAAAAGTGTCAACTATCATGTAAAAAATCAATCATTATGATGGACCAAGATCCACAACATACAAGGTAGCGTACCTATTGCTAACTCATTTTGTGGCATATTGGTTTCAACTCTTTAGGAAGTATTCTTCTTGGGACAGATTTATAATCATTTTCACTATTAGTATCTACTTTTGAATGTATATCTTGCAAGTAATTAGAATTGTAATAGTTAGGTGTTATTGTTGACCATGTTATAAAAGCATCATTTAAAAAGAATCAGTTCAAGTGTGATTGAGTTAATTTTTGGTAGTTACAAGAGTCAGTTCTGACACTATGAATGGTAGTTTAAAAAATTGGTTTACCTTTTTCTTTCTAGGAGATTTGATAGTCTCTGGTTTAAGCTTCATGTACCTTCCATCCCAATATCTTCTCACCAGAATAACCAGGTATTACTGCATTATTTGGTTGGAGTGTGATTGATAGTCTTTTGTTTGTCAAATATTTTGTTAGATTCTCCTTGTTTCCTCTTTCTTAATCAGTTTTGCATTGATCTGTCATCCTACTTTATTGCTTTGTGTATAATGCTTTTATTTTTGTGCATAGGAATAGGATATCCTGCAACTTCAGTAATTGAATCACAAATGGTAGACTAAGTCCGGGACAACATATATACAATCACCTAAGACAGGACACTGGTTATTTACAATTATCCTTTGACTTATCAGTTTATTTTCTTGAAAATTTTGCTATGATGTTAAGAACTGCATTGCCATTTATAGCTTTTTGCATGTCATTTATTTACATTAAGCATGCTTCCAGAAATCGGATTTGATTATGCCAACAACTTTCTGGCATTAGCTTTCAAAAGGAAGCTCTCTTTTACGTGTACCTCAGCTGCAGAAAATGTATACCGATTCATCTATTAATTACAAGATTTCTCTTGTGAAATTATAATATTATATAGATAGGTGAATTTGCATAAATATTTCCCTTGACAGAACCAGATATGCCTAAAGCCAATAGATATGTAGTTATAATGAATGTAGTTATCTGGCTATAATAACCTCTGCAAACTTTTTGATGACAGGGAGGAGGTTGGTGTGGAAATATCGGAAATTGTATTTACAGTAAGAAAACATGTCATGGTTCATCGATATTTATGGAAAAACAAATACCATTTATTGGGATTTTGAGCAACAAAGCTGCGAAAAGTTAAACATGAAGTCAATAATCTTTTTAAATTAATGAGTCCTGCTAATATCACCTGTGTGTCAGGTTCAAGAAAGTCTAGCTCCACCATCTGCTGACTATCACTGGAATTGAATTGAAGTTTTCTTCTGCAGAGTTCAGAAACTGAAGTTTTCTTCATTTTGTCCAAGCAACTACAAAGGCATCAAAATGGCAAATTGTGGAGAACTCTAACCTTCTACTGACAAGGCAGAGATGGAATCAAAGTTGTAGTTTTTCTATTAATTTCTTTTTTAAAAAGATTATCTGTATGAAGTAGTATTCCCATTTGACAGGATTCAGGATTGAGATCTTGATTTGAAATATAAATTGATGATTGGATGGAAGGGTGAGCACATATATCACAAGAAAACATCAATAAGACAATAAAATAATAAATATACAATGCTTTTGGAAGACCATTTAATCCATGGTATATACCTAGCTATTTTGTTTTTTTTATTCCATCTTATGAATTTCCTGCGGAATTTCATGCAAAAATTTTGAATTTCCCGCGGAATTTCCTGCGGAACTTCCTACAGAGATTTCCTGCGGAATTTTCTGCGAACTTCCTGCGGAAATTTCCTATCCATCTAAAAATCCGCAGGAAACAATTATCCACGAAAGAAATAACTGGGAACCTTAATCTGCTGAAAATTCCGCAGGAAACTCGTTTCCTGCGAATTTTTAATGAAAATCCGTAGGAAATTCCGCAGGAAACGACGAAAATTCTAGTAGTGTTGATTCTAACAACAATTTATTTGGTTTGATGAAAACAAAGCCAAGAGAACAATTTTTCTATTAATTCTTTGTTCAAGTGTGCAACATGTGTAAGATATCCAACAATAGAAGATACACGTTTCCTCAAGCAGGACAAAAAAAAAAGACTGGTCAGAGCTATTCAACAAGAAAAATCAACATCAGAAGATCAAACAAGTTGGAGCTCAGCAAGAAGACTTGTGTGCATACTAAATCACATGGAGTACAAACACATATGTGTTGTGAAAATTAATGTGCAATTATACATGGTCCAACAGATAAATAGATATAGTTCCCACGAGGATTGAGCTTAATATGTATTTAATTTGGCTAAAAAATTAGTGGTGCAAATAAAATAAAAACAAGTTTTGTAACCATCATTTCAATTAACAGTAGTAAAATTAAAGGTTTATGAAAATTCATATTAGAGAACAAGTTGGAATCTTTTTCACTATGCAATTTCATCATAATGCCTTATATGCTATATCCGAAGTTGTACGATTGGGTTGTTGCATTCAGTGTGTACTTTCCATATACTTAATTTTCTATAGGGCTTCATTACAAGGCTTATGTCTAAGCTCTAAATAGGTCCGCTCCTGACAATTATGCACCCATGGTTTTCTAAAATCCGCTCAAAATGTTACCGGCGATTTTCCGGCGGATTTTTGAATTTTTTTTTAAAAATCCGCCGGAAATGTTAAAATCCAATGGTAACATTTCTGACGGATTTTTTTAAAAAAATTATTATTTTTTTAAAAATCCACCGGAAATGTACCGCCGGAAAAAAAATCCGTCGGGAAGACTATTTTTTCTATTGCCAAAAATCCGCCGAAAATGTACCGACGGAAAAAATCAGTTAGAAAAAATCCTCCGGAAATATGTGTTTTTCTTGTAGTGTGTGCATACTAAAGCATCTAGAGTACAAACACATATGCATCGACGAGAAGACCAGCCAAAGCATCAGAAGCAATAACTCAAGCTGGAATTCATCACCACATCTGTTGAAGATCTTACATGAAGTCAATGAGTGACTTCGCTGAAGAAGCCATAAACATCTCGTGAAAGAAGAATATTTTTAAGATATCTCAACAAGGGTTCACTATACAAGAAGTGCTCAAAGCATTTGAAGGTCACGTCACCTACTGATCATCACAACGAGTTAAAGAGAATTTTTTCATCAAAGCACCTGACATATATGATGACTCAAAATTCTTTAGGAAGCGTAGCTAGTAGAATAGTAAACGGCTAGTAGCTCTATTTCTCTATCAAGTACAATACATCCTAGATATAACTTTATCCACTCCAGAGGCTAATTGTACAACGAATTTTTTATCAACGATAATAATTTGTTCTTAATTTAAAGGACACGTGTCATATAATTTCTTTAAGCGAAAAGAAAATTATTGGAAAAGGAAAAACAAGTGCACAAAGAAAATACAAGGGAGGATTAGACCAAAACCCTTGGCAAGAAAAATAAAATAAAAGTATCTAACTAATAACCGGGAGCCTTTTTCTGGACATGACAAAAGCCCCCTATGACAATTCATCCTAGAGACAAAAGGACAAACGACAAATAGTCAAATTAGAAAGAGACATACACAAAATTTGCTTTGGAACGAGTATTATATCCTACAAAACCCTGAACCAAGTTTTGTTTTGCCAAAATTTCTTTTTTGGATCTGGACATAACTTATTTGAAGTTATCCTCTTGCGCAACTTTTCCATAGGTATCAACAACCAATGGATCAACAACATCATCTAACACTAAGTCAGATGCTAAAACTCTCATGTCAGACGCTACCACTTTGTTAGAAGTTGCATCAGGCGCTGAGGCTTTTAGCAAACCAAGCCTAGTATTGGGAGATTGAGTTGAAGATGAGTCTATAGAGTCACTCGAACAACGATGGACTATGTTGGCGTTAGACTGAACGACATTAGCTTGCATGGTTGCTTCTCTAATCACAAGGGGAATAACCGCAGGAGACACTTGCTTACCGACATCTGAAGCGAAGGATCTTGAATGAATTGGACAGAGTCTGGTTCTTCATTGGACTTCATAGGTGAAGCTTGTTGGGCATTTCTTGCGAGTTCAACATTGTGCTTCACGACAACTGACTTCCCTTTATCCCTCTTAGGAACATACTAAACAACAAGCTGAGAAGGGACATGATTCACTTTCTGCGATACCTCTTTATATCATTTTGTCTTTTCTACATACACTTCAGCCATGCTGTAGTTTTGGAGTGAGTGCCGAATACATTACAGGATTTGCAGAATAGCGGAATTCTTTCATATTCCACATAATTAAAAAAACATATCCCTCCCTTTCCACTAATAATTGATCATGTCATATAATTATTTTATATATGGCACAATAAAATCTTATTATATTTTTTACTTTGTTTTAATACCAGACAATAAGATAAAATCCTTTTTCTAACACTATGTTTAGAACGACCGGCTATCGGTAGAAAAAATACAATAAAACACACTTTCACTATTAAGAGTTATTAATTCAGGTCTAATTAGTATTATGGATCAATGTCAAAGAGTTTAAGTCATAAATAAGTGTTTGGTATATTTCTTTATCAAAATTAATCGATTAAGTAGAAATTCTATTTACAAGTCTGAAGGTTTCATAAGATATTCTAAGGGTTCTTGTCTAAATGAATGTCAATTCAAAATCTTACAAATGGACCCCTAAAGTGGATTGAAGTTAGTGTCTATATTCAGTATTGTTACCATCCTCGAACCAACCCTCTAAAGAAACATTTCTTAGTGTTCAATTAGAGATCTAGAATCAGCAAACATCCTAACAATGAACATAGGCCTCCATCTCTCCACACTCACCAAATAGGTTGCTACATCCAAGGTCCCTCAAAAAGGGAAATTCGCAAATCTTCCTCGGTTGTGAAACTGAACTAGATAATAATCACTAGGTAATAAGTCAATGAATTTATAAGGTTTCCCTTTCGGCTACCATCTTAGTTACCTTTGTTAGTTGTAGTTTCCTGATAATCGTTGCAATCCTCACCATTTTCAAGAATGGATGGATGAGGCCCCTTGCGATTTTGATGTGCTAGTTAATGCAGTTCTTAATTTCCAGATGTAATATGTGCACGAACTTGATACACATGGGCCGTGCATCGTCAAAGAACCAATTTGGTTCAAACAACAGTTCATTTGGTTTGATGTTTTGATGATAACAAAACAAGAGAATAATTTATCTATTAATTATTTGTTCAAGTGTACAAGATGTGCAAGATATCCAACAATATAAGATACACGCTTCCTAATGCAGGACTAAGAAGAACAAGAAGACTGGCCAGAGCTATTCGACAAGAAAAATCAACATTAGAAGATTAAGACAAGTTGAATCTCAATAAGAAGACAAGTGTGCATACTTAAGCATCTGGAGTATAAACACATATGCATCGACGTGAAGAATGGGGCCTAATCAATTAGGGCGTGCTAAAAAGCACTATATATATATATATATATATATATATATCATTCTAAGTGTTCTTATTAGGTTCTAATCATCCATTAATTACAAACGTGAGATAAGAAATATCAACTCTTAGAAGCTCTAACTCTCCTAACGCCATCATCCTAGACCATTCAAACACTATATCTTAAAGTTTTCCCTTAGACTGATATCAAATCAATTCAAATCACCCAAGACTTATCCAAGGGCTTGAATAAATTATAACGAGCATTACTAATCCTATAATTACATCTTAACATCTGAACCAGTGTAGTTAGTATCGCACGAATCGTACGACTCAAATCGCGATACGAGTCAAAATCAGAGGCAAACGATGCATATCGCAAGGCGAATCGTTCTTGTCACCGAATCGCTCCATGAATCGCTTGTATCGTGCCGGAATCGTAGGAATCGCGATTCAAGAAGGAATCGCACGATTCTGGAACAAATTTCTATCGGGTCGGGTCACGCTGCCGTGTTCGCAGAAGACAGAAAATTAGGGTTTCCGTCGCGAGGAAGAAGACGATTGGTGGTTGAAACGCAGCGTTTTGGGATCTAGTGAGTGAAACGCTGCGTTTTGGTTAGTGAAACGCTGCGTTTTGGTTAGTTAAGTGGTGCGTTTGGCTACTGATACTACTCTGTTTAAAAAACAGATTTTTTATTTTAAAATGAGGGGCTATTTCGACATTTCATTTTTTTACACCTCTAAAATCCCAACTTCCTCTCCACGTTTCTCTCATTAGAAACAGAACGTTTTCTCTGCTCTGCTTTCTTTCAACGTCTTCTTCTCTGCTGCGATTCACACGAAACTCTTCTTTCAACGTCTTCCTTGTTTCTTCTTTCAAAGGTAATTTCGATTCCTCTTCTTCTTCTTCTCTACTTGATTCTGCTTTTTTCGTTTCCTCTTCCTCTTCTACTAAAACCCTAACTTTTCTTTTATTCTTCCACTACTCTGTTTTGTTGCTTCATAGTTTATCTATCCAATAATGAGTCAAGCAAAGAAGAAAAAGGAGGTAGATACTAGATATTACATGGAAACATTGTTCATCTGAACCACCTAATAGATTGTATGTGACTTGCGGATATTGCAAACATTCTTGTTGGGGTGGTATTGCAAGAATGAAACACCATCTTGTTGGGATGATGTTTTTTGGGGTTGAATTAAACACTTGTTATGTTTATTTATGACTTGAATTATTTTGAACTTCATGTTTTTTTGCTAATGCTACCTTGGATTTAGTCAAAAATGTTATATATATTTATGTTCATGTATCTTACGATACACGATACGATACGATACACGATTCAGTTTATGGGCCTAACGATACATGATGTGTATCCCGATTTGATAACACTGATCTGAACTACCATTACAACAATTTATCTTCTTAAATGAACCACTTCAAAGGGCATCCTTAGGGAATCAACTAAAGGTACTCAATTCATCTGAATTGGTCCGTTCACAATAGCAACATGACGCAATCATTCAACAAGATAATTCAATCAATTAACACTTAGGTACAACACATAATCATATTGAATTAGCATGTAGAACAGACTCAAGAGCTTGCACACCATATCCTCTTGGATTTATTGATATGCTTTGGGCTTGTTTATTTTTATTCGTCGTTAATCCTTTTATTGTAATCAAGTCTTGCATATCGCAAACAACCCATTCTTGTATTTAAAACTTAGGCCTCTTTAGCCAAACTACAAGGAGTGTGAGTATTGGCGAGAGGCCTCTAGGTGCTTTGCTTTTTAAACTTTGTAAGAGTTTCTAAAGTCTAACCCTACGTTTGGATGGAGTACGTTTAGAGGGTAACGTAATTTTTGGAGGATTTGAAACATTTTTAGTTCAAAATTTTGAACTAAAATATTCCAATTCCCCTCAAAAATTACATTCCCCCCCTAAAAATACCCTATCCAAACACTCTCTAATAGTTTCTAGTTTTGTAGAAGAAAAACAACACATTTAGTAGATAGAGTTGGGAATAAAACTACAAAGGGGCCAACTTGCAAAAAAGATTGAGAACTTTGTAATCTCTCTTAGGGTTCTTAAGACTGCTCTTAGCAGCGTTTAGAATGCTCCCCTTCGATTTACACTCGTATAATTAAAAAGTTAGGGTACCGTTCAGCTTGAATATAGACTTAAAAATGAATTTTATCGCCCAATTAATTGGTTAGCCTGAGTCGCCTAACCTACTAGGTCCTCCTAAAATGCACTTAACATATTAGAAAAAACTATTTAACATATTAGAAAAGGACGTATTGATTAGGTCCCTAACTGATTAAGTCCTTACTAAAATTTGTACAGGCAAAAAAACTAACTAACGGATTAAAATTTAAAAAACATGCCCCAACTGATTAAGACCTCTCCAGATCATATAATGAGCCTCCCACCCAATTATTTTTGACCAATCCCACCCAATTATTATATACCCATTCTAATCAACTAGGGAATGAGTTCATCAATATTATGCTATTCCAACATGAATTCATAGTTTGATGGCTTACTCTTATAAATTAATTCATATTTTTCCACAAGAATTAATGATATTTCTAAGGGCTTTTCTACCCCTATTAAGATCCGAATCACTTAACGAGATTCAAAACGCAACATACAACATATAAATACGTAATCATATATATTGTGGGCACCTTTTCCGCTGTGTTTGTTATTAGGAAAAGAGAAATACTTTATAAAACCAGACAAATGTTAGATGGTAAGGAAAGAAAAATAAGAAAAGTAAGAATAACAAAATAAGACACTTCATATGTAGTGTTAGTTGGTGCCTACAATTCAGTTTTTAGTGTATTTCTTATGTTTCTTACAAAAATTATTGTTACTAAATAGCAGTTGTTACAGATTAGGCCTAACCCATTACACCAAGGCCCAATACCAACAACAAATCCATAAACCAACGGCCAAGATCTAAACCCTAGATCGGACGGTCCTGGTCGATTGGGTCAAACATCCTTTTGACTCTATAAATAAGCATTCAATACAGTGTACAAGGTATGCTATCTGACCAATATTCTCACCTGTAACCTACTCGCTCCCTGACTTGAGCGTCAGAGTGTCTTTGCAGGTACCACACCACCCGGATTGGAGCTCGATTGATCAGGACCTTCATCTACCAACTATCTCGGATCGTCTGCAAGATCGGAGATACGGTACAGAACATTGGGGACCACAGTGGGAGGATCTTATAATCTAATTCCTCTCTCACTTCCTTGATCAACATATGGCTCCCCAGTTACGTCCTACGACGATCCCGAGTGTCATCGAGAGACCGGTTAAAAAACCGGTCCTGCAGCCGATCATCCAGCAGGTCACCCCGGAAGGAGTGGTAGTCACTATTCCAAACTCAACACGTGCCCGAAACTCAGCACGGGCTTTGGTTCACGAAAGCTTAGCCCGGAACCGACTTCCACCTCCCCTTCAGGCAGCCCCGGTATTGATCGATGTTGTTCAACAACTCCTCCAATTAGTGAATCGGCAAGCCGAGACTAACCACCAGCGCAACCAACGTTTCTCTCAGCTGGAAGCGGAAATCGCGGAACTTCGGGCTCGCGACATTTCGGATCGGAGTTCCCCTCAGCGCTATTCACCAAGGCGTAGGAATCATGGCCGCAGCCGTCACCGATCTCCTGCCTGGAGAAGACACTACCACCGCTCCCCACCTCGTCATAAAGGGGGGATGGGTCTCAGACTCCTCCAAGTCGGACTCAAGATGAAACCTACTTTCTGGAGAACTCTCCTCAGCATAGCTCGTCTTTGGCTTCCTCTTCTCTGAGACAACGTTCCAAAAGCCGGGAAAGATCCCTGAGGCATGAACGTCGGCGCCCTCGCTCGCGGAGGTCTCCCGACAAATACGATTATCGCCGAACCCCGCCCCGGGAGAAGTCGGTAAAGCGTAAAGGACCTTTCATTGCCAAAATCGATTTCTATCCGGTGCCGAGGCATCTTGAATAACCCCCCAAAGGCTTGATAATGCATGACGGTACGGGCGACCCTGATCGCCATCTTGACTATTTTGACACGGTGATGCAATACCGAAATGTCCCAGAGGAGATCAAGTGCCGAATTTTCTCCCTCGCCCTGGAGAAAGTAGCTTCAGACTGGTTCAGGTCCCTTAAATCGAACACCATCTCTTCTTGGGATCAGCTGACTAAGGTTTTCTCTACTCAATTTGCCCACTCCAAGAGCAAGCCAAAATCCTGGAAGGTACTGGCAGCCATTCGGCAAGGCGAGAATGAGCCTCTCCGAAACTACATAGAAAGATTCAATCGTGAAGCTGCACAAGTTCGGAATCTGGAAGACTCTTTCCGGCTTTACTTCATGGAGGTCGGACTTCGTGAAGGGAGTTTGTTTCAGACCGATGTCGGATTAAACAAACCCGAGACTCTCGCTGAGTTCCTCCATAGATCTCAGAAGTTTATCGATCATGAGGAAGGCATCGCAAGTCGGCCACTAGCTAAACCGAGAGGTTCTAAGCCCCGAAATGAGAAAGAGAATCAGAATGAGAAAGAACATCAAAACGACAGAGAGTCCAGGCCCCACAACCATCACCAAGTATATTCTGATCTTAACAAGACCACGGCCAAAATCTTGGCAGGTTGCATGAGCGCCGAGTTTAAGGATGTGAAGTTTCCCAATCCACTCCCTCACAGTCCGGGACAGTGTTCCAACAAGTACTATCGGTATCACCGAAGTAGCAGCCATGACACCAATCACTGCAATGCCTTGAAAGACGATATTGAAAACATGATCAAAATGGGGAAGCTTAGCCATTATGTCAAGAAAACGCCTCAGCAAGAAGGCGATGTCAAAGAGGAGAAGGACGACCCTAAAAGAAAGGGCAAAGCCAAGGAGGAAAACTCAGAGGAAGAGCAGGACTTCCAAAAGTCTAAAGGACGACCTATAATGATGGTTATCTCTGGCGGGTTCGCTAGTGAAGCGCCCGGGGAAACCATGAGGAGAAAGTGGAAAGAAATCATGAACGTAGCATCGACGTCGGCCTCACCGGACTTATCAAGTCGACCTCCTTTGGCTTTTGGCGATCAGGACTTGCTGGATGGGAAACCTAATAAGAATGTGCCACTGCTGATTAGGCCGTAATGGCCAATGTCAAGATAAGAAAAAACTTGGTTGACCAAGGGAGCTCAACCGACGTCATCTTCGTCGATCTCCTCCAGAGGATGAAAATTTCAGAGGAGGGCCTCACTCCTTACAAAGGAATGGACCTCTCTGGATTCAACGGGTCCCGAACCAAACCACTTGGTTTTCTAGAGTTGATGGTCACCTATGGAGAGGAACCGATGGTTCGAACTGTTTAAACCAAGTTCCACTTCTTGCCTTGTCCCTCAATCTACAACTGCAAAATTGGAAGACCGACTCTAGGAAGGCTCGAAGCGGTAACCTCCACTGTCTACCTGAAGATGAAGTTCTATTCTCTCTGAACAAAATCATTACCCTCAATGCCGACTTAGAGTCCACGGAGAGGTGTTTTTATCTACACATGAAGGCAGATAACAAGGCTACGGAGGAAGGGGATCCCCCGAGGAAGTTTGGAAAGGTGTGAAGATAAAAGGAAACGACAAAACTGCCAATGTCAACGTGTCAGATCTGGATGCAAGGTATGATCCAGATAGCTCAGAAGAGGAGAATGATGATGACCTGACTAGAGAGCTGAAAAGAAGAATTAAACCGCCTCAACCTGATGGGGAGTTTGTTGAAGTCCAGCTACGGGACGACCCGTCGAAGACAGTTAGGATCGGTGTCGATCTATCTGAAGAAATGAAGGCTGAGCTGGCACAATGTATAAGAGATCATGTCGACCTCTTCGCTTGGTTGGCTAAGGACATGCCTGGAATCCCTCCGGAGGTCGCCTGTCAACAACTCGCGATCAACCATGAGGCTAAGTGGGTCAACCAGAGGAAAAGAGCTCAGAGTGGGGGAAAAGCGGCTACTGCTGCTAAAGCCGTGGAAGATTTAATTAACGCAAAGTTTGTAACGGAAGTCAGATTATACCGATCTCAATAAGGCATGTCCCAAAGATGCCTTTTCGGTTCCCAGCATTGATCGCCACGTCGATAATGCCTCTAGTTTTCATTTATTGTCTTTAATGGATGCATATTCCGGTTACAATCAAATCCCGATGTTCCCTCCTGACCAGGAGAAAACCGCTTTCATGACTAACCGCAGTAATTTTCGTTACCGGGTTATGTCGTTCGGTTTAAAAAATGTCGGAGCTACATATCAAAGAATGATGAATAAAGTCTTTCGAAAGAAAATCGGGCGCATCGTTGAAGTCTACCTCGACGATATGATCACAAAGAGTAAAGGGGAGAATCTCCATGTGGCCGATCTCAAGGAGATACTTGCTGAGGTTCGAAAGAATAACATGAGATTAGACCCGAAAAAATGTACTTTTGGTGTCCGAACTGGAAAGTTCCTCAAGTTCTACCTTACCGAGAGAGGCATTGAGGCCAATCCGGATAAGTGTCGAGTTGTGACCGAAATGTGCACGCCAACCACTAAGAAGGAAGTTCAAAATCTCAATGGCATGATCGCTGCTTTATCTCGTTTCATATCAAACACGGCCTTCAAATCGCTTCCATTGTTCAAGTTACTTAAGAAAGAAGTGGACTTTGAGTGGACTATGGAGCAGGATGAGGCCCTCACGCAGCTCAAAAAGGTTCTTTCCGAACCGCCGATCCTAACTCGGCCTAACCAGGGGGAAACTTTATATCTGTACCTGGGGATTTCAGAAGAGGCGTTAGGTGCCGTTCTGGTACGCGAGATGGAGGCCGGTCAAAGTCCAGTTTATTTTGTAAGCAAAGCGCTGCAAGAACCGGAGAGCCAATACCAAAAAATTGAGAAAATTGGGTTCGCTTTGATTATTGCAGCAAGCCTCCTGCAACCTTACTTCATCGCCCATCAGGTTGCAGTGCGGATGAACCATCCTATTCGACAAATCCTACACCGACTAGATCTCGCAGGAAGAATGATTAAATTGGCTGTTGAACTTTCGGAATTCAAAATAAAATACGAATCATAGACAGCAATGAAGACCCAGGTCCTCGCTGATTTCGTCGCAGAAATGACTCTTGTCGACCCGGAGGGCGAAGTGTGGATCTTGCATGTAGATGGATCCTCAAACCCAAAAGGCAGCGGATCCGGTATGATGTTGGAAAGTTTTGGCGGCGTTGTAATCGAGGTATCCCTCACTTTC
The DNA here is from genome assembly GCA_963573325.1 of Astragalus glycyphyllos. Lineage (NCBI taxonomy): Eukaryota > Viridiplantae > Streptophyta > Magnoliopsida > Fabales > Fabaceae > Astragalus > Astragalus glycyphyllos. Next base: position 8,836,459 of record OY754314.1, on the reverse strand, counting down.
GGATTTCTGACTTCGAATAATCAAGCAGAGTACGAAGCATGCATTGTAGGACTCCGGTTAGCTCTAGACCTCCGAGTCAATCAGGTTTGTTTGAATACAGATTCTTTTGCTGGTAGTCTCCCAGATCGGGAAACAATATGAGACCAACGATCCGACCTTGCAGAAATACTTGACGCAGGTTAGGGGATTGTTAGCTCGGTTCGAATCAGCTGAGATTAAGCATGTTCCAAGTGCAAAAAATCAAAGGGCGGATAATCTATTCAAACTCGCCAGCACCAAAATTCCTGGATACCACTGATCTGTTATCCAGGAAATGCTCCATAAACCTAGCGTCTACCCTAACCCGGAGTTCACCTTGACTATATGTGTAGTAGAGGAAAGCCAAGACTGGATTGCCCCACTAATCGGGGGGACGAGCATCTGGACCCTCATAAGGCCAAACTAATTAGGAGGAAGGCGTCGTCTTTCTCCGTGATCGACGGGATCCTCTACAGGAGAAGCCTCTCTTCACCATTGCTGAAATGCATTGAAGGTGAGGAAGTAGATTATGTCTTAGCTGAAATTCACGAAGGAATTTATGGACAGCACCTCGGAGGAAGGTCCCTGGCCAGGAAAGCTTTAAGGGAGAGATATTTCTGGCCGACCATGGAAATCGATGCTAGGAACCATGTTCAGAAATGCCAGAAATGTCAAATCCGTGCCAATGTCCATGTGGCCCCCTACCGAGCTTACCAGCCTCACCTCCTCATGGCCTTTTGCATGGTGGGGGATCAATCTCTTGAGGCCTTTCCCGACTGCACCTTGCCAGGTCAAATACTTTATTTCACAAAATGGATCGAAGTTAAACAATTAGCCTTTATTAGCGCAAAGAGCTGCATGAAGTTTTTCAAGAAAAGCATCATGACCAGGTTCGGGATCCCCGAAGTAGTCGTCACAGATAACAGAACCCAGTTCGCTGACAAAGGCTTCAGGAAGCTCATGGCCGACCTTAAGATCAAACATCGTTTTACCTCGGTAGAGCACCCCCAGACAAACGGGTAGGCCGAGGCGGCCAACAAAGTAATCCTCAATGGACTAAAAAAATAGCTCGACGATGCCAAAGGGAATTGGTGTTGAAGAACTTCCTTATGTCTTATGGGTCTACAGAACCATCCCTCAGAGCTCTATGGGGGAGACACCTTTCCGACTCTCCTATGGGAGTGAGGCGATCATCCTGGTGGAAATCGGGGAGCTAATTTGGAGAACAACCAATCCAAAGTCACCAGAAGACAACAACTAAGCCTTGAGGGAGGAGGTCGACCTAGTGGAGGAAGTCCGAGGTGGAGCTTCCTTCAAGGAAGCAATGGTTAAGCAGAGGATAGAAACTCGGTACAACTCAAAGAACGCCACACAAGGAAAACTCATCCCCAATTGGGAAGGACCTTACCGGGTGGTAACTAAGATCGGTAATGGCGCTTTTGAGTTGGAAACCCTTGAAGGAAAGACGATCCTCCGGACTTGGAAAGCTACCAAACTTAAAAGATATTACAGCTAGTTACCGTATGAGCCTAAAGGCACAATGTATTCTGATTTTGTAAACATTTTCCCATCTAGTTACCCTTCATTTTGTTAAGAAAATTAAAGTTTTGAGGATGAATGGAACGACTTGGGACCGATCAAACGATCGCCCCAAAGTTCCACCCTAAACCGGAACCCGAGCCACTGAGCTCCACATCACAAGCGACCGAGGTAGTCGCAACCCATTGGGACGAGTTCAATCTAGGACGAGTCCTGGTAAACTTTCCCAAGGGCTACTAACATCTTTGGGATTCAATATTACTAAGATTAATGGCCAAGGTTGCCATTATCCTAAAGGATGAGTTCGATCTGGGTCGGGTCCTGGTAAACTTCCCTAAAGGCGACATACATGACTTGTGGAATAAACACAATCATAAAATTATTAACGAACACGAAATAAAGACCGACCGAAGTAGCGTATATAATTAAACGTGCAAAATATCACAAGTAACCCCAGATGCGGTCGGCCCCTCGAATTCAAGTTTCTTATCAATTACAAAAACAAAAGTCGACTCCTTTGCGAGCCTGGAACCTTTACAAAAATCAATTTTAGGACCCTAAACTAAGCATCGGAAGAAGGGGAGTAGATGATGGTGTGCTCTTTGATAACAGTGTCGATCTTAACGATCCGACCCTCCACCACGTCGTGATCTGCCTTCAATATCTCCTCATCAGGAGTGAAAGAAGGGAGGAGCACAACCACCTGCTCAAGGACCTTCGCAAATCCCAGCGCGCCCATCTCAAGAGCATCTGTCGCAGTATCGGCCACCTCCAGTTCCGGTTTCCGTTTCTTCTCTTTGGTAATCTTCAGCTCAGCTTCAAGCTCAGTAATCCAACTTTGTAGGTCGAAATTGGAATTGGTCCCTTTCTCCTCTCTAGCTTTTTTCAGCTTAGCCTCGAGCTTTGACGCCCGATTTTGGAGAGTTGAAATTGTCTCAGCTGCCTGTTTCTCTTTAGCCTCAGATCCTGCAAGCTGAAGCTCAAGCTCTTTGACCTTGCCAGTGAGTAAAAGTAATGTGCAAGTGTACACAGTCTACAACAAGTAATATAGAGAAGATGAGATCATACCCACAGAGATTGGATTAATTTCTTATGCTTAAATATAAAGAGAGATTAGTGCAGAGTAAACTACTAACAAATGGGTGATGTTGGTGTGCAAACAGAATGTAAACAAGTTATGAAAGATGTATGAAAGCAGTGGAGAATGATATTTGGGATGTTCTTTACCAAGTAAATTTTTTTAAGAGTTTTGTGTTTATATGTGGTGCAGGTGCACTGAATGCAGCTGCATTAGAAATGTACCTTTCAGTCACTGTCTTTAGAGTTTCATTACAAGCTCTTATGTCTAAGATGCTAAATAAGTTCACTCCTGTATTTTAAGTACCCACGGTATCACCCTAAGGACTATGCTATCCTATGTCTAGGACTTAGCATGGATTTAACAAAATTTGCTTTATTAAAATAACTTTAATAAAGTTTCTTACCCTTATTAGTTCTTGAGTTCTAATTGTAAACCATGTCTGTATTTACAACTCTACTTATTCTAAGAGATCAACCTTAAAATAAGTGTCGGAAGAAGTATCAAACAAGAAGTAAAATACACACCACACATGAACACAATAAATTGCTTAAAAGATCATTATAAGGTTAAAACATCCCAACCAAATGAGTTTAGCTCATGTTAGACATTGCAAGGCATATATAAACGAAAAGATCATATTCATATAAGTGAAATCACAACAAAAGAAAAGAACAAGGTAAGGGTTACACGGGTTGAAGATCTTTTGCATGAATTCCCAAGCAATGCAGGTGCACTAACTTCACTGCACGTAGCTAGCTCTACGTAGAAGTGAAGAAAGAAGTTGTCAATTCCTTTCTTACCTTCCTTACAACATAAAAACTATCTAAAACTAATTCTAAGTATATCTTGTTGATATCTTGAGGTGTGTCTTCAAATGAGAAGTGAGGGTCCTTTTATAGCCTTCAAAAAGTGAGCCTTCCTTGGAGATTAAGTTAACTTGAGGGTTGAACCATGGTTAATTTCTGATCTACCAAAAAAGTAATTTGAATTCCACACTCAAACACAAAGGGGGATCCAATAATGAATGGCCAAGTGTCCCTAGGTGAATGACTCTTCCAAGCTAATCTTTTTATGGTAGGCGCCGAATTTTGCAAGTTGCGTGTGACCATGTGATTAAGCATGACGTCATCTATGAAGTGTTGGTGCATCTTGATGGTTTAAGAATGCTTCATGCATAGTTTGTCTGTTTCCAGTGCAGGTGCACTTGATGCAGGTGTACCGTTGTGTCCTGTTTATTTCTTGATGCAGGTCCACCTTGGTGCAGGTGCACTGTTATATCCTGGTGCAGCAGCATCAACTGCAGGTGCACTGAACAAACACATCAAAAAACCAAAATATATGCCAAATGCTTAATCATGAGCATAACCCTTCAATAAACTCTTAATGTTGTTATTTTATTTATTTTACTACTTATTCTTACTTAGAACTTAGCAATTATTAAGCTTAGCTGCGTAAATAACTCTATATAAAATAGAGTTATCACACTCCCAAACTTAAATCATTGCTTGTCCTCAAGTAATGACATGAAGAAAAACACAAATAAGAATTGTATAATTAAGAAGGACAGATCAACTAATATCTTTTCAAAGAATGAATTTTCAAGTGATGTATTCTTTGAACTTCTTTCTTCAGGAATTTTGTATTTGTGCCTTTGTTTTTCAAAATATCCAAGGTTATTAAAACTCATTTATGTGAGTGTGTGCCCCACTGAAATTGGATCAGTTCCAAAACTAAGTAAAAAGGTTCTCTTAGCCTTTGAAAAGTTTAGATCACGTTTGGTCAAACTAATTTTTTTTCAAAATATAGACTAGACTAACAACTTCCTGAAGTATTGGGGTGTTTCTAAGCACAACAAGGGGCTTTGAATTTGAGCATTTCAAAACTGTTGAGTCAATGCAGTATTCCTATTTTTGGAGGTTTTTCTTGATGTAGATGCATTGAGTGCAGGTGCATCAGATTTCTGAAGTGCAGGTGCACTGGACTTTTGTGGTGCAAGTGCACTAGATTTTTGCTGTGCAGATGCATTTAGTGCAGCTGCACTGATACTACTTTCTAGACTTTGTAGCATATATTTCCCTCCTCACTGACCCCTTTTTGCATACTTTTTTGTTTGATTTCTTTCTTTCTTCTTTTTCTTTTTCTTTTTGAATTTTTCTTTCTTTTCTAATGCATTTTTGGAAAGGGTACAGTTTATGACTCATGCTAATATAGCTGGTTACAATCACTTTTGACACTTTGTAGTATATTTTGATAACCTATGGCATTGACTACTCTAAGTTTCTCATACTCAGCCTTAATATTCATGGAAACTCCCCCAAAATTAATTCTTTATGCTCTTCTATATTTTTAATAAAAATTTAGCTTTGACTTTAGCTTTCTAAAAATCTCTCTTGCATCAGATTGATTTTCAAATAGCCAGGTTCTTTTCAAAACTCAGTTTTGATGTGTCAAAGTAATAATAAAATTGGTTATTTTTAAGAAAAACCAGGCTTCTTTCTTTTTCTTCCTTTCATCATTAAAAATCAGTTCAAAGAAATGCATTTGTTTGTATTTGTGAACAAGATTGTAAGCTGAGCATACTTCAAAACTATCAAATCCTAGTTGAACAGAATTGATGCACCTAAAAACAGAATTTATGCACCTACTGTTTCTGAAAGAGAGTTGCTACTTTTGAAAACTGTTTAATGCATTTCATTCTACTTTGTTGAGTACATCTAATATTACTATTTAACTATAACTCTAACATAAACAGATAAACACATATCAAACACACATAGATAAACAGAACAAGCACACATAAACATATATAACAACAGATATATAAGTTGCTCCCCCCCCCCCCCCAATTTAAAGTTGAGCAGTGTCGTCACTGCTATTGAAGTTTCAAAACAATTGTTCAAAATGGGGAGAGGGGTTAGTACATAGTAAGGTAGTGCAAAATATGAAAACCATAGTACTTATAGCAAAATATTAAAAACAACATTAAAGTTTTACTCTTTCTTGGCTCCACTCCTGGGCCTTAAGCTGGATCTCACTGGCATGTGCTTGACTTTCTGCTTTTTTCTCTTAAGCTCCTCAAGCTTTGGAGCAGTTGGGGTCTCCATCACAGTTTTGGCAACCTCAGCATGTTTCTTGAAAAATTTCTGAGTGTTTCCCAGCTCTTCTCTTCTTTTTGCAGCAAGTTCCTCTAAGACCAGTTGTATGGTGGCCTCAAGGTTGGCTGGGGAAATTGTCACTGTCGGAAACTGCTGGGATACACCTGCATCAGATGCAGGTGCATCAGTTGACTGCTGATCAAGACCTCCTTTTCCATTCTTCCAATAAGAGCTAGTCTTTTCTCCTTCTTCTTTAGTTTCTTCTTCAATAACCTGTAGTTTTTCTGTTTCTATATCAGAAGGAATGTTAGCAAGCATCAAAATAGGACCAGATTTGATGGGTGGGGACTGATGTAGTTTTTGAGTTTGTGTTGGAAGAGGTGATGATTCTTCGGTGGCGGTTTCATTTGTTGGCTCTGTTTGGGTACTGGGTGTTGGTGATTTGGGTGAGTTTTCAGGATCAGGACTTGTAAGTTGTGGTTCTGATTGGGTGTTCTGAGGTGGTGGGGATGGTGATTTGTCTTGGTTAGGTGGAGGGGAATTGGGTTGTGGTTGATGTTGAGGGGGTGTGGATGATTTGTTTTGTGATGGTGAGGATTGGTAAGGTGGTGGTGAAGTATGTTGTGGTGGTGGTGATTGGTGAGGTGGTGAAGATGGAATAGGTTGTTGTTGTTGAGGGGGTGATTTTGGTGGTGATTGTGGAGTAGGTTCAGGTTGAGTTGTGGCTTGTGTTCTTGATTTGGAGGCATACTTCTTTCTTGCTGATGCCTCCATGTTTATCTCTCCATCTCCATTGTCTTCACTTTCCTCATCAACCTCCCTCTCAATATCCTTCACTGCCGTCTTTGATGCCTCATCTTCCTCTGTATCTTCCAACTCTTCACTCAATATTTCTGGCTCCTCCTCACTGACTTTCCTCTTCCCTTTCTGTTGTTGTTTTGTCACCCTCTTTCTTTTTGGTCTCACCTCTTTCTCCATCTCCTCTTCTTCATTCATTCCTTTTTCCTCCTCTTATCCTGGTGTTTGAAAGACCCAACTTGGAAACACAGGAGTTTCCACTCGTGTTGGCACTTGTGACATCTCCTGGAACCTTAGTTGTAGCCACTCATGCTGCTCTTGTTGGAATTTCCATACTGCTTGGTGCTTCTGCATCAGATGCTCTTGCACTAAACCAGTTGGTTCTTTTGTAATTTTTGTTCTTTCCTTAAACTCAGCAGACAATGGACCAGGAGGGCGATTCCTTAGTTCATTTCCATCTATTACAACCCCTTGCTTTATACATAACTCTTCCTCCCTTGGTATCTTGAATCTCGTCATAGAATTCTCTGACCACTTGCTCCACATAGTATGCCCTGTGTTGCACAAAGAGATCCCAATGGAGGTTTGCTACTGTTGACAAGAAAGATGGATTGGCCTTCATCATGTTATAGCCTCTCTCTGGCAGAAATTTCATGTCCCAGAAGTGTGTGTTTTCCTTGGATACCATTTCAGGAGCAGTTGAGTTCTTCTTTGATAACTGCTTGCTAGGTGTACCTGGGTGCAGTTTTACTAGAAGCCTTAATAGTTGAGTGATTTCGTACCATTTTTGGGTTTTGAAATTGTAGAGATTTTTGGGGGAAATGTGCGAGAGGTTGAAGATGAATTTGGGAATTTTGGGAAACTTTGAGAGAGAGAGAGAGAGAGAGAGAGAGAGAGAGTTTTCTGTTTTTGAGAGAAAGAGTGATTGTGAAAACGGTAACTATGGGGTAATGGGACAATTTATTGAGGAGGTGATTATGAGTTAGTGGGAGTTGATTTGATGGAGAATCTAGCCGTTAGGGGTATATGGCGTGACATGCATGTTAACGCGTCGCTAATTACGCAAGACAACACAATGTGTTAGCCTTAACCCATGATTACTCCTCTAATGAGCTGGCAATGTGAGAAAATTTTCAACCAAAAGGTTTTGAGAAGTTGATGCAGGAGCACTACGTTAAAGTGGTGCAGGTGCATCCGGTGCAGCTGCACTAAAACCTGTATTCCTACAAAACACTTAAAACATAAAATTGCACAAAATAACTTAATTAACACTCAAAAATCATGGGTTGCCTCCCATAAGCGCTTGTTTTAAAAGTCTTTCAGCCTGACTACCTCTAAGGATTTAGAGATTTTGAAAATGAGTGGTGACCTTATCTCTCACCACATGTTCACCATAGTACATTTTAACTCTTTGACCATTTACCTTGAAAGTGGTCTTTGTTGCTTCATCAAATAGATCAACTGCACCATGGGGATACACTTTGACTAGTTTAAATGGTCCTAACCATCTTGATTTCAATTTTCCAGGGAACAATTTCAACCTAGAATTGTATAATAGCACCATTCCACCTTCCTTAAGTTCTCTTCTTTAGATTCTTTGGTCATGCCAAGCCTTAGTTTTTGCTTTGTAAATTTCAGCATTCTCATATGAGAATTGCCTAATTTCTTCTAATTCATTTAATTCCAAAAAACCTTTGTGCACCTGCTTTGTTGAGATTAAAATTGAGCTTTTTGATAGCCCAAAAAGATTTGTTTTCCAACTCTACAGGTAAATGACATGTCTTGCCATAAACTAACCTATAGGGAGACATACCTAATAGTGTTTTAAATGTTGTCCTATATGCTCACAAAGCTTCATCCAAATGCAAAGACCAATCCTTTCTTGTGGGATTCACCATTTTTTCAAGCATTCTTTTAATTTCCCTATTTGATAGTTCAGCTTGTCCACTTTTTTGAGGGTGGTAAGCAGTAGCAATCTTATATTTCACCCCATATTTAGCAAGAAGGTTTTCAATGAGTTTGTTACAAAAATGTGAACCTTCACTTATGATTGCTCTTGGGGTGCCAAATCTAGTAAAAATGTTTCTTTGAAGGAATTTACTCACTGATTTGGCATCATTATTTGGTAATGCTACTGCTTCCACCCATTTGGACACATAATCTACAGCTACTAAGATATATAAATTGCCAAAAGAGGGTGGAAAAGGACCCATGAAATCCATTCCCCATACATCAAAAAGTTCAATTTCTAAGATATTGGTTCTTGGCATTTCATGTCTTTCAGAAATATTTCTTGTCCTTTGACATTTATCATAGGTTTTGACCATAAAATATGCATCTTTAAATAAAGTAGGCCAGTAATAACCTGATTGTAATACCTTAGCTGCTGTTCTGGTGCTTCCAAAATGTCCTCCATATGGTGCAGCATGACAGTGCAGGAGCACTGCTTGCTGTTCCCCTCTGGAATGCATTTCCTCATCAGTTGATCTGGGTACATTTTGTAAAGAAAGGGATCATCCCAAAAGTATTGTTTTATTGTGTGGAAGAAGCTCCTTCTTTGTTGATAAGTCATGTTCACTAGTACCACTTTGCTCACAAGGAAGTTAACTATGTCAACAAACCATGGTGTAGCTGCATTCGGTGCACGTGCACTGGATGCAGGAGCATTGTTGTCTGTTAAGGTAATTGCTAACAGTTTTTCATCAGGGAAGCTTTCCTTGATCTCTCCTTCCTTTGTACATGTTCCTTCACTTTCAAGTCTAGATAAATGATCAGCAACTTGGTTCTCCACCCCTTTTTTATCCATTATTTCAAGATCAAATTCTTGAAGGAGGAGAACCCATCTTATTAACCTTGGTTTGCATATTTTTTTGAAATTAAATACTTGATGGCAGAATGGTCAGTATAAACAATCACTTTGGTGCCAACCAAGTAAGATCTAAATTTATCAAATGCAAATACCACTGTTAGTAGTTCTTTTTCAGTAACTGTGTAATTCATTTGAGCTTCAATTAATGTTTTGCTAGCATAATATATAGAATGAAAGATTTTATCATACCTTTGGCCTAGGACAGCTCCTACAGCAAAATCATTAGCATCACACATTAATTCAAATGGCCTGCTCCAATCTGGTGTAACAATCACTGGTGCAGTCACCAATGCCTTTTTAAGTTTCCGAAATGCCTCCATACAAGATTCATCAAAGTTGAAGGGTGCATCATGTTGGAAGAGTACACATAATGGCTTGGATATTTCTGAAAAATCTTTGATAAATCTTCTGTAGAAGCCTGCATGGCCTAAGAAGCTCCCGATACCTTTGACAGTTGTTGGAGGTGGCAATTTTTCATTCACTTCAATCTTGGCTTTGTCCACTTCAAGACCTTTCTTTGATACCTTGTGGCCAAGCACAATGCCTTCTTGCACCATAAAATGGCACTTCTCCCAGTTTAAAACTAGATTTGTTTCCTCACATCTTTTGAGAATTTCTTCTAAGTTTGCCAAACAAAGTTGAAATGTCTCTCCAAACACTGAGCAATCATCCATGAATACTTCCATTGATTGCTCAATGAAATCTGAGAATAAGGACATCATGCATCTCTGGAATGTTGTGGTGCATTACATAGTCCAAATGGCATCCTTCTAAATGCAAAGGTGCAATAGGGACATGTAAATGTTGTTTTCTGTTGATCATTTGGCTCAATTGCAATTTAATTGTATCCTGAATAGCCATCCAGAAAACAACAGAATTCCTTGCATGCTAATCTATCCAGCATCTGGTCTATGAAGGGTAAAGGAAAGTGATCCTTTTTTGTAGCCTTATTGAGTTTTCTGTAATCCATACATATCCTCCAACCTGTGACAGTTCTGGTGGGTATCAATTCATTTTTCTTATTGGCTATAACTGTCACACCCCCTTTCTTTGGTACACATTATACAGGGCTTACCCATGCACTATCTGAAATGGGGTATATGATGCCAGCATCTAGCCATTTAATGATTTCTTTCTTTACAACCTCTTTCATAATTGGGTTCAGTCTTCTTTGACCTTCTATGCTGTTTTTGGAGTTTTCTTCCAAAATGATTCTATGCATGCATATTGAAGGGATGATTCCCTTGATATCTGACATTTGCCATCCTATAGCTTTCTTATGCTTCTTTAAGGTACTCATGAGATCATGCTCCTGCTTTGTTGATATGTCAGAAGCAATGATAACATGGAGAGTATCATTTTCCCCTAAGAAAGCATACTTAAGATGTTGAGTCAATTCTTTCAATTCAAGCTTAGGAGGTTGTTCTATGGATGGTAAATTCTTTGAGGCTAGGATCTTCAAGATGGAGAGGTTCATATGTCCTTGTCCATGCCTCTTTGACTGGATTTTTGATTGCCAGAATGTCATCTTCCAAGTTTTCTACATCTGGCAATGCAAGTGCATCAGGTGCAAGTACACTGTTCAAATGATCATATTGTTTGTGGAACTGCTTCTGTGCACCAGTTGATCTAGAGAGATTATGGATGAACATTCTTCAGAGTCCTCTGCAGGATACTTGAGAGCATTCACCACACTGAATTCCACCTCTTGATCATTCACTCTCATGGTTAGTTCACCCTTTTGTACATCAATGAGTGTCTTTCCAGTTGCCAAGAATGGTCTTCCAAGGATGATTGACACTTCTTTATCTGCATCAAAATCAAGAATAACAAAATCTGCAGGAAACACAAATTTGTCAACCTTGACCAATATATCTCCTATAATTCCTTCTAGATATGCTATTGATCTGTCAGCTAATTGAAGGGTCACAGTTGTAGGCCTGGCATTTCCAATTCCAAGTTGTGTAAATATGGATTTAGGCATCAAGTTGATACTTGCACCCAAATCACATAATGCATGACCAGTATAAAACTTTCCAATTGAAAATGGAATTGTAAAACAGCCAGAATCCTTCAACTTCCTAGGAATTTTGTTTTGCATTAATAAACTACATTCTTTTGACATTGCAACTGTTTTAAAATCCCCTAATCTTTTTCTTTTTGTAAGCACATCTTTCATAAATTTTGCATAATTAGGCATTTGTTGAAGTGCTTCAACTAAGGGAACATTGATGTGTAATTGTTTCAATACCTTAAGCAATTTACTAAATTGTTTCTCCTCATGAGCTTTTTTCAATCTTTGTGGATAAGGAGGAGGAGGGTATTCAGGAACTAACCTTGGTTGTGGAACATGCACATCATCAGATGCAGGAGCATTGGATGCTTCAGCATCTTGTGAATTTTTTTCTTTTCTGTTTTTCTCATTTTTTTCATTTTTTTCATTTTCTTCCTTACCTTCACCTTCTATCTCATATGGTTCTGAAAGATCTTTCCCGTTTCTCAGGGAAATAGCTTTCATATGTTCCTTATCTTGCCTTTGTGAAGTTGTTGCTTCTGTATTTGATGGTAGAGATGCATTTGGTCTTTGATACAGAGCTGTTGCTAATTGCCCACTTGATTCTCCAAATTTTTGATGGAAGCATCTTGAGCTTGCCTAACTGTTCTGGCTTCACTTATGAAAGATTTGAGCATGGTTTCTAAGGAGTTATCATTGGTAGGTGGAGGTTGTCTTTGGTAGTTCTGAGATTGGAATCCTGGTGGAGTCACTGGTGCAGATGCACTGTTATTGTTCCATCTGAAATTTGGGTGATTTCTCCCTCCAGGGTTATAGGTGTTTGAGTAAGGGTTATTATTCCTAATTATATCCTACATAATTGACAGAAATAGGGTTGCTAGGACATTCTTCAAATAAGTGACGTCCTCCACAATATACACAACTGACTGTTCCTTGAGGGGCTTGTTCTATGGCTGCTGCAGTTGTTTCTGTTGATGCAACTACACTAGATGCAGGTGCACTAGTTGAAGTGAAATTTTTGATCATGTTTGCTAGTGAGGTTACTTGGGTAAACAGGGCTGATACTTCACTAATTTCATGTACCCCTGATGTTTTCTTTTGGGCACTCACCCTCTCAGTAGGCCAACTAGAACTATTAGTAGCAATTCTTTCAATCAATTCACAGGCCTCATTGTATGATAGGTTCAATAACACACCTCCATAAGATGCATCAAACATTATTCTGGTTTGAGGTTCTAAACCATTATAAAAAGTTTCCATTTGAATAATGACAGGCAGACCATAATGTCGACATTTTCTTAAAAGTTCTTTCCATCTTTCCCATGCTTCAAACAATTATTCAAATTCTTTTTGTCTAAAAGATGTAATATCATTTCTCATTCTCACATTTTTTATGGGCAGAAAATATTTTGCTAAAAACTTTTCTGCTAGTTCATTCCATGAATGGATAGAATTTAGTTCTAAAGAATTTAACCAAGATTTAGCCTTATCTTTCAAGGAATATGGAAATAGCTTTAATCTAAATGCATCTTCACTAACACTAGGAATGATAAAGTTACTACATACTTCTAAAAACTGTTTTAAATGCAAGTGGGGATCCTCAAGAAGAAATCCACCAAATTGACCAATGGTTTGGAGCATTTGAAACATCATGGGTTTAAATTCAAAATGCACAGCATCAATATGAGGTCTTGCTATGCTTGTTTGCATATTTTGATGATTAAACATAGCATAGTCCATCATTGGCCTATCTCTATCATTAATCATACCTATAGGACCCATGTTGATAAATTGATTTCTGTGATCATCTTCAGGTTCATGATGAGAGCCAGGACCTCCTCTAACTGAGGCTGGTCTAGAGCCTTGTCCTTCACCTAGTTGAGACATTGAATAACTGCAACTTTGGAGTCTTTGCTTTTGGAGTCTAAGCAACTTCCTAAATCTTCTTTCTGGTTCTGGATCTAAACTATATTCTGGTGATTTGGACCTGTGCATATGTTAGAGCATCATGTGCTCCAGCACTGAGAAAAAAATACCAGAGTAATAAACACTAATTTACTATATATCTAAACAACAACAAAATTAATGGCAATCCCCAGCAACGGTGCCAAAAACTTGGTGTGAGAAAAAGTAATGTGCAAGTGAACACAGTCTACAACAAGTAATATAGAGAAGATGAGATCGTACCCAAAGGGATTGGATTAATTTCTTATGATTAAATATATAGAGAGATTAGTGTAGAGTAAACTACTAACAAATGAGTGATGTTGGTGTGTAAACAGAATGTAAACAAGTTATAAAAGATGTATGAAAGCAGTGGAGAATGATAGTTGGGATGTTCTTTACCAAATAAATCACTTTTAAGAGTTTTGTGTTTATATGTGGTGCAGGTGCACCAAATGCGCTGCATTAGAAATGTGTCTTTCAGTCAATGTCTTCAGAGTTTCATTACAAGCTCTTATGTCTAAAATGCTAAAGAAGTTCACTCCTGTATTTTAAGTATCCACTGTATCACCCTAAGGACTATGCTATCCTATGTCTAGGACTTAGCATGGATTTAACAAAGTTTGCTTTATTAAAAAACTTTAATAAAGTTTCTTCATTAAAACACTTACCCTTATTAGTTCTTGAGTTCTAATTGTAAATCATGTCTGTATTTACAACTCTACTTATTCTAAGCGATCAACCTTAAAATAAGTGTTTGAAGAAGTATCAAACAAGAACTAAAATGCACACACCACACATGAACACAATAACTTGCTTAAAAGATCATTACAGGTTAAAACATCCCAACCAAATGAGTTTAGCTCATGTTAGACATTGCAAGGCATATATAAACTGAAAAGATCATATTCATATAAGTGAAATCACAACAAAAGAAAAGAACAAGGTAAGGGTTACACGGGTTGAAGATCTTTTGCATGAATTCCCAAGCAATGCAGGTGCACTAACTTCACTGCACGTAGCTAGCTCTACGTAGAAGTGAAGAAAGAAGTTGTCAATTCCTTTCTTACCTTCCTTACAACATAAAAACTATCTAAAACTAATTCTAAGTATATCTTGTTGATATCTTGAGGTGTGTCTTCAAATGAGAAGTGAGGGTCCTTTTATAGCCTTCAAAAAGTGAGCCTTCCTTGGAGATTAAGTTAACTTGAGGGTTGAACCATAGTTAATTTCTGATCTACCAAAAAAGTAATTTGAATTCCACACTCAAACACAAAGGGGGGTCCAATAATGAATGGCCAAGTGTCCCTAGGTGAATGACTCTTCCAAGCTAATCTTTTTATGGTAGGCGCCGAATTTTGCAAGTTGTGTATGAGCATGTGATTAAGCATGACGTCATCTATGAAGTGTTGGTGCATCTTGATGGTTTAAGAATGCTTCATGCATAGTTTGTCTGTTTCCAGTGCAGGTGCACTTGATGCAGGTGTACCGTTGTGTCCTGTTTATTTCTTGATGCAGGTGCACCTTGGTGCAGGTGCACTATTATATCCTGGTGCAGCAGCATCAACTGCAGGTGCACTGAACAAACACATCAAAATACCAAAATATATGCCAAACGCTTAATCATGAGCATAACCCTTCAATAAACTCTTAATGTTGTTATTTTATTTATTTTACTACTATTACTACTTATTCTTACTTAGAACTTAGCAATTATTAAGCTTAGCTGCGTAAATAACTCTATATAAAATAGAGTTATCACACCCCCAAACTTAAATCATTGCTTGTCCTCAAGTAATGTCACGAAGAAAAACACAAATAAGAATTGCATAATTAAGAAGGACAGGTCAGCTAATATCTTTTCAAAGAATGAATTTTCAAGTGATGTATTCTTTGAACTTCTTTCTTCAAGAATTTTGTTTTTGTGCCTTTGTTTTTCAAAACATCCAAGGTTATTAAAACTCATTTATGTGAGTGTGTGCCCCACTGAAATTGGATCAGTTCCAAAACTAAGTAAAAAGGTTCTCTTAGCCTTTGAAAAGTTTAGATCACGTTTGGTCAAACTAATTTTTTTTCCAAAATATAGACTAGACTAACAACTTCCTGAAGTATTGGGTGGTTTCTAAGCACAACAAAGGGCTTTGAATTTGAGCATTTCAAAACTGTTGAGTCAATGCACTATTCCTATTTTTGGTGGTTTTTCTTGATGCAGATGCATTGAGTGCAGGTGCATCAGATTTCTGAAGTGCAGGTGCACTAGATTTTTGCAGTGCAGGTGCATTGAGTGCAGCTGCACTGATACTACTTTCTAGACTTTGTAGCATATATTGCCCTCCTCACTAACCCCTTTTTGCATACTTTTTTCTTTGATTTTTTTCTTTCTTCTTTTTCTTTTTGAATTTTTCTTTCTTTTTGAATTTTCCTTTTTTCTGAACTTGAGAGGAAGAAACATTTTGTGGAGGGAGGCATTCCATCTGCACCAGAGTTTACTGTCGTGTTCGATGTTGGAGGATGACGGCTTGATCTTCAAGATCTTCCACAATGACAGTTTTAAGAGGATCGGCATGCACAGCCTCATCCTGCCGAGGGGTCTGCTGAGGGGTTGCCTGAGCCTCAGAGCTGCTCATGCCCATGGCAGCTTTCCTTTCGGCCTTAGCCCTCATAGTGGTGAACTTGTCTGTGGTCGACATCCTATTTGCATAACAAAACAAAGTTCAAAACCAGTTAGAAAACTTGAACAAATAAAATTGAAATTAGGGGGGAAATTTGACCCTATCTAATACTCTTAAAACTGCTTTTCTAGTGTCGACCTTAGCCAAAGCCTCGGTGTCAAAACCCTTGCACGCAGGATCGGTATAAGGTATCTAATCGGCACAGTTGATCAAGATCACCTTGGTTTCTTTATCTTCCAAACTTAACCTCCCCTCACTAACAGTATATGCTTTGAGCTAACGATTGTAGTGAGCAAGGCTCCAACCAATAGGGAATTTGGTGGACTCCAGAAATTGTCCGTCATCGACGAAGAAGTACTTGTCTTTCCAAATCCCTTTCAAAGAGTCGGTGCAAGGTTTGAAGATCTTGGTATTTTTCCTTGCACGAAGGCTTACATGCTCCCAATGCTCTTTCGACCCTTCCTCATGCCTCCTGTTGATTTTGAATAGATGGAAGAGCAAGTTGACCGATACCGGTCTCTCTAAATGGAGGCACACTAGCTCGTTGGCTCGGAGGAAGGCTTATGAATTGGGATGAAGTTGTGAAGGGGCCAAGTTAAGTGTGCCCAGAACTTTCTACTAGAAGACGGTGAACGGAGGTCGGATATTCATAGTTGAAATCGTCACCTTATACATCACAAATTTAAGAGGGGAAGCCAAAACGGCGGCGTGTTGATCTCTCTCCATACCCTCTGCATTCCAGATTTGTCCTTTTCTCCCTGAGATTTTACTAATGAATTTTCTCACATCACATCCGGCCTCGTACTTGGATCGGATTGCCATTAAAGACTCGGAAATCCAAGAATATACCCGAGGGGTCGACAAAGGCACTAAGAGGGGAACGTCGATTGCTCCAACCCCGGTGCTGGCAAAACTCATTTGTGCCATTCCCATTATTCTGGCTTTCTTCTTCACCGTTCTCATTGTTTCGGCTTTCTCCTTCACCATCCTCGGTGTTTCGACTCACTTATCCACTCTCAGAGCTAGCCTTGGACCCGGACTTCGTACCCCTCAGATTCTTGAGAATTGGAGCTCCCTTGTTCATCCTCGGTCTGATCAGCTTCGGACGAATCTGACTCTACTACCACGACGTCAACGTGTCGATTCTCGTTCGGGAGATCCTCCACCATTAGCTCATTGGTTGGAACTTCGGGAGAATGATCGTCAGCCTGAACATCGTCCTCTACCTGATAACTTGTGAGCCGAATCTAGATGCTTTTGGACCTCAGGCTCGGTAGACATATCATTCTAGGGATGGGTCCCCGCCGAAGAAGTAGAACCGAAAGCCATCAGTTTTGCTATGTTCAGACGGTTGACGGAGATGACCCTGAGGGTTTGTTTCATCCTCGCCAGTTTGGACCTTCAGGAATGGGGGCATGCACTGTCAGGATCAAGCGACTCGATGGGTCTGCGACCAAGTCGGAACCCGAGCTGACGACCCCCACCCTGTGTATATTAAAACAGACAGGGGGAAGTCCCAGCCAAGATAAAAAGCAAGGCAAAAATACTAACCTCAGATACCAAAAGCTTGACGAAGTCGAAGTCCTTTGCAAAGACGGACAATATCACTCCACTGGAACGGAGAGACCCTCGCCACGATATGCTGAACCAGATTTTTTAGAGATCGGGGCTCGGAATGACGATGTGAAGATCGGTATTCAGAGCAAATGACAAAGTTTCGAAACAAATGATTGAGGATGGAACCCTTATATAGAGTGGGCCAAAGGCCACAGATTGGGATGAAGCCTAAAAGGCATGTCCAATCAACTACATTAATGACGTACGCGTGAAACGAAGCGCCATCATTACCCCATCCACCATCGAACGGCGTGTCCAACCAGCAACATCAATACCAGGCGCGCGAAACGAAGCACCATCATTGAACTGACACCTCGAGTCACTCGACAGACGTATTTATCGTTGCATAATAATGACATTATAGAACCGGACTCCTAGACAACTCAGAGCATGGGGCAGAAACCATGGGGGTACAAGCCCGACTTCGGAAATGGTCATGACTTGGAGTTGAGATCCTAGTCACACTGAGATGGGATTAGCAGGAACCCTCAGAAACATAAGACCGACTTCGAAGGTCGGACAACCTTACAAGTCAAGATTGCCTCCTATGCGACCCAACTTAGGGGGCAACTGTTACAGATTGGGCCCAATACCAACAACAAATCCATAAACCAACGGCCAAGATCTAAACCCTAGATCGGACGGTCCTGATCAATTAGGTCAAACACTTTGACTCTATAACTAAGCATTCAATGCAGTGTACAAGGTATGCTATCTGACCAATATTCCCACATGTAACCTATTCGCTCCCTGACTTGAGCGTCGGAGTGTCTTTGCAGGTACCACACCACCCGAATCGGATCAGAGCTCAATTGATCAAGACCTTCATCTATCAACTATCCCGAATTATCTGCAACATCGGAGATACGGTACACAACAACCGTGTTTTTTAAAGATTCATGGTGTATTATTATACTTTGCTTTATTTTTCTTATCATTCCTATAAAATAATTCACACCACATATTGCTCTCAGGAAAAATACATCTTGTATGATTCCAATTTGCAAGGATGACACGATAATGCAAATACTTACTATATTTTGAAAAGAGCCGTTATTCAAAAATAAATGGATTCTAAAACGCTTTTTTTAAATAAAACTGCTTCCACACCACATCAATCATAATCACAAATTTTATAATTATATATTCTTTTTACGGGATAGAAATACGCATGTCAAACAAGCATCATCATAAATCATATGATACTATAATATAATACACTAAAATTAACTTTCTTCTTTTTAACGCAGAGAATTTTTTATAATACACTAAAACTTACCGGTAAAAGATACAGATCCTCGTGGCCTACACATGCATTTTTTATTTTCACTATATTCTCAAGGCTTTTTTCTTAAGTAGAAAATTTGTTTCATGGATGATGAAATGATTCACAAATAATACTAGTATATGTATGTATAAGCTAGGATATTTATCCCTTAAAAAAAAGGCAGAATATTTATCCACTGTAAAAGAGAAATTCCCTGTACCAAACTCCTTGTGTCAGGACACAATAATTTATTAATTTACTAATGTTATAAATGTTAACTAGCTATACCCGTGCATACGCACGGGTACTGCCGTGTTCTTTATATTTTTGATTAACTTGGAAATTAATTAGTCCAAATATATTAAAAACAAATAAATATAAAAAAAATATAAAAAGTATTATTTTTAAAAATAATCAGTCTGGTTATCCCGTATTTTTTAGATACTAATGTCGTTATCCCGTGCTTTTAATACATCAGTGTAGTTATCCCATTTTTTAATAATAATAATATATTCGTGCAGTTATTCGTTTTTTTAATACATTAGTGCAGTTATCTCATTTTTTTAATAATAATCAGCAGTTTAAATAATCTTTAAATATTTTTCTTTTTTAGATAGTAAATTTAAAGTAGTTTTCAAAAATTATAATCAGCAGTTTAAATAGTCATTAAATATTTTTCTTTTTTAGATAGTAAATTTAAAGTAGGTTTCAAAAATTATAAGTATCAATAACAAATATTACTTTGAAGTAACAAAAAATAGAGCAAATATTTTTCACATGTTGTTTTGGAATTTTTTCTACCGGTTAAGTTGCGTAGTTTTGTAGATTAGTAGATGATAGTAGATAGTAAAAGATAGATGGTAAAGTTATATTTTATCCCGTGTTGAAGTTGCGCGTAATTATCAATGACAAAAATTAATTTATCCAGTGTTTATTTTATATCAGTGACAGTTATCTGTCCCTCTTTAAGTATCAGTGTCAGTATTGTTAGTATTTGGTTCCAACTTTTTTCCCTATTCTCTCTCCTCTAACTTTTACTTTTTGTTACTTTTTATGACACCAATATATTTGTGTAGTTTTGTAGATTAGTAGATGATAGTAGATAGTAGAAGATAGATATTAAATTTACAGTAGTATTATTTTATCCTGTGTTGAAGTTGCACATAATTATCAATGACAAATATTAATTTATCTCGTGTTTATTTTATAGCAGTGACAGTTATCTGTCCCTCTTTAAATATCAGTGACAGTGGTGTTAGTATTTGGTTCCAATTTTTCCCCTTTTCTCTCTCCTCTAACTTTTACTTTTTGTTACTTTTTATAACAACTCTCTCTCTCTCCCTTCATTTTTTAGACATTTAAAAAAAGATTGTTAAATATTTTTTTTTGAATTACCAAATTACCCTAAAAAAATTGATATTGTACTATTGTTTTTAGTTATGGACATTTTAGTTAAATTGGTGGTGGTTGTTTATCCAATAGTAGAGTAGACAAAAAGGGTTGGTCCGAACAGTAACTAGATTTGGATCCATCCTAATATCTCGAGTTCGAATCTTTAGTGTGAGAAAACTTTGTTGGAAGGTAAGAACCATTCGGGCCGACAAAACTGGCTACTCGTGGCCAACGAGGTTCCCCAACGTAAATTAGTTATCGGCAAAGCAGCAGGATACTGCGCGCCAATGGTACCCAAAAAGAATTGAGATTTTTTGTTTAATCTTTCAAAATTTGTTTACAACTACTTTTTGTCCCTAAGTTTTATTTTTCTTCAGTTTTAGTCCTTAATTACTTTTAATAGCGATTCATGACTTTTAATAGCACTTACAAAATGTCATAAAAGGCTATTAAAAGTCACGAGAGAGTAGTTGATGAAAAAACAAAAGTTGAGGATCAAAAGTAGGTGAGAAATTTTTCAGGGATTAAAACAAAAAAACTCAAATTTCATACGGGCCGAAAACAGATTAAACACTATTTTTTTATGAGTGGACAGAATGATAAGTATCGTACTTATCATTCTTTGAAACTCACACACAACTGCGAAGTTTAAGGTGACATAGGCCTAACTATTTTGACTTTTTGAAATACTACCTCCAATCTTTATTACTACTTCCCTTTTATAAGAAGATCTTTGGTAGATTCTTTGTTCCTAATTATAAGAAGAAGAAAAATATTTTTTCAAAACGTAATAATTGTTAAAATTTCTTTTATAATCTTATGTAATTTATTTTTTAAGTTCGGACTACGAGAATTGAATCCAAGAGCACCGGATCAATCCCTCGTGCCCTAGAGATAGATTATGCCACTAGACTAACAATATTGGTTATACCTCTATATAATATAATATAATAGGTTTACTAAAAAGTCCCATACCAGACATAAAAAATTAATATTAGGAGTATATTTAAGATAAGACTTCAAATTTTATCACATTAAATAAGCTTCTTAGTCTTGGTGATTCTTGTAGTTTCTTAGATATAAGAGAGAAAAATTAATGAACATCAAAATCATGAAATACATTTATTATATTTAATGTTTACTTGGAGTTACAAATAGTATTTCTTTTTTACAAAAAGTTACAAATAGTATATTACTCCCTTCATTTCAAAACTTTGGTACTTTTAACTTTTTATTTTTATCCTAAATAATGAGACTTTTAAAACTTCAATTTACAAGTCATCCAATTTTTCCTAAAATACCCTTTACATTTATTGAGTCTTTTAGAGTCTCAAACTATTGATTTCTTGTCCAAGACCTTTTAATTTGACTCAATTATTCCAAGACAACAATAAAAGGAGTATTTTAGTACTTAACTAATACAAATTAATTATAATTTAATTTATGTATAACAAGCTAAAAGTATCAAAGTTTTGGAATGAATAGAGTAATACTCTAGTTTTTAAGGGGGGGTCGATCCGAAACTCTCGGATTCGATTGCCGCAATGGACAAACTCAGTGTTGGCCAGTGCGAAATTTGATCCTAAGCACAAGCGAAGATTAGTCTTTCATTGAAAGTGCTGGGACACTCCGCAGTATTTTTTGGTATAAATCAGGTATCCTTTACGGGCAACTGCAGAAACTAATCCCTCGAACCTATGACCTTGGTTAAGCTGGAAGAGACTCTAACCATCTCATTGAAGTGCTCTTGGGTGAGACTCAGTAGTATCCAGCAATGGTAAAAAAAAAACAGAGAAAAGAAAATTAAAAGACGCATATCAAAAGTGAGAAAGACATTTATTATATCTACTTTTTTGACAAAATTATGGGCCCGTTTGTTACGGATTAAAAAATAAGTGATTTTGTTGTTAATAATTTAGAGATTAGTTTTTAGTGATTTTTAAGAAAATGAGAAGTTGTTTTGTATTTGTGTAACATGCTGAAAATCACTTATTTTAAAAAAAAAAATCATTCTTAAAAAAACTGACTTTTTGAGAAGCTACTCTAAACAGCTTCTCATATGAAGTAGTTTTTAGATTATTTTCAGCTTTTCATTTTTTTAAAAATCTATAACAAACACATAGCATGTCGTCATAAGTGATTATTATTATTTTTTAAAAAGTGATTTTTTTAGAAAACTAGTAGTTTATGGTAAAAAAAAAAACAGAGAAAAGAAAATTAAAAGACGCATATCAAAAGTGAGAAAGACATTTATCATATCTACTTTTTTGACAAAATTATGGGCCCATTTGTTACGGATTAAAAAATAAGTGATTTTGTTGTTAATAATTTAGAGATTAGTTTTTAGTGATTTTTAAGAAAATGAGAAGTTGTTTTGTATTTGTGTAACATGCTGAAAATCACTTATTTTTAAAAAAATCATTCTTAAAAAAACTGACTTTTTGAGAAGCTACTCTAAACAGCCTCTCATATGAAGTAGTTTTTAGATTATTTTCAGCTTTTCATTTTTTTAAAAATCTATAACAAACACATAGCATGTCGTCATAAGTGATTATTATTTTTTTTAAAAAGTGATTTTTTTAGAAAACTAGTAGTTTACCCGTGCATACGCACGGGTGATACTGTATTTATTATAATTTTCTATGAAATTATAAATATGTTGAAAGTTGCAAAATGTAATAAAAGAAAAAGGAAAAGCTCCATAAATGACGCTCCCATTGGCGCGCCTATTGGCGCTCTCGTTGCTGCTCCCGTTGGTGCGCCTATTGGCGCTCTCGTTACTGCTCCCGTTGGCGCTTCTGTTGGTCATCCCGTTGGCGCTGTCGTTGCTCCTATCGTTGTCGTTCCCGTGCAGCTCACGAAAAAAGTTTATGAGACTTAATTTTTTTTTTTTGAAAAATAATTTTCCAATTTTTGCTAGCGGTATCTTTTTTTTAACAATCGGGAGTGGTTAAATTAATTGGATTTAGTAGTTTTGAGTAGATTAAAGTAAACAATAAGTTCTACATAATTTAATATTAATTTTATTAAGTTTTTCTAATTACTGATTTTTTAGAAAAAAAATAAATTAATTTTTAAAAAAAAAAAAAATTGACGGCGAACGTCAGTGTGGCAGACAACTTTTGCTACTTTTTGGCCCTCCCATTGGCGCTATCATTGCTGCTCTCGTTGCTGCTCCCGTGCAGCTCACGAAAAAAAGTAGATGAGATTTAACTATTTATTTTTTTAGGAAAAATATTTTTGACGATTGATAGTGGTCAAATTAATTGGGTTTAGTAGTTTGAGTAAATTATAGTAAATAGTAAATTAATATTAATTTAATTAATTTTATGTAATTATTGATTTTTAAAATAGAAAAATTTTGGTAAAGGATTGTTGCAAAATGTAATAAAAGAAAAAGGAAAAACTTTATAAATGGCGCTCCCGTTGGCGCGCCTATTGGCGCTCTCGTTGCTGCTCCCGTTGGCACTTCTGTTGGTTGTCCCGTTGGCGCTATCGTTGCTCCTCTCGTTGCCACCCGTGCGACTCACGAAAAAACGTGATGAGATTTAAGGGGGTGTATTGGATTAAGATTTCAAAGGATTTTAAAAGACTTTTTTCTGTTAGAACAATCCTATGGTATTCAATCAGGACTTTTAGTTAATGTAAAAAAATCTTGTGGTATTCAATCAGGATTTTAAAAGACTTTTTAAAAGTCTCATCGAATCCAGTGGTATTCGTTTGAGACTTTTTACAACTTAAAAAAAATCCGTTGGTATTCAAAAACTCACAGATTTTAAAAGATTGTTTTACTAGATGGATTTAATTTGTGGGACTTTTTAGTACAAATTACAAATCCCACACCATCAAAGAATCCCACCTAAAAGCTTGGGATTTCTCAACACTTTCATTTTCTACTGTACAATTTTCCACGAGAATATTTTTTCCTCTCTATCTCTTGCTTTTGATCGTTAGCCTTTTTTTCATCCCTACCTCTCTCTCTCTTCTTGTTTGTTTTGTATCAATTTGTTATGCTACCCATCTTTCATTATTTCCTCTTCATTTCAAAATATGAAATTAATTAACTATATTTGCGAGTGTGTTTTTATGTTGCTTCAGGGGGTTTTTCAAGGGCTTGCTTGTACTTTCTTGTTGATTCTTCCACTGCTCACTTCCGTTTTCACTTTGCACTTTTTTGTTCACTTATACTATTTTCACTTATTGGTTGATGCGATTGTTCACTTTTGAGGTCATTTGGTGTTTGCATTTCGTGGAGCATTTGTTTCTGCCATTGTTGGATTGGGTGATATGATTCCTCTTCTGTTTTCTTGAACGTTGTTTTCCCCTGAAGAGTGTGAAATTACTACTTTGTGAAATTCTTGAAGGATTGTCAAATCTCACAAAGTCTTGGAGACTCTATAAAGTCCAACAAAGTCAATCAAAGTCCATAAAACACAAATCCGTTAAAGTCCTGCAGAGTGTTGAAAGTCTTGAAATAATTTTGGAAAAATAATTTTGCAATACATCCCCCTTAATATTTATTTTTTTGGAAAAATAATTTTGCAAGTTTTGCTAGTAGTATCACTTTTTTTTGACAATCGGTAGTGGTTAAATTAATTGGCTTCAGTAGTTTTGAGTAGATTAAAGTAAATAATAAATTCTACATAATTTAATATTAATTTAATTAAGTTTATTTAATTACTGATTTTTTAGAAAAATAAATCATTTTTTTTTTAAAAAAATTGACGGCGAGAGCATCAGCACGGGAGATAACTTTTGCTACTTTTTTGCGTTCCCGTTGGCGCTGTTATTGCTGCTCCCGTGCAGCTCACGAAAAAAGTGGATGAGATTTAACTATTTATTTTTTTAGGAAATTTTTTTTTGGATTTTTTGCTAACGGTATCGTTTTTTTTTACGATTGGTAGTGGTCAAATTAATTGGGTTTAGTAGTTTCAGTAGAATATAATAAATAGTAAATTAATAATAATTTAATTAATTTTATGTAATTATTGATTTTTGAAATAAAAAAAATTGGTAATGGAATGTTTGATTAGGTTGATAGTAGAGAGAAGTGGAAAGAGTGAGAGAGATAGAGGAAAGATAAAAGATGATGTGAGAGTGGGACCCACTAATAAGAAAATGAGTGAGGGAAAGATAAAGTAAAATGAAATAATTTGAAATGGCATATTTATCCTACTGATATAACTAATGGAATGAGGGAATAATAGTAACTTTGGTGGAGGGTTGGTATCCACTTTTTATAGTAGATAAGCCATAACAAACGGGCTCTATATCTAATTCTTATTTGGAGTTACAAATAAATACTCTTGTATTAAATTAGTATTAAATGTCTTTTTCTGTTTGTTCCTAATCCATCGAGCTGGGTAGGATAATAATGGGCGGCAAAACTTGTCTCAAGAAATTTAACACGGCTACATGCCCAAGACTCAATTCGAACCCAGAATCTTGGTTAAGCTGGAAAAGACCTCTACCATCTCATTCAAATGTTATTGACTATTAAGTTTCTTTTTCTTATTAATGTCTTAACGACTCATAGAAAAAAGCATTCTAAATAAAAATAAAAATTAAATACATCTAGAGTGTAAAGACTTTTTATACCGTTAAGCAATCAGAATTTTGACACATCATTAAAAATTGTTTTGCTTTCTTCGAATTGTATGAAAAGTAATCTATAATGTGATTTTTGATTGATTGTGAGTATAATTTTTTTACATCAATTTTTCATAACAACTAAAGTTAAACTAGCAGCATATATGCACATACACGTCATGTTATTTTATTAATAGATTTAGACAGAATTTAATTAGTCTGAACATTACCCGATAAAAATTAAGACAAATTTAGAGTAGATCAAAAAGGAGTTTCAAATAATAATGAATTACAAATAGTAATATAATGCATACAATATTTCACTGCTAAACTCTAAAGTTGACTGTTTTCAATTAAGAAAAAAATTAGTTTAAATTTAATACAATAATACTATGTCAGCAATATGTAATATTTCTCGTGGAGATTAAAAATCAAAATTGTATCAATGTTTCAAATTTTCCAAATTGTAATATTTCCCGTAGAGACTAAATAAAATATATTGATAGAGAAAAAAATGGAATACTAGAAAATTTTCAAAATTTGAAAACTTGTAAAATAGTAAAGAGGAAAAATGAAGGAGATATGTAGATGAAATTAAAGTAGATATATTATCCTTTAACCGAGTGTCTGAGGGTTCGATGTTCGCCTTGGGTATGGAGTAGTTTTAAATCTCTGGGCCAGCTGTCCCACCATTTGAAGTGCCTCCAATCGAGCAAGGGATACCCTAGTGTCGACCAAAAAAAAGTAGATATACTGTAAAAAAAAATGACATAGAGCAAGAGGAAGAAAAAGGAGGAGAGAGTGAAATTTTTTGTGTAAGAGGTGGAAAAGTTTGAAAAAATATGTGTGAAAAAATGAAAAGTTTTAAAAGGTGAAAAACTGAAAAGGGGAAAAATGATAATATTGATATTTTTTTTAGATGGTAGATATCCTGCAGAGACTAAAAAACAAAAATGTATTGAAGTTTCAAATTTTCCAAATTGTAATATTTCTCATGGAGACTAAAAAAATATTATTGATAGAGAAAAATAGAATATTAAAAAAAAATTAAAATTTGAAAATTTTAAAATAGTAAAGAGGAAAAATAAAGGAGACATGTAGATTAAATTAAAGTAGATATATTGTGAAAAATAGAGAAATGAGAGAGTTTAGAGGAAGAAAGATGAAGAGAGTGAAAAAGAGTGCGAGAGAGTGATGAAGTTTGAAAAAATATGTGAGAGAGAGTGAAAAAGATTGAAAAAAATATGTGTGGGAAAATGAAAAAATTTGAAAAAGTGAAAAAATGAAACTACGTAAATATCTTCGATTTCCTTTGTTGGGAAAATGGTAAATTTGATATTTTTGTAGTGTATATAGATAGTAGATAAATAAAAGTAGAAATGATATTTTTCATCATAAATACAAAATAAAATATGAATATTTTTGTTGTATTTGGAGGGGAAAAACTCAAACAAAAGTAGAAATGATACTTTTCACCATAAATACATAATAAAATATGCATATTTTTGTTGTATTTGGGAAAAAAAAATCAAATTTTCTTATTTTAAAGATGGGATCCAGCTACGATTGTAAAACACTTGTTGGCCACATGGGTGCCAGTAAGCTTGACGAATTGTACGTAAGGGAACGACCATCACGATGCGACACGACACGACCCATCGCCACAACCAACCAACAAAAGCCGCAACAATACATAATACGAGGACACAACAATCACTCACGTTATCCATCGCCACGCGTCCACTTATCCTTTCCCGGTTTTCCCACCGACACGTGGCGCCCCGTTAACGCCCTTCAGTTTCTCGACACGTGTTCTCTCTCCACACAACTTGCTCGACAGCGACCTCAATCGAAAAAGCACAAACATCATTTTTTTTGCAGTGAAATATCGTGTCACTCTCACCACGTGTCGCTAACCTACCCTCCCAACATTGCAACTTGTCTGAGTTGTCTCTCAAATATCAGGGATATTTTCGGTATCACATAAATATTAATTCTACCCTTTTCTCTCTCTCATCTCATCTCTCCCAACAACAACGACAAAAAATATCATATTTTAATCTATGTTCTTTTTTTCTTCTCATTTCACTTCTCATTATTCTCATTTCTTCGTCAATCAATCCTTCTTTTTGTTTTTCCCGTTTCTTCTTCCGCAGGTTCCATTCATCTCTTCTTGGTAAAACAAAAACCCAAAAATAAATAAAAAAATCAAAACATATATATTTTTCTGCGAGGATTGTTTGCTATATATACCTGTTTTACCGGAATCAAGATTTTATTTATTTTTTTATTATAAATTCAATTAATTTCAAATATTTTTCTCCTCAATTTCAATGAGTATTTGATATTTGATATCCCGTTGAAAAAGGAACATTTTTGTGATCTGGGTTTATGCTATTCTGGGTGTTACTTGATGACAAAGCATGTTTTATTTCATGGGTTTTTCCAATTTGAATAATCACTATAATCATCATCGTCATTATCATCAAGGCTTGTTTGATGGAGAATAATCGTGATCGTGATCAGAATCTGTGCGTGTGAAGATGGAGAAGTATCCAAGAGATCTACTTCAAAAATTTCTTTTATCAAGTGGTGGTAATAATATTGATAACACAAAAACACAAACACATCAACAACAACAAAACGCACAGCATCATCATAGTGAAGGAGAAGAAGAAGATGAAGGAGTTGAGTTAAATCTTGGATTATCATTAGGTGGTAGATTTGGTGTAGATAAGCATGCTAATAAAAACAAGCTTATGCGTTCTTCATCTGTTGTGGGAACAATGCCTTTACTCCGTGAAGACGCCGCCGCTGCCGCCGTCGCAGCTCCACCGGCTCCGGCGTATCATATGTTAGTGAGAGCGTCGTCGCTGCCAACCGAAACTGAGGAGCAGTGGCGGAAGAGGAAGGAGTTGCAAACACTCCGGCGGATGGAAGCCAAACGAAGGAGGTCGGAGAAGCAAAGAGTTAACAAGTCCGAGAAGGACGCCGGCGCCGGTGGTAGTGGTGGTGCGGAGGAAAATTCTTCAACGCCACCTTTTGTGTTGCAGAATTTGGGTGTGGGAACAACAAAGCAAGTTGTTCTTGGTGATGTAATGGGGAAAGGGAAAATTGGAGTTGGTTTTCAAGGATTGTTTACTCAACCATCTTCTCAAGGTTCAGCTGATTCACAAGGAGGAAGTTCTTCATCAGTTTCTGAAATGGATAGCAAGCCTTTTCTAGGTAAATTCAATTCATTTTATTCATTTGGTTTGTTTTAATGTCTTGTTTCCTTGTACGTCAGTGTTTTTTTGATGTTTGGTGTTGGGTTGTGTTATGCTTTGTTTTTAGTTTTGTGTGAATTGTGTGATCATTGATGAGGACAAGTTCTATTGTCTATTTCTGGTGTCGTGTTTCTTTTATTTTTTTGCAATTGTATTTAAGTTAGGTAATCTAAATCTATATGGCTTACTTCTTATGAAGTTCCTCTAGATTATTATTATTCTTATTATTATTGTTATGTGAATTAGTTGGTAACAATGCTGATGAAGGAAAGAACATAAAAGTTTTTGATTCCTTTTACATTTGTTCCCACATTTTCTCTATTGAATGTTTAAAAATACCCAAGTCACTGTAGGGGAACTATATATTTAGCAAGTATCAAGAGTGAGTGATCTTTCACACGTATTGAATTTCAGATATCAAATTAACTAAATTTGCTTTACTTGTCAGACTATTCCTTTCTTGTTGTTTTTCCTTTTATTTTGGTCTGGACTCACGCCTATCCTCCAGAATTTGAATTCACTGCTGTCACACATTACACACATTCACGCAAATAGCAATTCAAAGCCGTTGGATCAAGATCAAACAACTCTAATTTTAAGCTTTAAATTGGTGTTAATAGCATACTTGAAGTTGCAAATTTGAAATTGTAGCCATTTGATCCTGATCCAACTGCCTCAAGCTGCTCATTGCGAATTTGATTTGCTGTTTGCGTGAATGCGTGTAATAATGTGTGACAGCAATGAATTCAAATTCAACAGGTTCAAGAGTTATAACTAAAATAGTGCAAAGAAGCATACCTCCTTAATCTTTATGAGTGTAAATTAAAGATCAAGAGTATTTGCGTGAAAATTAAAGATCAAGAGCAAGAACTCACCAGGAGTGTAAATTAAATTTCTTATTATGAGTGTATTTTGCTCACTCGTCAGAAGCGCCGAGAATATGGCGTTGAAAGATTTATATAAGGAGGTATGCTACCTTCTTATGTTTGCTTCTTTGCACTATTTTAGTTATATCTTGGTATGTGAGATTAGATGAGTACACAGTCAGGCTTTGGTTTCTACTTTCTAAATTTCAAATGTCCTTTTAATGTTCACAAGTGTTGAACATTTTACAGGCATTCAATAATGTTATGGAATATGAACTTATGATAAACTTTTGGAACTTCTGTATCTTTATCAGGGCAAGAGCAAATTCAATGACAAATATACTCTTCATTTCTTGATAATTTTGCTTGTTCAGCTTCCTGGACAGGTTCAAATGTCATGCTATGTTATATAGTTTGTCTCAGTGCATGCTCCACAGTACAATAATATCGCTATATTGTTGAGTCGCCGTGCTTGTCTGAACGATTTCCTTTATCATTTTGTCTCTATTTTTACAAGTTTTTCCTTTCTATGCTAATTTTGACAATGTTGGTTGGCCTAGACATGACATGGCCATTTCATTGTTTTCTTCTCTACTACAAATGTTTGCTCTAGCATATGGTTTTAGCCTCATTTAGCAAACTTCTCTTCAAAAACATACATGTTTAACATATGTCATGTTTTGACATAATGATAGCATAGCAGACTAGTTTCACATGCTATTTAGGACTCAAAAATTTCATTTAGGATCAATGGCATGCTTCAGGCGTGAGGGAATAACAACCTGTCACTTATGAAAAACCATTCCCATAAAACCTATCAATCCTTACTAGTTCTTCACTATGTACTTCATTGCAAATTTGCAATCATTCTCTTTGCTTATGGTTTAACAAAAATTGCCCTTTTATCCAATATCTGAATTTTCCTATCGAATTTTGTGACTTTAGGGTGGGAAAGACATCATTGTATCTTTGTGTCAATCTCTCTCACCTAATACACTCTCTCACATCTTAATTATTTTTTCTCTCATTTTCCTCCCTTTGCTCTATGGCCTGACATTAAATTTCTTTCAAGTACTCTACTTATACTTAGATTTTAGGTTGGGCCTAACTCAACCCTACAAAATCGATCTGTAGAGTGAGGGATGTCTCCCACTTATAATTTTTTTTTTAAAGCTGTATCACATCAGATGTGGGACTCTCAACATACTCCCTCACGCCTAGGACTAAACAACTGGAGCGTGACCCGAGTGGCCTGATAGCGGGTGGGCCAACGGATCTTGGATAGGCTCTGAAACCATCTTGTAATTTAGTTGGGCCTCGTAACTCAATCCTATAAAACCAGCTTGTAGAGTGAGGGATGCATCTCACTTCTAAACTTTTTCCAAGCCATTTCACATGATCACATCCGATATGGGACTCTCAACACTTATGTGTGCATGCGCGCTTGTGAATGTTAAAATCACTTACTTTTATCTACAATTCTTATCTGCTTGAAATATGGCCTCATTTTATTGTAAACTTTGCTCTACATACAGGATCAAGCAGTTGTGGGGAAGCAAGAAGTCCAGCCAGTAATCAATCCCAGGATGCTGTACCTGTAGGTTCATCAATTGCAATGACAAATGAAAACATAGCTAGAACTTCTTCCAAAGCTGAGGTAGAAAAAAATGCATATAAGAAACCAAACATGGGAAGAGAAATTGGAACAAACTCAGTGGAAGACATGCCATGTGTATTCACAAAAGGAGATGGTCCAAATGGAAGAAGAATTGAAGGAATCTTATACAAATATGGCAAAGGTGAAGAAGTGAGAATAATGTGTGTGTGCCATGGAAACTTTCTCTCTCCTGCTGAGTTTGTGAAGCATGCTGGTGGTGGAGATGTTGAATACCCTCTTAGGCATATTGTTATTAACCCTTCTGCTGCTCCCTTTTCTTGATAGAGAGGAGTCCCTTCTTGTAATATATTCATTGAAGAGGAGTGTTAGTTTCGTAGCTTTTTTTAGACTTTGTCTCCATATCTTTTCTCCTAAGCTTCAGAATGAAATGAAACAATATTGTATATTGATACATTTTTTTATGTGACAACTCCTGTTCAAGGGAATATTAGATTTGTCACTTTGATAAATTTATTGACTATGTAAATGGCGCTGGTATTTATCCTTAAATGGTAGCTAATTTAGGCTAAATATGTTTATGAGGGAAGTAAAAATTATGCCGTGTAATATCTGCAGAGTAGCAACATCTAGGACTTGATAATCACTTTTTAAAAATAGTTTTTAGTTTCAAACATTTTTTTAAATCCCTTTTTCAAAATAGTTTTTTGTTTTCAAAACTTTGATTTATTATTTTTTTACAACATATAAAATAGTTGCACCAATCAAGGCTCCTAACTTGTGACTTAAGGGATTTTTCTTTTATTATTGCACAATATTTCAATGACAAACTAACATTTTTGAATTTTTAATTTGATAAAAATAGTTAAATATTTAATTCTAAAAAATTGATATTTTTCTTTGTTATTACTCCAATTGAAGGGGTATGTGAAAGTTATTAAAATGTCTTAATAATTTTACAACATTATTAAGATGTATCTTCTTAACTAGATATCAAGAAATGAACTCTTAGTTAAATTAGTTGAATGAGAAATCATGATCGGGTTACAAATTGACAACACACTTACACACAAGTGACTATCTAGTTGATGTATCAATTAAAATCATGAAGTATTCAAATGTTGAGTATAGTGGCTCACAAATATAGCCATGTATACATTATAAAAAAGTGAGAGATTCACTCCCAAATTTTGATGGTGGTGGTCAAATTATCAACTTCCCTTTAGAATAAGTTGTACATGATAAATTGTTGAAATGCAGAAGCTCCTCACTCTTCAAGGGATGCCTCATGAATTTTCGACTATTTTTTGCATCATAATAGACTAGGAATAGCGCGATCTGTTATGTTAAGCAAAAATCTTATTGGAAGTTATAAACTTATGTTTTTTAATAAAATGAAAAATACGTAATTTTTCCAACACATTTTTTACATAAGGTCTGTCTTGTGATGGGACGATATTAAATATCAGCTTCTTTTCTTGTTTCAATAAAGTATCCATTTAAATAGACATCCGAGAAACTTATTAAATTTCTATTGAACATAGAAGAATATAAAGTGTTATCATTGTGTAGCTTTATTCCTCTAATAATAGTACATTAGTTCTTCTAGAATCTCAATTAGCTTTGTGTGTCGTTTCACTATTAGTCTTGTATTTTACAAGCATATTAAGGCCTAGCATAATGTGTCATTAGGAGTAGACACCTAGAGGCGGGCATATCTTATGATGGGAGTGGGCAGTTGCACCCTTCGGATTTTCTCACTTACCCCTTATCTAAGTTTTATTTTGACCCCTCTAATTTTAGAACTTCGCTCCCATGCCTCTAAACTCTTGCAGTTGCACCTCATGACTGATTTGGCTAAATCATTCCCTCTTGTATAACTCATTGCTCTCTCTCTCTCTCCCTCCCTCCCTGCCCCTCTCTATCTCCGCTCTCACTCTCTCACTCGCTAACTATCCTTTCTTTCTTTTGACTCGACCCCTGCCCTCTCTCACCTCTCCTATATCACTAGTGGCGTATTTAGGACCTTGGGTTAGGGTGTGCAAAAAATTTTAAACACACGCATTACTATAAATATAATAAAGGATGAAGAGAAGAAAGAAGAACTTACTCGAGAAGGAGAAAACACGCGGAGAGAGAAAATTAGAAATATATAAGAGTGTAAGTAATAGTGTTAATATGGTGTATTAGATAGGTGCAAAACTAGGAGTTTCGATGCAAATAAATATTTTCTGGGTGAGAAAAATATTTTTTTAATAAGATATTTGTACTATTATTATTTTTTAATAAGAGCATTAGTACTAATATTATTTTTCTAGGGTGGTCGGTTGACCACCCTGACATACCCTTAGATCCACCCCAGACCACCTCTGTTGTTCTACAAGCTCTTTGATAGTCGTGACTTGCATTTGTCACACATTTCGACCCAGACTCGCCTATGTCATGGGCTCTCTATATGTTGAGTGACCTCGCCTAATTGTTTTTAGCTACTGTTAATTGAA
Organism: Astragalus glycyphyllos; assembly: GCA_963573325.1. Lineage (NCBI taxonomy): Eukaryota > Viridiplantae > Streptophyta > Magnoliopsida > Fabales > Fabaceae > Astragalus > Astragalus glycyphyllos. The sequence continues at coordinate 8,802,316 of OY754314.1, read as the reverse complement.
CCGCCCTTAATTCTTTGGCATCCTAATTTTTCTCTTATCTTTTTCCCTCTTCTCGAAAACCCTAAAACCAAAATTTGAACTAATAGATTTTGGTCATTGTTAATTTTCCTAGTTGATGTTATAAATTTTGGTCAATCCAAGACTGATGCTAATTGTTAATTTTAATTCTAGTTTTAATGTTAGTTGGTTAGTTTTAATTTTCCTAGTCCTCGATGTCAATTTACAAGTGATGACGCAATTCAGAATTTTGGTTAGTGTTAATTTTAACCAACTGCTGATGCAATCTGCACTTGATTAAATTTGGTTGCCAAATGATAATGGGTAAATATTTGAAGATAAAATTAATCTCAAATAAACAACAATCACGTGGATCAACAACAACAAACTAAATTTAATTTAAATGATTGTTGTCGAAACTAGAAAAACGAATTAAAATTATGGTATATGATCCTAATGGAGAAGGTAGAAATAACATATTTACAAAAAGTTCCATATCAACCTACTCATGGTTTAAGGAACTTGGCAACCGGCTAGAGTATACTATTGCAAAGATATTGCATTCTATTTATAGTGTCATCTCTTTTTCCATGGGATTCACAAATTGGAATAAAAAAAGAATTGCATCTCATGTTGGAGGTGTTAATGGGGTTCATTATATTGCTTGGAAAAAGTGTCAAGATTTGATGAAACACAATCAACATATATTAAAATTCCGATGTCTAAGAAATCTAGATAAATTCATGACACATATTCAACACATTTAACAACATCAATTGATTGCATTTCCATTTTATTAAAGCGAAGATTAGATTTCAGAGGTCATAATGAGTCAACTAATTCTGCAAATAAAGATAATTCCTTTAAACTTTTTTTCTAAATTACAGTTTTTGTTCCCCTAAAAATTGAGACATTTACTCTCTTCATTTTGAAACTCGTACATTTAGTCCCCGTATTTTAAAAAAACTCATACGTTTAGTCAATCAGGGGGTTTGACTTATATTTTAATTGACGTGAAGCTTATTAATTGACATGACACTTGATGTAGGCAACACACGTGGTTGCCACGTTAATTAATAAGACACATCAGATTGCCACATTATTTATTTATTTGGCAAAATATTTAAAATAAAAAACAATTTAAAAAACCCAGAAATCAAACTCTTCCTCCTCCTCCTCCTCCAATGAGCTAAGATCATTCACGCAAGATCTACATGGGATGTGGAATGGAGCCTTCGAGATCATCTTCAAATTGTTCCACAATGATGTGAAGAAGGAAATACACATGTCAATGCAATGTGGAAGCTCCATTGATGACCTGCAAGATCATCAAGAACTACCGAAAAAGTTTTGGGGTTGTGGCGGCTTATACAAAGTCTTTGGGTTCAAGATTTGTGATTTTTTTATTTAGCTTGATGAGGAGATGAGTGAGCAATACAAGAAGGTTGCCACAAAGTTGGTTCAACATATTTGTGACCTTGAGAAGAGGGATGAATATTTACATAAGGAAATCAAGGAACATGAACACTAAGTTGGATGAATTGAAGAGGAAGAAATGAAGAGAAAAATTCAACAATGGAGGAGTTGAAGAGGAGGAATGAAGAGAAAAATTCAGCAATTGAAGAATTGAAGAATTGAAGAGAAGATCCCCTGAATTTAAGATAAAGCTCAACTCTTTTTTTTTTTTTTTGGTTTTATGGTTATGAGATGGTTTATTTGTAATTATGCTTGTGATTGCCTTAGTGGAAACACAATTAGTGAAATAGATATTAGGGTTCATGAATATGTGATGTAATGAAAAAGATATTAGACCTTTGTTTCAAGTATGAGGTAAGGAATTCTGCTTTCTGATTTGGTTTATGAATTAGTTATGTAATGAAGACTTAGTTTTGTAATGAATGTGTTTAAGCAAATTTGTTTTGTATTGAACGTGTTAAGCAATTTGATTTTGTACTGTTTAAGGAATCAAACAATTTTGTATAGGCCATAGGTGAACCAAAAATTCGACCAAAAAACTGTATAAACAAAAACAACATAACATCTGCGTTTTTTTTTAAAAAAATAGGATGTCTGAGTTTTAAAATAGAAGGATCAAATATCTGAGTTACTGAAAATAGAGAGATCGAAACTATAATTTAGCCAAACTTGTTTTTTCTGAACACAATGAATTGGTAAAAATGTTGTGTTGGAAAATGCTCCCAAAAACTATCAATTAATTTCCCCAAAAATCAAAAAGGACATTGCTCAAGCTCCTACATTAGAAAATAATGTTATTACAAGTGTCGTTGTAAATGAATTATTTGCTATTCTTAGTGATGAAGCCCTAGCAATTGATAATGGCAATTGATGAATTATTTTGTTAACAAAGTCTAAGCTTATCAAGAATCGGTAAACAAGGTTATGATGATGCTAGCAACATGTGAGGGAAATCTAATGGTCATTAGAAGTTTGATCCTAAGGGAGAATTCGTCTTCCTTTTATGAAAATTGTTTTGTTGATTAATTACACTTTAGTTGGTCGATATTGCCAAATATCACATTCAAGTTGCCTCTCTTTTTAATTTAGTCTCTACTTTAGAAATGTTGTTGGTGATATTTCAAACGATATGATACTTTTCGTGAAAAATAAATAGAAAATGCTAGAGATGCATTGAGAAAATGAGAGATGCCTAGTGGGTAAGGTATGAATTAATTAAGAAACTAGTCGTAAGCGAGCTGCTGATACTAATTGGAGTTCTAATTATGCAAGTTTGGCCAATTTTATATTGATGGATCTTATTATTTGTTATGTTTTTGAAATTATAAAAGAAGAAACAAATTGATATGAAAGAGTTAATGCCAGTGGTCTTCTATATTTGTTAATAAAGGATTACATTGCATTTGACGAAAATGTCATGGTTATTTCAAATAACTTGTTACATTGGAGAGGAAATATCAAGACATTATATCATTGCTATAAACTTGGTTAGCATCACAAAGTAGATGTTACAAACAATGAGGGATAAGCAAATGGGAACCTTTGTTGCATGAACTGATTTTCTTTTGCAATAAGCATGTTAATGATAAAATTAGTACCAAGTATTTGTTTTCATATCTCTTATGACTTTGTAGTTTCATTTAGAAAACAATTGGCTTATGTGCGAAATCCTTCCTTTTTTTATGGAGGCAAAAGAAAGTTTGATTGACTATAGCTAAGTAAAATATCTTTACATTGTAGGGGAAATTGCACCTACATACAGATACAGGGGCCACATCTCTGCAAGTATATCTATAACTTATGTATGCACTTGTGATTTAGTTAAGGTTTCTCAGGTTGGATCATTAATTCAACGTTGGCCTTATATGTTAATAATTATGTATTATGTATTGTGGATTGTCACTTAAGATTAAGCTCAATTAAAGCGATCTAATAAAGTTAGGCTATAGTGGGCCTATGAGTATCTAATAGGATGTGGGCCTTTAATGTGTAGAGACTAAAGGGTAATTCTAATTTTGTGATGGGCTGAATTAAAAGCACCAATAGACAACCCTAGTTAGGGTTCTATAAATAAAAAGGTTATGGTCCCCAGGTCACACAACAACTTTTGGAGTCGTTTTTACGTGACATCCCATCATTAGTAAGATACAGAGAGAAGACTAAAGGGTTCTCTCGAAGAGAGTGCGTGTTGACCTGGAAGGCCAAACCACTTACCGGATCATCATGAGTTCAGGTACAATTCCGCTTCGGTATTCAGATCAGGTACGCTTCCGCTATGATTCAGGTACGCTCCAGCTTCAGTATTTTCTAGTGATTAACATGATTGATTCTGGCTTTATATGGATTATTTCGATTCTAACAAGTGGTATCAGAGCCTATCATGTTTAATCATTAAAAAAAAATTGTGTGGTATTCTTATTGTTCGGTTTGGCTTCAGAATTGAATCTTCAATAAAGTCCTGCAAATACACGCACAATCCAAACAGGCCCCTGTAAAAAAAAAACTTTAAAATAGCCCCAGCAAAATATAAATTGTTTACGGTTAGGCCCCTCAGTCAGTTTTCCATAAAAAAAAGGTTTAAATATGCGTTTGGTCCCTGCAAATACACACACAATCCAAACAGGTCCCTGTAAAAAAAAAACTTTAAATAGGCCCTGCAAAATATAAATTGTTTATGGTTAGGCCCCTCGGTCAGTTTTCCATAAAAAAATATTAAAATAAAAATAATTGCCACGTGTCATCATCTCATTGGACCATTATGCCACGTGTCACTGAACGCCACGTCATCAACCCATGTCACCATGGACACATGGCACTGACAAGTGCCACGTCAGCAAGCAATAGTTGGCTGCCACGTGGCGCATACATGGCAAAGTGGAAAATAGTGTTACTAAAAATTTAAAGATTTTGGGAGGGTGTTGAACCCATGACCCCCTTGTTGAAGAAACAACCAAATACCACTAGGCTACATCACCATTTGTGATTATTTGGCCAACTACTTCTATATAATATATAATAACGAAAATTTTCATAAAAAAATAAAAAAGGAAATTGATACCTTCATGCGCTCAAGCAATGTAACCAGCAACAACAATAGCAGTTTGCCATCAAAACTTAAATCATAACTTGGTTTCTTACCTTGATTTCGGTTTCAAAGAACTTAAATCAGAACTTAAATCAACCTTTTTATATTTCGGTTTCAAAGAACAACCCATTTATTAGATCTATGATTTCTCTAATATGGATCAGTGATTCTTCAAATTATGTTGGGGTTATTCTGTTTCTCTGAATTCCGAAACAAATGCATATAAAAACGAAGAGAATGGTGGCCTGAAACGCAAGAAGGTATCAATTTCCTTTTTTATTGTTTAATGAAAATTTTCGTTATTATATATTATATAGAAGTAGTTGGCCAAATAATCACAAATTGTGATGTAGCCTAGTGGTATTTGGTTGTTTCTTCAACAAGGGAGTCATGGGTTCAACACCTATGTCCCCCCAAAATCTTTAATTTTTTAGTAACACACTATTTTCCACTTTGCCATGTATGCGCCACGTGGCAGCCAACTATTGGTTGTTGACGTGGCACTTGTTCCATGTGTCCATGGTGACATGGGTTGATGACGTGGCGTTCAGTGACACATGGCATAATGGTCCAATGAGATGATGACACGTGGCAATTATTTTTATTTTAATGTTTTTTTTATGGAAAACTGACCGAGGGGCCTAACCGTAAACAATTTATATTTTGCAGGAACTATTTAAAGTTTTTTTTTTACAGGGGCCGTTTGGATTGTGGGTGTATTTGCAGGGGCCAAACGCATATTTAAACTTTTTTTTTATGGAAAACTGACCGAGGGGCCTAACCATAAACAATTTATATTTTGCAGGAGCTATTTTAAAGTTTTTTTTTACAGGGGCCTGTTTGGATTGTGCGTGTATTTGCAGGGCCAAACGCATATTTAAACCATAAAGAAATAAAGGATGAATTTAGACAGAAACCTTTTTTTCTTTCGTTTTCGTTTCGGTTCCACTATTTAGGAATTAATTTGGGGTTTAGTATATATGTTTAAGTTTTTTTATTTGATTGCGGTTACGACAATCTTTATCTTTATTATACTAAACCATAGATCGTACACCTAAGTGCGTCCACATAGATAAATCAAAAAATTACATCATCACACTGAAAAGTCCACGTCAGCATTTTCCTAACACATGACATCCACATCATCTCTTACAACTGATCCGATGGACGTATTTAAAACAGGTGGTGTAAAAGAAACATCAACGGCTGTCATTGCACAAAATTGCGGCTACATTATACACGGCCAAGATTAAACAAAATTGCGGCTCACCAAATCATCAGCTCCCAATAAATCTCCTCTTGGAAAATCAGAGGATTCATTTAATGTTTTAAATCACCACAATTTCAATCCATAGAAATGAGGAACGACATTAAGCATTCAACATCAAGCATTGAAAGCGAACCGATCATACAACAACCTTCGGTACATAAAAAAAGATTATATTTCACTAACGAAATATATAAGCATATTTCACTAACGAAATGTGTAAGTATACCCCCATGGTATTTTGGAAGTGATGAATCAACACCACTTGATTCATGAATAGCCCTCATGTAGTCATGTAGCATGTCTATTTCATCAAAAGCGAACCGAACATACAACAACCTTCAGTACATAAAAAAGGATTATATTTCACTTCAATTTTTATTCTTTGGTTTATTTTTGACTTAATGCTATCAAGTACCAAGTATTATAATAATAAAAAAATAACAATTTGACCAAATGACATCATCATCTCTCTGAATAAAAGCGGTTTTTTGGAATTTGTTTTTTGTTGGTATAGATAAAATGAAAAATAAATACAACACACATTATCCCATGATTACATCAGGTCCCAACCTAGGAGCCAACACCCCCATATTGAAGGAATTGTCGATGCACTCAACATTTTCCGCCTATATTAATAATAAAGGAAAAATTGTATGTTGACTAAAAGTTATTAAATATGAAACTCGATGTTAGCTTACTCAGTTCATTCAAATCAAGTATATTTTTATCAAATTTAGATACTTTCAGTGCCAGTTCTATTGTAGATGTTTACCAAGGACTAATTGGACCGGTTAAATTATAAGGGGATAAAAAATCAACAAATCTATCAAAATAATGTGTCATTCTTTAAAAAATTAACATGTTATTCATGTATAGCTTACTTTGCAGTGTTCACAGTCTTTCTATTGACCGATATTTGGTGTGAAGTTAATTGTTGTTGGCAATTATTTTTGTTTTTCTCTAAAGCATAATTTATAATTGTGAGATAGCTTTAGCTAGGATATTGGTATCTGTTTTAAATTTTAATTGTAAACTTTAGCTTCACCTAGAACAATTGTGTTAGAGATATTATTCATTGTCCGGAGTATTGATTTAGGCACTAATATTTGTGCTGAACTTTTAGATTTTTTAGGCTTCTTCCTTTGGGGAAAATTCCACCATGGAATTTCAACTTGATTCACTATTTTGCCTCAACTGGGATTGTTTCCCTTGGTGTTATTGTTGTATCGGCAAATTAATCGTTAGTTGCTATATAATGTATGTTTTATATAAATTGATTCTCTAGAGTTATTTTCTTCCATGAATGTACTTACCATGTGCTTTTTTCTAGCTTTTCTTAAGTGATTTGTGCTTTTAGATAAAAATAGGCATTGTGAGCAATTTTTGCAGCATCCCTTAACAAAATATGGTGCATTTAGTTTAAATTGATAGGTTTTAAATTTAAACTCACATATCAGATACAAGTCTCAGTATATATGGTGAAGTCTATAACAATATCCTGTAGGTATTTATAATTTGTAATACACTCAATGCACAAGCTAGATTTAAAACTAAATCAATATAAATAAAGGAAATTTCAAAACTTTACTCTATAAAGTAAACCTTTTCCATTTATTTTAAGGAAGAAGAAAACATTTTCTTAATGCATGAACTTTATTATATTGCAATAAATGGAAATTCAAAATATTCTTCTTGCTTAAAAGGTTTGCCAGTATTCCAATATAGTAGAATTCCATTTATTTTATGGTTGAGTATTTTGACTTCTCTTAATCTGGTCATATATATATATATATATATATATATATATATATATATATATATATATATATATATAAAGTGATATAGTAAATTACAATGTTGTCTTTAGTTAGTTGAGTTGTCAAATAAATAAGAAGGCTTGTTTGGGAAATTTAAGTGTAGTTTGTTTGTATAAATAGATAAATAGATGTTAGATTAGATAGATAGTTTAGATGACAATTTTTTGTCCTTTTTTGGGTATTAGTGACGAATATTTGTCACATGTGTTTTAAATATTAATGAGTAGTTTAAATAGTCGTTAAATCTTCTTATTTTTTTAGATATTAATTTCGTGTTTTTTATATATCAGTTCAGTTATCCCGTGTTTTTATATATATATCAGTGCAGTGATCTCGTAGTTTCAATTGATTGTTTTAGTTGATTAGTAGATTATAGTAGATAGTAAAAGATAGATAGTAGATTTTCAATAAAAAATATTTATCCCGTGTTTTATATATCAGTGACAATTATTTGTCCATTTTTAGGTATTAGTGACAAATATTTGTCACATGTGTTTTAAATATTAATCAGTAGTTTAAATAGTCATTAAGTTTTCTTTTTTTAGATCTTAATCTCGTGTTTTTTTATATATCAGTGAAGTTATCTTGTGTTTTTTTATATATTGAGTATAGTTATTTCATAGTTTCAGTTGATTATTTTAGTTTTTTTAGATAAGCAAATTGATTATTTTAGTTGATCAGTATATTATAGTAGATAGTGGGAAAAGAAAGTGGGTGGGTTTGATTTGAATTTCAAAATTTGGAAAAAAAAGGAGAAAGTTGAAAAAAAATGTGTGCATGAGAAGAAAGTGCATTGGGAGAAGAAATTTGAAAAAAATGTAATAGAAAATTACAATGTTGCCCTTAGTTTGATGAGTTCTCAAGTAAATAAGGAGGTTTGTTTAGGTAATAATTTAAGTGTGGTTTGTTTGTATAAATAGATAATAGATTAGATTAGATAAATAGATATTAGATAGATAGTAGATTATCAATAAGAGATATTTATCCTGTGTTTTATTATTTATCGTTAAAATTATTTGTCCTTTTATAGGTATTTGTGACAAATATTTGTCACATGTGTTTTAAATATTAATCAGTAGTTTAAATAGTCATTAAGTCTTCTTATTTTTTTAGATATTAATCTCGTGTGTTCAGTTATCATTTGTTTTTATATATATATATATATATATATATATATATATATCAGTGCAGTTATATCGTAGTTTCAATTGATTTTTTAGTTGATTAGTAGATTATAGTAGATAGTAAAAGATAGATAGTAGATTATCAATAAAAAAGTTTATCCTGTGTTTTATTATATATCTGTGACAATTATTTGTCCTTTTTTAGGTATTAATGACAAATATTTGTAATATGTGTTTTAAATATTAATCAATAGTTTAAATAGTCATTAAGTTTTCTTTTTTTAGATGTTAATCTCGTGTTTTTTATATATCAGTGAAGTTATGCCGTGTTTTTTCATATATTAGTGTTGCTATCTGGTAGTTTCAGTTGATTATTTTAGTTTTTTAGGTATGCAAATTGATTATTTTAGTTGATCAGTAGATTATAGTAGATAGTGGGAAAAGAAAGTGGGTGGGTTTGAATTTAATTTCGAAATTTAGAAAAAAGAAGAAGAGGAAAGTTGAAAAAAAGTGGGAATGAGAAGAAAGTGCATTGGGAAAAGAAATTTGAAAAAAATGTGATAGTAAATTACAATGTTGCTCTTAGTTAGATGAGTTGTCAAGTAAATAGGGAGACTTGTTTAGGTAATAATTTAAGTGTGATTTGTTTGTCTAAATAGATATTAGATTAGATTAGATAAATAGATATTAGATAGATAGTAGATTATCAATAAGAGATATTTATCCTGTGTTTTATTATTTATCGTTACAATTATTTGTCATTTTATAGATATTAGTGACAGATATTTGTTACATGTGTTTTAGGTATTAATCAGTAGTTTAAATAGTTTTTAAGTCTTCTTATTTTTTTTAGATATTAATTTAGTATTTTTTTATATATTAGTACAATTATCCCGTATTTTTTATATATCAGTGTGTTAGCCTGTAATTTCGACAGGCTTCATTAAAGATGGTCAACATGGCTTGATTTATATTTATTTCACAAAGACCATATTATTTCGACAAAGGAAATGGTCATGCGCAAGGTAAACTCGACAAGTTTCCAGGGAAGCAAAAGCAAGAGAGAGGAAAATCGACACAGGCTTTCGACAGACAGAAATCAGGGCAGTTATGCGTTGAAGGCTAGCAGTTGGTCGAAGCGTGACAGAGCAGTTTCGGTCGAAAGTAGGAGCGGTTACTTGGCCGAAAGTAGGAGCAGTTACTTATTTTCAAATTGTTAGGCAGTTACCTAGTTCGAATTTTCCCCCCTTTTTTCCCTTGTATAAATAACTGTTTCTGAGAAGAAACAAAGGGTCGCAAATCACAATATACACCCGATTCCTGAAACTCTAACTTCCAAGCCAGAGCGAAAAACGAGTGGAAGAATCGCTGTACGTGATCGTGTACCATTTTTTATGATTCAATGCAATTTATTCTTCTATTCTTTACAATTCCTGCACCTTTTACTGCTTCTTTTCTTTTCAATTCTGTTAAATCATTGCAAACCGCCCCCTTTTCTACATTTTCCGAAACAAAAACTTTTGCAATTCAAAGGCAATTGCTTTGAGATTTTTCTAGTTTGATCTCACAAACCTTCTAATAAAACTAGTGATTGTTTGCTAAAAACACCAGCAAACAAATTGGCACGCCCAGTGGGACTTTGCCTTTGATTTTGTTCATTTTCATACTCTCTTATTTGTATTCGCTGTTGTATGCACTTAAGAAGTGGTAAAATGGTTCGGTCCAGTACGAATAATGCGTCTAGTTCCAACCCTGTGGTTTCACAAGGGCAAGGAACAACAATGGATTCTGCAAACATTAGCGCAGGACCATCGTCGTCGATAACCGTTCCTTCATTATCAATGACTAATGTTGGTTCAACGCAGTCAGAAATGGCATCTCTGCCTATGTCTTTGCCGTTAAGTGCAGGGCTTCATAGCCCTTACATGGAAATGGGAAACGGTTTAGACCCACGTTTGAATAACGTGCATCTACCCCCATTTCCTTTGGGAATGTATGGCATGCCTACTGGAATGCCACATATTTCGACCTTTTCCCCTACACATGTCTCTTCTGAGAGCGTATTTGGTCGAAATCCCCCAGCATTAACCAATACGTCTTTGTTGGCCTTAAGACAGCAAGTAGACGAGAGTAATCACGATATGGTTAATATGCTTACCCAACAAATTGGTACAGTTTTCAATCCATTGATTCAAAATACCAATAACAGTTACCAAATGTTGGCAAATCAGATGAGTAGGATTGCAGACTTTTTTGGGGTTCCAGCGGTTAATAATAGGCACGTTCCTATTATTGCGGGTAATGCGTCGCCAGTTAACCCCCAAGAAGCAGTTGCAGTCGAAGCGTCGACAGTTGTAGGCGAACTACAAGGGACAGTAAACCACGTCCCTGAAGTAGTTTTGGTAAATAGACACCAGAACGCTGATGAAGTTGTTCGACAAGTGCAACAACACAATGTTGGCGCAGAAAACAATATAGCTACTTTAGTCGAAACTATTTTGGCGCAAAATGGCCTTAACACAGGTTTACAAAGGCCTAACTTTGTATCACCATTATGTGAATACGTGTTACAAACTGAGTTACCAAGGGGATGGAAAGTTCCCAAGTTTACTAAGTTTGGTGGTGAAACAAATGAGTCCACAGTCGAACACATTGCTCGTTTTTTGACTGAGGCTGGGGACTTAGCACAAAATGAGAATTTGAAGATGAAATATTTTCCAAATTCTCTAACTAAAAATGCTTTCACTTGGTTCACGACCTTACCCCCTGGTTCTATGTTCACGTGGGGGCAACTAGAAAAGGCATTCCATGCACAGTTTTACATGGGCCAGTCGAAAATTAGTCTTAAAGAATTGGCTAGTGTTCGGCGCAAAATGCCTGAAACTATTGATGATTACTTAAACAGATTTAGGCTGTTGAAATCTCGTTGCTTCACACAAGTCCCTGAACATGAGCTTGTCGAAATGGCTGCTGGTGGCCTTGATTACTCAATTAGAAAGAAATTAGACACATCTCATTTACGAGATATGGCTCATTTGGCTGATAGGGTTCGACAAGTTGAAAGGCTTAGAGAGGAAAAATCTAGGTCGAATAGGTATCATAAAAAAGAAAAAGTGGCATATCTCGAAGAAGAATTTGACGTTACATATAGTAATGTCGAAGAAGAGGAGATAGACGTGGCTGAACTTAAGCCTGGTCCTCCTTATACCTGTAAACTATTAAGGCCTGCGAATGGGAATAACCCTGTAGAGCCTAAGAACGATAGATTTATACCTAAGACTTATACTTTTGATGTTACTAAATGTGATGAAATTTTTGATCTTTTAGTAACTGATGGTCAAATATTAGTGCCTAAAGGCCTTAAAATACCAACTCTTGACCAAAGAAAGAAAAAGGGTTATTGTAAGTTCCATAATTTTTTGGGACATAACACTGACCGTTGTGTGCTCTTCAGGGATATTGTACAAAAAGCAGTTGACGAAGGAAGACTCAAATTTGCTGACAAGAAAATGAAAGCTCCTATGCAGATTGATGTTGATCCGTTGCCTAAGGCTGAAGCTATGTATTCTGAACCTGTCGAAGCTGATGTAGGCATGGTGGGTGCTCAAATGGCAGACCTTCCTAAGTGTGTCAAGACTGCCACCGAAAAATTAAAAGGTTTTATGTATGCTGAAGGTAAGAAACAGGAAGTGACCCTAAAAGAATATGATGGGAAGATACATGCTGTGTATCCAAAGGCTGAGGAAGAATTGATAGATTTCCTCAATCGGTGTAAGTGGAATAATTCTGAGGTTATGCTTTGCCCAAGGTGCAGTGCTGTCTTCGATAAAGAAGCAGCTAAAGCTGTCGAAGGTTATCAGGATCAACAACAACGCAAAAGAAAATGGCTTGATAACAGGCCAAAATTTGACTTTGCAAAAGGAGATCTTCCTGGCTATGAGGCTAATGTGTCAGCGAAGCCTTCAACAAGTAAACGACAATTTGCTAAGGAGAAGTCCTCAGCAAAAGGGTATTTGAAGCTGTCAACAGGTAAATCCTTTGTCCCAAGTGCTAGTGCTCCTGTCGAAGAGTGGGTGCCCAATAATCAACGTGCTAAAGCTGTCAAGCCAGGTACTGATGCTATTAAGTTTAATTATAAGAATAACTATAAGGGTAAGAACCCTATGACTAGAACACAGTGGCGTCGTTACCAAAGACAACAGAAGAAGAAGGCACACTTTGACATTAACCAGGTTCCAAGTCATTTGGCTAATAATCAAGTTCCACGCAGCATGATAGTGGCGAAGAGTGAGGTTCACAAAGCTGAAGTTGCCACAAAGAGGAATGCTGATGTTGTTAGTCATGTGTGTGCAGCGAATAAGGCCAAAGGCAAGGCTGTGGTAACAGAAAAGTCAAGAAGGCCTGCTCTTGAAAGAATATTTCCTCCATTGTCAACAGTGAAAGAAAGAAATGCTGATCTCGGCATGGATGAAGACATGGAGTCTGATTTTAATGATTCTGAGGATGATTTTGACGTTGTTTGCAATGTGGTATCAATACTACCTCTGGAGTACGATGTTATCACAGTACCAAATGACGTTGAAGAGGATTTTACAGAGGATATGGCTCATCATAAGCCAATGTGTTATTATGTGATGAACAATGGATGTGTCGAAGACCAAATGGCTACCTTCGAGAAGCCAGATATGAGTATGCAAAACCACTTGAAACCCCTGTATGTCCAAGCCAAGGTTAATGGTGTTGGAATTAACAAAGTGTTAGTGGATGGTGGAGCTGCAGTGAATTTGATGCGCATGGTCTTTTGAAGAAGATTGGTAAGTTCGATACTGACCTCAGGCCACATAATATTGTCTTAAGCAACTATGAAGGCAAAACTGGCCATTCTTTGGGGGCCATTGAGGTGGACTTAATTGTTGGTTCCATAAAGAGGACTACATTGTTCTTAGTGATAGCCTCTAAAGCAAATTTTAATTTACTCCTTGGTAGAGAGTGGATCCATGGAGTTGGTGCTGTCCCTTCAACTTTGCATCAACGTTTAGTAATGTGGAAGGAAGATGGTTTGGTAGAGTATGTTGAAGCCGATCAGAGCTACTTCCGTGCTGATGTGAACCAAGTTACCAAGGAAAATTTTGAGAAACAAATGGCGAAGATTGCGCCATGTTCATCTTCTAATGAGGCATACGTTCCTGCGGATAATGTTTTTGCCTCAGTTCATCTTGACCCAAATTATGGTTTTGTTTGGGAAAGAGAAATAATGGGAGATGATAGTGTCTATCCTGATGGTGTTTTTCGACCAACGGGGTGGAACAGTGGTTCTTGAAAGTGTTCTTATGTCAGTGCCCAATGCATGGGACAAAATTACGGCTTATATGGCCGAAAATAAGTTTAAAGCGGCTATGGAGGCCGAAATTATTCAACAAACAATGGCTGTCGAAGCCAGTGAGTTACATGAAGAAAATGGCATAATCATAGATGAAAAACTTGACTGTATCTATGATAATGATCCATTAGGTTTTGAAAAGGATCCTAGAAATTTGACAAAGCATATGCAAGCTCAAGACCCGTTAGAAGAAGTTGATTTGGGAAATGGCTCAATAAAAAGGCCAACTTATATTAGTGCAAATATTGATGTTTCTCTAAAAATCCAAGTCATCACATTGCTAAGGGAGTTCAAAGATTGTTTTGCTTGGGATTACGATGAAATGCCTGGTTTAAGTCGAGAAGTAGTGGAAATGCAATTACCAATTCGACCAGGGAAGAAACCAGTGAAGCAAGTGCCAAGAAGATTTGCTCCTCAAGTGTTGGCTAAGATCAAAGAGGAAATCGAAAGGCTATTCAGAAACAAGTTCATCAGAACTGCCAGGTATGTCGAATGGTTAGCCAATATAGTTCCTGTAATAAAGAAAAATGGGACTCTTAGAGTTTGCATAGATTTTAGGGATTTAAATAATGCATCTCCCAAGGATGAATACGCAATGCCTGTGGCAGAAATGCTAATAGATTCAGCAGCAGGATTTGATTATCTTAGTATGCTCGATGGTTATTCTGGGTATAATCAAATTTTCATTGCTGAAGAAGATGTGTCAAAAACTGCTTTTAGGTGTCCAGGGGCATTGGGTGTTTATGAATGGGTAGTAATGCCCTTGGGTTTAAAGAATGCTGGTGCTACATATCAGAGGGCCATGAATTCTATGTTTCATGATTTTATTGATGATTTTATGCAAGTATACATAGATGATGTGGTGGTTAAATCTTCCTCAGAAAGTGGTCATTTAGACCATCTTCGCCGTTCTTTTGAAAGAATGAGGAAATATGGATTGAAATTAAATCCATTAAAATGTGCCTTTTGTGTACGTGCAGGTGATTTCTTGGGTTTTATAGTGCACAAAAAAGGCATTGAAATCAATCAAAATAAGACTAAGGCAATTATGGAAACGAAGGCCCCTTCGACCAAAAAGGAGCTTCAGTCGTTGCTGGGAAAAATCAATTTCCTACGAAGATTTATATCAAATCTAAGTGGCAAAACGCAAGTTTTTTCGCCATTATTAAGACTGAAGAAGGAAGAAGAGTTCAAATGGGAACCAATGCATCAAGCAGCCTTCAACGAAATCAAGTCTTATTTGATGAAACCACCAATTTTGTTGCCTGCTATTAAACACAAAGTGCTCAAATTGTATATAGCAGCTTCTGATAGAACAATAGGTAGCATGTTAGCACAAGAGGATGATAGTGGTATCGAAAGGGCCATTTATTACCTCAGTAGGGTCCTCAATGATGCCGAAACGAGGTACGCTCCTATAGAAAAGTTGTGCCTTTGTTTGTATTTCTCGTGTACAAAGTTAAAGCAATATATAAAACCAGCTGATGTTTCTGTTTATTCGCATTTTGATGTTATTAAGCATATGTTGTCGAAACCAATAATGCATAGCCGAATTGGTAAATGGGCTTTGGCTTTGTCAGAATACAACTTAACTTATCAACCTCTAAAATCAATTAAAGGACAAGTGGTTGCTGATTTTATAGTAGACCATTCTGTTGTTGAAGAAACATTAAGTTTTGTAGACGTATATCCTTGGAGGTTGTATTTTGATGGCTCAAGCCATAAACATGGAGTTGGGATTGGTATTTTGATAATATCTCCTACTAACATTCCAACAAAGTATAAGTTTAAAATTCGAGATGTTTGCTCCAATAATGAAGCTGAGTATGAGGCTTTAATAGTAGGCCTTGAAATCTTACTTGAGCTGGGGGCAAGTCATGCCGAAATAAAAGGTGACTCTGAGTTGGTTATCAAACAATTGACAAGAGAGTACAAATGCATTAAAGAGCACCTTATCAGATACTTTGTTGTTGCCAATGCTTTGTTAAAAAGATTTGAGTCTGTTCACTTAGAACATTTACCACGAATTGATAATCAAGTGGCAAATGAATTGGCACAAATCGCTTCGGGCTATAAAGTTTCAAAACAAAGCCTGGAAGAGTTAATTGAAATAAAGGATAAAATCATTTCTAATGACTATTCTTCGTCACTATTGTCAACACCAACAACTGGGGGGGCAACAGATACAAATGCAAACGAGGAACTAGCTATTGTCGAAAAACGTCAATTTTTTGGTGACTTTGACTCAGCAGAAATTCTTGCTCTTGACAATATGACCAATAATGATTGGCGAAGGCCTATTGCGGAATATTTGCAAAATCCCACAAGAAATACCAATAAAAAGGTAAAATACAGAGCTTTGAGCTATGTGATAATTGGAAACGAATTGTTTAAAAAGACTCCTGAAGGAGTACTATTAAAATGTCTTAGTGAAAATGAGGCATATTTAGCAGTTTCCGATACACATAGTGGAGCGTGTGGTTCACACCAAGTAGGCCAGAAAATGAAGTGGTTATTATTTCGACAAGGAATGTATTGGCCAACTATGCTGAAAGATTGCATAGAATTTGCTAAGGGATGCCAAGAGTGTCAAAAGCATGCTGGGATACAACATGTACCTGCAAATGAATTGCATGCCATAGTCAAACCTTGGCCATTTAGAGGTTGGGCTCTAGATGTGATTGGAGAGATAAAGCCAACTTCGTCGAAGGGCCATAGATATATCCTTGTGGGAATTGATTACTTCACCAAATGGGTTGAAGCTATACCTTTAGCCAATGTTGATCAGGAAGCAGTGATAAGGTTTATTCAAAATCATATCATTTATAGGTTTGGAATTCCAGAAACCATTACTACAGATCAGGGATCAGTTTTTACTGGTAGAAAAATGGTAGAGTTTGCTTCCGAAATTGGTTTTAAGTTATTAACTTCGACACCATATTATGCGCAAGCCAATGGACAGGTAGAAGCTGCCAATAAAGTTATTATTAATTTGATTAAAAAGCATGTTGGGCAGAAACCCAAGAATTGGCATAATACCCTTGATCAAGCGTTATGGGCTTGTCGAAATTCACCTAAAGAATCTATCAACACTACTCCTTATAGGCTAACATTTGGACACGATGCAGTGTTGCCTGTTGAAATTTGTCTACAATCAACAAGAATTCAAAGACAGTGGGAGATTCCCTCTGATTATTATTGGAATATGATGCTTGATGAATTGGTTGATTTAGACGAAGAAAGGTTATTAGCTTTAGATACGCTTATTCGACAGAAAGAGAGGGTAGCTAAAACTTATAACAAACAGGTTAAGTCTAAAGCCTTTAATTCAGGTGATCTAGTGTGGAAGGTCCTATTACCTATGGATAAAAAAGATAGAGTCTTTGGTAAATGGTCCCCAAGTTGGGAAGGACCATTTAAAATTTTACAAGTTTATTCAAACGGCGCATATGAGGTCGAAGAGATTGGCGCTGATGAAAGGATTCTGCGTATAAATGGTAAATACTTGAAAAAGTATAAGCCAACGTTGCACGAAGTTAAAATAACGCTGGAATAAATATAAAGAAAGCGTAAAAACATGGCATTTAAGTTGCCAAAACATTGTCGAAAGCACGGAATAAGAAATTGCCCAAGAATAAAATGGAAGAAATTTCATTATAGTGTTGCCAAGTTACATGTGCCAAGATAGGCATTCGTGAGTTACATAGTGCCGAAAAGGTAAATAAACTAGGCATAAAATGAACGCTGAATTGCAGTTGGTCTTTTAAGACCAAGTAACTTCTCTTTTGGGTGGTCTTCTTCGACCACGTTGTCGTTTCCCGTCGTTCAGGGGGTCATTCTTTCGTCTGCGCGTTAGGCTTGTAAGTTTTTCAACAGGGCGTTTCCTTGTTTGGTAAACCTCAGGAAGCCCTTCAGAGAGAAGATATTGACGCCCCAAGGAAGACAGTCATCATCAAGGCAAAACACCTGATGAATCTTCCTGCTCCCACTTTGAGTCTTCCGCATAAACCCAGAAAGTTGCAAAATCAAGTGACATGAAGAAAAGAGGAGTAAAGCCATAATACGCAGAGATCAAAAACCATCACTTTGAACCTTCAGGCAACCTCACCGCGATTATGAGGGATGAGGTTACGCGGAAGACTCAAAGCAAAGGGAATGATCTTGGAACGGGAAAGGCAAAAGAAGAAAATTATGGAGTGGTAAAGATAAGAAACAAAATTCTTCTATTTTTAAGGAGGAGTATGAGAGAGCGTCAGTTGGTTATGAGTTTGGCATTCCGAAAAGTGAGGCATCACTTTAATTACGGCGTTATTAACGTAACAGAAAATGTTGGAACCATTCAAAGGTAGAACAGAGAATCGGTAAACATGGTCAAAGGCCGAAACTACAGGCTGTTCAAGCTCAAGGTTTGAATATGGAAACAACACTTAACAGTGGTAACATCAGGTATACAGCTATTTTACTCAAGTGCAAAGTTATTTCGATGGTGAATTCAAAAAAATGTCTTTCTCTTCCTCCTCCTCAAGTTCAGTCGAAAAAGACATTTTTGGGGGGCAATTTGTTAGCCTGTAATTTCGACAGGCTTCATTAAAGATGGTCAACATGGCTTGATTTATATTTATTTCACAAAGACCATATTATTTCGACAAAGGAAATGGTCATGCGCAAGATAAACTCGACAAGTTTCCAGGGAAGCAAAAGCAAGAGAGAGGAAAATCGACACAGGCTTTCGACAGACAGAAATCAGGGCAGTTATGCGTTGAAGGCTAGCAGTTGGTCGAAGCGTGACAGAGCAGTTTCGGTCGAAAGTAGGAGCGGTTACTTGGCCGAAAGTAGGAGCAGTTACTTATTTTCAAATTGTTAGGCAGTTACCTAGTTCGAATTTCCCCCCCTTTTTTCCCTTGTATAAATAACTGTTTCTGAGAAGAAACAAAGGGTCGCAAATCACAATATACACCCGATTCCTGAAACTCTAACTTCCAAGCCAGAGCGAAAAACGAGTGGAAGAATCGCTGTACGTGATCGTGTACCATTTTTTATGATTCAATGCAATTTATTCTTCTGTTCTTTACAATTCCTGCACCTTTTACTGCTTCTTTTCTTTTCAATTCTGTTAAATCATTGCAAACCGTCCCCTTTTCTACATTTTCCGAAACAAAAACTTTTGCAATTCAAAGGCAATTGCTTTGAGATTTTTCTAGTTTGATCTCACAAACCTTCTAATAAAACTAGTGATTGTTTGCTAAAAACACCAGCAAACACAGTGCAGTTATCTTGTAGTTTCAATTGATTATTTTAGTTGATTAGTAAATTATAGTAGATAGTGGAAAAATAAAGTAAGGGGGTTTGATTATAATTTCGAAATTTGGAAAAAAAAAGTATGAGAAAGTAGGAAAAAAGTAGGAGTGAAAAGAAAATTTGAAAAAAGGTGTGATAGTTAATTACAATGTTATCATTTGTTAGATGAGTTTAAGTAAATAGGGAGACTTGTTTGAGTAATTTAAATGTGATTTGTTTGTATAAATAGATATTAGATTAGATAGTAAATAGGAGTTAATTGTAAATCATTTAATATTAATTTAATTATATTATATAGTAGATTAAAAAAATTGGGAAAATAAATATTTTTAAATAAAGTGTGTGGGGGCACAAATAGTAGACGTGTAAAAAAGTGAAAAATATTGGGAAATGTGAGATTGAGAGAGAGAGAATAGAATTAAAAAATGAGAAATAAAGTGATGATGTGTCAAAAAATGAAGATGTCCAAAATTGTCTTTTTGCAAGTTATTTGTTTGATTAAATAGATATTAGATTAGATTAGATTAGATAGATATTCAACAAGATTTGATCTATCGTGTCATTGGTTTATTCATTTGGATATGTGTGGTTCTAGAAATTGCGTGATAATGTTTTATATGTTCATCGACTAAAATATGAATTCAGCAATTCCTTTCGGTTCATGATTTATCAATTTCGGTTCTTTATGGTATTATGAGTTCAGAATTCAGATGTCTTTTGTGTGTGCATATGAGTTTACTGTGTGTGCTATGGCGGCTGCCAAGGCTGACTGGAAACAATATCATTATGATATTGAAGCTATTTCGATTTATGACATATTGCTGCTGCATTTCGATTTATGGTTTTGTGCTATTCAATTATGTCTTATTATTATTATTATATGTGATTGAATTCAAGTTTTGATTTGCAATGTCATTATTTTGTTTGGCACATGAATTCGGAGTTGAATTCATTATATAATGTGCGAGAGGTTTTCTTTCGCGTTGGTCCCATTATTGCTTTTGGTGTGTGATATAATTCAAATTGAATGAAGATGATTCACCACTTTTATGGTGTTGCGGCAATACAGGTGCAGCAATTTTATTGTTTTGTTTATTTCCAGTTTAATTATAAGCAACTCAATAAAAGATCAATCCGTTAAGCTGCATATAAGATAAATATGATTTTTCTGGACTTGTATGCATTATTTTGGATAATTTTTTGGAGTAATTCTGAATTCAAATATTGGACGATTTATATATATATATATATATATATATATATATATATATATATATATATTGGACTGAATTGATTAAAGCAACATGTCACCAAAGTGGCCTCTCTTGTGGAGATTAATTTGTTTTGAAATATAAAAGGTTGTGTGCTTGTAACTTATGTGAATATCTATCGGCCCAAAGGAAGGTACTATTTTACAGAATTACGAGTGCACCTGTGGTGATAAATACGTGATAATTATTCGGTTTTACATGTGCTTTATTATCAGTATTTGATTATTACACCAAGGTATCACTGAAAAGTTAATATTTTGTCCAAAAATAAAATGTTAATGGATTCTCGGTAAGATTGCTTTTATTTTGAGGCTTAAGTGAGCATATTTTTTGATTTTGCTATAGTTCTCTGATTAGTTAGGAATGATCGTGCAAATATTACTACCAACATCAATTATATTTGAATGCTAAACTGCTCAAACTTCAAGTCCTAGAAATATAATGTTTTGATAGTTCTTGGAGTAATAACTCTCAACCTTGCATTAAGGATCGACTCTCCTGCACCTTTTACGGTTTGTAGTATGTTTGAACAAACAAATGAAAGGAAAAGGTGGGAGAAGTCAAATCGCACGTGTTTGATGATCATGAAGAAGAGCATTCCGGAAGCATTCAAGGACAAAATATCTTAGAAGGTTATTATGGGTAAGGGGTTCCTTGAAGACATTGAAATAGATTTGTTGTGACCGAAAAGTTTGAGATATGTACGTTCTTGACATACTTATTTCAATCAAGTATGAAGGCAAGCGATTGAAAGAGAAGAAGGATAAAAAAGCCGCAGGAAATGCTCCTTTCTTTGGGGATGTTGAGTTTGCAAGGGGAGATATAGTTAGGGAATTTGTCTTTGAAGAAGAATATGTTGGTATTCCCATATGTGTTATTGACACTGCTCGGGATCTTTTCCTTGATTATGTTGGAAACACAATAAGTTAAGACAATATTGAAATCCCCATACAAGAAATTGTTACACAAGAACAAACTCTTCCACCTCAAGAGACTATGCCATTAAGGAGATCCACTAGAGAAAAGAGAAGTGCAATACCAGATGACTATTTTGTATTTCGCCAAGAACATGAGGTTGACATTGGAATGATGGAAGTTGATCAATTAACTTTCATTAAGCCACGGAAAGTTCTAACTCTCAAAAGTGGGTTGATTCGATGAATGAAGAGATTAAGTCCATGAAGGACAATGACGTATGGCATCTTGTCCCATTGCCACAAGATGTGAGACCCATTGGTTGCAAATGGATGTTTAAGACCAAGAGGGATTCAAAAGGCAGTGTGGAGAAGTACAAGACTCGTCTTGTCGCAAAAGGATTTACACAAAAGGAATGCATTGACTATAAAGAGACTTTCTGTCTAGTTTCATCGAAAATCTCTTTCAGGATTATAATGGCATTAGCGGCGCATTTTGATCTTGAGTTGCATCGGATGGATGTAAAGATAATGTTTATCAATGGTAACATTAAAGAGACGATTTATATGGTGCAATCAAAACACTTTGTTTCGGAAGACTCAAAGGATATGGTTTGCAAACTAAAGAAATCCATCTATGGACTTAAGCAAGCATCTCGACAATGGTATTTCAAATTTCATCAAGTGATCATCTCGTTTGGTTTTGAGGTGAATTTGGTTGATGATTGTGTATACCATAAGTTCTGTGGGAGCAAGTATATTTTTTCTGGTTTTATATGTTGATGTCATTTTGCTTGCTAGTTACGATATAAAATTATTGCATGAAACCAAGAGATTTCTAGGTAGGAATTTTGAGATGAAAGATCTTGGTAATGCATCTTTTGTATTGGGCATACAGATACACCGAGATCCTTCTCAGAGTATTCTTCGATTGTCCAAAAAAGGCTATATTGAAAAGGTTCTCAAGAGATATGACATGCAGGATTGTAAACCAGGTGATACCCTTGTGGCTAAGAGAGACAAGTTTAGTCTCAATCATTGTCCTAAGAATGATTTTGAAGTAAAGGAAATGCAGAAGATTCCCTATGCATCAGAAGTAGGGAGTCTAATGTGTGCTTAGGTTTGTGCGCATCCAGATATTGCGTGCATTACAGGATGTTGGTAATATTTTTAGTAACTCAGGCAGGGTAAGACTATTGGAAAGCAGCGAAATGATCATATGGTACTTACAGAGAACAAAAGAATATATGCTCTCATAGGATATTAGATCAGTTTGAGATCATTAGGTATACTGACTCCAATTTTGTGGATGCCAAGATAGTATAAAATCTACGTTGGGCTATGTTTATCTGCTGAATGGAAGTGCAATTTCCAAGAAGAGTGCTAAACAGTGCATTATATAGCCTCTTCCATTGTGGTAGTAGAGTTCATAGCATGTTATTAGACATCGAATCATGGAATTTGACAGCAAAATTTTGCACGGAGCTGCATACAGTAGATGATTTTGAAAGACCACTAGGATTATTTTGACGGTAAATTCGCAGTTCTATTTTCCAATAACAATAGGAACTCAAAAATGTTGAAGCACATAGATATCAAGTTCCTTGTTGTTAAAGAAAGAGTTCAGAGTGAACAGTTGTCTATAAAGCATATCAGAACAAACTCAATTTTTGCGAATTCGCTCATTAAAGGATTATCACCCAAAAAGGTCTCATGAGCACACGGCTCGTTTGGCTGTCACATTATTAAGTGATATTCAGTTTTTGTGGGAGTTTGTTATTTTTAATGCTTTTAAAACATATACATATTTCAGTTATGTAAGGTTTAAGTATATTTTCTGCAGAAATAAAGTTTTGGAATTTGTTACACTCTGATTCTGTTACAGTTTGATCTCACTAAGGTTTAAGGAGGACCAATTGGAATTAGGCACGTTCACATTACATGAAAATTCCATGCTGCACATCCACATCATGATCCATGTCATTCTTTTGTGTCAGCATATGTGACCATTGGTGGGTTTAGTTACGATAGATGTAACGAATACTGCTTTGATCCTATGTTGGTATGATTGATGGACTGGATTGGTTATAGATACATTCAGTAACAACAGTCTTCTAAGCTCATACAGTTTATTCTTGCAATGCATAATTATAAGGTTACACATATAGTCCAAGTGGGAGATTGTTGGATCATTAATCCAACGTTGGCCTTATATGTTAATAATTATATATTGTGGACTGTCACTTAAGATTAAGCCCAATTAAAGTGATCTAATAAGGTTAGGCTGAAGTGGGCCTATGAGTATCTAATAGGGTGTTGGCCTTTAACGTGTAAAGACTAAAAGGTAATTCTAATTTTGTGATGGGCTGAATTAGAAGCACTAATAGACAACCCTAGTTAGTGTTCTATAAATAAGGAGGTTATGGTCCCCGGGTCACACAACAACTTTTGGAGCCATTCTTACATGACATCCCATTATCAGTAAGATACAGAGAGAAGACTAAAGGGTTCTCTCGGAGAGAGTGCGTGTTGACCTGGAAGGCCAAACCACTTACCGGATCATCATGAGTTCAGGTACACTTCCGCTTCGGTATTTAGATCAAGCACGCTTCCACTATGATTCAGGTAAGCTCCAGTTTCAGTATTTTCTAGTGATTAACATGATTGATTCTGGCTTTATATAGATTATTTCGATTCTAACATAAGCGTTCTTTTAAACATAGAAATCTGTTTTAATACATAAATCGGTTTATATGAATTCCTTCACTAGTTTTGGCAAAACACGTTCATTTATGTTGTGTTCTTTTTGTTCGTTTTCATTTGTATGCTTTCATCCACGTTTAGTCTATCATCCCCAACCATTATAGTAAGATAATTGATGTATTAGTAATGATATATGGTACCAACTTAACTTCTACAAATTGTAAAAATAGCCTAATAAAAACTAGGATTAAATATGTTTTTGTCTCTATAAAATTTGAGTTTTTTGTTTTTAGTCCCTTAAAAAAATTTCACCAACTTTTGGTCCATAAAAATTTTGGGTTTTTTGCGTTTAGTCCTGCATGAGGGACTAAAAGCAAAAAACCCAAATCTTATAGAGAGACCAAAAATTGGTGAATTTTTTTTGAGAGACTAAAACACCAAAAAAACTCAAAATTTATAGGGACAACAAATATATTTAACTCTAAAAACTACACAGAGGGTGTGGTGATAATTAAAAGTGATGGCTTTTTTCCTATTCTCGACATTTTCCCCGGTACTATAAAGCTTTTCGAACCCTTGATTTATTAATAATATTTTTCGGATCCTTTGGATTTTAAATCAAGAGAGGCTTAAATATCATTTTGTCCATGCAAATACAACGAATATTCATTTTGGTCCCTACAAAGTTTTATTTTTTTTAAATAGCCTTTGGAAAATTTAAAATTATTCATTTTGGTCCTTGCAAAAAGTTTTTTCAGAATGGCCCTTGCAAAATATAAAATTATCCATTTTGGTCCCCAAGGTCATTTTAAAGCTGATAAGTCACGATGGCCAAAATGAATAATTTTATATTTCGCAAGGGCTATTTTAAAATAGAAACTTTTTGCAGGGACTGAAATGAACAATTCTAAATTTTACAAGGGTTATTTTGAAAAACTTTTTGCAGAGACCAAAAAGATATATAAGTTAACTATATATATATATATATATATGCAAAATGAGAAGTTTCATTAATATCCATGGGAGATGGAAGATTTCAATAATATAAAAACACCTTAATAATAACAACGCGCGACTTTTTGTTAATAATCATTAATATCAAGGAGATGGCCTCTAAAAACACCCGGTTGTTGAACTCTAATCAAGATATTTAATGAGAGCAATTTAGGTAGTTTAGGAAGTTTTTCACAAAAATAAATGTTAATTAGTAGTTTTCTTAATATGTGTGATTTATCTATATTTGCTTATAAATTGTAATGGAGGGAGTATATATAAAACTTTTGTTTCATTATGGGGTTTTATATGGTTGGTTACAGCATTGAAAGTGCAGTCTAGCTTTAAGGGAAAATTTCTTTTTAGTTGTTGTATGTTAACTTTGGGATTCTTGTCACTCTTGGAGTAGAACGAGACAACAGAGAATTACACGAGCCTGAAATTATAACCAAGTAAAACCACTGAATAAAAGTTGACATAAATTCTAGAGGTGTTTAACATCATTCAAGCAATCAATTTTTTATTATTAATTATTAAAGTATAATAATAAACGGAAATACAAAGAGATACTTCAATCCAATACATCTTACAAACAATTTACTTTACAACTAGTAACATGATTATTACACTGATCTATAGAGGCACCTCAGTTGGATCCTGCACTTTATTTAACCTTTATTTGGATTATTAGATTGCCATAAGAAACAAAAATTTAAACGGAAACATCAATTAAAGTAAGACAAAAGCCAAACTTAATTGAATGTCTCTCCTTATTGGAATTTGCAATATTAATTAATTAACCTATATTGGGTACACGAGTGACAACGTTTTGTGTGTTAACAAAGACACGAACCCTGTTACACCAGTAATCATCAGTCACAATTGATCCTTCTACCACAGTGATAGCCTTCTTCACTGTTGGATTTTCCCTTATCACGATTTCTACTGCTGCATCTCCATCGATGCCCACCAATTCTGGCCACGAGCTTTTACCTGCATGCATCCAATTAATACCATTAATTAATTAACATTTTGAATACTTAATACAAAGAATGATAATAATATAAATGGCATCATAAAGTAGAAGCATATATATAATTGCCTTGGCATATTGACATTTCTTCACCCATGATTTGGTTATCTACACTTTTGATGTGCCAAAACATGAAGAGGTGAGATGGTATTTATAATAAGAGAGAGAGCTCAATTTCATAGACTTTTCTTGTTGACAAGTCAATTTCATAGATTTGGTGCTTATCTCTAAAAAAATTCATAGACTTGGTTTTTTTGGTCAGAGTAGGGTATCCACCGCCGAACGCAGTTACTAATCTCATCGCTGGATTGGATTCGTAGACTTGGTTTGGCGTGCAAAAGTAATTTTTTTAAAAAGCAAATAAATGAAAACAAATAGCCGGCTAGCTAGCCTAGGTTTTTAATTTGAATGAGAAGAATAAATCATTTACTTGTGCAAATGGACAAAATGTTAATTAATTAATGGTATTAATTGGATGCATGAGAAATACGAATAACAAGTATCTATCCAATTAATATCATTAATTAATTATCATTTGATTAAACGTGCAATTATTTAGTTTTTGTTTGTGCTGTTTTTCAATCAAAACAACTTATACGATATATACTTGTTATTCCTATTACTCATTATATTTTATTTATGTTTTTTTTTAAAAAACTTCAATGCTTGTTGTAACACCCCATTTTTTTTCCATATTTAATTACTTGAATATATTAGAAATTTTGTGACATGTTTTATGTGCGTTTGCCTTTATAATTGATATATTTCAGTAAAGTTTATATTTTCTTATTTGAATTATTTGTTTGTTTATTTACTAGTTTTATAAAATATTAGTTATGATTTGTTGTCAATTTATTATCATTATTTTTTTAGTAGGTCAGTGTTATTAGATATTAATCATATTTTGATATAATTATTAATATTGATATTATTATTTTGAGATAACAATATATTATATATTATATATTAACATGTAAGAATAGGAATGTATTATAGATTTGTTTTCTTAAATTTTTATTGGCTGCACGGCTATTTGCTAAGTGCGCCCCTAATTGATTCTCTTCTTTATTTTATTATTTAGTTACTTGTCACGCTTCATCTTCTTCCTCCATGAGCCAAACATAATGGTTGTTACTAAACCATTAACTTCTACTTCTCTGATTTCGTTCTCTCACTCTAGACCATGGTTTGGTCCCAAATTTCACCACCCAACTCAAAATCACCATTTGAATTCAATTCTAGGCTCTTTTTCATCAATCGAAGCGCCATTCCTAGCATAACAAAACCCTAAGCGAACTGAAAATCCAATTTTTTGGTCACTATAGTTTTCGGTTGGAAAAACGGATGTCGTTTTCGGATTCTACGCGTCGAAATCTTTGGAAAACAGTGGCCCCTTCTTCGTTTCGATGAAGTTGACGTCAGACCCTTTTTTTGTGAGAGTTTACAGTAACTCATTTTTATTACTTTGAACTCTATTCCGTCTCAAAATTTCTAAAATAACTAGTATTCCAGTAGGTACTAGAGTTGTTAAGTTGTTGCTATTGTTGTTGTTTTTTGTGATGTTCTGATTGATCTTGTTGTTATACTAAAGTTGTAAAGTGGTTGTTGTTGTTGCTATTTTTAAATAGTACATATAGTAAAGTTGTTAAGTTGTTGTTGTTGATGATGATGATGGCAACGTTAAGTGATTAAGTTGTGGTTGTTGTTGCTGGTGATGATAAGTTGTTAAGTTGTTTTTGATGTTAAGTTGTTAAGTTGTTGTTGCTACTGATTTTAAGTTGTTGTTATTGTCGATGTAAAGATGTTATTGTTGTTGATGTTCTTGTTAAATAGTATTTCATTAGATACTAAATTTGTTAAGTTGTTATTGTTGTTGTTGTTAAATAGTTCTCCACTAGATACTAAAGTTGTTAGTATTGTTGTTGTTTCGGTTGTTAGACACCTCATTTGACGAGGTTCACGCATCGTGGTGTCCATATTGTTGTTGTCATTGTTCCTGTTGTTGTGTCAGTAGGGCACTATCGGGCAAGGTATCTCGTTCGGACATGGTATTCCGGTCCTCATACTCCTGTTGTTGTTGGTAGTAGGGCATTATCAGGCAAGGTATCCCGTTCGAGCATGGTATCTCGGTCCTGCAGTTGTTGTTGTTAGTAGGGCATTATCGGGCAAGATATCCCGTCTGGGCATGGTATCTCGGTCTTATCGTTGTTGTTGTTGTTGTTAGTAGAGAAATATCGGGCAAGGTATCTCGTTCGGGCATGGTATCTCGGTACTATTGTTGTCATTGTTAGTTGGGCATGGTATCTCGGTCGTGTTGTCATTGAGGTATTACAGACACAGTATTCTGAAACGGACAAGGTATCCCAACCTCGTTGTAGATAGGTTCACATGCATATAGTTCTGGTTGTCGTGATACATCATTATGCATAATAGTATGTTTAGTTATTGTTAATAATATTTGTTCTCATGCACATTGTAGTATGTGATACTTAGTTGTTTTTATTCAAGTTGTTGTTATAAGGCAAATTACTCGTTTGTCTTTCTTACTGTAAGTGCTACTTGAGTGTATGATGACTAACCCCTTTGTTGTGACTAGCAAATTTGTTTTGTATTGAATGTGTTAAGCAATTTGATTTTGTACAGTTTAAGGAATCAATAAATTCTGTATAGGCCATAGGTGGACCAAAAACTCGACCAAAAAACTGTATAAACAAAACAACATAATGTCTGCGATTTTTTTTAAATAAGACGTCTGAGTTTTAAAATATATGGACCAAGTATCTGAGTTAGTGAAAATAGGGGGACCAAAACTATAATTTAGCCAAACTTATTTTTTCTGAACACAATGAATTGGTAAAGAATGTTGTCTTGGAAAATGCTCCTAAAAACTATCAATTGATTTCCCCAAAAATCAAAAGATATTGCTCAAGCTCCTACATTAGAAAATAATGTTATTACAAGTGTCGTTGTAAATGAATTGTTTGCTATTCTAGTGATGAAGGCCTAGCATATCAAATAAGGAACAATTTTTTTGGTATGAACCAGGTATCCTCTCTGCGCAATTGCAGAGACTAATCTCTTGAGCCGGGTTGGACCACAATGGGCGGCGAAGCTCTCTTGCAAAGCTCTCCCTCAAGAGATTTAACATTACTGCATGGCCAAGGCTAGATTCGAACCCAGGACCTTGGTTAAACTGAAAGAGACCCCTACCATCTCATCTAAGTGATATTGGGTAACTAAGGAGCATATAGTCGTTGCGTTGCGTTATGTTAAATAAAAATGATTGTATGTGTAGCATTTTCTTAGCATTGTTTGTGTTTAAGATAGTGCTGCTTTATCATTGAAAATGGCAATTTTTGTTAACAAAGCAGCACGTGAGGGAAATTTAATGGTCATTAGAAGTTTGATCTTAAGGGAGAATTCATCTTCCTTTTATGGACATTGTTTTGTTGATTAATTACACTTTTGTTGATGGATATTGCCAAATATCACATTAAAGTTGTCTATCTTTTCAATTTAGTCTCTACTTTAGAAATGTTGTTGGTGATATTTCAAATGATATGACACTTTTCGTGAAAAATAAATAGAAAATGCTAGAGATGCATTGAGAAAATGAGAGATGCCTAGATGGGTAAGGTATGAATTAATTAAGAAACTAGTCGATCGTAAGCGAGCTGCTGATATTAATTGGAGTTCTCATTTTGCAAGTTTGGCCAATTTTATATTGATGTATCTTATTATTTGTTATGTTTTTGAAATTATAAAAGAAGAAAGAAATTGATATCAAAGAGTTAATGCCAGTGGTCTTCTATATTTGTTAAAGGGTTACATTGCATTTGACGAAAATTGTCATGGTTATTTCAAATAACTTGTCACATTGGAGAGGAAAGATCAAGACATTATCATTGCTATAAACTTGGTTAGCATCACAAAGTAGATGTTACGAACAATGAGGGATAAACAAATGGGAATCTTTGTTGCATGAACTGATTTTCTTTTGCAATAAGCATGTTATTGATAAAATTAGTACCGATTATTTGTTTTCATATCTGATATCTCTTATTAGCGTGAGCACCCCTTTGGTGGGTGATCTGTAAGTACCTCTGTAAGCGCTCAAAGATAGGGATGGCAATAGGACGGGGCGGGGAGTACCTCCCCGTCCCCGCCTCCCATTTTGTCCCCCATCCCCATCCCCATTCCCCGCTTCGGGGAGTTTTCCTCCCCCATCCCTATACCCACGGATCCCCACGGGGACCACAAGGATTTATTCAAAGTTAGTAAAAATTAAAATTAAAATATAATAAAACTGAAAAAATATATAAAAGTAAGACTAAAAAACAGAAGTTTAACATTGAATATTAAAAAAAATATAAAATTTAGTGTTACCTTGATATTTTAATATTTAAAAAGTATAAAGATAAGAGTAAAAATATAAAAATTGGCACAATTAAATATTTTATTAATATTTTTATTTAAAAACATATATTAAAAGACTAAAAAATCTATTACTTAGAATACAACATACATCTTTAGTAAGAACATTTATTTAATATATTCGGGGCAGGGATTCCGCGGGGCGGGGGATATGGACCCCGTCCCCATCCCCGAATTGACTGCGGGGGGATTATCACCCCCATCCCCGTCCCCACGGGGAAAAATTCCCGGCCCACGGGGCCCCAAACGGGGCAATCCCCGCGGGGATCTCCACTTGCGAGTAGAAATTGCCACCCCTACTCAAAGAGCCTTGAGGCCTGCTCTGATCCTGGTGAGACCTCGGAGCCCAACTCACCTAAATTTTTTGTTTAAAAAAAAAGCTCTCGTTCTCTTTGATATGACTTCCTTGATCCTTCACTAGTTTTGGTGAAACACGGTCATTTATGTTGTGTTCTTTTTGTTTGTTTTCATTTGTATGCTTTCATCCACGTTTTGTCTATCATCCCCAACCATTATTGTAAGATAATTGATGTATTATACGAACTTAACTTGTACAAATTGTAAAAATAGCCTAATAAAAACTAGGGTGAAATATGTTTTTGGTCCCAATAAAATTTGGGTTTTTTGTTTTGTTTTTAATCCCTTAAAAAAATTTCACCAACTTTTTTTTGAGATAATTTTCACCAATTTTGGTCCATGTAAAATTTGGTTTTGTTGCTTTTAGTTCCGCTTGACTTTAATAACACTTCATGACTTTTAATAGTGTTTTTTGACCTTTTATAACCATTATTAAAAGTCTTGAAATACTATTAAAAGTCATGAGGGACTAAAAGCAAAAAACTCAAAATTTATAGAGAGACCAAAAGTTGGTGAAATTTTTTTGAGAGACTAAAAGACCAAAAAAACCTTAAATTTTATAGGGACTACAAATATATATAACTCTAAAAACTACACAGAGGGTGTGGTGATAGTAAAAAGCGATGGCTTTTTTCCTATTCCGACAGTTTGCCTTGTACTATAAAGTTTTTTGAACCCTTGATATATTAATAATATTTGTTGGATCCTTTGGATTTTAAATCAAGATAGGCTTAAATATCATTTTGGTCCATGCAAATACAACGAATATCTATTTTGGTCCTTGCAAATTTTTCTTTTTTTTAAAATAACCGTTGGAAAATTTAAAATTATTCATTTTGGTTCCCAAAGTCATTTTAAAGCTGATGAGTCACAATGACCAAAATGAATAGTTTTATATTTTGCAAGGGCTATTTTAAAATAAAAAGTTTTTGGAAGGACTAAAGTGAACAATTCTAAATTTTACAAGGGCTAAATTCTTAAAAAAAAAAGATATATAAGGCATATATATCAAAGACTATACATCCTATGGGTGTCTCCTGCTGATCCATGAATCAGTTTC
Organism: Astragalus glycyphyllos; assembly: GCA_963573325.1. Classification (NCBI taxonomy): domain Eukaryota; kingdom Viridiplantae; phylum Streptophyta; class Magnoliopsida; order Fabales; family Fabaceae; genus Astragalus; species Astragalus glycyphyllos. The sequence continues at coordinate 8,770,104 of OY754314.1, read as the reverse complement.
TGGCGCCAACCCCCCCCCCCCCCCCCCCCATTCCCTCCATTTTTCCGTCCGGTGGCTCGTCGCCATGTGTTCCATGGTTCCCCTCACTCATCGCCATGTGTTCTGCTTCTTCCTCGTCAGCTCCAGCTACTTGCTAGTGCCAATTCAGCTCCTCTCTTCTAGTGCCAAATCAGCGTCTGTCAGGCATAGAAAATGGTGTCCAATGATGGTTTTTTGGTTGCTTCACTCAAAGGTTTGTTTCAGGTTGCAGCAGAGAAGAATTTAGCCACTTGTATGCTGTTTGTTGCTTCTCTCTATTTGTTGTTGTCTTTATTTCAACTTTCATTCAATGCTTCCCTCATTGTTCAACACGTGACTGATTTTCTCTTGGTTTCTTCAATCTACAGTCTTCTTTCTTTTCTATTCTACTTCCACTTCCCAATGCTGCCAGCTTTGTTTAAACAAGCTGCATTTCATAAATACTCACACACTAACACTCCCACTCATCACTTATCACTCACGTTCCCACATTTCTCAGGTTGCTTTCTGAATTTCAATGTTGTTCTCTTCTTCCTTTCTTCTCTTCTTTATTGTTTGCATTGTTTTGACGTTGTTTTTCCCATGGACTTCAGGTTATTTGATAATTGCTGGACTTCAGCTTTTGCGTCGCAAGGTAATGCTCATTACTTCTCTCTTTCCTTTGAATCTGTTTCTGTCAAATGTTGGTTGCCGATCTTCCCATCGTCGTCTATCTTGCTTCGTTTTCCTTTACTTGGTGTCTTGATCTTTGTTGCATTCATTTTCCTGACCAAACATGTATGACTATTTAATCCTAATTGAACATGGCAAAAACCTGTTTTAATTTGTCATATATTCTTAGTTATTTACAAATAGATTGTTTTCTTAAACTCTTAGTTCATATCTCCAACCTATTAGTATTAGATGTTGTTTTCTTAAACTTTTAGTTTATGCTGTGTAACTGAACTTATTGTTGTTTCATTAATGTTCTTTTTTTGCTTTTGCTAGATGGATTCGCTTGATATTGTGTCTGAGGAGAACAAAGTAATCCTATATTGAACTTGAAGCTTAGGGTGTTTGCTATTAGTGTGCTTTGTTTGATATTATAGTATATTATATTGTATCAATAGTGTTTCTGTGTAATGTTTAGTTTTGGTGAGCATCTATGAAGTTGATTTGTGGATTAAAAAGGGGATGTTATACCAGCAAAATTGGGCTTTGGTTGCTTTCTTTAGGCTTTCATTGATTAGGTGCTCACTTTTTTGGATTTCGTAGGACACTTTTTTGGATTTCTTAGGATTCAATTGATTGAGTGGCCTAATTATGCTTTGTAGAATATTTAATTTACCTGCTCATAGTGAGACATAGAATTTTATACAGGCTCTTGGCCTGTTGTATGAAGGTTATGCCTAAATTAGTTGGTTCTTGATCTTTTAGGCAGATTGTTATTTGATTAAGAAATGATAAGGTTGATTTGGTTGGTGTGGTTCAAATTGATAGTTTGTCTTGCAATACATTTGTTCATCATGTTTTTATCAATTTATAACAACAAACTTTGAAGGTTTTGGTCTAACAACCTATTAAGTTAGCACACAGCAATTTGAATTCCTTATTTTGGGTGCTTTTAGTTGCCGTTTTCCTCAAGTTATTGCAAATTAATCTCCCAAATTAGTTTTCCGTTTGCTTGAGTGTGTATATTTGCCCCCACATCTCCAGAAATTATCATATTTTTTAATGTGGTTGTCTACTGATTTTCCTTCTCTTCTTTTGCTTAGACGGGTTCCCTTGATGCTGTTGGTAGTGGCCCATTTTCTCCAGGCTGCCTTACAAAGTACCACACTTATGAATTTGAATTAGTCCCTGGCTTCGTGAGTGCCCCTATCTATCACTTTAAATGGCTGATTTTGGTCTTTTTAATTATTCTTACTCATCTATCTCTTTCTTCCCAGACTATGCAGCCACTGCCAGTGCTTTTTTTGGCAGACTTTTATAGCGATATGCCAACTATTGTTCGCCTCATGGATCCTTTGGGAAATGTTTTTGTCGTCTCTATCAAGCATCGTCCAAGCAGGGCTTACTTAAATCATGGTTCTGTTCGAATTGGGGAAGTTTATAATCTGTTCAATGGAGGTTGGGTTATCCTGAAATTTCTGCAGGATATCACCTTTAAAATATCTGTCAGGGATAGGATGTGGGGGCAAGTTTCTTATCCTTTTCCTCCTAAGACATTTGGTCTTGGAGAACCTCATCTGCCAATGAGTATTGTTGCTGAGGAGAAGGATGAGTTCCTTTTCATTGATGCTATTCATTTTCATCACTCTTTAATGAAGGACTTATCTGTTGAGGAAACTAGGACCCCATTTCTGGTATGTGTGCATTTAGTTCCTCATTTCCCTTTTATAATTTGGTTGGTTTGATTAAATAGTTTTTATGTTAATCTACCTATTTGCTTTGCTAAGGAAATCAACCTCATTACACCTTATTTTTAACAACTTCTATTCTTTAGTTTTGGCCTATTAACATATTGTTTTCCCTTTGTTCTCTTTGCAGTTCCTTCACATTGGTTTCTGCCAGCTTGCCTTCTCTCCTGAGCTACCTCCATCGTTTTGGTCAACTCTCGTGGAAGGAAATGGTCCTGCAAGTTTGAGTGGTGTAGTGCAAAGCCAAACTACTGTTGTGTTTCTGATGGGTGGGCTGCATTTCGTGGGTTGAATGGCCTTCTTCCAGGGACTTCTCTCAAGCTAGGTGTGCCTAAAAAGAATAGGAAGTATTTGTTTGTCAAGGTTGTTCAAGACTAGGGCATCTCTACTTTGTTAAGGTTTCGTGGATAAGTTTGTCCTCTTATTCCACTACAAACTCCCTATTAGTATTTTGCTGTGCTCTTTTGTTATCCATCTGGATCTCTAAGGATGCTACTAATTGTCCTTCTTTAGCCTATTTTGGTTTTAGTTGTTCAGGTCTTTTGTTCTATGGTTAACAGGTCTTTTGTAATATACCCCTTCTATCTATGCAATGTGGTTGTCTTCACTGTTATGCATGAAACTCTATGTATTAAGGCAACATTAACTAGATCATGGTTCCATGCTTTATGTATGCAACTTTTCTTTGTGTTTTAACTTAATGTATGTAAAATGATTAGCTCCCCTCTTGCAGATCAAATTTAACGTGCACGCCTCACTGATTTTTTTTGCATATCCTACATATATTATCCTATTTATATGTGTTACCCTACATATATTATCCTATTACTTTAAACTGCTTTTACTTCTTGCGTAAAATGTATATGTAAGCTCAACATGAGAGTGAGATCAATAAAAATTAAGTAATCCATCTTTAGCAGAAACTTTATGTTCTGCTTAATGGAAGAATGAAAGATAGAGGTTTAGTTTGTTCTGCTGTAAACATACTCACAATAATAGCATATATACTACAAGTACCATGTTTGCTTCATATGGAACATTGTATAAGTGTTGTATTTGCTTCTAACCATCTCTCAGTGGTTTAGACCAAATCGTTGACTGCACTTTTTATCCTCTTATTTTAACATAAAGACTAAAATTTCTGTTACCTTCTAACTATCTCTCACTATTTGTTTTGAAGTTTTTTTACAGCCTCCTCTCTTGGCTTCCTAAACTTATTCTCCCATTTATGCTAAATTATTTTAATGATCGTTATTCCCATGCTTAACAGTGGCAATAAGTTTTCATCTTATTTATGCTTAGTTATTTATGCTAAGTTATTTCTGATAAGTTTCCGTCTTCGTTTTGTTATTAAGCCAAAGTTTTTGGTCTTTCACAGTTGCCCTCTTTAATATGTTGAGAAGTACCAGAGATAATCATTTTCCAAGCCTGTTAATCTGGCCAACTCAAAAAAATGCAGTATTCTAACAATTGTGGTTGGTTAATTCTGATGCAATCTTTGGTGGACATGACCTAAGAGAGATCAGTATATTTCTTATAGTCTCTGCTAAAATCCTGAGGCATTCATGTCTTCACATGTCATTGATTTGACATTTCACTTAAACCTATTGGTTATCATATTTTTATCTCTTAACATCTCTTTTGTCTCTCTATAACTTCTCTATGTGTATATATATAACCAACCTCTTAGTAACAACTCACTCTCATCTCTTTCAAGCATTGAGACACAATATTCTGCTGCACTCTCTTTGAGCTTCTGAATAGCAAGGTAATGTTGCAGAACATTTCTGCGAAACTTCTTTATATATATTTTGGTTAATTGCCTGTTTTTTATTTCATTGTGTTTTGGTTGCCTGCATTTGAAGCACAAAATGTTTAAGTCATTGTTGATTTCTTATACTTGGTTTGTCACGGCAATTTGTTTTTACCAGATGCCTGTTACTGAGATTGATCGCAAAGATGACAGCACCTATGCTATGGTTGTCAAGTTTGACAGATATTACTTGGAGTTTCTTGGTGAAAATGTGAGTCTTAACTTGTGCTTTGCCATTGCATTTTGTTTGTTTTACCCATTTAATTGTGACGTATTTATCATTTGCATGTTGTCTTATTTTTGTTGGGTGTTATTTTCTATAGTTATCAATTCAACTACCTGAGTCCTTTACCAAACAATATGGAAATTCTGTGTCTTTTTTGGTTAACCTGTGTGATCTTGCTGGGAATGAACATCAAGTAATAGTGAAGAAGGTTAATGCTCGCGTGTATTTTTCATCTGGTTGGAATGAAATGGGCTCTCTCTATCTTCAAAATGGTAGGGGGATAGTTAGGTTGGTTTACATTAGGCCAAACAAGATTTTCATGAAAATTAAGGATACATTTGGCAAAGAGGTTAAGTATCCCACTCCCCCACGTATTTTTAAGGTTGCAAAAGACCCAGTTCCACATGCAGCCATTGATGCTGGAGACCAGTACCTTAGCACCATCTCTAAGGTGCCAACTATTTACCATACATTGAGGAAGCACCTAACTACAGCTGATGCTCAAACTGGGAGGCTGGTGTGCTTTTTACCTTTTATTTATTTGCTTTTATTTATTGTTATTGACACTGTCTTGCATTCCTGTTTTCCTCACTTTGTTGCATTATTGTTATTGTCTGCAGTCTATCCCTGCTGATTTCTTGCATATGATCTTGCCAGCTGGTGTTCATCAAGTTAAGTTGATTGATTCCTATGGCTATGGCCGGACCTGTGAGGCAAGGAATGATCAAGATAATGTGTCTCTCTATGGGTTGTAGACTGGTTGGAGTCTTTTTCGCCACACCAAAATGCTGTTTGAGGGTACTTATATTACCCTTGGTGTTACATCTGCAGAGCCAACAGTCATTCTCTTTGATTTCAAGAGGCGTATCTGATTGGATCATGGTCCTCCTGTTGTTGCTTTGTACTTTTGATGTTGGTCTTTAGAGTTTAATTAAGTTGTGTGAACCTAAATTAAGTTGTTTGTTAGTTTATTTTGTCTAATGAAGCAGTGTGGATCTAATTATGCACTGTGCTTAGTCTAATTAAGTTGTGTCTATGACTAATGTGACATGGATCCATTAAGTATGATCCATTTTGTTTGTCAAAAAAGTTATGTACCTTCTTTCTTCCATTATATATAATATTTGGTTTGTAGTGGATTAAATTATATCCATTTTTAAACTAACTTGCTTATTAGAAGATTGAGTTGTGATTTAATAGAGGGTTGATCATCTAGGTGTTGTGAGACTGGACACATAAAAGAAGATCAATTTCAACAAAATGAATTACCTGATGCTAATAGAGATTAAAAACCTGTATAAAATTGCATGTGTCACCATGAGCAGCTACATTAAATCTTCTACAAAGTCTAATAAGGCCATTCAATCAATTGAATCCTAAGAAATTCAAAAAAGTGTCATAAGAAATCCAAAAAAGTGAGAACCTAATCCATGAAAATCCAAAGAAAGCAACTAAATATCATGGCTGTTTAATGTAAAGTATTAATTACATTTACTCAAGCCATTAATCAGTAAAAGTGTTAGATGGTTCACATGTCATCCTCATTTTGTTCTTTACAAGACAGAACTACACGACATTCCCTGGTTTCTAAATTTGATTGAAAGCAGTATACTCTCCACAAATAAATATCATGGCTGTTTAATGTAAAGTATTAATTACATTTACTCAAGCCACTGATCAGTAAAAGTGTTAGATAGTTCACATGTCATCCTCATTTTGTTCTTTACAAGACACAACCACACGACATTCTCTGGTTTCTGAATTTGATTACTGTGGCTACTTATTTTGCATATCTTATGCAATGTAGGGTCTATTTATGATGACATCGTTGCTTCCATCATGATAGTCATTCCTGCCAATAACGTTGTCTGCATTTCCAGTGATATTTAGAACCTCCTAAACTGACATACAGAATGGCACGGGATATATTGTCACAAAGTTCTGCACCCACAATTAAGCTTCGTATTTTGGGCAAGAGATATCGAGATGCTAGGAAATACAACTGCCAACTGCTTCAGAGGTGGCTGCTTTAATTGTTGGTGATTTTGATCCAGCCGGATTTGATATAGATGTTATTGTCAGTTCGCATTCCGAATTGCTACAACGGATTCCCATTTTAAGTGCTGCATATTTACCCTTGCAGTATCCCTTACTATTTCCTTATGGGGAAAATGGTTTTTCAGAAGGCATTGAATTCCGTGCTGACAACACAGCGGCGAAGATTAAACGAGACCATGTAACTATCACAGATTGGCTGGCTTACAGACTTCAGCATAGAGAGGTTGATGGAGGTGCGTTGTTGTTTTCTGGCCGTTTGTTCCAACAGTTTTTGGTCAATGGATATACCATGATTGAATCTTCTAGATTGCAGTGGGTTAGAAACAACCAACAAGAACTCAGAGCTGATGTTTACAAGGGTCTTGAAGAATCTATTCTCAGAGGTGGAAGGAACACATCAACAACTGGTAGGAGGATTATTTTGCCCTCTACTTTTGTGGGAGGACCCCGTTATATGATCCAAAATTATCAAGATGCTATGACAATCTGTAATTGGGCGGGGTACCCTGAATTATTCATAACATTCACCTGCAACCACAAATGGCCAGAATTATCAAGATATTTTTCAAAATACGATTTCAAGTCCGAAGATTGTGCCGATGTTGTTTGCCGAGTTTTCAAGATAAAGCTTGATCAATTAATTGAAGATATAAAAAAGGGAGATATTTTCGGTGGTGTTGTAGTAGGTATGTTTAATTTGCATGTTGTGTCTTCTTTTCATATACTTTATTAGGCTTTAAATAAACATTAACTTATTATTTATTCCACAGTTGTTTACACAATTGAATTTCAAAAACGTGGTCTCCCCCATACTCATATCTTAGTGTTTCTTCACTCATCTTCTAAATACAAGACTGTTGATCAAATTGACAATGTCATTTGTGCAGAAATTCCTGACAAAGAAGCTGATCCGCGACTATTTGAAATTGTTACTGCATCCATGCTTCATGGGCCTTGTGGAATTCAAAATCCAAAATCTACTTGCACTGAGAACAAAAAGTGTACAAAACATTTTCCAAAAAAGTTTAGTGATGTTACCATTATTGATTCAGATGGTTATCCTATATATAAAAGAAGAGACAATGGAGTTTTTGTTCAAAAGGGTGAATCATTTTTGGATAATAGATTTGTTGTGCCTTACAACAGAACTTTGCTCCTCAAGTACAATGCTCGTATAAATGTTGAATACTGTAACCAATCTAGATCAATCAAGTATCTCTTCAAGTATGTCAGCAAAGGACATGATAGAGTTACAACAACTTTCTACAGTGGTGGAGATTCCAGCTCTAACAATGATGTTGTTGATGAGATAAAGTTGTGTTATGATTGTAGGTATTTAGCATCATCCGAAGCTGCATGGAGAATATTTTCTTTCGACATTCATTATAGAGAACCCTCAGTAGAAAGGCTACAGTTTCATCTGCCAGGAGAACAGTTGCTTATTTATAGAGACAATTGGCCTATTCGATCTGTCCTTTCTAAGCCAACAATTAGTAGTTCAAAATTTCTCGCATGGATGGATGCAAACAAGAAATATTCACAAGGAAGAGAGTTGACTTACGCTGAATTTCCAACAAAATTTGTTTGGAATGATGAAAAGAGGGAATGGTTTCCACGTAAGGCTGGATACACCATTGGGAGACTCCATTATGTCCCTCTTGGAACTGGGGAGTTGTATTATTTAAGAAGGCTTCTCAATCATGTTAAAGGACCTCAATCTTTTGAACACATAAGAAAAGTTGAAAATTTTGTGCACCCAAATTTTAAAGATGCCTGCTATGCATTGGGTTTATTAGAAGATGATAAGGAATATATAGATGCTATTAAAGAGGCAAGTCACTGGGGTGGCGGATTCTTTTTGCGCAAGTTGTTTGTGATATTGTTGTTGTCTGGCCAAGTTTCAAGACCTGAAGTTGTTTGGGGTGCTACATGGTTCCATTTAGGTGATGACATTTTGCATAGGCAGCGATCAATTCTACAATTTCCAGGTTTTTTTCCTAACTTTTTCTCACTTATGTTTCCTATTTTATTTACATCTTATACCAACAATATATCGATTTATTTATTGTTTCAGAGTTGCAATTGTCTGCTGATGAATTGAAGACCGTTACTTTAGTTGAAATTCACAAGGTTTTGCAAAGTAACAACATGAGTCTCTCCGATTTTCCCACTTTGCCTCAACCTGATGAAGAAATCCTAGCAACAATTCAAAATAGGCTGATTTTTGATGAAATGAATTATGATAGAAATCAACTTCAACTTCAGAATCAACAATTGGTGGCGTCAATGGCACATGAGCAAAAAGATATCTATGACAAAGTTATGTCCCGAGTTAATGAAAATAAACCTAGTTTCTTTTTTTTAAGTGGATATGGTGGAGCAGGCAAGACTTATATTTGGAGAGGATTGACAACTGGTTTAAGGTCTCAAGGCAAAATTGTTTTAGCAGTTGCTTCAAGTGGTATTGCTTCTCTTCTAATTCGTGGAGGTAGAACAGCTCACTCTTGATTTGCAATACCTCTAAACCCAGATGAGTGTTCAACTTGCAACATCAAGCAAGGAAGTGACCTAGCAGAATTGATTCGTAGGTGTTCGTTGATTATATGGGATGAGGCACCAATGACTAATAAAAATTGTTTTGAGGCTCTAGATCGAACTCTACAAGATATTCTTAGACCTCCCAATGGTGAAAGTTTGTCTGTTCCTTTTGGAGGTAAGGTTGTCATTTTAGGTGGGGATTTTCGACAAATACTTTCTGTTAGTCCTAAGGGAACAAGGCAGCAGATTGTACTTGCCACAATCAACTCTTCTTATCTATGGAATCATTGTGAGATTTTGACGTTGTCGAAGAACATGAGGTTGTTGCATGGTACCCCAGATGCTGATATTGCTGAAGCAACTGAATTTTCTGAATGGGTTCTAAAAATTGGAGATGGTTAAATTGGTGAAGTAAATTATTCAGATATTTCCATTGAAATACCAGATGAGTTGCTTATTAGAGATTCAGTTCAACCAATTCAGGCTATTGTCGACACAACATATCCATCATTTCTTGATCAAATGCACGACCCTTCCTTTTTTCAAAATAGGGCGATCTTGGCTCCTAGGATTGAAGTTGTCGGCATTATCAATGATCACATGCTATCTTTAATTCCAAGTGATGAAAAAACATATCTCAGTTTAGATGCACCTTGCAGCAATAATTGTAATACTAATATTGTTGACCAAATTCACACCCGAGTTTTTATATACAATTGTTGCATCTGGTCTTCCAGCTCATAAACTTAAATTGAAGGTTGGTATTCCAGTGATGTTGTTGAGGAATATTGATCACTCTTCTGGATTATGTAATGGAACTCGGCTTATTTTAACAAAGATGGGGAAATTTGTTGTTGAGGGACGTGTTCTATCAGGAAACAATGCTGGTTCAAGAGTTTTTATCCCAAGATTATCATTGACTCCATCTGATCTTTGAATTCCTTTTAAATTTCGAAGAAGACAATTCCCTCTAGCTGTTTCGTTTGCAATGACTATCAATAAGAGCCAGGGACAATCTTTAAAAAATGTTGGTGTTTTTTTGCCCCAACCAGTTTTTTCCCATGGTCAATTATATGTTGCTGTCTCCAGAGTTACTTCAAAAAAGGGTCTAAAAATATTGATCACTGATGATGAGGGAAATTTCTCAAACACCACTTCCAATGTAGTTTACAAAGAAGTTTTCCAAAGATTGTCATAGGTAATCTTATAATTCGATTTTCTACACTAATTTCAACATATTCATTTCTATTTTGTCTACATACTAATGGTCTTTTATGTGGGCTGATAATTTGTGTCCAAAAATATAGCCCACTTCATTTAGTACAGGTTTTTTTTTGTCCCAACAATATCTTCTTATCATCATTCGATCCTTTCTTCTCCAATACTATCCATTCGCAATCCCTCATCTCTGACTCTCCCTCTTTCTTTCATTCTTGCCCTTTTCTGCATTTTCTTCAACATCAGCCACAGTTCGTTGCTATCAACCGTGTCTTCGGTAAGCAGCCTCATCTTTCTGTCATTCTACTCACTTAACACACTCACACTTAGGGTTATGAGAAATTGGGATTTTTCGTTCTCAACAATAAAATGTGAGAACAACATGTTTCCTGTAAATCTCAATTAGGGTTATGCTATAAATTTCAGCTGTACAATCAATTGATTATATTGTTCCCTTCACATGTATTTTTGAAATTGAAAGGTGTTGGTTTTTTGATTCGCTTGTGTTTCTCTTATTTTCCAACAGGTTCATTATATCTATTGCATTTCTTTTTAATGACGTTATTGATGTTGTAGACATTTTTCTCATACATGAATCATTCCTAACAAGAGGGATTCGTAAATTGGTGATCATAGTTGTCACTATTGTTTTGATACTCACGTTCCTTATTGTCAAAATCTGGATTACTTGGGCTTAATAGTAGAGTGGTAATATGCATCTTTTGCTGATTTGATGCATTGCTGAACCAAAGAAAAAGCTTCAGAGTTATTTAATAAACTTATTGAATGACAATTATACTTATAGAATTATTTAATAAACTTATTGAATGATTCCAGTTCTAGACTCCTAACTCAACTAAATTTGGTCGTTTGGATGATTTATGTTTGTTGACTACTCTAACTTTTGTTCTGAATTTTAGGTTTATTGTTGAACTTATGGATCCCAACAATGTACCTTCAAAGACATTTTCCACTGTGATCTCTCTGAATTTGGTAATTCTAACTATTTTACAATGACCTAACCATTCATTTTTTTCCTCATTTACTCTCATAATAGTTACCCGCACTTTGTGTCGTCATTGAGTTTGAATTAAACGCATTTCGTTCTCATCATTGTTCACTCATCATTTAGTTTGATTTACATATTTCTGCTATTCTTGATCAACTCATTTCTGGTTTTCATTTTTCTTTGCAGAGACAACTTAAAATTCCAAGGGATTTTTATATGCATTATAGTCAGCGCTTTCCTAACAAACTTTGGGTTGAATTAGTTGGCGGAACACGTTATCTTGCAATTGTTCACGTTGATGCACGTGGTATAGCGTATCTGGAGACAGACACAGATAAAATCATGAGGATTCTCCAAGCTGATGGCTTATATGGAGCAGTTCAAAGTAGAGAAGCACAACTAAGTTATCTCAGCAGCAAAGGTGTTTTTGCTCTACATTGTCCAATGTCGACCGACCGACTTCGACCAAGACTCATGCGTCATCAACCGCAACCGATTCAGATGATCTACCCAACTAATGCTGGTGTGTCGCGCGCTCTTTAACAAGATCCTTCTGCCACTACAGTTTATGAAGATGGAGCAACCTCTAATAATCCTATTGTGATGTAATACATAGCTTTTAAAAGTTCCTTATGGTTCTGTACTTGGTTTCTTCTTTTTGTTACCTTTTGAACATTTGTTTCTCCTTGAAGTTTATATGTACTTGAAGATTGTGTTTGTTTCCTACTAATCTTCTTTTCCACTTATAATTCTTCCATATGTGATGACACCAACTAAACGAAAACGAAGCAATTGTATAAAGATGAGTTTAGAATAGAAGCTAATTGTAGAACATCAAGGCGAGTTGTGGATATGTTTGTACCAATCAACTAAAAGAAAGTGAGGGCCAGTGTTTTAACAACCGAACTATATAAACAGACATGGTTGGAAAAGAAAAATGATCGAACAATAGGTTTTAATCTCCATTCAGTTATTATCTCAATTTCTATATGCACATAGGAAATAATATTATCATCAAAGGGTTGAACTAACTTCATCTTGATTTTATAAGATATAATGAAGATTGAAACTTAACTTTAGTTCAGTATGAGCCTTTTTTTTCCAGCTCAATTTTCACTCAATTCAAACTCATGAACTACTCGATTTAGGATTTAGCTCATCCGTGGGTGGTAGTATGTGCTGTGTTAGTTTGATGGAATCTGGCAAGTGAAGAATGGTTGCTTTCTTCTTCTACACGACTTGCAATCAATAATTATATCTTATACGTAAAATAAGCTAAAACGATAGTTAATATGATGATATGGAGGAAGTAGCCCCGAGCTGACATGCTATTAAATGAAAATATGTAGAACGTGACACTAAATATTGTGTTTTAAGGTGTTTTGGGATTTAGAGACAACTTTAAATTGTATAAATACAAAAAATTCGTTTCTTAATAATTGATTTGGTTAAATGTGTCAACTTTGTTTCTTAATAGCCTTGATATTATTTCCAAACTTCAAATGCATAAAACAAATCTGGGCTGCTGTTTTAGCCCAAAAGCCCCACATAAAAAAACTACCCATTCATTATCAAAAAAAGGGTTAGATTTGACAAACAAAAAATCAAACACTAAGACCAAACAAAAAACAAAGACAACAAAGGTTGACCAAGAACAAGACAAAGACAAAAACTTTCCAATTTCTTCTCTTAGGGATCACAGAATCACTTGAACTTCTTCTTCTCTCACTTCTTCCGCTTTCACGTAACACCCACTCCCACTTCTTCTTCTTCTTCTTCTTCTTCTTCTTCTTCTTCCCAACTCCTCCTCCCAGCACCATCATCAACGACCATCGTCAATCATCGTCGTCACCGCGAACCCGTCCGTTGATCTCCACTTCATCGTGCGAAGGAGAAGAGCTGCAGCAGAGGCTTAAAGAGGAACGCCACTGTTAAGGTATTCTACGCAATCGACTCTGTATTTTTGAAAAAAAATCATGCTTTTTAACTCCCATCGTGACGTGTGAGTCCGTCTTGTGCAATTTAAGGCAATCTGAACATGAATCGTGTTTTGTTTTCCTACTGTTGTTCTGATCCTAGGGTTAACAAAGGCTGCCTTTAAACTATAGATATTCTGAAATTGTTGCATGCAACCATTGTGTGATTGTTTTGATTCTGCTCTTATTCATTGATATGAGTTTGTTAAATTGTTGAATTTGGGGTTATCTAAGTTAAATACCCAGGTTATTCATGATAGCAACTACATCACAAGCACAAACACTAATTCAAATAAGTAGTTGATGTATTGTTGGTAAAATAGATGAAGTGTAATTGTGGCAATAAAAAATCTTGAAAGCAAAAAGTTGCAACATACTCACCATCAGCAAGAGATGAGCAATCTGGGCACATAAAAATGGCATTCAATTTCTTTTCGTTGAATTTATTATAATCACTGTGGGGTGCAGTAAAATCATCCGGACAAAACTCCCATTCATCAAATGGATCATCTGAAGTAATGCTGTCTTCCTCATAGATTCCACGTTGCTTACATTTTTTACTGCAAAAGTTACTTAATGGCTGAAAACAAAAAAACAACATCTCAGTTTTTGCTTCAAACAGCAACACATGCAATGGTTATGAACATAAAACCAATTTTCTTTTCTTTTTATGATTCTCCCTTCTCTCTCAAGTCCCAAAATAGCTAATGATTTTGTTTTTTACCTGTTCTATATGCTGCTTTAGGTTTGTTGCCATGTCTTCCTCCAACAATAAGCGACAGCGACAGGTGCTATCCAGGAGACCCTTGGTCATCCGTTCTGCCAGTCCACAAGTTCTTACGGATGCACAGAGCGCTGCAATCCTTGCTAAACACAGGTTTGTATCCTTTCCCTCTCTCTCTTAATCTATGGTACTTCAACACTTTTATTAGATTTGCTGCATCTCTGTTTGTGAAGTGGTGGAATAAACTGTAGTTATTATCAACATTTTATTTAGTTCTCTACAAAATGCATGAGGCTATTTAGTCAACCAACCTAGAAAAGGAAACTCTTTGTTTCTGGTCTATATACCTATTGCTTTTCTTTCCATTTTAGACTATGATTCTGTTCGTTACTTTTCTTTGCATTTTAGACTATGATTGTGTTTAGCTGCAATTTTACTTGCTTCTCTGTTTTTAAATAGGATTGGTCGTGCGCGTTTTGTTTATCACATCTCCTCCTCTTCCTCCTCATCCTCCTCATCCTCCTCCTCTGAGTCTGAGTCTGATACTCCTACCCCTCCCATGACAAGACGCACATTACCGGAAATTACCCCTTCAACATGGGAAAGGGAGGTTTCCCCCCATATCTGCAAAAAATCTGGTGTTATGGTGAGCTTTATTATTTGTGCAACTTTTTTTTCAATACCCATGTTTCTTAATTGACTCTCATTCCATTGTTTTTTGGTGCTCTAAAACCAGCACTTCCCCAAGGGCATTGGGAAGCAAATCCCAGACTCAATGAAGTTGATGCCTCTCCGTCATAACAGAAGTGGGAAGACATACAATTGCTCTGTTCGCATTGCTTCACGTTCAAGGGAGGAGAAGTGGTTGGCTGGGGAGCAACGCTTGGCGTTTGTTAAGGAACAAAAGTTGAAGCCGGGTGATGTCCTCCGAATGCAAATTAGGGGCACTCCCCTTACTATCTTTGTTGATGTTGTCACTCATTAATGTGTCTAATAACTAGCTTTTTAAACTTGGTTATGTTTTTGTAATTAGGCTGTTCATTTTGTTGCCTTTTGAACATTTCTTTGTTATTGAACTTTGTGTGTACTTGAGGATTATGTTGGTTGGCTATTAATCTTCTTTTCCACTTATAATTTTTCCACCTGCGTTGACGCTTTCGCCCCCGCGCATCGCACGGGTCACGGCGCTAGTATATATAAAACTTTTGTTTCATTATGGGGTTTTATCTGGTTGGTTACAGCATTGAAAGTGTAGTCTAGCTTTTAAGGGAAATTTTCTTTTTAGTTGTTGTATGTTAACTTTGGGATCTTTGTCACTCTTGGGGTAGAACGAGACAGCAGAGAATTACACGAGCCTGAAATTATAAGTATAACCAAGTAAAACCACTGAACAAAAGTTGACATAATTTTTTTTTATAAGCAAAAAATTATATTAAAGAGGGTGCAAACGGGCACCCCAACCGTTACAAATACAAGGGGCCTCATTAAAACCTCCTAGGGCCAAAACCCCATGGGAAAAAGTTGACATAAATTGAAGAGGTGTTTAACATCATTCAGGCAACCATTTTTTTATTATTTTTAAAATATAAAAATAAATGGAAATACAAAGAGATACTTCAATCCAGTACATCTAGCAAACGATTTACTTTACACTAGTAACATGATTATTACACTGATCTATAGAGGCACCCCAGTTGGATCCTGCACTTTATTTAACCTTTATTTGCATTATTAGATTGCCATAAGAAACACAAACTTAAACAGAAACATCAATTAAAGTAAGACAAAAGCCAAACTTAATTGAATGTCTCTCCTTATTGAAATTTGGAATATTAATTAATTAACCAATATTGGGTACACGAGTGACAATGTTTTGTGTGTTAACAAAGACATGAACCCTGTCACACCTGAAATCAGTGGTCACATATGATCCTTCTGCCACAGTATTAGCCTCACTCTTGGATTTTCCCTCATCACGGTTTGTACTGCTGCATCTCCATTGGTGCCCACCAATTCTGGCCACGAGCTTTTACCTGCATGCATCCAATTAATACCATTAATTAATTAATTAATTAACATTTTGAAGACTTAATACAAAGAATAATAATAATATAATAGCATCATAAATTAGAAGCATATAATATATAATTGCCTTTGCAACTTGACATTTCTTCACCCAATTTGGTTATCTACTTTTGATGTGCCAAAACATGAAGAAGCGAGATGGTAAACTTGGTGCTTATCTCTAAAAAAAAATTCATAGACTTGGTTTGGCATGCAAAAGTAATTTTTTCAAAAAGAAAATAAATGAAAACAAATAGCCGGCTAGCTAGCCTAGGTTTTTTATTTGAATGAGAAGAAAGAATAAATCATTTACTTGTGCAAATGGAAATAGTTATGGGAGAAAACTTGACGTGCAATTCTTTAGTTTTAGTTTGTGCAGTTTTTCAATCAAAATAACTTATATGATATATAATTGTTATTGGGCAACGGTTTAGCTTACTAAGCAATTTGCTTAATTTTCCTTACTAAATTCGTTACAGCCGTTGGATCAGTATTCCTTTAATAAATTTTAATCTAAGGAACAATGTTTAACCAGGGCATCCTTGTTGTTATTGTATTACTCATTATATTTTATTTATGTTTTTTTTTATTTAAAAACTTCGCATGTGTTGTGATTAGAAAATAATACAAATACCTATAGAGTAACACTTAAGCTTTCTCCATAATTATATTATTGTAGTAGTTACAAACACATTAGTCCGAGAAATTTGATTTCCCTTAAATAATGTCTTGGAGTTCAATGCTTGTGGATTATATTGAAAAATGAGTTTAATTGTTATACACTTTTGGTGTAAAAGGTTCTTTACGCTAACAATCAATCACAATTCACAATATAAATAACTTTCAATGTTGTAGGAAGAAGATTAAACTATTTTTAGTAATATAGCGAATTATGATTTGTTGACAGTGTAAAGTATCTACACTGACAATGTATATATTAATTCTTAAAAAAAAATATATGTTGAGACTTGAGAGAGTTTAACTTCGTATATATGGTCCCCTCGTATTTAAGATCCAAATGTGACTTTTGGATGTGAGAAGTTTAGAACAAAAAGAAAATTAAATAAATAAATAAATATGATTCCATTTATTTTATCCTTACCCAAATAAATATGCTTGTTTCGTATTCGTTCCTAGTCGGCAATGTTGAGGTGGGTGGTGGGTTTGGTGAGAAATGGAGGACAAAAAGAAAAGTCATTTTTTGGACGGCATAATCGTATGACATTTAGGGTATGTTTGGGAGGGGGTTTTGCAAGGGGAGGGGAGGGCTTGAAAAAAATTTGTTTATATTTTTATATGTATTTGAGATTTTAAAAAGTTAAAAGAAAAAGTTGATAGATATCAATATAACATTTTTAATCATATTTGATTTATGTTTAGAGATATTTTAGAGCTTCGTCAATTTAAAATTGAAAAATATGATCTCCCCTTCCTTCCCCTCCTAAAACCCCCTCCCAAACATACCCTTAGGTCGATAGGTTTATAAAGTCAGGCAATACACCACCATATTTTGCATGTCTTATATTAAAAAAAACTTCTTACTTTTCAGCCAGCTTAAACACGATGAAAAAAGGTGAAACGTAGCTATAAGATTAAGTCATGCACATGAAGTTGTAAAATCGGACAAAAGAGACGAAGTCCCAAAGATTTAGTTTGAAAAACCATTTACATCGAAATGAAAGCACCAACTAAGCCTTTGATGTCGATTGAAAGTAGTTATCTTAGACTTAGTCACGAAGATAGTAATCAGTTTGTACGTGTTTTTACATGCGGATAGGCAGTTAATTTTAATTAGTTTCTTCTATAAATATTAGTTACTTCGATGTAATCAGAGTTAGACATTTGATAATTGTCTGACATCTCACACACAGAGAAGATTAATGGACTTGAGTCACGTTTCAAACTTTTACATTTCATTGTAATTTAATTTTCTCGGTCAATTTACTTTCTTGCACTTTGAAGTTTTCTACACTTCTTTTACTTTTAAAGAAAAACCACATCTCCGATTGTTCTTCCTTAAATTGCTTTCCATTTTTCCTCACACAAGCCACCACATCTTTCGTGATGATTCCAATGAGAATCTTCAGTCCATAGACCGAGTTGAGCCTCAAGTGATTTACCGATGTGGCGATCAAGTGATTTCCTTGTCACTCTTATTGAAACAACCATTAGTTTTAGGTGAGATTACAATTTGACTAGTTTTGATTCTACAACCCCGCTCAATTTCGTCGTATTTACTTGTTGTTTGATGATTTGGATAGATATAGCCAAATTTCCCCACCAAACCAACTATCTCCTAAATTCATCAAATATTATATAAAATTCCTCATTTTATTGAAATAATAACAAATTACATCACATGATAAAAATTCAAAGTAGCAAGAGAGTAATATTATAGAGAATAAAATATTAAATTACGGCTTTAAATATTTAATAGGCTAAAATATGTTTTATGCCCTTGTAAATATGCTTGTTTTTCAAATTTGCCCTTGCAATTTTTTTTTAAATATACCCTTGCAATCTGTTTTTGGTTTTAAAAATGCCCTTCTAACAATTGCTGATGTGGCTAACGGAGTTACACAGTGGCTTATACACATTGGCATTTAGGGTCTGATTAGGATTACACGTTGGATTAAAAATTAGGGGTTTCACTTTCACTCTCTCGCTCTCTTCATTTCAGTTCTCTCTCTTCACTTGTTTACCAGAGAGAGTGAGAGAAGCGATGAAGAACGACGGTGACTGAACAACGACTGCGACTAACGACAACGAAGACTCAACAGCGACAACGAAGACTCAACAGCGACATACATTAGGTGGTTGAAGTTAAGCTTAAACCCTTCTATATCTCTAATTTCTGCGAAGGATTTGTGAATGGATTTGCGGTTTTTCTGATTTTGAGTTAGCATTCGTGAATGAATTTGTGTTTTCTCTGATTTTGAGTTAGGGTTTGCGAAATTAGTTGTGTTTTCTCTGATTTTGGTGTTTATTGAAGTTAGGGTTTTAGTTTTTCCTCTATGTTAGGTTTCAAATGTCTGTTTTCTGTGAGTTCCTATTATTTCAGCGTGTTCCACATATAAGGCTAAAATGTTGCTCTGTTTGTTATATAATATTGGGGACCATCTTTTTAGTCAATGGGAAATGAACAATATTGTTTGTCTTTGTGTAATGGGGACCATTATATGTACTTTTTTGCATAGTTTTATATTGAACTTTACTGTTTTTGTCACATGGGGGACCATTTGGTATTAAAAATACTGTTTTGGAACATTGTCACATCAAAATATTCTGTTTTGTTTCTCAGGATGAGTTTTGTAGTTATTATACATCATGGTGGGCATTTTGATAGTGGGGAAAATAGTGGGTATAAAGAAGGGTATATACATGACTACAAAGTGGCTGATGTGGACAAATGGAGCTATTTTGAGGCTGTGGGGATAGTAAAGGTAAATCTGTTTGAGTTGATTATGTTTTTCGCATTTCAGGAAAATAGGCAGCAACCTGTGCCACCAATGTCTCAGCAACCAGCCACTAATCGTATGAAACAGAATCCAAAGATGCTTAGACCGAAACTCCCAATCAAGAGTTTAAGAAAGAGCTCTAGAATTCAAGCAAGAAACTTTGCAACACCTATTGTTGGTCGTGGGAGTCAAGAAGCATGCCCTATTGTTGTTGATGAGGGAGGAGAGTTAACACAAGAAGATCCTAAGGAGGTTTAAACTTTCTATTTAGATGTTAGATTGGAAACTGATGGCAATATGTTAAGCCAACTTAGATGTTAGATTAGAAACTGATGGTCATGTATTTTGCACTTTGCTGATGGCAATATGTTAAGCCAACTTATGTTATGAAATCAACCTTGTTAATTTGGTCATGTATTTTGCACTATTTTGAATTAGCAATGAAATACTTGTCTTCTGGTTTAGTATTTGTGTTCTGGTTGTGATCATATGTGCAATGCAGGTTCCCAGTAACAGGTAAACAGTGCCAAAATAGAGGCTGCAAATATCAATTTTTTTTAAAAGGCCCCTGCAAATATCAATTTTTTTTAAAAAGGTCCCTGTTACAGATCTATTGCAGCAGATCAGTTTTTAACTTGCTTGCAGAATGCCAAATTTTGCTGCTTTGAATCTACACAATGTCAATGTATTTCCATAACTTTTAAACAGTCAACATTGGTAATATATATCATTCATACAACATAAATCCAAATTACAACATTCAAACTACATAAATCCAAATTACATGACTTTTAACTACAACTTTCAATACTAGATTAAATGCACCACAATTGCATGAACAAAGAACAACACCAATGTAAATATCAACCCAACGACAAGCAAATGAACCCTATCCCTTTCTTTGCTGAGTTTCAGTTGTAGCTTCTCAATCTTCTTATTCCCTGCTTCCATAAGCTTATCCGCGTATAGGCAGCCACTACAACGAGGAATTTGTGCGGGTGGTGTGGTAGAACTGCTTCAGCCATCGGATCTGAAATCTGGGGCATTACTCTAGAACTTCTTGGGGAAAAACTCACTTTCAGTCAACTCATCATCCCACCTAAACAAGTCACAGCTTGGTTGTGTTGTATTCTGGAAAAATCAAAACAAGATTTTTAGGAGGAATACAAACAACAAACAAGCAAAAAGTATATGAGAAAGAAAGAAAACTTACAACATTAGCGCATTTCCAGTATCTGCGATTTCGGTTTTTCCCTGTGTTGGAGATGTACATCCTCATTGTCTTATCACAACCACATATGGGTAGCCTACCTGCGAATAGATGAGCATTTGAGGAAGATCTTGAGTTTGACGCTTGGGAGGCCTTCATTGAAGATTCTGCAGGTCACGTTTTTGAGGAAGAAGATGATGGAAGTGTTAGGGTTTCAAAGGGGAAGAATGGGGAAGAATAAGACTTGGAGGAAGAAGAAGAAAAATGGGGATTTGATTTTAGGGTTCACTTAATACACATCAGCATCAATAAAAAATAGGGGGAAAAAAATCTGACGTGTAAGTGCCTGATCAGCATTTTTGTAACAGCAGACTAACGGAATGGCATATTTAAAACTACGCCCTTTTGCAAAGGTATTTTATAAAAAAAAAAATTTTGCAAGGGCAAATTTGAAAAACAAGCATATTTGCAAGGGCATAAAACATATTTTAGCCTATTTAATATAATGGAAATTTTATAAATTTATTGCAAGTCCATACAATTTCATCTCTCCCCTAATTAATTCCAAGTCCATACAATCTCCAAACATTCCCCTAAAACTAGCGCGTTGACCCGTGCGTTGCACGGGGTCAAAGCTTTAGTTAATACAAAATTATCGTAACACTAAAATTTGTGGCCTAAATTGCAATTTGAAAGAAGTCTTGTTTAAATATAAACAAAACAGGAAATTATAACATAAATTAAAGGAAGAGAGCTTAATCCAAATACAACCATCGAAATACAATTCATAGGCATTGTCTTAAAGAGGAAACAAAAATAGCAAAAAGTCATAATCCATAAACATTAAAGCAGGGAAATATAATCTAATGCTAAATTAGCAATTGCTAGTACATGAACATCAATGACTTCGACACCATTGTTAACTTAATCATCCAATTGAATTTCAGTTGGATTCTCTGCATTTCCTTGATGAACAGGCTGTTGTGGATATTGAACCTGAATGGCTTAGGTTAAAATCAAAACAATAAAAAGTAGTTGGAATATAATAGAAGGGACATGCCCTTAGGAATTATCCTCTTCTTCTAAGACACCTAATAGAAGATTATTTTTTTCTCAAACAATGAAGAGAGTTTTCCTTGAACTAATGATAGCAAGCATTGATCAAACTATAATAAGTTTATGAGGCCCTTATAACAAACTTCAAAACTATAATAAGGAATTCAAAATAAGGATGTCAAGTGGGGAAGCATGAGCAAATATGGCTACCAAGGAAAAGCTAAAATCGGTGACTGCATGAGTTCTTTCATCAGATACATTATGAAGAACTTTACCAGTTAATAGTGGAGCTTATAGGCGCCCAACCAATGGATATACGTGAACAAAAAATAAATGGATGTTATAATAGGCGCCCAACCAATTAATAGTGGAGCCTATATTGTGACATTCAATTTCAATTTGGTCCCAGTACAAAAAAAGGTTTTTTATTTACTCCATATACATACAATTATTTTCATTTTGGTTCTTGGTATCTGTGGATGTTATAATACCATCTATCGGAGCTAAACAAAATGAAGTGTATGGATCAAATTGAAAATGATTGTCACAATTGAGGATGCAATTCTGGTCCCTTGATCCCTATAAATTCATTTTCAACTTAAGCAGAATTCAGTATTGCTCAACTTAAGAGCCTACAATGGAACATCTTTATCAGCATTCAGCACCAAATACCTAGATTGGGGCCATATATCCTTGTCTTAAAAACATACCAAAGTCATCCCCTGTTCACCAATAAAAGATCAAAAAGTAAAAATAAACACCAAATATAAAGTCAACCTTTTTTGAATAATAGATATACATTTGAATGACATGCTAAAGTAACTAACATAAATTTTAGTAGCATGAAACTAAAAGCAATGAAAAGGAAATGTGGGTATCAGTAACTACATACATGTTTCCAAATTCTCAATTGCCTATCAGTAAATTTCCTTTAAAATTTAATTGAATAGATGTGTTCAAAATATATATTCAAGTATTTCATCCATTCATTATGGCTTTTCTTTTTCCTTCAATTAGGCAATATTCATCCATGTTTTGCTGATCCAATCCTAAGAACAAAATTTTGCAGCAGAAATCTCAAAATATTGCTAAGCACATGTTGACAGCAACACAACAATTCATCTTAAGTAAGCCTTCTTATAAGGCTTCTTAGGCAAAAAAAGAAGGAAAAAGTATGCAAAATATTCATCTCAATTCTAAGAGCTAGATAAAAGAATTCAATAACTGCAACCATGACAAAGCATCAGCATGCAATAAAGACATTCCTCTTGTACTATTCTATGTTGCCGACTTCTTTGTCGCATATACATGTACCACATAATAGTTTTCATACTGATTTATCCTTTGTGCTACTCTTTCTTATTGGCATGCATTGGCCTTCTAATTTGTTCAAGAATGAAATATTTCCTTTTTATTTTGTTTTGGCTAAGTATACACATACATTCTGGCAATAGAGATGGTTCCTCCCCACACCTCATGGACAAAAAACAGAAAACAATTGCAATCTCTCAAAATTCCCCAAGTTTCCACAAACGTCCTAAACATACCTCTTCCTCGTTTCCGCCGCTGTTTCCTATTGGGATTCCTCTTCAACTTTGCCGGTGGAGAAGCCGTCGTTGTCAAATTGGCTCTCAATCTAAGCGTCTTCATCATACAATCTCAGTGTCTTCATCGTTGTTGGGGAATTTTCGGGAAGTCGACGTGGAAATGGAAACTGCCGATGTTGGGTGACTCAGAGGAATATAGAATGCTAGAGTGTGAGTCAAAAATTCCAGCAACCCACTAATTCAAACTGCAGAGACATAGAAGAGAGGGAGGCATCAAAAAGAGAAGGATTGGGAGCTTGCAATGCTTCTTCTTCGGAAGAAATGGAGATGGCCATGGGTGTTGTTACCAGCAAATAGAAATCAGTTACCTTTATGGCGCCAAGAACTGTTGCATTGCTTACCTGGAGACACCCATAGGATGTATAGTCTTTGATATTACGTTCCTTTCTTTTCTTTGTATTTTAATAAAGAATAATTCATTCATATAACTCTCCTTTCCATGAGACATATATTAGTTTGATATTGATAATTTCGTTTTTGCCTTTATACTTGTTATGGAGAGGAATTATGCCATATACACCCCCATATAGGCATATACTTACACCCCACAAAGGCCCAACATCACAAGGCCCAATCCAAAAACAGATCCATACATCAATGGCTCAGATCTATTCATAGCATCGGACGACTCAGATCCTTTGAGTCAAACCTAACCACACTCTATAAATACAGCATTCAATGCCTCATTAATGGTAAGCATTCTCACATTTATTATTCTACTAAGACTACCTCACTGACTTAATCGTCGGAGTGACTTTCAAGGTACAACACCAGCTAGGATCAGATAAGCTCATTGACCAAAGACATTAACCACTAACTACCTCGAACCATCCTTCAAGGTCGGAAGTATTGTGCTGAACAATAATTATTTGACAAGCTTGTAAAACATTTCACGTATTATCTTTTAAGAGTTAAATTATAATAAAAGGGGAAATGCAAAAAGATAAAATTGGGGTAAAGTGACTGATTTAATAAATATGTTGGAAAATGTAGCTACACTCACCGATAGATTGTGGGTAACATACATTTGTCTAACAGGGCCTATCTAAAAAAAAAACATTTGTCTAACAGGTTAACAGGTTTTTTATTACTCTCAATATTATTAGTTACAAATTTAGAGTATTTTATTGTTAATTTTATAAATTATGGATATTAAATTAAATTTAAGTTTTAGGCACTTACTTTATTAAGGACCAATAAAACAGTTACTTTATTAACCTTAGAATTTTGCCAAAATACTTTATTCTAATTTTATTATCCCACAATAGATAGTAGGAGTTTATATCTTATACCGTATATAATAATGGTATTGAGAATTAAAATTTATTTTTCGGTCAAAAAAAAGTTGGATTAAAACTGATTAAAGATTCACAGGCACTCCTTTTTCTGCATGAGTATAGATTTTAGAGGAGGGTTCGATAAAGAAAAACGTAAGGACGAGAGTGCAAATGAAACTTCTCTTTTCTTGTTTGTCAAAAAAAGTTGAACTTTTCTTGGGAGAGAGAGGATTGTAGTCAATTGATCTCTTTGTAAGGATTTCATTGATCTATAGTACTAGACTAGGTATGGGAAAACGGGCTTTGCCCACCGGGCCGACCAGTTAGCCTACCAAAAAATGGCGGGTTGGGTTGGTGATTTCACCTCGCCAACCGATTGTAACCCGCCAACTCGGCGGGCCACTGACGGGTCGGGCGGCTTGCCCGCAAACTTTAATTTTTCTTATTTTTTACTATTCCCTTTGTTTTTAATATTTAAAATAAAAAACAATTTAAAAAACCCAGAAATCAAACTTCTCCTTCTCCTCCTCCTCCTCCAATGAGCTAAGATCATTCACGCAAGATCTACAGGGGCCACATCTCTACAAGTATATCCATCTGCCACTGTGCACATATGTATGCACTTGTGATTTAGTTAAGGTTTCTCAGTCAAACAACAAAAACTTAATCGTTCTTTAATTGGTAAGATAAAGGCAAAATATCTCTCGGAGTCCCTTAACTTATTTATTTGTAACAAATAGGTTCTCTAACTTTTTTTTTTGTGACGCATAGGTTTCTTAACTTATTTATTTGTAACGAATAGGTCCCTTAACTTTTTTTTTTGTAATGCATAGGTCCCTTAACTTTTAAAAACGTAACACCGTTTGCCCTTAAGATCCCTCCCTTAAATAAGTTAAAAGGGGCAACAGTGTTACGTTTTTAAAAGTTAAGGGACTTATGCATTACAAAAAAAAAATTAAGGGACCTATTCATTACAAATAAATAAGTTAAGGGAGCTGTGGAGAATTTTGCCGAAGATAAACATAGAAATCTGTTTTAATACATAAATCGATTTATATGAATTCCTTCACTAGTTTTGGTGAAACACGTTCATTTATGTTGTGTTCTTTTTGTTCGTTTTCATTTGTATGCTTTCATCCACGTTTAGTCTATCATCCCCAACCATTATAGTAAGATAATTGATGTATTAGTAATGATATATGGTACGAACTTAAGTTCTACAAAATTGTAAAAATAGCCTAATAAAAACTAGGATTAAATATGTTTTTTGTCTCTATAAAATTTGAGTTTTTTGTTTTCAGTCCTTTAAAAAAAATTCACCAACTTTTGGTCCATAAAAAATTTGGGTTTTTTGCTTTTAATCCTGCATGAAGGATAAAAGCAAAAAAAAACCCAAATTTTATAGAGAGACCAAAAATTGGTGAATTTTTTTTTAGAGACTAAAACACCAAAAAAACTCAAATTTTATAGGGACGACAAATATATTTAACTCTAAAAACTACACAGAGGGTGTACTGATAATTAAAAGTGATGGCTTTTGTCCTATTCCCGACATTTTTCCCCGTATTATAAGTTAAGCTTTTCGAACCCTTGATGTATTAATAATATTTTTCGGATCCTTTGGATTTTAAATCAAGAGAGGCTTAAATATTATTTTGTCCATGCAAATTACAACGAATATTCATTTTGGTCCCTGCAAAGTTTTATTTTTTTAAAATAGCCTTTGGAAAATTTAAAATTATTCATTTTGGTCCTTTGCAAAAAGTTTTTTTAGACTAGCCCTTGCAAAATATAAAATTATTCATTTTGGTCCCCAAGGTCATTTTAAAGCTGATGAGTCACGATGACCAAAATGAATAATTTTATATTTCGCAAGGGCTATTTTAAAATAGAAAGTTTTTGCATGGACTAAAATGAACAATTCTAAATTTTACAAGACTATTTTGAAAAACTTTTTTGCAGAGACCAAAAAGATATATAAGCCATCAATAAATATATATATATATATATATATATATATATATATATGCAAAATGAGAAGTTTCATTAATATCACAACACCTTAACAACTTCAATAGCCATGGAAGATGGAAGATTTCAATAATATAAAAACACCTTAATAATAACAATGCACGGCTTTCTATTAATAATCATTAATATCAAGGAGATGGCCTCTAAAAACACCCAGTTGTTGAACTCTAGTAATCAAGATATTTAATGAGGGCAATAGTTTAGGTAGTTTTCATAAAAATAAATGTTAGTTAGTACTCCATCCATCTCAAAATAATGGTCGTTTTAGCTCATTTCACACATATTAAGAAAAGAGCATAAAAGTAGGAGAAAAAGTAATATTTTTACCAAATTATCCTTATCAAACATTGGGAGTGTTTAATATAATAACTTAGGAGTGATGAATATTATTTTAATTAGAGGGTACAATTGGAAAAAAGCAACTAATGTTGCATTGGAAATCGTAAATGACAATTATTTTAGGACAACTTTTCTTTGCTAAAACGATTATTATTATGAGATGGAGGGAGTAGTTTTCTTAATATGTGTGATTTAGTTATATTTGCTTATAAATTGTAACGAAAGGAGTATATATAAAACTTTTGTATCATTATGGGGTTTTATCTGGTTGGTTACAGCATTGAAAGTGCAGTCTAGCTTTAAGGAAAATTTTCTTTTTAGTTGTTAACTTTGGAATTTCTTGGAGTATACTAGGAAAATTTTCTTTTTAGTTGTTAACTTTACACGAGCCTGAAATTATAAGTATAACAAAAGTAAAGCCACTGAATAAAAGTTGACATAAATTCTAGAGGTGTTTAACATCCTTCAGGCAACCAATTTTTTATTATTAATTAGTAAAGTATAATAATAAATGAAAATACAAAGAGATACTTCAATCCAATACATCTTACAAACAATTTATTTTACTTTACAACTAGTAACATGATTATTACACTGATCAATAGAGGCACCTCAGTTGGATCCTGCACTTTATTTAACCATTATTTGGATTATTAGATTGCCATAAGAAACATAAACTTAAACAGAAACATCAATTAAAGTAAGACAAAAGCCAAACTTAATTGAATGTCTCTCCTTATTGGAATTTGGAATATTAATTAATTAACCAATTTTGGGTACTCGAGTGACAATGTTTTGTGTGTTAACAAAGACACGAACCCTGTCACACCAGAAATCATCGGTCACAAATGTTCCTTCTACCACAGTGTTAGCCTTCTTCACTGTTGGATTTTCCCTTATCACGATTTCTACTGCTGCATCTCCATCGATTCCCACCAATTCTGGCCACGACCTTTTACCTGCATGCATCAAATTAATACCACTAATTAATTAACATTTTGAATACTTAATACAAAGAATAATAAGACTCCCTCCGTTCCTAATCTTTGTTACTTTTCGCTTGTTCCACACATATTAAGGCATCATTAATTTGCGTTGGTTAAGTACTAATATGCCCTCTTTGCAGTTGTCTTGGGATAATTGAAGTCAAAATAAATTAGTCTTGGGACAACTAATTCATACATTGGGACTCTAAAAGACTAAATAAATATAGAGGGTATATTAGAAAAAATTGGGGGAATTGTATATTGGATTTTTAAAAGTACCAATGTTTTGAAACAAAAATAATAGGCCAAAAGTACCAAATATTAGCAACGGAGGGAGTAATATAATAGCATCCTAAAGTAGAAGCATATATATAATTGTGCCTTCGCATCTTGACATTTCTTCACCCATGATTCGGTTATCTACACTTTTGATGTGCCAAAACATGAAGAGGTGAGATGGTATTTATAATAAGAGAGAGAGCTCAATTTCATAGACTTTTCTTGTTGACAAGTCAATTTCATAGACTTGATGCTTATCTCTAAAAAAAAATCGTAGACTTAGTTTTTTTTGTTCATATTAGGGTATCCACCGCTGAAAGTAGTGACTAATCTCATCGCTGGATTGGATTCGTAGACTTGGTTTGGCATGCATAAGTAATTTTTTTAAAAAGCAAATAAATGAAAACAAATAGCCAGCTAGCTAGCCTAGGTTTTTCATTTGAATGAGAAGAATAAATCATTTACTTGTGCAAATGGACAAAATGCTCATTAATTAATGGTATTAATTGGATGCATGAGAAATACGAATAACAAGTATATATCCAACTAATACTATTAATTAATTAACATTTGATTAAACGTGCAATTATTTAGTTTTTGTTTGCGCTCTTTTTCAATCAAAATAACTTATACGATATATACTTGTTATTCGTATTACTCATTATATTTTATTTATGTTTTTTTTAAAAAAACTTAAATGCTCGTTGTAACACCCCATTTTTTTCCAAATTTAATTACTTGAATATAATAGAAATTTTATGACATGTTTTATGTGCGTTTGCCTTTATAATTGATATATTTTAGTAAAGTTTATATTTTTTTTATTTGAATTATTTGTTTATTTATTTACAAGTTTTATAAAATTTTAGTTATGATTTGTTGTCATTTTAGTATCATTATTTTTTTAGTAGGTCAGTGTTATTAGATATTAATCATATTTTGATAGAATTATTAATATTGATATTATTATTTTGAGATAACAATATATTATATATATTATATATTAACATGTAAGAATAGGAATGTATTATAGATTTGTTTTCTTAAAAATTTTTTGGCTGCACCCCCTATTTGCTAAGTGCGCCCCTAACTGATTCTCTTCTTTATTTTATTATTTAGTTACTTGTCACACTTCATCTTCTTCCTCCATGAGCCAAACATAATGGTGGTTACTAAACCCTTAACTTCTACTTCTCTGATTTCGTTCTCTCACTCTAGACGATGGTTTGGTCCCAAATTTCACCTCCCAACTCAAAATCACCATCTGAATTCAATTCTAGGCTCTTTTTCATCAATCGAACCGCCATTCATAGCGTAACAAAACCCTAGGAGAACTGAAAATCCAATTTTCTGGTCACTACAGTTTTCGGTTAGAAAAACTGACATCGTTTTCGGATTCTACGTGTCGAAATCTTTGGAAAGCACTGGCCCCTTCTTTGTTTCGATGAAGTTGTCGTCAGACCCTTTTAATTCATTTTTGTTACTTTGAACTCTGTTCCGTCTCAAAATTTCTAAAATAACTAGTATTCCAGTAGGTGCTAGAGTTGTTAAGTTGCTATTGTTGTTGTTTTTGGTGATGTTCTGATTGATATTGTTGTTATACTAAAGTTGTAAAGTGGTTGTTGTTGTTGCTATTTTTAAATAGTACATATAGTAAAGTTGTTAAGTTGTTGTTGTTGTTGATGATGATGATGATGATGATAGCAACATTAAGTGATTAAGTTGTGGTTGTTGTTGCTGGTGATGGTAAGTTGTTAAGTTGTTGTTTTTGATGTTAAGTTATTAAGTTGTTGTTGTTGTTGCTACTGATTTTAAGTTGTTGTTATTGTTGATGTAAAGATGTTATTGTTGTTGATGTTCTTGTTAAATAGTATTTCATTAGATACTAAATTTGTTAAGTTGTTATTGTTGTTGTTGTTAAATAGTTCTCCACTAGATACTAAAGTTGTTAGTATTGTTGTTGTTGCGGTTGTTAGACACCTCATTTGATTAGGTTCATGCATCGTGGTGTCCATATTGTTGTTGTCATTGTTCCTGTTGTTGTGTAAGTAGGGCATTATCGGGCAAGGTATCCTGTTCGGACATGGTATTCTGGTCCTCATACTCCTGTTGTTGTTGGTAGTAGGGCATTATCGGGCAAGGTATCCCGTTCGAGCATTGTTTCTCGGTCCTGCAGTTGTTGTTGTTAGTAGGGCATTATCGGGCAAGATATCCCGTCCGGACATGGTATCTCGGTCCTATCGTTGTTGTTGTTAGTAGGGAAATATCGGGCAAGGTATCTCGTTCGAGCATGGTATCCCGATCCTATTGTTGTCATTGTTAGTTGGGCATGGTATCTCGGTCGTGTTGTCATTGAGGTATTACAGACACAATATTCTGAAACAGACAAGGTATCCCGACCTCGTTGTAGATAGGTTCACATGCATATAGTTATGGTTGTCGTGATACATCATTACGCATAATAGTATGTTTAGTTATTGTTAATAATATTGGTTCTCATGCACATTGTAGTATGTGATACTTAGTTGTTTTTATTCAAGTTGTTGTTATATGGTGCATTGCTGGTTTGTCTTTCTTACTGTAAATGCTACTTGAGTGTATGAGGACTAACCCCTTTGTTGTGACTAGCAAATTTGTTTTGTATTGAATGTATTAAGCAATTTGATTTTGTACAGTTTAAGGAATCAAGAAATTCTGTATAGGCCATAGGTGGACCAAAAACTCGATAAAAAACCTGTATAAACAAAAACAACATAATGTCTGCGGTTTTTTTTAAAATAAGACGTCTGAGTTTTAAAATATATGGACCAAGTATCTGAGTTACTGAAAATAGGGGGACCAAAACTATAATTTAGCCAAACTTATTTTTTCTGAACACAATGAATTGGTAAAGAATGTTGTCTTGGAAAATGCCCCTAAAAACTATCAATTGATTTCCCCAAAAATCAAAAGACATTGCTCAAGCTCCTACATTAGAAAATAATGTTATTACAAGTGTCGTTGTAAATGAATTATTTGCTATTCTAGTGATAAAGCCCTAGCATATCAAATAAGGAGCAATTTTTTGGTATGAATCGGGTATCCTCTCCGCGCAATTGCAGAGACTAATCTCTCGAGCCGGGTTGGACCACAATGGGCGGTGAAGCTCTCTTGCAAAGCTCTCCCTCATAAGATTTAACACTGCTGCATGGCCAAGGCTAGATTCAAACCCAAAACCTTGGTTAAGCTGAAAGAGACCCCTTCCATCTTATCTAAGTGATGTTGGGTAACTAAGGAGCAAATAGTCGTTGCTTTGCGTTATGTTAAATAAAAATGATTGTATGTGAAGCATTTTCTTAGCATTGTTTGTGTTTAAGATAGTGCAGCTTTATCATTGAAAATGCTTTATCATTGAAAATGGCAATTTTTGTTAACAAAGCAGCACGTGAGGGAAATTTAATGGTCATTAGAAGTTTCATCTTAAGGGAGAATTCATCTTCCTTTTATGGACATTGTTTTGTAGATTAATTACACTTTAGTTGATGGATATTGCCAAATATCACATTAAAGTTGTCTCTCTTTTTAATTTAGTCTCTACTTTAGAAATGTTGTTGGTGATATTTCAAACGATATGACACTTTTCGTGAAAAATAAATAGAAAATGCTAGAGATGCATTGAGAAAATGAGAGATGCCTAGTGGGTAAGGTATGAATTAATTAAGAAACTAGTCGATCATAAGCGAGCTGCTGATACTAATGGGAATTTTCATTATGCAAGTTTGGCCAATTTTATATTGATGTATCTTATCATTTGTTATGTTTTTGAAATTATAAAAGAAGAAAGAAATTGATATCAAAGAGTTAATGCTAGTGGTCTTCTATATTTGTTAAAGGGTTCCATTGCATTTGACGAAAATTGTCATGGTTATTTCAAATAACTTGTCACATTGGAGAGGAAAGATCAAGACATTATCATTGCTATAAACTTGGTTAGCGTCACAAAGTAGATGTTACGAACAACGAGGGATAAACAAATGGGAATCTTTGCTGCATGAGCTGATTTTCTTTTGCAATAAGCATGTTATTGATAAAACTAGTACCGATTATTTGTTTTCATATCTGATATCTCTTATGACTTTGTTGTACCGAAAAACTTTATCTCTTGTGGCTTTTTTTATGCCTTTTTTTTATGGAGGCAAAAGAAAGTTTGATTGACTATAGATAGCTAAGTAAAATATCTTGACATTGTAGGGGAAATTCATCTGCCATTGTGCACATATATGTTAATTAACTTATGTATGCATTTGTGATTTAGTTAAGGTCAAACAACAAAAACTTAAACGTTCTTTAATTGGCAAGATAAACATAGAAATCTATTTTATTACATAAATCAACATATATTTATTACTAAGGGCCCGTATGGATTAGTTTATTTTTGAGCTTATAAAAAACAACTTATGGAGATAAATAAGTTTTTATGTTGATTCATAATTTCTCACTAACAAATGTTATATCTCCATAAGTTGTTTTTCCATAAACGATCTTGATAAACTTATGAATAATACAAAATAACTTATTTATTTGCATAAGTGGTTTTACATAAGCTCAAAATAAGCTCTACCCAAACGGGCAATAAATCGGTTTAGCTCTCGTTCTCTTTGGCTAATGAGGGTTGACTCGGTTGGTAAGGAGTTGGTTCATTCCCCACATGCAAGGGCGTGGGTTCAACTCCGGCTACCAGCTTGAGGACGCCTTTGGTGGGTGATCTGTAAGTGCTCAAAGAGCCTTGATGCCTGCTCTGACCCTGGTGAGCCCTCAAAGCCCAACTCACCTAAATTTTTTGTAAAAAAAAAAAAGCTCTCGTTCTTTTTGATGAATTCCTTGATCCTTCACTAGTTTTGGTGAAACACGTTCATTTATGTTGTGTTCTTTTTGTTCGTTTTCATTTGTATGCTTTCATCCACGTTTTGACTATCATCCCCAACCATTATAGAAAGATAATTGATGTATTATACGAACTTAACTTGTACAAATTGTAAAAATAGCCTAATAAAACTAGGGTGAAATATGTTTTTGGTCCCAATAAAATTTGGGTTTTTGTTTTTAATCCCTTAAAAAAATTTCACCAACTTTTTTTTGAGATCATTTTCACCAATTTTGGTCCATGTAAAATTTGGTTTTTTTGCTTTTAGTTCCGCATGACTTTAATAACACTTCATGACTTTTAATAGTGTTTTTTGACCTTTTATAAGCATTATTAAAAGTATTGAAACACTATTAAAAGTCATGAGGGACTAAAAGCAAAAAACTCAAATTTTATAGAGAGACCAAAAGTTGTGAAATTTTATTGAGAGACTAAAAGACCAAAAAAAAAACCTTAAATTTTATAGGGACTACAAATATATATAACCCTACAAACTACACAGAGGGTGTGGTGATAGATAAAAACGATGGCTTTTTTCCTATTCCGACATTTTGCCCCGTACTATAAAGTTTTTTGAACACTTGATATATTAATAATATTTGATGGATCCTTTGGATTTTAAATCTAGATAGGCTTAAATATCATTTTGGTCCATGCAAATACAACGAACATCTATTTTGGTCCCTGCACATTTTTCTTTTTTTAAAATAGCCCTTGAAAAATTTAAAATTATTCATTTTGGTCCCCAAAGTCATTTTAAAGCTGATGAGTCACAATGACCAAAATGAATAGTTTTATATTTTGCAATGACTATTTTAAAATAAAAACTTTTTTGAAGGACTAAGGTGAACGATTCTAAATTTTTCAAGGGCTAAATTCTTTAAAAAAATGATACGTAAGGCATATATATATATATATATATATAAAACTTTTGTTTCATTATGGGGTTTTATCCGGTTGGTTACAGCATTGAAAGTGTAGTCTAGCTTTTACGAGAAATTTTCTTTTTAGTTGTTGTATGTTAAATTTGGGATCTTTGTCACTCTTGGGGTAGAACGAGACAGCAGAGAATTACACGAACCTGAAATTGTAAGTATAACCAAGTAAAGCCACTGAATAAAAGTTGACATAAATTCTAGAGGTGTTTAACATCATTCAGGCAACCAATTTTTTATTATTATAATTAGTAAAGTATAATAATAAATGGAAATACAAGGAATAACTTTCGATTTAGTCCCTGCAAATTATTATTTTTAAATACGTCCCTGCAAAATAACTTTTTTTTGAATATGCCCTTCCGAAAGTTGGAATTTTAAATACGTCCCTGCAAAATAACTTTTTTTTAAATACGTCCCACAAAATAACCTTTTTTTTGAAATACGTCCCAACAAAAAAAATTGTGATATTTTGTAGGGACGTATTTAAAAAAAAGGTTATTTTGTAGGGACGTATTTAAAAATAAAAGCTATTTTGCAGGGACGTATTTAAAAAGTTTATTTTGTAGGGACGTATTTAAAAAAAAGATATTTTGCAGGGACGTATTTAAAACTTTAAACGTGCAATTATACGATATATACTTGTTATGGGGGAAAACTTTAAACGTGCAATTATTTAGTTTTTGTTTGTGCTGTTTTTCAATCAAAATAACTTATACGATATATACTTGTTATTCGTATTACTCATTATATTTTATTTATGTTTTTTTTAAAAAAAAAAAAACTTCAATGCTTGTTGTAACACCCCATTTTTTTTCATATTTAATTACTTGAATATAATTGAAATTTTGTGACATGTTTTGGGTGCATTTGCCTTTATAATTGATATATTTTAGAAAAGTTTATATTTCTTATTTGAATTATTTGTCTATGTATTTACTAGTTTTATAAAATATTAGTTATGATTTGTTGTCATTTTATTATCATTATTTTTTTAGTAGGTCAGTGTTATTAGATATTAATCATATTTTGATATAATTATTAATATTGATATTATTATTTTGAGATAACAATATATTATATATTAACATGTAAGAATAGGAATGTATTATAGATTGGTTTTCTTAAATTTTTATTGGCTGCACCCCCTATTTGTTAAGTGCGCCCCTAACTTGATTCTCTTCTTTATTTTATTATTTAGTTACTTTTCAAACTCCATCTTCTTCCTCCATGAGCCAAACATAATGGTTGTTACCAAAACCTTAACTTCTACTTCTCTGATTTCGTTCTCTAAACCATGGTTTGGTCCCAAATTTCACCACCCAACTCAAAATCACCATCTGAATTCAATTCTACGCTCTGTTTCATCAATCGAAGCGCCATTCATAGCGTAACAAAACCCTAGGCAAACTGAAAATCCAATTTTCTAGTCACCACAGTTTTCGGTTGGAAAAACGGACGTCGTTTTCGAATTCTACGTGTCGAAATTTTTGGAAAGCACTGGCCCCTTCTTCGATGAAGTTGACGTCAGACCCTTTTTTTTGTGAGAGTTTACAGTAACTCATTTTTGTTACTTTGAACTTTGTTCCGTCTCGAAATTTCTAACATAACTAGTATTCCACTAGGTGCTAGAGTTGTTAAGTTGTTGCTATTGTTGTTGTTTTTGGTGATGTTCTGATTGATCTTGTTGTTATACTAAAGTTGTAAAGTGGTTGTTGTTGTTGCTATTTTTAAATAGTACATATAGTTAAGTTGTTAAGTTGTTGTTGTTGATGATGATGATGATGATGATGGCAACGTTAAGTGATTAAGTTGTGGTTGTTGTTGCTGGTGATGGTAAGTTGTTAAGTTGTTGTTTTTGATGTTAAGTTGTTAAGTAGTTGTTGTTGGTACTGATTTTAAGTTGTTGTTATTGTTGATGTAAAGATGTTATTGTTGTTGATGTTCTTGTTAAATAGTATTTCATTAGATACTAAATTTGTTAAGTTGTTGTTGTTGTTAAATAGTTCTCCTCTAGATACTAAAGTTGTTAGTATTGTTTTTGTTGTTACGGTTGTTAGACACCTCATTTGATTAGGTTCATGCATCGTGGTGTCTATATTGTTGTTGTCATTGTTCTTGTTGTTGTTGTGTCAGGAGGGCATTATCGGGCAAGGTATCCCATTCGGACATGGTATTCTGGTCCTCATACTCCTATTGTTGTTGGTAGTAGGGCATTGTCGGGCAATGTATCCCGTTCGAGCATGATATCTCGGTCCTGCAGTTGTTGTTGTTGTTAGTAGGGCATTATCGGGGAAGGTATCCCGTCCGGGCATGGTATCTCGGTCCCGTCGTCGTTGTTGTTAGTAGGGCAATATCGGGCAAGGTGTCCCGTTCGGGCATGGTATCTTTGTGACACCATTTACCCCCGAAAGTAATTATAAGCAAAAAAATGTACGAAAATGAGTAAATTTAACGAGTAAATTTGTTTTTCAAATAAAATTGCCAATTCATTTCTTGAAATATTTTTCGCCAGTGAAAGATGTCGTCCAACTCTTAAAACAATTTCTAGTAATAATAGAGACTATGCGACAAAGCCTTTCTTCAATAAAATCAAATAAACAATATTTATAATAACATCAAAAACTGTAGCAATAAAATATTTCTTTTAATACAGTAACAAGAATGACCTGACATATAACATTAAAAATACAACCCAAACCCGATGTCACATGATCAGAGCATTTAACCTTTAATCATTTAAATAAAAAGAAAGTAATATCAACGGGTAATATCATACTACAAGCTACTAGTTGATCCGCAGTGCTCACATCTCCACTGATTCATGATCGTAGAAGGCTGCTCCAGTAACACCTGAAAGTTGATCTAAAAAAGTGGTGCACGGGTGAGAAAGAACATCCAAACTATATAAGGAACATAAGACTGAGACTAAAACAGCAAAGACAACCACGATCCATCACATCAATATCAAACAGTCACTCTCAAAGACCGACAAACACAACATGTCCATACAGCAAGATGTCACAGAGTGAAGCCACACAGGGCTCATACGAAAAAACTGATGAGGTCACATCACACTGTACAAATCACTACAGTATACACGACAAACATAACCTGTATACTTGGTCAATCATCAACGAAGATCATCATCCTCAGCGAACGGTAAATACCACCACGGGGAATCCAACGAACATGCCACGTGTGC
Organism: Astragalus glycyphyllos; assembly: GCA_963573325.1. Lineage (NCBI taxonomy): Eukaryota > Viridiplantae > Streptophyta > Magnoliopsida > Fabales > Fabaceae > Astragalus > Astragalus glycyphyllos. The sequence goes on along the minus strand of OY754314.1, from coordinate 8,732,775 downwards.
TCGATCGTTCATCAACTATTGTCATCACCTTCAATCTGGTGCAACGTCGAGAAGATCCTACCCACTACTCCGCGATAAATTTGAATCCATCTAACTCTGGGTAAGCGGATGCAAGTGCCCTCACATCTCGGGAAATAGATAGAGTCTAGTCAGGGTACCCCAGTGTTTTATGGAACGCCCCAACAGTGCCCCACTTAGGACCCCCCACTGGGCCTACCCGCAAGGCGGGGTCGTGGTCGTCTCTATTGTTACTCCCATAATTGTTTGTTTACCACCCCACCTATCATCATCCCTACCATCCTTGAGGTACAGCTCGCCCATACTGCGACGAGTCCTTGCCCATACTGCGATAGGGTTTCTCCTATACGATTTCAACTATTGAGGTACGGCTCGCCCATACTGCGACGAGTCCTTGCCCATACTGCGACAAGGTTCCTCTTGCAATCATCAACTTTTAAGGTACAACTCGCCCATGCTGCGACAAGGTTCCTCTTACAATCTTCAACTTTTAAGGTACAGCCCGACCATGCTGCGACGAGTCCTTGCCCATGCTGCGACAAGGTTCCTTCAACAGATCTCGATCACGAAGATACCACTCGTCCATACTGCAACAAGTTCTTGCCCCTACTGCGACAAGATTCTCCATCACGAACTTGTTCGTTAATCATCGACGAAGGATAACTTGCCCATTGTGCGACAAGTCTCCGATAACAATACCCATAAAACCAACCAGTAATCACAATCAAACATGAGTGTCAAGTCACTCAACAATTTTAACGACTCCGAGTCGAACTCGGCTACACTAATCGATGCTAAGGTATCAGTCTAGATCTTGCACAATTTTAACTTTGTATCAGTTAGACTTATCTATCATTCTTAGCCAGGAGCACATTAGACAGACCTTCAAATCAATTACCTTACAGTCATCCAGGTCATTTACAGTCATCTAAATCATCTACAGACATTTAAATTATTACAGTCGTCTGGTATAATTACAGTCATCCAGAATAATTACAGTCATCCGAATTAAATAGACAATATCAATAATAAATAAAAACATGTAAATAGGAATAATGATAATCGACACCATTCTAGTCCTATCCCCCATTCCCCATATAGAATAGAAATCATTTCCCCCGTACTTAGTATCGAAGTATTTTCCAATAACGAATCGAGGAGGACAAAACACGAATTCCCGAGTAGGATTTAATTCCAACGAACCATATTTGGCTCGAGCAGGTACCGTTATGTGACAACAACAACGACAGTGCAAAAATCAGATATTAAATATATTCAAACTTAATTAAACTTACGTATATAAATATAAATATATGAATGAAATATATAAATATAATTATATGAATGAAAACCTTTCATACTACCTTTAGCAATGGTAAGCAGGAATAACGTAATCAATGCATAAGAAGGTCTAAGACCATGGTCCTTCAGGTTTCATCTCCAAATTAATTATCAATGCATAAGGAATTTGTGTCTACTGCTGCAAAAACTAATTGCCATCGAGTTCTTCAATTGGAAAAAGTGTTGTATTGGAAATTCAAGAAACTAGGTGGTGAAGTGGTGGTGGGTTGCAATCAGACGTGGGGTATTTACACAAGAAGGGTGTGTTTCAAAACACGAGCTAGGGGCTGCTACGGGTTGAAACGACACTGGAATTAAACTTAGGGGGGATTTTCGAGTGGGAAGGGTGGTTTTTCAGAGCTAGCCGCGGTCTATAGGCGGAAAACGAAATAGAGGAGTGGCTGGGAATTAGGGTTCGCTGGTTTGGCTGGAGGAAGGAGAAGAAGTCGCGGGTCGCTGGTTTGCTGGACTGTTTGAGTAAGTGACAGGGGGTGCAGGAAGCAGAAAATAGGGTGCTGTATAATTAAAAACTTTGGTGTGTTTAAAAAAAGACCCAAAAATCCATTTTTCTAGTCCAATATTACTACACTACTATTTTAAGACCTCAATAGTCTAAAATAACTTATAAAATACATTACACTTTAAATACCTATATTTTCAAAAAGATAAAATAAATATATAATAAAAATTATATATTACCAATAAAATATAACAAAATACATTTAAATGTGATTTTAACTAATTTTAATAACTAAAATGCATAATAAATCTTAATAATTTAATCTTATCAATTCAAAATAGTTCTTAAAACAAACACATACCAAAACAACCGAATGCACGAAAATCGGGGTGTTACAATCCCGGTCCTATTATTGTCATTGTTAGTTGAGCATGATATCTCGGTCGTGTTGTCATTAAGGTATTACGGACACAGTATTTCGAAACGGGCAAGGTATCCTCGCCTCGTTGTAGATAGGTTCACATGCATATAGTTATGGTTGCAGTGATACATCATTACGCATAATAGTATGTTTAGTTATTGTTAATAATATTTGTTCTCATGCACATTGTAGTATGTGATACTTAGTTGTTTTTATTCAAGTTGTTGAGGAGGAGGAGATTAGGGCGGGTGTGTGGAGTTGTGATGGCGACAAAAGTCCGGGTCCGGATGGTTTCAACTTAAGGTTCATTAAGGAATTTTGGGGTATGTTGAAGGTGGATATTCTAGAATTCTTCAAAGAGTTTCATTCTAAGGCAGCTTTACCAAAGGCTTTAGTGGCTTCATTTATAACTCTTATCCCCAAAAATGACAATCCTCAATGTTTGGGTGAATATAGGCTAATTTGTTTAATTGGGAGTTTATATAAGATTCTTGCTAAAGTGTTGGCAATTAGAATCAAGAAGGTTTTCCTAAGTGTGATTTCTGATCTTCAATCCGCTTTCTTGGGTGGAAGAAACATTTTGGATGGCGTGTGGTTGTGAATGAATTGGTAGATTTAGCGAAGAGAAAGAAAGATGAGTGTATGCTTTTCAAGGTAGATTTCGAGAAGGCCTATGACACTATATCTTGGTCTTTTTTGTTCTACATGATGGAAAGAATGGGCTTCGATTTGGGGTGGGATAGATGGATGAAAGCTTGTATTTGTTCGACTTCCTTGTCGATTTTGGTGAATGGAAGCCCTACTCAAGATTTTTCTGTTAAAAGAGGACTAAGACAAGGGGATCATTTATCTCTGTTTCTCTTCCTAATTGTTGCAGAAGGGCTGACCGCCTTGGTAGATAAGGCCGAGACTATTGGCTTATATTCCGGGTACAAGATTTGTGATAATCTTCAATACTCTATAGTGCAATTTGCGAATGACACCATCCTTATTGGTCAAGCAACGTGGGATAATATTTGGTGTGTCAAGTCCATTCTTAGGAGTTTTGAATTGGTTTCCGGATTGAAGGTCAATTTTCACAAAAGTAAGTTAATTGGCATTAATGTGGCAGAAGATTTTTTGGGTCATGGGTCATCGTTTCTTCACTGTCGGACAAAGTCTATTCCCTTTAAGTTCTTAGATATTCCGGTTGGTGCAAATCCGAGGCGGACTGCTACTTGGAAACCGGTTATTGATATGTTACGATCTAGACTTGCTTCTTGGAAAGGCGCCATATATCTATTGGAGGTCGGGTGACTCTTATAAACTCGGTCTTAAATAGTATTCCGCTTTATTTCTTTTCCTTTTATAAGGTGCCAAAGGTGGTAATCAAGTCTACGATTAAAATCTAACGAGACTTTTTGTGGGGCATTCAAGAAGATAACAGGGGCGTGTATTGGGTGGCGTGGGATAAAGTTTGTAGACCTAAGAAGGAGGGTGGCCTTGGGATTAAAAATGTTGAGCTCTTTAATCTAGCTCTTATAGCTAAATGGAAGTGGCGTTTTTGGGGGAGGAAAACGCTAGTTGTAGAGGGATCCTTTTGCATAGATATGGTGATCTTTCATCCTTTCTTCTCAAAGATACGAGGATGGGAGGGAAGAAGGACTCTATATGGTGGCGTGATATTAAGTGCTGGTGATGATGTTATTAATAATCTGGTGCAGATCCGTAATGCTGTCAGCACTATCCCAGCTGTTGATCCAGCAGTTTCGGATATTCGCGCTGCTATATGGAAGACTTCGGTGCCTTCAAAAATTAGCACATTCGGGTGGAGAATTTTTTCTAATGATGTACCTACTCAAGAGCTGTTATTTTTCCGCCACATTATTGTAACCGAGGAGGCTGTCCTATGCCCATTCTGCATGCAGTTTCGTGAGGAAGTGTTTCATTTATTATGCAATTGTGCTGAATCAAGTTCTGTGAGGAATAAGGCATGTGCTTGGCTTGGCTTGTAATATGAACATCATCTGACTATTATGGATCACTTTTCTAGCTTTGGATCCTCTTTCAAAGGCAAGAAGGAGCCTAAAACTAAGTATCTCATGTGTTGGAGTATTTGGAAAGCGCAGAACAATTTGATTTTCAAAGGGGGAGGCTATTGTAGATTCCATTATTAACCACATAAAATGTATTTTTTGGAGTTGCTTTATATATGGAGTGGGTAGTCGGTCAGGTTATTCCATTTCATCTTGGTGGTAAAATGCCCTACTCTATATTAACAATATGTAATGGTGGTTTTGAGCACCCCTAGTGCTCATTTAATGGATTTAATTGCTTATCAAAAATAAAAATTATAGTAAGACAATCGATGTATTAGTAATGATATATGGTACGAACTTAACTTCTACAAATTGTAAAAATACCCTAATAAAACTAGGATTAAATATGTTATTGGTCTCTATAAAATTTGAGTTTTTTTGTTTTTGGTCCCTTAAAAAAATTTCACCAACTTTTGTCCATAAAAAATTTGGGTTTTTTGCTTTTAGTCTTGCATGAGACTAAAAGCAAAAAACCTAAATTTTATAGAGAGACCAAAAATTGGTGAAATTTTTTTTGAGAGACTAAAATACCAAAAAGAATTCAAATTTTTTAGGGACGACAAATATATTTAACTGTAAAAACTACACAGAAGGTATGGTGATAATAAAAAGCGATGGCTTTTTTCCTATTCCGACATTTTGCCTCGTACTATAAAGATTTTCGAACCCTTGATGTATTAATAATATTTTTCGGATCCTTTGGATTTTAAATCAAGATAGGCTTAAATATCATTTTGGTCAATGCAAATACAATGAATATCCATTTTGGTCCCTGCAAATTTTTATTTTTTTTAAAATAGATCTTTGAAAATTTAAAATTATTCATTTTTGTACCAAGGTCATTTTAACACTACGCCAGAATTAGGAAAAATAGGCGCTACCTTAAGCAGCGTTTATTAAAAAGCGCTAGGTAAGGGGAAACGGTCAAAGGGATAGGCAGCGTTTATATTGAAAGCGCTGGGTATTGCTTAAAAGCGCAAGCCAATAGGTAGCGCCTATATTTGGAAGCGCTGGCTATTGCAAAAAAGCGCAAGGCCAAAGGTAGCGCTTATACTGAAGCGCTGGCTATTGCTTAAACGCGCAAGGCCAATAGGTAGCGCCTGTATTGGAAGCGCTGGCTATTGCAAAAAAGCGCAAGGCCAAAGGTAGCGCTTATATGAAGCGCTGGCTATTGCTTAAACGCGCAAGGCCAATAGGCAGCGCCTGTATTGGAAGCGCTGGCTATTGTTAAAAAGCGCTAGGCAATGGGTAGCGCTTCTTGCTAAAACGCTGCCCATTGCTCTTTTTTTTATTTCGTTATTTTCCTCTCTTCTCAACGGGTATCACGCACAGTCTCTTGCTCTCTTCTCTCTCGCGCTCACTCTCACACTCTAGCTCACCATTTTTGTTCTCACCCTCATTTTCGTGCTCACTCTCATTTTCGTTCTCACACTCATTTTCGTTCTCACCCTCCCTCGTGGCTGCTCTCATTTTCGTTTCTCCAAAGCTCATTTCTTCCCATTTTCGTTTCTCTTCCATACTTCTCCATTTTTGCAAAGGATTTCGGTTCGTACTTGGAAGCTCATTTCTTCCCCATTTTCGTTTCTCTTTCACTAAGGTTAGTATTATTACATGTTGTTCTAATTATTTTAATGGCATTGGTAACTTAGGTTAGATGATTGAAATTTAATGCTTGATAATTGGTTCTTTGAAATGGTGTTTCTAAATATGAGGGAAAATGTAGGTGTAGTGTTTGTTGAAATGTCCAAATGAAATGCTTTTTAGTTTAATGTTGCTCTAGGTTAAGGGATTTTATAAATTTGAGATATTTAGGATTGCTTGTTGTTCTAGTTATTTTAATGGCATTGAAACCTTAAGTTAGATGATTCAAACTTGATGCTTGTTGATTGGTTCTTTGAAAGGGTGAAGTGTTTCTAAACTTGAGGGGAAATGTAGGTGTAGTGTTTGTTGAAATGTCCAAATGAAATGCTTGTTAATTTAATGTTGCTCTAGGTTAAGGTATTCTTGTGTTGTATTTATAAATTTGAGATATTTAGTGAAATGCATGTTAATTGAATGTTGTTCTAGGTTAAGGGATACTTGTGATGTATTTCTAAACATGAGAAATTGAGGATTGTTGCTGAATATGTGAATTGTTGTTAGGTTTTGCGAGTTCGTTTTGTTGGAGCTTTGCATTCGCTGTTCGAGAGTTCGGTTCATTTGCTGGTGCGTGGTTCGCCTAGGTTGGAGTTCATTGTTGCTTCCACTTGTTCAGGTACTTTTGTTGTTTAAAACTAGAGTGACTATTTATTTATTTAAAACTGAAATTGCCTCTCTTATTTATTTTATGTGTTCCTTTTCTTTTAGTTGTGCTTGAAATGAAAGATTGATACCTAACTTAGTCTTGGCAACAACAATGATTCTAAAAATCAATTGCTAATAACTGTTTTGATTGAACCATGATGATTTATACTTGAACAAGAATATAAGTTATGTGGACTTGTATATGTGTGGTGAATGAAACTAGCAAAGTAAAATCAAATATGCCTAAATATGCGAATTGTTTGTTGTTTGTCACCTATAATAGGTTTTTAAGTTCTCTTATCAGGATTTTATTATAAATAAATACTGAGAAATTATGGATAGAGAGTGGATGTCTGCCAATCGTCTGTCCAAGGAATATGCTGCTGGAGTGGATTATTTTGTGAAGTGTGCTGTTGAACGTTTAGGGACTTCTAGTAACATGAAGTGTCCTTGTTTGAGTTGTTGTTATGTAAAATCAGTTAATGCAGAGGAGTTGGCAGGACATTTAAAGGGTTACGGAATAGATCAAAGTTACACTTGTTGGACAATGCATGGTGAGGAAAGAAGTGAATCTTCAAATATGGGTAATAGTACTGAGAGATGTGCACCGGTTGACACAGAAAGACCTACATTTGAAGGGGGCGAATTTGAAGAGATGGCAAAGGCTGTTGAAGACGATCTTAATGATTGTCCTCAAATGTTTGAGAAATTGATAACGGATGCGGAGACACCGTTGTATTCAGGTTGTACTGAATTCACAAAACTATTGGCTGTGATAAAGTTGTATAACTTGAAAACTTGCCACGGATGGACGGATAAGAGCTTTACGGAATTACTCGCACTGTTGAAAGAAATGTTGCCGAAGGATAATGTGCTCCCTTCTCGGACCTATGATGCAAAACGAATGTTAGGGTCCATTGGGTTGAACTATGAGAAGATACATGCTTGTCCCAATGATTGCATTTTATTTCGGAATGAACATGCCTCGTTAAAGTCGTGTCCTAAATGTAATGCATCGCGATATAAAAAGAAAGAATCTGCTCCAGAAAAGGTGTTGTGGTATTTTCCCATAATTCCTCGATTTAGGCGCATGTACCATAGTTCAGAAGATGCAAAACACTTGACATGGCATGATGATGAAAGGATTAAAGATGGCATGCTACGACACCCGGCAGATTCTCCGCAATGGAAGAAAATTGATATTGATTATCCTGATTTCGGGTTTGATCCAAGAAACCTACGACTTGCATTGTCTGCTGATGGATTTAATCCGCACGGCATTCAGAGTAGCTCCCACAGTACATGGCCCGTGATTTTGGCGATCTATAACTTACCTCCATGGCTTTGCATGAAACGCAAATATATGATGTTGTCTTTGTTAATTTCTGGGCCCAAGCAACCGGGAAATGATATTGATGTATACTTGGCTCCGTTAATTGAAGACTTGAAGCTAATGTGGGAGACTGGAGTAGAGGTGTATGATGGGTTCAGAGAAGAAACTTTCACCCTGAGGGCTATGATTTTTGGCACAATTAATGACTTTCCAGCATACGGCAATCTATCTGGGTACAGTAACAAAGGTCAGTGTGCGTGCCCTATATGTGAAGATAACACTGATTGGATGTGGTTGGAACATGGTAGGAAGAATATCTACTGTGGTCATCGTAGGTTTTTGCCATCTACTCATTCGTATCGATTGTTGAAAAAGGCATTCAATGGGAATATCGAAACCCGTAAAGCTCCCATGGCTTTGACGGGTGAACAACTATTTGAAAAGGTGAGAGGTTTGAACATTAAATTTGGGAAGCCTTTTGCAGGAGAGCTTGCCAAACGGGGGTGGAAGAAAAAGTCTATTTTCTTTGAGTTGCCATACTGGAAGTCATTATATGTAAGGCACTTCATTGATGTGATGCATGTTGAAAAAAATGTCTTTGAAAGTGTCATCGGTACCTTGCTCAATATGCCAGGAAAGACTAAAGATACCATCAACTCGAGGTTGGACTTGCTTAGTATGGGGTTGAGACCAGAATTGGGTCCGTTAAAGAAGGGTACACGTACATATCTACCTCCGGCAGCTCATACTTTATCTAAAAAGGAGAAGACCGTGTTTTGTAAGTTTCTTCATGGAGTTAAAGTTCCAGAGGGTTACTCTTCAAATGTTATGAACCTTGTATCGATGAAAGACCTCAAGTTAAAGTCTTTAAAGTCTCATGATTGCCATGTACTAATGGAAAATTTGCTACCCATTGGTATACGTTCCATTTTGCCTAAGAAAGTACGCAAGACCCTAACCAAACTTAGTTTCTTCTTTAAGGCGATTTGTAGTAGAGTGATTGACCCTGGAAAGTTGCCATCATTGCAAAGAGAAATTACTGTCACTTTGTGTGAGCTTGAGATGTATTTCCCACCTTCGTTTTTTGACATAATGATTCATCTAATAGTTCATCTGATTAGGGAGACACAATTGTGTGGCCCATGTTACATGAGATGGATGTATCCGTTTGAGCGTTACATGAAGATATTAAAAGGTTATGTGAAAAACCGATCACGACCCGAGGGTTGTATTGTTGAGCGCTACATAGTAGAAGAAGCTATTGAGTTCTGTACCGGCTATCTATCTAGTCTTGAATATTCTGTGGGACTGCCAAGGTCTCGTCACTTAGGAAGCATTAGTAAAGGGATGTCAGGAACAAAAATAGTGATGGTATCAAGGAAAGAACTAGATGAAGCACACTTATATGTTTTGCACAATGATACTGAGGTTGATTCATATGTTTCCAAGCACATGGACATACTTAAGAGTGATCACCCATATAAGACTCAAGTTTGGTTAACAAAAGAACATAATCGGAGTTTCATAGTGTGGCTAAAAGCGCACATTGATTTCGAATTTGCTATGAATCCTTCCTCGATTTCAGAAAGATTGAGATGGTTAGCAAAAGGCCCAAATATGCAAATTTTCTCTTACACCAGCTATCTAATGAACGGGTACACGTTCTATACAAAAAACCATGATGATCAAAGTAAAATGCAAAATAGTGGGGTGACTCTTGTAGCTCAAGCTTTGCATACATCAAGTGCCAAAGACAGAAATCCCATATATGCGAATATGTCATACTTCGGGGTCATTGAACACATATGGGAATTGGATTACAACATGTTTCGGGAGCCTGTGTTCCAATGTAAGTGGGTTGACAATAATAGTGGTTTACAGATTGATGAGTCGGGGTTCATGCGGGTGAATTTCAATAAGTTAGGATATAAAGATGAGCCTTTTATTTTGGCATCCCAAGCTCAACAAGTGTTTTATGTCACTGATCCAGTTGATACAAATTGGTCCATTGTTTTATTGACAAATAAAAAATTGGTGAATGACATTGAGGATCAAGCAACCGATGATGATGGTATTGAGGACGACCCTTTCTTTGGGACGTCACTACCAATTGTAGGGGAAAGTACTCCTATAGAGGATTTTGTGTATGTTAGAAACGATCATAGTGATGGGATTACGATTCGTCAAAAAAAAAATACTAAGACGCGAATTGCAAATACAATTATATCCAAGAAAAGGAAAAGGTAATTTAGACTTACATCATATGCTTTTTATCTATTTCCAAGTAGTTATTTTACATAGTTTTCATCTTCTTGTCTATTTATTTATTTTGGATAGATAAATATAACAATAACAATGATTATGTTTTATTGCAGGTTAGATGGCGGATCATAGTGATCATCACAGTGATCATGACAGCGATCATCAGTGTGAGGTTGAAAAGTATATCAGAAGGCAGGCTCCTCGTGGAATGACGGTCAAAAAAGATATCATCAATCGAGTAAATAAAGGAAAAGGAAAAGTACCAGTAAGTTACTAATTACTAATTACTAATTAATTTATTAATTCAACACTTAGTTTTAATTGTTTGTTAACTAATTTACTAATGACATAATGTAGGTGTTGTGGAATATTAAGGGCCAGCCAATTGGGGATAATCGCGCAGATTTGGTTACCTTCCTCGGTAGTAAGGTAAAACAAATGATACCAATTACAATCAGTACTTGGAGTGAGAAAAGTGCTGTTTTGGGGAAACACAAAGAGGAGTTTTGGTTAACAATACAGGTATATAATTTTACATCTCTTTAGTAATCTTATTTAATAAATTTGTAACTATATATATTTATATCATTTTTATTGAATATGTGTATGCAGAAATATTTTGATGTGGATGAGTCTCGAAAAGACTGGTGTATGAAGGAAGCTGGAAAGCTACATCGGAATTTCAGGGGTAGTTTAAAAAAAAAATGGTTGTTTGATAATAGTGGAAACCTCAGATGGAAGCCTCCAGCGCCATATAGTGGATTTATTACGGAGGAGGATTGGGTTACATTTGTTAGGAGACGCACCGAAGATAAAGATTTCATGGTTAGTACTATAATCTATTAAGTTATAACTTAAAATATAGTTGACAATTATATATTATACATTAATGTATACTTATGTCTCTAAATAGGAACTATGCCAAGCGAATCGAGAGAGAGCTTCTGGTTGTGAGTACCCTTATAGAGGCGGTGCTAGTGGATATCAAGTTTTTGAAGAGAGATTGGTAAGACACAATAAGCTTGATTTCTCTTTGTTTAATAAATCTTTTGATTTATAATTTCTTAACATTTGGTAAATTTAAATATAGTTGGAGGAGAGTGGGAAAGATCCTACTAAAGAAAGCATTGAGCGACATTTTTTGTGGGTAGCAGCCAGACAAAAGGATGGAGAGGTTGTGGATCCCAAAACTAAGGAGGTGACCGACAGAATTGTAAGTATTTCCAAAATTCGAATATTGTTTTGAAACTTTTATGATATTTAAAATGTATAATAATTTTATTTATTATACTTTTGTTTGTGAATCAGGAAACCATATCAGAGTCTGTGTCACAGGGGGAGATCACTGATTGCTCTGAAAAGGAAATCCTGACTCGTGCCTTGGAAAAGGAAGAATACCCAGGTCGTACAAGGGGTTGTGGATTTGGCGTTAATCCATCCAACTACCTTGGGTCAAAGAAGAGAACTTATGAGGAGCATCATGATTGTAAACAAAGTAGAGAGTTGCGGGTATTGTATGAAGGTCTAAGGTCTGAACTTAGTCAAATCAAATTGCACTATGGGTTGGTTTCGCCTGCAGTACCATCCCCTGCCACAGATAGCGCACGAGATAGCTGCACCATGGCGTCAACTAAGGTATTAATTTTTTTTTTGAGGATAAATAAGAAATTGATTATTAAACTCTCTTTCTTCTACGCAATGTATTTATTAATTTTTGTTTATAATTGATTTAGGACAACAATGAGTGTGAGTGTGAATTGTATATCTCAAACTCACACCAAATGGTTGCAATAGGCTTCACATGTGACCAATTGGGAAGTTTGATGCACAATTTACCCATACCTCCAAATCATGTTAGAGTCAGAGTTGATTGTGCAATTGTGGGGGACTGCATTTTGCCTGCTCCAATACCCAGTATAGATTTACTAACTGTGCAAGATGCAGTTGGTACATTTGTGGCATGGCCAGCACACCTTATTGTTGTAAGTGACAATATATTTGTAACTAACTAATTATTTTATTTTGTCATTTATTGTGTGCTAGCTAACAAATTATTTGATTTATATATAGGTACGCCAAAATGCAAAATCTAGGGGCAAAAGTGTTAGCAAGGCAATATCTACTAGCAAGAAAGTGTCTCGGTCCGGCCGTTCAACACAAGTTTCTCAGCCTGCCCCTCAAAAAGTGACTCGGCACTCTCCTCCTCCAATAGTGACTCAGCCCTCTCCTCCTCCAACAGTGACTCAGCCCGCCCCTCCTCGAAAAGTGACTCGGTCCACCCTTGCTCCAAAAGTGACTCAGCCCGCCCCTCCAAAAGTGTGTCAGCCCTCCGCCTCTTCCATTGATGATTCTAGGATTATTTTGTATACCGAAATGCATGCACAATTCAAGATGGATGATGAAACCCCGCTTGTATTGGAGATGGATGACAACATTTTTGGAAATCCCGATCAACTATTGATAATCCCAAAACAGGATATTAATGATTTATGTCAGATGAATTGGGCAACCAGTGTTTGTATTAGAGCATATATCAGGTACGTATGTAATTTATTATTTAACATCATTGAGTTTATTTTATTATATTGTTAATTTAATTTATATATACATATACCTCTAATTGTAGGTGCTTGTATCATAACATTTTGGTCCCTTCGGAGCGGACACAGAGATATGTGTTCTTGTGTCCGGATAGTACACACCTCCGTAATGTCAGGGAGGATCTGTCTAATTATAACGTCCTTGTGGAACAAAACAAGACAGATGTTACAAATTATATCACTCGACGCTTATCGGATGCTCAACATAGAGGCGTCGATACCATGTTTTTGGCACCGTGTCTCGTAGGGTGAGAGATTTAATTTATTAATTCTTATATAACATGCATTTTTTAAATACTAGTCAATTACTTATTCAAAGTTTTATTTTGTAGGGATCATTGGATTTTGCTTGCAATAAATCCTAAGACAGATACGGTGTACTACATTGATTCTGTGCATGGTCATTTCAACACCCACCCAGACTTGGTTGACATATTTAATAGGTGTGTGTATTTCGATCACTCTGCATATTTATTTGTTTTAGTTGTTAACTATATGTATTTTTAATAATATAGTTATATCCAATTGTGTTCAGTTGTTTGAAGGAATATTGGGGATTGGAACAATCACAGACAAAATGGGTGCCAATAGTGGTAAGTTTGTAATCAATCTTCTCATATATTTATTTACATTATTGTTGTCAAAAAAATGTATGAAATTAAATTTAACAATTAACTAATCTTTTGTTTTGTAGTGTCCGAAACAACCAAATAACAATGATTGTGGGTATTACTTAATGAGATTTATGAAGGAAATTATTACCCACAATCAAATGGTTATCCCCAGACAGGTATCTTTACAGAACTCTTTTTTATTTTGGTTTAACCATATATTTCAATTCTAATTTTATTTAATTATATAATTTCAGTATTTTCCCGATTGTCGGTGGAAGACATACTCTACTGCACAGATTGATGAGCTTAGAGGAGAGTGGTGCCGTTATGTCTCGCAATTCTTTTGATTTTAGATAGATTGTAATCTTGTAAATTGTTAGAGTTTTATTTGGATACATGCATATGAATTGGTTCATGCATATGTAAGTTGCTAACTTGTTTTAATTTAGATACATATTGTAAGTAGCTTGCTAGTTTTGGATACATGCATATGAATTAGTTCATGCATATGTTAGCTGCTAACTTGTTTTAATTTAGATACATATTGTAAGTATCTGGCTAGTTTTGTCTACATATTGGTAGAGAGTTTGATTTGGATACATATTAATTTGTTAATATTGTAAGTTGCTAAGTTTTGGATACATATAATAACTTGTTAGCTAGTTTGTTTTGGTTTGTGATCATATTGGTGCATTGGGATATATAGCTAGTTTATATATATATATATATATATATATATATATATATATATATATATATATGTTGTTAGTATATAATGGATTGGATTGGTATTAATTGGCTGTATAAGACCAGGAAATTATCAAATATAAAAAGGAAAGTACAAAAAAACAAGAAAAAAAGGAAAAAAAAAATTAAACAATGGGCAGCGTTTGGTGGGAGAAGCGCTGCCCATTCACCTAGCGCGTATAGCAATGGGCAGCGCTTGGTAAAGGGAAGCGCTGCCCATTGCTAAATGTGCTAGGTGAATGAGCAGCGCTTGGTGGGGGAAGCGCTGCTCATTCACCAGCAATGGGCAGCGCTTTCCTTTACCAAGCGCTGCCCATTGCTATACGCGCTAGGTGAATGGGCAGCGCTTCTCCCACCAAGCGCTGCTCATTCACCTTGCGCGTTTAGAAATGGGCAGCGCTTCCCCTTACCAAACGCTGCCCATTTCTAAACGCGCTAGGTGAATGAGCAGCGCTTCTCCCTTCAAACGCTGCCTATGGCTATTAATGAGCAGCGCTTCTCAAACGCTGCCCATTTTTGGGGAGGAATCACCAGCGCCAAATTTAGCAGCGCCCAGAAACGCTGCCCATGGCTAAAAAAAAACGCTGCCCATCCCCAAATCTGTTGTAGTGTAAAAAAAAAACTTTTTGCAGGGACCAAAATCATATATAAGTCATCAACATATTAACTTTGGGATTCTTGTCACTTTTGGAGTAGAACGAGTACAGCAGAGAATTACACGAGTCCGGAAGCCACCGATTAAAACTTGACATAATTTCAAGAGGTGTTTAACATATCATTCAGGCAACCAATTTTTTATTATTAGTAAAGTATAATAATAAATGGAAATACAAAGAGATACTTCAATCCAGTACATCTTACAAACAGATTAGCAAACAATTTACTTTACAACTAATAACATGATTATTACACTGATCTATAGAGACAGCTCAGTTGGATCCTGCACTTTATTTAGCCTTTATTTGGATTATTAGATTGCCATAAGAAACACAAACTTAAACAGAAACATCAATTAAAGTAAGACAAAAGCCAAACTTAATTGAATGTCTCTCCTTATTGGAATTTGCAATATTAATTAATTAACCAATTGTGGGTACACGAGTGACAAAGTTTTTTGTGTTAACAAAGACACGAACCCTGTCACACCTGAAATCATCGGCCACAACTGATCCTTCTGGCCACGAGCTTTTACCTGCATGCATCCAATTAATACCATTAATTAATCAACATTTTGAATACTTAATACCAAGAATGATAATAATATAAATGGCATCATAAAGTAGAAGCATATAAATAATTGCCTTGGCATCTTGACATTTCTTCACCCATGATTTGGTTATCTACACTTTTGATGTGCCAAAACATGAAGAGGTGAGATGGTATTTATAATAAGAGAGAGAGTTCAATTTCATAGACTTTTCTTGTTGACAAGTCAATTTCATAGACTTGGTGCTTATCTCTAAAAAGAATTCGTAGTGGGTAAGGCTAGAGATGCATTGAGAAAATGAGAGATGCCTAGTGGGTAAGGTATGAATTAATTAAGAAACTAGTCGATCGTAAGCTAGCTGCTGATACTAATTGGAGTTCTCATTATGCAAGTTTGGCCAATTTTATATTGATGTATCTTATTATTTGTTATGTTTTTGAAATTATAAAAGAAGAAAGAAATTGATATCAAAGAGTTAATGCCAGTGGTCTTCTATATTTGTTAAAGGGTTACATTGCATTTGACGAAAATTGTCATGGTTATTTCAAATAACTTGTCACATTGGAGAGGAAAGATCAAGACATTATCATTGCTATAAACTTGGTTAGCATCACAAAGTAGATGTTACGAACAATGAGGGATAAACAAATGGGAATCTTATGACTTTGTTGTACCGAAATTGTTTATCTCTTATGGCTTTTTTTATGCTTTTTTTTTTATGGAGGCAAAAGAAAGTTTGATTGACAATCGATAGCTAAGTAAAATATCTTTACATTGTAGGGGAAATTCATCTGCCACTGTGCACATATATGTTAATTAACTTATGTATGCATTTGTGATTTAGTTAAGGTCAAACAACAAAAACTTAAACGTTCTTTAATTGGCAAGATAAACATAGAAATATGTTTTATTACATAAATCAACATATATTTATTACTAAGGGCCCATTTGAATTAGCTTATTTTCGAGCTTATAAAAAATAACTTATGGAGATAAATAAGTTTTTATGTTGATTCATAATTTCTCACTAACAAATGTTATATCTCCATAAGTTGTTTTTCCATAAACGATCTTGACAAACTTATGAATAACACAAAAAAAACTTATTTATTTGCATAAGTTGTTTTGCATTAGCTTAAAATAAGCTCTACCCAAACGGGCCATAAATCGGTTTAGCTCTCGTTCTCTTTGGCCAATGAGGGTTGACTCAGTTGGTAAGGAGTTGGTTCATTCCCCACATGCAAGGGCGTGGGTTCAACTCCTGCTACCAGCGTGAGGACCCCTTTGGTGGGTGATCTGTAAGTACCTCTGTAAGCGCTCAAAGAGCCTTGAGGCCTGCTCTGACCGCAGTGAGCCATCGGAGCCCAACTCACCTAAATTTTTTGTAAAAAAAAAGCTCTCGTTCTCTTTGATGAATTCCTTGATCCTTCACTAGTTTTGGTGAAACACGTTCATTTATGTTGTGTTCTTTTTGTTCATTTTCATTTGTATGCTTTCATCCACGTTTTGTCTATCATCCCCAACCATTATAGTAAGATAATCGATGTATTATACGAACTTAACTTGTACAAATTGTAAAAATAGCCTAATAAAAACTAGGGTGAAATATGTTTTTGGTCTCAATAAAATTTGGGTTTTTTTGTTTTTAATCCCTTAAAAAAATTTCACCAACTTTTTTTTGAGATAATTTTCACCAATTTTGGTCCATGTAAAATTTGGTTTTTTTGCTTTTAGTGCCACATGACTTTAATAACACTTCATGACTTTTAATAGTGTTTTTTGACCTTTTATAAGCATTATTAAAAGTCTTGAAACACTATTAATAGTCATGAGGGAGTAAAAGTAAAAAAACTCATTTTATAGAGAGACCAAAAGTTGGTGAATTTTTTTTTGGGAGACTAAAAGACCAAAAAAAACCTTAAATTTTATAGGGACTACAAATATATATAATTCTAAAAACTACACAAAGGGTGTGGTGATAGTAAAAAGCGATGGCTTTTTTCCTATTCCGACATTTTGCCCTCTACTATAAAGTTTTTTGAACCCTTGATATATTAATAATATTTGTTGGATTCTTTGGATTTTAAATCAAGATAGGCTTAAATATCATTTTGGCCCATGCAAATACAACGAATATCTATTTTGGTCCCTACAAATTTTTCTTTTTTTCAAAATAGCCCTTGGAAAATTTAAAATTATTTATTTTGGTCCCCAAAATCATTTTAAAAAAAATGATATATGAGGCATATATATATATATATATATATATATATATATATATATATATGTATATATAACTTTTGTTTCATTATGCATTGAAAGTGTAGTCTAGCTTTTAAGGGAAATTTTCTTTTTAGTTGTTGTATGTTAACGTTGGGATCTTTGTCACTCTTGGGGTAGAACGAGACAGCAGAGAATTAAACGAGCCTGAAATTATAAGTATAACCAAGTAAAGCCATGGAATAAAAGTTGACATAATTTTTTTTTATAAGCAAAAAATTATATTAAAGGGGGAGCAAACGGGCACCCCAACCGTTACAAATACAATGGGCCTCAATAAAACCTCCTAGGGCCAAAACCCAATGAGAAAAAGTTGACATAAATTGAAGAGGTGTTTAACATCATTCAAGCAACCAATTTTTTGTTATTTGTAAAATATAAAAATAAATGGAAATACAAAGAGATACTTCAATCCAGTACATCTTACAAACAGATCTAGCAAACGATTTACTTTACAACTAGTAACATGATTATTACACTGATCTATAGAGGCACCCCAGTTGGATCCTGCACTTTATTTAACCTTTATTTGGATTATTAGATTGCCATAAGAAACACAAACTTAAACAGAAACATCAATTAAAGTAAGACAAAAGCCAAACTTAATTGAATGTCTCTCCTTATTGAAATTTGGAATATTAATTAATTAACCAATATTGGGTACGCGAGTGACAACGTTTTGTGTGTTAACAAAGACACGAACCCTGTCACACCTGAAATCAGTGGTCACAAATGATCCTTCTGCCACAGTCTTAGCCTTCACTCTTGGATTTTCCCTCATCACGGTTTGTACTGCTGCATCTCCATTGGTGCCCACCAATTCTGGCCACGAGCTTTTACCTGCATGCATCCAATTAATACCATTAATTAATTAATTAACATTTTGAAGACTTAATACAAAGAATAATAATAATATAATAGCATCATAAAGTAGAAGCATATATATAATTGCCTTTGCAACTTGACATTTCTTCACCCAATTTGGTTATCTACTTTTGATGTGCCAAAACATGAAGAAGAGATGGTATTTATAATAAGAGAGAGCTCAATTACATAGACTTTTCTTGTTGACAAGTCAATTTCATAGACTTGGTGCTTATCTCTAAAAAAAATTCATAGACTTGGTTTGGCATGCAAAAGTAATTTTTTCAAAAAGAAAATAAATGAAAACAAATAGTCAGCTAGCTAGCCTAGGTTTTTTATTTGAATGAGAAAAAAGAATAAATCATTTACTTGTGCAAATTGAAATAGTTATGGGAGAAAACTTTACGTGCAATTCTTTAGTTTTAGTTTGTGTTGTTTTTCAATCAAAATAACTTATACGATATATACTTGTTATTGGGCAACGGTTTAGCTTACTAAGCAATTTGCTTAATTTTCCTTGCTAAATTCGTTACAGCCGTTGGATCAGTATTCCTTTAATAAATTTTAATCTAAGGAACAATGTTTAACCAGGGCATCCTTGTTGTTATTGTATTACTCATTATCTTTTATTTATGTTTTTTTTTAAACTTCGCATGTGTTGATTAGAAAATAATACAAATACCTATAGAGTAACACTTAAGCTTTCTCCATAATTATATTATTATTGTAGTAGTTACAAACACATTAGTCCGAGAAATTTGGTTTGCCTTAAATAATGTCTTGGAGTTCAATGCTTGTGGATTATATAGAAAAATGAGTTTAATTGTTATACACCGTTGGTGTAAAAGGTTCTTTACGCTAACAATATCACAATTCACAATATAAATAACTTTCAATGTTGTAGGAAGAAGATTAAACTATTTTTAGTAATATAGTGAATTATGATTTGTTGACCGTGTAAAGTATCTACATTGACAATGTATATATTAATTCTTAAAAAAAATATGTGTTGAGACTTGAGAGAGTTTAACTTTCGTATATATGGTCCCCTCGTATTTAAGATCCAAATATGACTTTTGGATGTGAGAAGTTTAGAACAAAAAGAAAAATAAATAAATAAATAAATATGATTCCATTTATTTTATCCTTACCCAAATAAATATGCTTGTTTCGTATTCGTTCCTAGTCGGCAATGTTGAGGTGGGTGGGTTGGGTGAGAAACGGAGGACAAAAAGAAAAGTCATTTTTTGGACGGCATAATCGTATGACATTTAAGGTCCATAGGTTTATAAAGTCATGAATTTTGCTTTGAAATTTAGTCATATATAAGCCAGGCAATACACCACCATATTTTGCATGCTTATATAAAAAAACTTCTTACTTTTCAGCCAGCTTAAACACGGTGAAAAAAGGTGAAACGTAGCTATAAGATTAAGTCATGCGCATGAAGTTGTAAAATCGGACAAAAGAGACGAAGTCCCAAAGATTTAGTTTGAAGAACCATTTACATCGAAATGAAAGCACCAACTAAGCCGTTGATGTCAATTGAAAGTAGCTATTTTAGACTTAGACTCGAAGTTAGTAATCGGTGTGTACGTGTTTTACATGCGGATAGGCAGTTAATTTTAGTTTCTTCTATAAATACTAGTTACTTCGATGTAATTAGAGTTAGACACTTGATAATTGTCTCACATATCTCACACAGAGAAGATTAATGGACAGAGTCACCTTCCAAATTTTTAGATTTCATTGTAATTTTATTTTTGATTAAGTTTGTCTTCCTGCAATTTATATGTTACCCACGATTTAAATATTGCATTTATTTTCTCGGTCAATTTACTTTCTTGCATTTTGAAGTTAACTACACTTCTTTTACTTTTAAAGAAAAACCACATCTCTGACTGTTTTTCCTTAAATCGCTTTCCATTTTCCTCACACAAGCCACCAATTGATCTTTCATGATGATTTCGATGAGAATCTTCAGCCCATAGACAGAGTTGAGCCTCAGGTGATTCACCGATGCCGCAAGTAAGCTTTGGCCTCGTTGGGGTTAGAGTTGGATCCTTGTCACTCTTATTGGAACAACCATTAGTTTTAGGCGAGATTACAAATTAACTAGTTTCGATATTCTACAACCTGCTCGATTTCCTCGTATTTATTTGTTGTCTGATGATTTAGATAGAAATAGCCAAATTTCCACACCAAACCCACTATCTCCTAAATACATCAAATATTATATAAAATTCCTCATTTTATTTAAATAATAACAAATTACATCAAATGATATTAAATTACATAACACCAAAGTAGCAAGAGAGTAATATTATAGAGAATAAAATATTAAATTACGGCTTTAAATATTTAATATCACATTCAAGTTGCCTCTCTTTTTAATTTAGTCTCTACTTTAGAAATGTTGTTGGTGAAATTTCAAACGATATGATACTTTTTGTGAAAAATAAATAGAAAATGCTAGAGATGCTTTGAGAAAATGAGAGATGCCTAATGGGTAAGGTATGAATTAATTAAGAAACTAGTCGTAAGCGAGCTGCTGATACTAATTGGTGTTCTCATTATGCAAGTTTGGCCAATTTTATATTGATGTATCTTATTATTTATTATGTTTTTGAAATTATAAAAGAAGAAACAAATTGATATCAAAGAGTTGATGCCAGTGCTCTTCTATATTTGTTAATAAAGGATTACATTGCATTTGACAAAAAATGTCATGGTTATTTCAAATAACTTGTTACATTGGAGAGGAAATATCAAGACATTATATCATTGCTATAAACTTGGTTAGCTTCACAAAGTAGATGTTACAAACAATGAGGGATAAGCAAATGTGAACCTTTGTTGCATGAACTGATTTTCTTTTGCAATAAGCATGTTAATGATAAAATTAGTACCAAGTATTTGTTTTCATATCTCTTATGACTTTGTAGGTTCATATAGAAAACAATTGGCTTATGTGCGAAATCCTTCCTTTTTTTATGGAGGCAAAAGAAAGTTTGATTGACTGTAACTAAGTAAAATATCTTTACATTGTAGGGGAAATTGCACCTACATACAGATACAGGGGCCACAGCTCTACAAGTATATCTATAACTTATGTATGCACTTGTGATTTAGTTAAGGTTTCTCATGTTGGATCATTAATTTAATGTTGGCCTTATATGTTAATAATTATGTATTGTGGACTGTCATTTAAGATTAAGCACAATTAAGGTGATCTAATAAGGTTATGCTAAAGTGGGCCTATGAGTATCTAATAGGGTGTGGGCCTTTAATGTGTAGAGACTAAAGGATAATTCTAATTTTGTGATGGGTTGAATTAGAAGCACCAATAGACAACCCTAGTTAGGGTTCTATAAAAAAGGAGGTTATGGTCCCCGGGTCACACAACAACTTTTGGAGCCGTTCTTACGTGACATCCCATTATCAGTAAAGATACAGAGAGAAGACTAAAGGGTTCTCTCGGAGAGAGTGCGTGTTGACCAGGAAGGCCAAACCACTTACAGGATCATCATGAGTTCAAGTACACTTCCGCTTCGGTATTCAGATCAGGTACGCTTCCGCTATGATTCACGTACGCTCCAGCTTCAGTATTTTCTAGTGATTAACATGATTGATTCTGGCTTTATATAGATTTTTTCGGTTCTAACAAGTGGTATCAGAGCCTATCATCTTTAATCATTAAAAAAAATTGAATCTTCAATAAAGAAATAAAGGATGAATTTAGACAGAAACCTTTTTTTCTTTCGTTTTCGTTTCGGTTCCACTATTTAGGAATTAATTTGGGGTTTAGTATATATGTTTCGGTTTTTTTATTTGATTGTGGTTACGGCAATTATATATGAATTCAGAATTTGATTCATTAGTTTTGGACTTTTGGTTATGTTGTGGCACACAACAAGATTCATAAACCAATATTCAACAAGATTTGATCTATCGTGTCATTGGTTTATTCATTTGGATATGTGTGGTTCTAGAAATTGTGTGATAATGTTTTATATGTTCATCGACTAAAATATGAATTTAGCAATTCCTTTCGGTTCATGATTTATCAATTTCGGTTCTTTATGGTATTATGAGTTCAGAATTCAGATGTCTTTTGTGTGTGCATATGAGTTTACTGTGTGTGCTATGGCGGCTGCCAAGGCTGATTGGAAACAATATCATTATGATATTGAAGCTATTTCGATTGCCTCCTATTTTAAAGATAAATTAGGTTTTCTGTTTCACTAATTTTGTGCTATGATTGGGGGATAAAATATGAACTTTGGCAACAGGCAAACGATTTGAGTTCAGGATTTTAAGGTTTTGATTTAGGTAATTAAGTTTGATTGCAGCATTTCGGTTCGGTTCTGGCATTTAATCTTCAAAGTTTGTTGCTGCATTTCGGTTTATGGTTTTGTGCTATTCAATTATGTATTATTATTATATGTGATTGAATTCAAGTTTTGATTTGCAATGTCATTATTTTGTTTGGCACATGAATTCGGAGTTGAATTCATTGTATAATGTGCAAGAGGTTTTCTTTCTCGTTGGTCCCATTATTGTTTTTGGTGCGTGATATAATTTAAATTGAATGAAGATGATTCACCACTTTTTGGTGCTGCAATTTTATTGTTTTGTTCATTTCCAGTTTAATTATAAGCAACTCAATAAAAGATCAATCCGTTAAGCTGCATATAAGGTAAATATGATTTTTCTGGACTTGTATGCATTATTTTGGATAATTTTTTGGAGTAATTCTGAATTCAAATATTGGACGGTTTATAAGAAAGTAAAATAGAAAACAGTTTGTTTATTGATCACTTGCATGTCAGAATCAAACTCAAGATATAATTCAAATAGTTTAAATTAAATGTATTTCAGTATTTACTTTACTTGTTGTTTTCTGAGTAAAAGGATTTCTCTCTGAAGTATAAATTAGAAAATAATTCTTTTATCCAGGTTTTAATATCCTGCACTTGGCCTTGTGATGATTTTTAAACAAAACAGGTTTATATCCCCAGCATAATCTAGAGAGTAGTTACTAGTTCATATTTTAATATTTATATTTCTAATGAACCCAAGTGAAGGCTATGATGCTTACGGGTGAGGAAGAAATTTTTCTAAACATGTTTAAAAGCTTTTCTTCTCGTTTCTCTTGCAGCCCCTCATCCTCATCCTCATCTTCCAATCAATCTTTATCAAACAAAATCTTCAAAGAAGAAATACGTTTTGAAGATATCAATCAAGATCTTGATAATTGGGATATCCCAAAAATATCTCATAAAGATCTTTATCAAAATCAAAAATCTTTCTTTTCAAAAACTGATTTTATTGTCAGAACAGTTGAACAGAAAATCATACTCCGCAAAGATGATGAAGAATTTCATCTTCTCTCCGAAAAGAGTATGAAAGACCATAAGGCTAAGAACTTCAACTACCTACACATTGGAAGTGTTCAGGTAGGTATGAAGCCTCTTACCAGAGAATCTCTTAACGTTGCAGTCTTGCTCTGTTTAAGAGATGCTCGCCATAATCAGTTTCACGACTCCTTATTAGGAACTGTTGAAACTAGCCTTATTCATGGGCCAATCTTTTTCAATTGTTTCCCAGATTTAACTGTCAGTCTGGATGATAAGAACATCCTTGATGTTCTTTACCTTAATGTCAAGTGTCATGGCTATGACATGAAGGAAGGATCTGTCCCTATCACTTTGATATACAGAATTCATTACAAAGTAATGAACTCTATCAGATCCAATTTCCTTAAAACCAAATGCCACAAATCAGGAGAAACAACTTTGTTTCTTACTGACCAATCTAAGGCCAATATTATGGTACCTAAAACCATACAATGGAGTGATATTACACTTCCTGAAACCTGGACCCTAGATAAAGCTGCCCCTACAGCACCTAGGATAACACCAGAATTCCAGGATGTTATTCAGCATCAATCTGGAAGAGTTGATCTTGTCTTTAACAGAAGCAACTCCTTCACTATCCCTAGGTCCCTCAGGTCTGAAGAAGACTTCAGAACGGCTATGTCCAGAGGATCTTTCTCTAGGAGATCCTTCTCTGTAGCTAGAGAGCCCTCCAAACCTCAGATAGGAGCCTCCCATGATGGTTCCACTATCCATTTACAGGGTTTTGAGACCACAACCCCTGTAAAAACCTCCTATCAGAAAGAGGAGGAAGACCTTAGGTCTATTCAATCTCCAACCTATTCCTCCCTTAACAATCCTTATGATGAAGTCTAAGTTCTTCATAGATAAGGAAACCCTAAGAAAAGAATTTTATTCTGAGGATTGGTCTCCTCATAGGAAGTGGTTCTTTTCTCAGTATCAGGGACACAATCGTAAAGCAATCCAAGAGGAATTCTATGAATTTCTCAGAAAGACCAAACGTAATATCCCTTTCTTTAAATGGTTTAGAAAGTATGCTTCTAAGAAAGGTATCAATTATCCTTTTCAGTCCATTTTATCTGATAGGAAACAAGATGTCTTAGAACAAACTAACAATGTTTTAGGTATCCCTACCCAGTTAGAGAAACCTATTACCAAACCAGTTCTTCGACAAACCAATTATGAAAGACTTTTAGCCAGAGTCAATGAGCAATTAAACCTTCTTAAAGGTATGGCTCTTAATCCTAAAACCAATGGCTCTATAAACACGATAACCAAAGTTCCTTTTGATGAAAGAAAGGTTATCTGCTTCAAATGTGACAATTTTGGCCATATTGCCAGAAAATGTCCTAACCAACCCAAACCTGGTTATATACCAAAACCCTACATTAGGAAAAAGGACAAAAAACCCAAGGATAAACCTCAAATCACAGATATTTGTTGCACTTGCAATAAAAGAAATCCTGAGGTTTCTCCCATCAACCAACCTGCTAAGGAGGTTCATAATAGACCTAGTAAGCAGGTTACCTGCTCTGTTTGCAGTAGAACAGGTCACAAAACCAAGAGCTGCTGGGTTATTAGAAAACTCAGTACTTTCAAAATTGATCCTAGTACCAAAAGGAATATTAAGCTCATCTGCAGAGATGAAAAACCCCATAGGTACAACAGGATTTTGTCTGAGCTTAAGAACCTTGAGCTCAAACCTAAAATTAAATCTAGAATTTACAATTGGTTAGGTTATTATTTCGATAAACCTGAATCTAGGTTTATTGACCTAGCTTCCTCCATTTGCAGATTCAATATCTCCATTTTATCCATTATTACCAACTTTGAAAATAGAGTCATCTGGGAATCCCCAGCTCTACTTTTTTCTTTTCATATCAATAATTTTGGTATTAATGTTTATTATCTGGGGCAACCCTTCATGATTAATCATCCAGGCAAATCTTTTGACAATGTTCAAAATATTTGCTCCAACACCAATCTTAATTCTGGTATAAGCGTCAGAACAAAAACCCAGGAGGATTTGATTGTCGATATGATAGTTTCGACCATATCTTTATGGCCTTACCTCTTGGTAATTTCGACCATGGTCGAACTCCTCTTATGGCCATATTTTACGCAAGATTGGGGACCCCCACCCCTTGGGAATTTCGACTATGGTCGAAACCCTCTTGCTTCCATTATTGTCTTTAATCTTTTTATGTCTAAAAACCAAATGGTGGGAATTTTAGGCAATTTATTTTATAATCATATTAACTATGTCTTTACAATCAAAGTTTTACTAACTGAATCATCTTTGACTCTCAGGGCTTCTATCAAGATGTCCACCAGGGCTTCCTCCTCGAGAGGAAGAGGAAGAGGAAAAGGTAGAAATCCAATAATCTCTACAGGGCCTTCCACCCTAAACCAATCTGGAAACCAATCTGGGCATTCCTCTCAGAATACCCAAAGCCAAATCAAACAGGCAAAGTCTGACTATGCCTTTCCAATCCAAACCCTCCTGACTTTCCAGGAACAAGGGTTAACCAATCTCCCCTCCAGAACTTGGGCTAGTATAGCTGAGGATAGTGACCATGATCTCCCTTCCTTGGACCTAGCCATTCAAACCCAAAAATCCCAACAATTGCAGATTAACCCAAAACCCCAGGTTACCTCTGCCCAAAACCAGTCAAACTTGGCAATTAGAACCAACCCAATTGCCCCTGCTCAAACCCAGTATGTCCCAAAGGAAAGTTATTTCTTTGTGGCTCATATTGAACCAGAATTCTGGGATGAAAATCCCAACAAGATCCCTCCAAAGATCTTTCCACCTCAATCCCATTTCTTACCTCTTACTCCAAACAAAACCCAGAAATTTTATGAGTTTATTCTCATAGATACTGAGTCAATATCCCTCAAACACTATAGGGATCCTAAGGATGATGCTGTCATCACCCATTCAACCCTTCAAATTCTAAATGTTCTGACACCCTCAGCATTTGGACCAAATCCAAACAAAGCAAAGAAATTTTCCCAGCTCTTTGACCCTATGGGTTATAATTATTGGGATTATATCAAAGCTTGGGATTATGTTATCCTAGGCTTACAAAACAAAATTTTCAAACATTCTTGGTTGATCTACTTCAAAAAGAAAACCAAGTATTCCTTCCCCAACTGGTTCCTTCAATGGTGGGATTTCTTTGGCCCTTGCCCAGAAATCTTTCCCACTGAAGTCCAAGAAGGATTTCAAATGTTTTCAAAAAGATTCAACAAAGATCTTACCAATTATCCAATCATTTTAAATTTTTATGCCATTTTTTCATTATCATGGATTTTTTCATGGCAATATAAAACTGGGCATTTCCATCACCCAAAGACCTTGTTGTCTTTTTACAAACAAGGGTCTATCAAATGGTGGCCTCGTTTTGATGCCTCTGCTGCATCTCCTGCGGGTGTGACCAATTGGTTTAAGACCAACCCAAAAGCTTTGCAAGTTGCTGACCCAGAAACTTGTAAATTTTTAAATCAAAAGGCTAGAATTTCTGCAGCTCTTGCAGCTTCTACCTCTGAAGATGATATTCTGGAAAAGCTTCAGAATGTCATGAAACTTCTTCAAAACCAATCTGAGGCCAAAGATGTCCCTTCATCCTCTGGAAAGGACAATAAGATGAAACAGATCCTTGTCTCATCTTCTTCCTCCTCCCCAAAAGATTTCTCTGAGGATGATGGCTTTGATTATTATTCTGATAATCTTTGCTGATCCCCTTGGGATTTTTTATCTTATTTTACAAAATTCCTTTCTTGATGATCTCTTTTGATCACTCTTGAAAGCTTCAATTTTATTATCAAGTTATCCTTAAGCATGATAATTGTACCACTCTTTGTGGGAAAAACTGCTTATAACACCCTGAACATGGTGATCGTAGTGTCTACATCAGGCACGAAAAACTGTCCAATTTTTCAAAAATCCAAACCTTTCGACAAGCTCTGTTATCTTTCGACAAGCTCTGTTGAACCACCCTTGAACATGGTGATTGTAATGTCCTTATGGACATGAAAAACTGTTCAAATTTCAAATCTTTCGACAAGCTCTGATTGTCTTTCAACGAGCTCTGTTGAACCACCCTTGAACATGGTGATTGTAGTGTCCTTATGGACATGAAAAACTGTTCAAACTCCAAATCTAACCTTTCGACATGCTCTGTTGTCTTTCGACAAATTTGTTGTTTTTCGACAAGCACTGTTGTTTCCTTTTTGCAGGAACACGATAAGGTTCATCATTGCAAGACTTAGTGGACGTCCCACCCAATTCTTTGTCTTCGTAATCAAAGATTCTTGCTTTCCCACAAATCGATGTGGTCAATCCATGAGGACCCCTTGTCTCCCACTATCTTCTGGCTTTTGGAATCCAAGGCTCCTTTTGCTCAGACCACGTGTACTTATCCCTGTTGCTGCACAGTTCAAGTCAGATTCTCTTGGATCCTCTACAGTGCAGGTCACTTAGTGCACAGTACCGGTTTAGTAACCGGTTACTATTCAATTTTCAATCTATTTAATCATGTCTTAGCCTTGTATTAGGAACAGACTTCGACACACAATTCTCTACTTCTCTCCCTAAGTTCTAGTGAGAAGCCAGAGCTCTTGTAATCTTCTTCTTCTCTTCTTCAATCTTCAATATTGTAAAACATAGATAGTTCTTAACTATCTCAATCAATCTAAGTAGCTCATAGATAGTACATGGAAGGTTTTACCTCCTAAACTATCTCGTGAGTTTTATCTGTGTTTAATTTATTTATTTGTTGCATTCCGTATGCTACCTACTTCCCTTCTCTCTCTTTAATTTAATCCCCCTCCTGGTTCCGACCCCCTCTTGGTATCAGAGCCAGATGGTGGAAGTAGGAATGTAGATATTAACTTTGAACTGTTGGTTACTTATCTGGATTATGCTTAGCAGTTACTTATTTTGTTCATAATCATATAAGTGCGTTTTACAATATTGAAGATTGAAGAAGAGAAGAAGAAGATTACAAGAGCTCTGGCTTCTCACTAGAACTTAGGGAGAGAAGTAGAGAATTGTGTGTCGAAGTCTGTTCCTAATACAAGGCTAAGACATGATTAAATAGATTGAAAATTGAATAGTAACCGGTTACTAAACCGGTACTGTGCACTAAGTGACCTGCACTGTAGAGGATCCAAGAGAATCTGACTTGAACTGTGCAGCAACAGGGATAAGTACACGTGGTCTGAGCAAAAGGAGCCTTGGATTCCAAAAGCCAGAAGATAGTGGGAGACAAGGGGTCCCCATGGATTGACCACATCGATTTGTGGGAAAGCAAGAATCTTTGATTACGAAGACAAAGAATTGGGTGGGACGTCCACTAAGTCTTGCAATGATGAACCTTATCGTGTTCCTGCAAAAAGGAAACAACAGTGCTTGTCGAAAAACAACAAATTTGTCGAAAGACAACAGAGCATGTCGAAAGGTTAGATTTGGAGTTTGAACAGTTTTTCATGTCCATAAGGACACTACAATCACCATGTTCAAGGGTGGTTCAACAGAGCTCGTTGAAAGACAATCAGAGCTTGTCGAAAGATTTGAAATTTGAACAGTTTTTCATGTCCATAAGGACATTACAATCACCATGTTCAAGGGTGGTTCAACAGAGCTTGTCGAAAGATAACAGAGCTTGTCGAAAGGTTTGGATTTTTGAAAAATTGGACAGTTTTTCGTGCCTGATGTAGACACTACGATCACCATGTTCAGGGTGTTATAAGCAGTTTTTCCCACAAAGAGTGGTACAATTATCATGCTTAAGGATAACTTGATAATAAAATTGAAGCTTTCAAGAGTGATCAAAAGAGATCATCAAGAAAGGAATTTTGTAAAATAAGATAAAAAATCCCAAGGGGATCAGCAAAGATTATCAGAATAATAATCAAAGCCATCATCCTCAGAGAAATCTTTTGGGGAGGAGGAAGAAGATGAGACAAGGATCTGTTTCATCTTATTGTCCTTTCCAGAGGATGAAGGGACATCATTGGCCTCAGATTGGTTTTGAAGAAGTTTCATGACATTCTGAAGCTTTTCCAGAATATCATCTTCAGAGGTAGAAGCTGCAAGAGCTGCAGAAATTCTAGCCTTTTGATTTAAAAATTTACAAGTTTCTGGGTCAGCAACTTGCAAAGCTTTTGGGTTGGTCTTAAACCAATTGGTCACACCCGCAGGAGATGCAGCAGAGGCATCAAAACGAGGCCACCATTTGATAGACCCTTGTTTGTAAAAAGACAACAAGGTTTTTGGGTGATGGAAATGCCCAGTTTTATATTGCCATGAAAAAATCCATGATAATGAAAAAATGGCATAAAAATTTAAAATGATTGGATAATTGGTAAGATCTTTGTTGAATCTTTTTGAAAACATTTGAAATCCTTCTTGGACTTCAGTGGGAAAGATTTCTGGGCAAGGGCCAAAGAAATCCCACCATTGAAGGAACCAGTTGGGGAAGGAATACTTGGTTTTCTTTTTGAAGTAGATCAACCAAGAATGTTTGAAAATTTTGTTTTGTAAGCCTAGGATAACATAATCCCAAGCTTTGATATAATCCCAATAATTATAACCCATAGGGTCAAAGAGCTGGGAAAATTTCTTTGCTTTGTTTGGATTTGGTCCAAATGCTGAGGGTGTCAGAACATTTAGAATTTGAAGGGTTGAATGGGTGATGACAGCATCATCCTTAGGATCCCTATAGTGTTTGAGGGATATTGACTCAGTATCTATGAGAATAAACTCATAAAATTTCTGGGTTTTGTTTGGAGTAAGAGGTAAGAAATGGGATTGAGGTGGAAAGATCTTTGGAGGGATCTTGTTGGGATTTTCATCCCAGAATTCTGGTTCAATATGAGCCACAAAGAAATAACTTTCCTTTGGGACATACTGGGTTTGAGCAGGGGCAATTGGGTTGGTTCTAATTGCCAAGTTTGACTGGTTTTGGGCAGAGGTAACCTGGGGTTTTGGGTTAATCTGCAATTGTTGGGATTTTTGGGTTTGAATGGCTAGGTCCAAGGAAGGGAGATCATGGTCACTATCCTCAGCTATACTAGCCCAAGTTCTGGAGGGGAGATTGGTTAACCCTTGTTCCTGGAAAGTCAGGAGGGTTTGGATTGGAAAGGCATAGTCAGACTTTGCCTGTTTGATTTGGCTTTGGGTATTCTGAGAGGAATGCCCAGATTGGTTTCCAGATTGGTTTAGGGTGGAAGGCCCTGTAGAGATTATTGGATTTTTACCTTTTCCTCTTCCTCTTCCTCTCGAGGAGGAAGCCCTGGTGGACATCTTGATAGAAGCCCTGAGAGTCAAAGATGATTCAGTTAGTAAAACTTTGATTGTAAAGACATAGTTAATATGATTATAAAATAAATTGCCTAAAATTCCCACCATTTGGTTTTTAGACATAAAAAGATTAAAGACAATAATGGAAGCAAGAGGGTTTCGACCATAGTCGAAATTCCCAAGGGGTGGGGGTCCCCAATCTTGCGTAAAATATGGCCATAAGAGGAGTTCGACCATGGTCGAAATTACCAAGAGGTAAGGCCATAAAGATATGGTCGAAACTATCATATCGACAATCAAATCCTCCTGGGTTTTTGTTCTGACGCTTATACCAGAATTAAGATTGGTGTTGGAGCAAATATTTTGAACATTGTCAAAAGATTTGCCTGGATGATTAATCATGAAGGGTTGCCCCAGATAATAAACATTAATACCAAAATTATTGATATGAAAAGAAAAAAGTAGAGCTGGGGATTCCCAGATGACTCTATTTTCAAAGTTGGTAATAATGGATAAAATGGAGATATTGAATCTGCAAATGGAGGAAGCTAGGTCAATAAACCTAGATTCAGGTTTATCGAAATAATAACCTAACCAATTGTAAATTCTAGATTTAATTTTAGGTTTGAGCTCAAGGTTCTTAAGCTCAGACAAAATCCTGTTGTACCTATGGGGTTTTTCATCTCTGCAGATGAGCTTAATATTCCTTTTGGTACTAGGATCAATTTTGAAAGTACTGAGTTTTCTAATAACCCAGCAGCTCTTGGTTTTGTGACCTGTTCTACTGCAAACAGAGCAGGTAACCTGCTTACTAGGTCTATTATGAACCTCCTTAGCAGGTTGGTTGATGGGAGAAACCTCAGGATTTCTTTTATTGCAAGTGCAACAAATATCTGTGATTTGAGATTTATCCTTGGGTTTTTTGTCCTTTTTCCTAATGTAGGGTTTTGGTATATAACCAGGTTTGGGTTGGTTAGGACATTTTCTGGCAATATGGCCAAAATTGTCACATTTGAAGCAGATAACCTTTCTTTCATCAAAAGGAACTTTGGTTATCGTGTTTATAGAGCCATTGGTTTTAGGATTAAGAGCCATACCTTTAAGAAGGTTTAATTGCTCATTGACTCTGGCTAAAAGTCTTTCATAATTGGTTTGTCGAAGAACTGGTTTGGTAATAGGTTTCTCTAACTGGGTAGGGATACCTAAAACATTGTTAGTTTGTTCTAAGACATCTTGTTTCCTATCAGATAAAATGGACTGAAAAGGATAATTGATACCTTTCTTAGAAGCATACTTTCTAAACCATTTAAAGAAAGGGATATTACGTTTGGTCTTTCTGAGAAATTCATAGAATTCCTCTTGGATTGCTTTACGATTGTGTCCCTGATACTGAGAAAAGAACCACTTCCTATGAGGAGACCAATCCTCAGAATAAAATTCTTTTCTTAGGGTTTCCTTATCTATGAAGAACTTAGACTTCATCATAAGGATTGTTAAGGGAGGAATAGGTTGGAGATTGAATAGACCTAAGGTCTTCCTCCTCTTTCTGATAGGAGGTTTTTACAGGGGTTGTGGTCTCAAAACCCTGTAAATGGATAGTGGAACCATCATGGGAGGCTCCTATCTGAGGTTTGGAGGGCTCTCTAGCTACAGAGAAGGATCTCCTAGAGAAAGATCCTCTGGACATAGCCGTTCTGAAGTCTTCTTCAGACCTGAGGGACCTAGGGATAGTGAAGGAGT
Organism: Astragalus glycyphyllos; assembly: GCA_963573325.1. Lineage (NCBI taxonomy): Eukaryota > Viridiplantae > Streptophyta > Magnoliopsida > Fabales > Fabaceae > Astragalus > Astragalus glycyphyllos. Next base: position 8,699,819 of record OY754314.1, on the reverse strand, counting down.
TGCTTCTGTTAAAGACAAGATCAACTCTTCCAGATTGATGCTGAATAACATCCTGGAATTCTGGTGTTATCCTAGGTGCTGTAGGGGCAGCTTTATCTAGGGTCCAGGTTTCAGGAAGTGTAATATCACTCCATTGTATGGTTTTAGGTACCATAATATTGGCCTTAGATTGGTCAGTAAGAAACAAAGTTGTTTCTCCTGATTTGTGGCATTTGGTTTTAAGGAAATTGGATCTGATAGAGTTCATTACTTTGTAATGAATTCTGTATATCAAAGTGATAGGGACAGATCCTTCCTTCATGTCATAGCCATGACACTTGACATTAAGGTAAAGAACATCAAGGATGTTCTTATCATCCAGACTGACAGTTAAATCTGGGAAACAATTGAAAAAGATTGGCCCATGAATAAGGCTAGTTTCAACAGTTCCTAATAAGGAGTCGTGAAACTGATTATGGCGAGCATCTCTTAAACAGAGCAAGACTGCAACGTTAAGAGATTCTCTGGTAAGAGGCTTCATACCTACCTGAACACTTCCAATGTGTAGGTAGTTGAAGTTCTTAGCCTTATGGTCTTTCATACTCTTTTCGGAGAGAAGATGAAATTCTTCATCATCTTTGCGGAGTATGATTTTCTGTTCAACTGTTCTGACAATAAAATCAGTTTTTGAAAAGAAAGATTTTTGATTTTGATAAAGATCTTTATGAGATATTTTTGGGATATCCCAATTATCAAGATCTTGATTGATATCTTCAAAACGTATTTCTTCTTTGAAGATTTTGTTTGATAAAGATTGATTGGAAGATGAGGATGAGGATGAGGGGCTGCAAGAGAAACGAGAAGAAAAGCTTTTAAACATGTTTAGAAAAATTTCTTCCTCACCCGTAAGCATCATAGCCTTCACTTGGGTTCATTAGAAATATAAATATTAAAATATGAACTAGTAACTACTCTCTAGATTATGCTGGGGATATAAACCTGTTTTGTTTAAAAATCATCACAAGGCCAAGTGCAGGATATTAAAACCTGGATAAAAGAATTATTTTCTAATTTATACTTCAGAGAGAAATCCTTTTACTCAGAAAACAACAAGTAAAGTAAATACTGAAATACATTTAATTTAAACTATTTGAATTATATCTTGAGTTTGATTCTGACATGCAAGTGATCAATAAACAAACTGTTTTCTATTTTACTTTCTTTCAAACACCAAGATGTTTCCAGAATACAACATCTCTCTGGGCGGCAAGGTAGCTGCTCTATCACTCGCGAGTCTTACGCATTCGTTATGCCGTTCGTCGTTAGCGAGATTCCCAAGTACTCTTTCAAAATCCTATAATGTCGAAAGTAAGTAGAACATGGTTTTGAAAATGTTATAGATGTTCTTGATCAAAAGCAGAGAATACGTTTACAAAATATAACTCAGGGAAAGTTCAATTTAAACATATAACAACACACTTTAGCAAACTGTTTTAAGATCAAAAGTAAATCTTTGTAAAATATAAACACAGATGAATAATTTTCTTATTCAATCACCTTTTATGTTTATGTGTTATAAAATAGTAGGCTGATTGACTATGGGATTTCTCAGACATCTGGTACTGCTCACAACAGACATTGGCCACGTTTGTGAGGCTCCCAGAACATTCTTTGAAAATACACCAGTAAACTGGCCTGAACTCGGCTAGCCATAGTCAAGGAGTATACTAATAGTGTAACACTTAGAAATATTTTAACTTTGAATTAATATCCATAACAGGCACTTATATGATTATGAACAAAATAAGTAACTGCTAAGCATAATCCAGATAAGTAACCAACAGTTCAAAGTTAATATCTACATTCCTAATATCTATGAATTTCTCAGAAAGACCAAACGTAATATCCCTTTCTTTAAATGGTTTAGAAAGTATGCTTCTAAGAAAGGTATCAATTATCCTTTTCAGTCCATTTTATCTGATAGGAAACAAGATGTCTTAGAACAAACTAACAATGTTTTAGGTATCCCTACCCAGTTAGAGAAACCTATTACCAAACCAGTTCTTCGACAAACCAATTATGAAAGACTTTTAGCCAGAGTCAATGAGCAATTAAACCTTCTTAAAGGTATGGCTCTTAATCCTAAAACCAATGGCTCTATAAACACGATAACCAAAGTTCCTTTTGATGAAAGAAAGGTTATCTGCTTCAAATGTGACAATTTTGGCCATATTGCCAGAAAATGTCCTAACCGACCCCCTCTTGGTATCAAAGCCAGATGGTGGAAGTAGGAATGTAGATATTAACTTTGAACTGTTGGTTACTTATCTGGATTATGCTTAGCAGTTACTTATTTTGTTCATAATCATATAAGTGCCTGTTATGGATATTAATTCAAAGTTAAAATATTTCTAAGTGTTACACTATTAGTATACTCCTTGACTATGGCTAGCCGAGTTCAGGCCAGTTTACTGGTGTATTTTCAAAGAATGTTCTGGGAGCCTCACAAACGTGGCCAATGTCTGTTGTGAGCAGTACCAGATGTCTGAGAAATCCCATAGTCAATCAGCCTACTATTTTATAACACATAAACATAAAAGGTGATTGAATAAGAAAATTATTCATCTGTGTTTATATTTTACAAAGATTTACTTTTGATCTTAAAACAGTTTGCTAAAGTGTGTTGTTATATGTTTAAATTGAACTTTCCCTGAGTTATATTTTGTAAACGTATTCTCTGCTTTTGATCAAGAACATCTATAACATTTTCAAAACCATGTTCTACTTACTTTCGACATTATAGGATTTTGAAAGAGTACTTGGGAATCTCGCTAACGACGAACGGCATAACGAATGCGTAAGACTCGCGAGTGATAGAGCAGCTACCTTGCCGCCCAGAGAGATGTTGTATTCTGGAAACATCTTGGTGTTTGAAAGAAAGTAAAATAGAAAACAGTTTGTTTATTGATCACTTGCATGTCAGAATCAAACTCAAGATATAATTCAAATGGTTTAAATTAAATGTATTTCAGTATTTACTTTACTTGTTGTTTTCTGAGTAAAAGGATTTCTCTCTGAAGTATAAATTAGAAAATAATTCTTTTATCCAGGTTTTAATATCCTGCACTTGGCCTTGTGATGATTTTTAAACAAAACAGGTTTATATCCCCAGCATAATCTAGAGAGTAGTTACTAGTTCATATTTTAATATTTATATTTCTAATGAACCCAAGTGAAGGCTATGATGCTTACGGGTGAGGAAGAAATTTTTCTAAACATGTTTAAAAGCTTTTCTTCTCGTTTCTCTTGCAGCCCCTCATCCTCATCCTCATCTTCCAATCAATCTTTATCAAACAAAATCTTCAAAGAAGAAATACGTTTTGAAGATATCAATCAAGATCTTGATAATTGGGATATCCCAAAAATATCTCATAAAGATCTTTATCAAAATCAAAAATCTTTCTTTTCAAAAACTGATTTTATTGTCAGAACAGTTGAACAGAAAATCATACTCCGCAAAGATGATGAAGAATTTCATCTTCTCTCCGAAAAGAGTATGAAAGACCATAAGGCTAAGAACTTCAACTACCTACACATTGGAAGTGTTCAGGTAGGTATGAAGCCTCTTACCAGAGAATCTCTTAACGTTGCAGTCTTGCTCTGTTTAAGAGATGCTCGCCATAATCAGTTTCACGACTCCTTATTAGGAACTGTTGAAACTAGCCTTATTCATGGGCCAATCTTTTTCAATTGTTTCCCAGATTTAACTGTCAGTCTGGATGATAAGAACATCCTTGATGTTCTTTACCTTAATGTCAAGTGTCATGGCTATGACATGAAGGAAGGATCTGTCCCTATCACTTTGATATACAGAATTCATTACAAAGTAATGAACTCTATCAGATCCAATTTCCTTAAAACCAAATGCCACAAATCAGGAGAAACAACTTTGTTTCTTACTGACCAATCTAAGGCCAATATTATGGTACCTAAAACCATACAATGGAGTGATATTACACTTCCTGAAACCTGGACCCTAGATAAAGCTGCCCCTACAGCACCTAGGATAACACCAGAATTCCAGGATGTTATTCAGCATCAATCTGGAAGAGTTGATCTTGTCTTTAACAGAAGCAACTCCTTCACTATCCCTAGGTCCCTCAGGTCTGAAGAAGACTTCAGAACGGCTATGTCCAGAGGATCTTTCTCTAGGAGATCCTTCTCTGTAGCTAGAGAGCCCTCCAAACCTCAGATAGGAGCCTCCCATGATGGTTCCACTATCCATTTACAGGGTTTTGAGACCACAACCCCTGTAAAAACCTCCTATCAGAAAGAGGAGGAAGACCTTAGGTCTATTCAATCTCCAACCTATTCCTCCCTTAACAATCCTTATGATGAAGTCTAAGTTCTTCATAGATAAGGAAACCCTAAGAAAAGAATTTTATTCTGAGGATTGGTCTCCTCATAGGAAGTGGTTCTTTTCTCAGTATCAGGGACACAATCGTAAAGCAATCCAAGAGGGGGTCGGAACCAGGAGAGGGGGATTAAATTAAAGAGAGAGAAGGGAAGTAGGTAGCATACGGAATGCAACAAATAAATAAATTAAACACAGATAAAACTCACGAGATAGTTTAGGAGGTAAAACCTTCCATGTACTATCTATATATATATATATATATATATATATATATATATATATATATATTGGACTGAATTGATTGAAGCAACATGTCACCAAAGTGACATCTCTTGTGGATATTAATTTGTTTTGAAATATAAAAGCTTGTGTGCTTGTAACTTATGTGAATATTTATCGGCGCAAAGGAAGATTTATTGTTTGACATGTTCTTTAGTATTAGTATTTGATTATTACACTAGGGGATCACTAAAAAGTTAATATTTTGTCCAAAGGTAAAATGTTAATGGATTCTCGGTATCTTGAATGAGGTTTACCTTTATTTGAATTTATAGGATTGCTTTTATTTTGAGGCTTAAGTGAGCATATTTTTTGATTTTGCTATAGTTCTCTGATTAGTTAGGAATGATCGTGCAAATATTACTACCAACATCAATTATATTTGAATGCTAAACCGCTCAAACTTCAAGTCCTAGAAATATAATGTTTTGATAGTTCTTGGAGTAATAACTCTCAACCTTGCATTAAGGATCGACTCTCCTACACCTTTTATGGTTTTTAGTACGTTTGAACAAACAAATGAAAGGAAAAGGTGGGAGAAGTCAAATCGCACGTGTTTGATGATCATGAAGAAGAGCATTCTGGAAGCATTCAAGGACAAAATATCTTAGAAGGTTATTATGGGTAAGGGGTTCCTTGAAGACATTGAAATAGATTTTTCGTGACCGAAATGTTTGAGATATGTATGTTCTTTACATACTTATTTCAGTCAAGTATGAAGGCAAGCGAATGAAAGAGAAGAAGGATAAAAAAGCCGCAGGAAATGCTCCTTTCTTTTAGGATGTTGAGTTTGCAAGGGGAGATATAGTTAGGGAGTTTGTCTTTGAAGAAGAATATGTTGGTATTCCCATATGTCTTATTGACACTGCTCGGGATCTTTCCCTTGACTATGTTGAAATCACAATAAGTTATGACAATATTGAAATCCCCATACAAGAAATTGTTATAGAAGAACAAACTCTTCCACCTCAAAAGACTATGCCATTAAGGAGATCCACTAGAGAAAAGAGAAGTGCAATACCAGATGACTATTTTGTATTTCTCCAAGAACATGAGGTTGACATTGGAATGATGGAAGTTGATCAATTAACTTTCATTAAGCCATGGAAAGTTCTAACTCTCAAAAGTGGGTTGATGCAATGAATGAAGAGATTAAGACCATGAAGGACAATGACGTATGGCATCTTGTCCCATTGCCACAAGATGTGAGACCCATTGGTTGCAAATGGATGTTTAAGACCAAGAGGGATTCAAAAGGTAATGTGGAGAAGTACAAGACGCGTCTTGTCGCAAAAGGATTTACACGGAAGGAATGCATTGACTATAAAGAGACTTTCTCTCGAGTTTCATCGAAAGTATCTTTCAGGATTATAATGGCATTAGCGGCGCATTTCGATCTTGAGTTGCATCGGATGGATGTAAAGACAATGTTTATCAACGGTAACATTAAAGAGACGATTTATATGGTGCAATCAAAACACTTTGTTTCGGAAGACTAAAAGGATATGGTTTGCAAACTAAAGAAATCCATCTATGGACTTAAGCAAGCATCTCGACAATGGTATTTCAAATTTCATCAAGTGATCATCTCGTTCGGTTATGAGGTGAATTTGGTTGATGATTGTGTATACCATAAGTTCTGTGGGAGCAAGTATATTTTTTATGGTTTTATATGTGTTAGCCTGTAATTTCGACAGGCTTCATTAAAGATGGTCAACATGGCTTGATTTATATTTATTTCACAAAGACCATATTATTTCGACAAAGAAAATGGTCATGCGCAAGGTAAACTCGACAAGTTTCCAGGGAAGCAAAAGCAAGAGAGAGGAAAATCGACACAGGCTTTCGACAGACAGAAATCAGGGCAGTTACGCGTTGAAGACTAGCAGTTGGTCGAAGCGTGACAGAGCAGTTTCGGTCGAAAGTAGGAGCGGTTACTTGGCCGAAAGTAGGAGCAGTTACTTATTTTCAAATTGTTAGGCAGTTACCTAGTTCGAATTTCCCCCCCTTTTCCCTTGTATAAATAACTGTTTCTGAGAAGAAACAGGGGTCGCGAAAATCACAATACACACCCGATTCCTGAAACTCTAACTTCCAAGCCAGAGCGAAAACGAGTGGAAGAATCCCTGTATGTGATCGTGTACCATTTTTATGATTCAATGCAATTTGTTCTTCTTTTCTTTACAATTCCTGCACCATTTACTGCTTCTTTTCTTTTCAATTCTGTTAATCATTTGCAAATCGTCCCCTTTTCTACATTTTCTGAAACAAAAACTTTTGCAATTCAAAGGCAATTGCTTTGAGATTTTTCTAGTTTGATCTCACAAACCTTCTAATAAAACTAGTGATTGTTTGCTAAAAACACCAGCAAACAATATGTTGATGACATTATGCTTGCCAGTTACGATATAGAATTATTGCATGAAACCAAGAGATTTCTAGGTAGGAATTTTGAGATGAAAGATCTTGGTAATGCATCTTTTGTATTGGGCATACAGATACACCGAGATCCTTCTCAGAGTATTCTTCGATTGTCCCAAAAAGGCTATATTGAAAAGGTTCTCAAGAGATATGACATGCAGGATTGTAAATCAGGTGATACCCCTGTGGCTAAGGGAGACAAGTTTAGTCTCAATCATTGTCCTAAGAATGACTTTGAAGTAAAGGAAATGCAAAAGATTCCCTATGCATCAGAAGTAGGGAGTCTAATGTTTGCTTAGGTTTGTGCGCATCCAGATATTGCGTGCATTACGGGATGTTGGTAATATTTTTAGTAACTCAGGGTAAGACTATTGGAAAGCAGCGAAATGATCATATGGTACTTACAGAGAACAAAAGAATATATGCTCTCATATCGGATATCATATCAGTTTGAGATCATTAGGTATACTGACTCCGATTTTGTGGATGCCAAGATAGTATAAAATCTACGTTGGGCTATATTTATTTGCTGAATGGAAGTGCAATTTCCAAGAAGAGTGCTAAACAGTGCATTATATAGCGTCTTCCATTGTGGTAGTAGAGTTCATAGCATGTTATTAGACATCCAATCATGGAATTTGACAGCAAAATTTTGTCACGGAGCTGCATACAGTAGATGGTTTTGCAAACCACTAGGATTATTTTGACAGTAAATTAGCAGTTCTATTTTCCAATAACAATAAGAACTCGAAAATGTTGAAGCACAAAGATATCAAGTTCCTTGTTGTTAAAGAAAGAGTTCAGAGTGAACAGTTGTCTATAAAGCATATCAGAACAAACTCAATTTTTGCGAATTCGCTCATTAAAGGATTATCACCCAAAAAGGTCTCATGAGCACACTGCTCGTATGGGTGTCACATTATTAAGTGATGTTCAGTTTTTGTGGGAGTTTGTTATTTTTAATGCTTTTATGATATATACATATTTCAGTTTATGTAAGGTTTAAGTATATTTTCTGCAGAAATAAAGTTTTGGAATTTGTTACACTCTGATTCTGTTACAGTTTGATCTCACTAAGGTTTAAGGAGGACCAATTGGAATTAGGCATGTTAAGATCACATTACATGAAAATTCCATGCTACACATTCACATCATGATCCATGTCATTCTTTTTACAAGGGATATTTTGAAAAACTTTTTGCAAAGACCAAAAAGATATATAAGGCAACAATATATATATATATATATATATATATATATATATATATATATATATATATATGCAAAATAGGAAGTTTCATTAATATCACAACACCTTAACAACTTCAATAGCCAGGGAAGATGGAAGGTTTCAATAATATAAAAACACCTTAAAAATAACAACGCACGACTTTCTATTAATAATCATTAATATCAAAGAGATGGCCTCTAAAAACACCCGGTTGTTGAACTCTAATCAAGATATTTAATGAGGGCAATTTAGGTAGTTTAGATAGTTTTTCACAAAAATAAATGATAATTGGTAGTTTTCTTAATATGTGTGATTTAGCTATATTTGCTTATAAATTGTAATGGAGGGAGTATATATAAAACTTTTGTTTCATTATGGAGTATATATAAAATTTTCTTTTTAGTTGTTGTATGTTAACTTTGGGATTCTTGTCACTCTTGGAGTAGAACGAGACAGCAAAGAATTATAACCAAGTAAAGCCACTGAATAAAAGTTGACATAAATTCTAGAGGTGTTTAACATCATTCAGGCAACCAATTTTTTATTATTAATTAGTAAAGTATAATAATAAATGGAAATACAAAGAGATACTTCAATCCAATACATCTTATAAACAATTTACTTTACAACTAGTAACATGATTATTACACTGATCTATAGAGGGACCCCAGTTGGATCATGCACTTTATATTTAACCTTTATTTGGATTATTAGATTGCCATAAGAAACAAAAATTTAAACAGAAACATCAATTAAAGTAAGACAAAAGCCAAACTTAATTGAATGTCTCTCCTTATTGAAATTTGGAATATTAATTAATTAACCAATATCGGGTACACGAGTGACAACGTTTTGTGTGTTAACAAAGACTCGAACCATGTCACACCTGAAATCAGTGGTCACAAATGATCCTTCTGCCACAGTGTTAGCCTTCACTCTTGGATTTTCCCTTAGCACGATTTCTACTGCTGCATCTCCATCGATGCAGCATGCATCCATCCATTTAATACCATTAATTAATTAACATTTTGAATACTTAATACAAAAAATATTAATAATAATAATAGCATCATAAAGTAGAAGCATATATATAATTGCCTTTGCATCTTGACATTTCTTCACCCATGATTTGGTTATCTAGTTTTGATGTGCCAAAACATGAAGAGGTGAGATGGTATTTATAATAAGAGAGAGAGCTCAATTTCATAGACTCTTCTTGTTGACAAGTCAATTTCATAGACTTGGTGCTTATCTCTAAAAAAAATTCGTAGATTTGGTTTGGAATGCAAAACTAATTTTTTCAAAAAGAAAATAAATGAAAACAAATAGCCGGCTAGCTAGCCTAGGTTTTTCATTTGGATTCGTGAGAAATACGAATAACAAGTATATATCCAATTAATACCATTAATTAATTAACATTTGATTAAATGTGCAATTATTTAGTTTTTGTTTGTGCTGTTTTTCAATCAAAATAACTTATACGATATATACTTGTTATTCGTATTACTCATTATATTTTATTTATGTTTTTTTTTTAAAAACTTCAATGTTGTAACACCTCATTTTCTTTTCCATATTTAATTAATTCAATATAATAGAAATTTTGTGACATGTTTTTTGTGCGTTTGCCTTTATAGTTGATATATTTTAGTAAAGTTTATATTTTCTTATTTGAATTATTTGTTTATTTATTTACTAGTTTTATAAAATATTAGTTATGATTTGGTGTCGTTTTATTATCATTATTTTTTTAGTAGGTCAGTGTTATTAGATATTAAACATATTTTGATATAATTATTAATACTGATATTATTATTTTGATATAACAATATATTATATATTATATATTAACATGTAAGAATAGGAATGTATTATAGATTTGTGGTCACTGCAATTTTCGGTTGGAAAAACGGACGTCGTTTTCGGATTTCTACGCGTCGAAATCTTTGAAAAGCACTGACCCCTTCTTCGTTTTGATGAAGTTGACGTCAAACCCTTTTTTTGTGAGAGTTTACAGTAACTCATTTTTGTTACTTTGAGCTCTGTTCCGTCTCAAAATTTCTAAAATAACTAGTATTCCAGTAGGTGCTAGAGTTGTTAAGTTGTTGCTATTGTTGTTGTTTTTGGTGATGCTCTGATTGATCTTGTTGTTATACTAAAGTTGTAAAGTGGTTGTTGTTGTTGCTATTTTTAAATAGTACATATAGTATGTTTAGTTATTGTTAATAAGATTTGTTCTCATGCACATTGTAGTATGTGATACTTAGTTGTTTTTATTCAAGTTGTTGTTATAAGGTGCATTGCTCGTTTGTCTTTTTTACCGTAAGTGCTACTTGACTGTATGATGACTAACCCCTTTGTTGTGACTAGCAAATTTGTTTTGTATTGAATGTGTTAAGCAATTTGATTTTGTACCGTTTAAGGAATCAAGAAATTCTGTATAGGCCATAGGTGGACCAAAAACTCGACAAAAAAACTGTATAAACAAAAACAACATTATGTCTTCGGTTTTTTTTAAATAAGACGTCTGAGTTTTAAAATATATGGACCAAATATCTGAGTTACTGAAAATAGGGTGACCAAAACTATAATTTAGCCAAACTTATTTTTTCTGAACACAATGAATTGGTAAATAATGTTGTCTTGGAAAATGCTCCTAAAAACTATCAATTGATTTCCCCAAAAATCAAAAGACATTGCTCAAGCTCATTAGAAAATTGATTGTATGTGAAGCATTTTCTTAGCATTGTTTGTGTTTAAGATAATGCTGCTTTATCATTGAAAATACTTTATCATTGAAAACGGCAATTGATGAATTTATTTTGTTAACAAAGCAGCCCGTGAGGGAAATTGAAATTTAATGGTCATTAGAAGTTTGATCCTAAGGGAGAATTCATCTTCCTTTTATGGACATTGTTTTGTTGATTAATTACACTTTAATTGATGGATATTGCTCTTACAAACAGAGAGCATTTAGCCATTGAGAGAAAAGTGGAGCTGATTGGAATATGAAAACTGTAATTGGTTATTTTCCAATCTGAGTCACTGTACATTGAATTGGGAATATATACAAATCCCTAACAAGCTAGGAAAACTTAGAGAAATTACTCTAACCAACTTGTAACCGTGTAACTATCAGATAATAATATCAATTCTACTTTAATTAATTTATGCTGACTAGGCATGTTGACTGGTCAATCTTCAATATCTTTAACATCCCCCCTTAAGCTAGAATGGATGTCAATCATTCCTAGCTTATCTTGTAGTCTTCCAAAGGATCCTGGGCCAAGGGACTTGGTGAGAATGTCAGCAACTTGCTCCTTTGATGACACTGGCAGCAGGTGTAAGATTCCACTCTGAACTTTATCACGAACAACATGACAATCTATTTCGATGTGTTTAGTGCGCTCATGAAACACTGGGTTTGCAGCAATGTGTAGAGCAGATTTGTTGTCACAATATAAGACAACAGGAGCAGCATGAGGAATGTGCAAGTCCTTTAGTAGATACAATAGCCATTGAGCCTCACATGTGGCCTGTGCAAGGGCTCTATATTCAGCTTCAGAGGAAGAACGAGACACTATAGATTGCTTCTTGTTTTTCCATGAGATGAGAGAGGTTCCAAGAAAAAAACAGAAGCCTGTAGTAGACTTTCTGGTGTCAGGGCATGCTCCCCAGTCAGAATCAGAGAATCCCTTTAAGGAGAGTGAAGTATCTGCTCTAAAAAAAGTCCCTGTCCTGGATTGTGCTTAATAAATCTCAATACTCTGAATGCTGCCTTCATGTGGATGTCTGTTGGCTTGTCCAGAAACTGACTTAACTTGCCCACTGCATATGAAATTTCAGGCCTTGTGTGAGTCAAGTAAAGCAATCTGCCTATCAGTCTTCTGTACACAGTAGCATCATTCACTGGTTCTCCTGATTGTTTGTGTAGTTGAAGATTGGGTTCCATTGGAGTAGAGCAAGGTTTTGTAGCCAAAAGTCCTGTCTCTTGTAGTAGATCCAATGCATATTTCCTCTGACAGATGGATATGCCATTCTTGTTTTTGGCCAGCTCAAAACCCAGAAAATACTTTAGGAGACCTAGATCCTTGATGCTGAATTTCTCATCTAGTTGCCTCTTAACTCTGTTTATCTCTGCTAGATCATTACCTGCTAGGATTAAGTCATCAACATACACAAGAATAGCAGTAAAGCCATCAGTATTAGAGTTAGTAAATAGTGAATAATCTGATTTGGATTGTAAGTATCCCATTGCCAATAAAGTCTCTGTTAACTTTGCATTCCACTGCCTACTGGCTTGTTTCAAGCCATATAGTGATCTTTGCAACTTGCACACCAGATTAGGTTGAGGGATACATAGACCAGGAGGGGGCTTCATGTATACATCTTCTTCTAAGTCTCCATGAAGAAATGCTGTGTTAACATCTAACTGATATAAGTGCCAGTTTTGTATTGCTGCAGCAGCAAGAAGCATTCTCACTGTAGTCATCTTCACAACAGGACTGAAAGTGTCCATGTAGTCTATGCCTTCAGTTTGGGTGAAGCCCTTTGCTACTAAACGAGCCTTGTGTCTTTCCACACTACCATCAGCATGCAATTTTAACTTAAATACCCACTTGCATCCAATAGCCCTCTTATTTTCAGGGAGAGGAACCAATGACCAAGTATGAGTCTTCATTAGAGCATCTAGTTCAGCCATCACAGCCCTTTTCCAATTGCCATCACACATTGCCTCCTCATAAGAGGTTGGTTCAGTTATGGTTGACAATTTTAGGGTGTATAGCTTGTGTTTGGATGATAGCCTGTCATATGAAATAACATTAGAAATACAATACTTGGTACCTTTGAGAGTTGATGATGGAATCGCTGAACTGAAGTCATGGATTGTGTTGTTGAGAAGATCAGTATGGTAGTCTTGAAGGTAACTAGGTGGCTTTCTGTCTCTAGTGGACCTTCTCAACATTTCAGTGGGTTGATTCAGTGTGTTCTCTGTGCCATTGGGAGGTGTATTTTCTGGTGTATTTTCTGTTTGGAAAGGTAAAGGTTCTGTTTGGGAAAGAGTGGTGTCTGTTGCACTCTCTGGTTGATCTAAAATGGTGGTGGTTTGAGGTGATTGTTGTAAACTGTTTGGTGTATGTGCAACAGATTGTGACTCAGAGATAAACTGTGAGGGATGCATAATTGTGTTATCTGGTGCTCTGTCTTGGTCAGTATCAATGTTGTGTAATTCATCAGTGAGGGGGATAGAGGAAGTGTAATCATGTAATGTGGTGTCATGGTGAATTTGGTTTCCATTTATTGAGTATGAATGATAAGGAAATATGTGTTCAAAAAAGACAACATCCCTAGACATGAAAATTTCCCTATTATGCAAATCAAATAACATGTGACCTTTGACTCCAATTTTAAAACCTAAGTAAATGCATTTTCTAGCTCTTGGGTCAAACTTCTTCCTGTTTGCTTTGATAGTACTGGCAAAGCATAATGAGCCAAATACTCTTATGCTATGCAAATCAGGAACATTCCCAAACAAGACTTGAAAAGGGGTTTGATGAGATAAAAATTTTGAAGGTAATCTATTGATAATGTGTGCAGCATATGCAACTGCATGAGCCCAGAAAACTTTTGGTAATTTGGATTGAAAAATGAGGGCTCTTGCTATGTTCAATAAGTGTTGGTGTTTCCTTTCAACAATTCCATTCTGTTGAGGAGTTCCAACACATGAAGTTTGATGAATAATACCTTTTTCTTCATAAAAACTTTTGAGTAAAAATTCTGGTCCATTGTCAGACCTTATGCATTTCAGTTTTATGCTAAATTGAGTATCAACAAGATTAACGAAAGATTTAATAAGTGGTGATGCCTCAGACTTGAGTCTCATAGGATATACCCATGTGAATCTACTTTTGTCATCAACCACAGTCAAAAAATATTTATAACCAAGTATGGAAGGGACTGAAAAAGGTCCCCAAATGTCCATGTGGACAATATCAAAGCATTCTTTTGAAATACTACTACTATTAGGAAAAGGGAGCCTTTTCTGTTTAGCATATTGACAGACTTCACAAGGTAAATCAGACTTAGTATGCTTAACTAATGGAAAAACTTTGTTTATTTCAATCATTTTCTCAACAGATGGGTGGCCAAATCTCATGTGCCACAAGTTACAGCTATTAAGGTTGTGTGAGGTATTGAGAATGTTTACAGAGTTAAAGCAGTTTACAGTATTTGAGCTATTTGTGGCTGATCCTTTGGGGCCTGGTGAGACTAGGTGGAACAATCCATTCCTTCTTTCAGCTATCCCAATCACCTTCTCCCTCTGGATGTCCTGTATCATGCATTTCTTTCTGTTAAAATTCACATCACATTCAATATCATCAGTCAATTTAGGTATTGATAAAAGGTTGAAAGAAAAATTAGGAATGTATAAGACATCACTAAGCACAAGGTTGTCATCTAGGTATATGGTTCCAGCTAATTCACAATGAACTATTGTTCCATTTGGCAATGAAACAGTAACTGGTTTTATTCTCCTAATACATTTGAAAAGGTTTTTAGAATAACAAACATGGATAGTGGCTCCTGTATCTATGATCCAGGATTTTTCCTTTTTGGAATTTGAAATGGCACAGATAATACCTGATTTTACGGTGGTAAAATGGTTAACGCTTTGAGAAGGCACTGTGTTAGAGCTTTGGATAAGTGCTAAGATGGCCTTGTATTGCTCTGGAGTGAAATTCACATTTGTGTTGGCTTGAGACTTCCCTGTTTCATTGTGTTCTTAACCATAGGAGTTGTCATATTCCTCCTCAGTGGTGTTCTCAGCAGCAACATTATTCACACTTCCTTGCTGATAATGTGGAGGAAACCCGTGTTTTCTGTAGCAGACATCAATCGTGTGACCTGTTCTTCCACAGTGCGTACAGATCTTAGATCCTCTTCCTCCTCTACCTGAGGCTCTTCCTCCACGATCACCTCTGCCTCTGAAACCTCCACGACCTTGGTATCCAGTCGCAGCAGCAAGGACTTTTGTTTCCTCAATGGAAGGAACATTGGATTGTCTCTCCTGTTGAACTAAGAGAGAATAAACTTTGCTAATGTTAGGGAGAGGATCCATTAGCATAATCTGTGACCTAACCGGTGTGTATTGCTCACTTAAACCTTTCAGAAATCGCAACACCTTGCTCCGTTCTCTGTATTCCTTGAATTTCATCACCGCATTGCATTTGACGCTGCAATCGCAATCGCAAGTAGGGACAGGAAGAAAATTCTCGAGTTCTTGCCACAATTTCTTCAATTTCGTGTAGTAATTAGAAATTGAACCATCACCTTGTTTCGTTGTGTAGATCTCCTCTTGTAGATCTGAAATTCTGAACATATCGCCTTGATAGAAGCGATCCTTCAGATCCTTCCAAACTTCAGCGGCGGTATCCATCCACAGGATGCTTTGAGAGATTTCCGCGACAATCGAACTGTTTATCCATGACATAATCATGGTGTTACACCGATCCCACGCGAGAGAGTTCCGATCTTCATCATTTGGTCGCGGAAGAGAGCCGTCAATGAAATGGAGCTTGTTCTTCGATCGTAGCGCCATTATCATTCCCCTCGACCAGGTATGATAGTTGTTTCCGTTCAATGGTGGAGTAACAATCGCCGTTCCAGGATTGTCACTCGGATGCATGAAATAGGGATTAAGCATATCATTCTGATATGCCTTGCTTGATGAATTTGCGCCTCCGCCTTCATCAATGGAACTTGCAGAACTAACAGCGGCCATGGCTGTGAAATTAGAGATCAACGAGAAAAAGAATTGAGAGAGATGATGATTCTTCAACGGTGGTGCCTCGGTGCGCAACGACGGTGACAGAGCCCAATTAGATGCTCTGATACCATCTTACAAACAGAGAGCATTTAGCCATTGAGAGAAAAGTGGAGCTGATTGGAATATGAAAACTGTAATTGGTTATTTTCCAATCTGAGTCACTGTACATTGAATTGGGAATATATACAAATCCCTAACAAGCTAGGAAAACTTAGAGAAATTACTCTAACCAACTTGTAACCGTGTAACTATCAGATAATAATATCAATTCTACTTTAATTAATTTATGCTGACTAGGCATGTTGACTGGTCAATCTTCAATATCTTTAACAATTGCCAAATATATATCACATTCAAGCTTTTTAATTTAGTTTCTACTTTAGAAATGTTGTTGGTGATATTTCAAACGATATGACACTTTTCGTGAAAAATAAATAGAAAATGCTAGAGATGCATTGAGAAAATGAGAGATGCCTAGTGGGTAAAGGTATGAATTAATTAAGAAACTAGTCGATTGTAAGCAAGCTGCTAATACTAATTGGAGTTCTCATTATGCAAGTTTGGCCAATTTTATA
The DNA here is from genome assembly GCA_963573325.1 of Astragalus glycyphyllos. NCBI lineage: Eukaryota > Viridiplantae > Streptophyta > Magnoliopsida > Fabales > Fabaceae > Astragalus > Astragalus glycyphyllos. The sequence goes on along the minus strand of OY754314.1, from coordinate 8,683,089 downwards.
TTGATGTATTTTATTATTTGTTATGTTTTTGAAATTATAAAAGAAGAAAGAAATCTAAAACTATAAAGCGAGGAGTCGCAAATCGTGTGCAACTCCCTGCATGTGCCATCAATTTTTTTTTCAAACCATTTATTTTTTGTTGTTTTAATTATGTTTTAAGTGTTTTCTCAAATTTTTGTTTTAGACATCTAATCAACATGTGAACCTATTATATAGAATACATAAAGAATAACAAACGAATAGGTGTCAGAATAACTCATTTATTGTAAGAATAAGAAAGGTATGTGGCTTAAGAATGTCCTATACATGTGTATTATTTATGATATATGTGTTTGTAGTTGTGATACATCTATCAATATGCATTCACTTTCATCCCAATTATTATATATTTATTTTATAAACATTCTTCAAATGATTTTTCTATATTAACATATCACTGTTTCTTATTTACATGTCTTCCCATTAAACTGCCACATAGTTGCTTCATTTGGTGTGTTATTGGATGTCTTCTGCATTTGTTGAGCATAATGATAATAAGGTGTAACTTCGGTTTTGCAGGGCAACCATTGCTTTGCTCAGCAACGTATTTGGTCTCCTTCACATTAGTTTTGCTGGGCGACCATTGTTGTGCTCAACAATATATTTGGTCTCCTTCGCATTATTTGTGGTTGTGGTTGGTTTAAATAAATGGCGCTACGTTCACCAGATGAATATGATTATTATTTGTCATTTTGGTTACAGAACATAGTTGCTTCATTTAAAACGTGTAACCATTAATTTCAATTTGGTGTGACATATGTTTTAATTTGGTCTCATTTTTTGGTTTCTTATATGTTTTAATCTGGTGTCATGCACATATTTTTTGTAACCCAATGTAAAATATGTGTTTCTTTGAAGAATTAGAGAAAATAACTATTTATTTTCTTTTGTATTGGCTAAGCATAATGATAGTAAAGTGCAATTTCGGTTTTGAAGCCATTTATTGTTTATAGAGTTTTCATTGAACTAACATGAGAGATTATGGTTACAAAATTAATTACATATAAATATCTGAAAATTGAAAATACTTATTTTCAAGAATGATCGGAGGAAAAAGTCTAAACATGTTGTTATAGATGTTGGAAAGGGAAAAAAGAGTGATGAAGATGAAGGAAGTATGGATATTGATAAAGGTGGCACCTTTATCAGTCTCCTTCACATTAGTTTTGCTGGGCTACCATTGTTGTGCTCAGCAACATACTTGGTCTCCTTCGCATTATTTGTGGTTGTGGTTGGTTTAAATAAATGGTGCTACTTTCACCGGATGAATATGATTATTATTTGTTATTGTTGTTATTATGGAGATACTTTTTTAACCAAATGTAACGTGTGTGTTTCTTTGAAGAATTAGGGAAAATGAGTGTTTTACGGGGCAACCACTGCTTTGCTCATCAACGTACTTGGTCTCCTTCACATTATTTGTAATTGTGCCTGATTTAAATAAACAACGCTACTTTCACCAGATCAATATTATTATTATTATTATTATTATTATTTATTATTGTTGTAATTACACAACATAAATATCATCTGAAATACAGCTATATTATTTATAGAGTTTTCATTGAACTAACATGACAGATTATGGTTACAAAATTAATTACACATCATAAATATCTGAAAATTGGAAATACTTATTTCAAGAACGATCAGTGGAAAAAGGCTAAACATGTTGTTATTGATGTTGAAAAGGGAATAAAGAGTGATGAGGTTGAAGGAAGGGGTATGGATATTGATAAAGGTGACGCCTTTATCAGTAATGCTCCTGGTTCAGTAGCCGTGAAACCTATTATTATAGATTCAGATAGTTATAGGGAGTCGGATGTTAATGGTGGTGATGATGAGGGTTTGTGTTCTTCAAGTGATGATTGATGGTGATGGTTTGTTTCTCTACGTTTTCAGTCTTCTGCACAGCCCTAACGTTTCTGAAAAGAAGTCCTACAAGGAAAATCCACAACTGACAAAAATGAATAGCCTCCATTTTTTAAAAAAATATGTGTGCGTATATGACAGCGTAGACCCTTCTCTTATATAGCAAGGGAGGGCCAAACTCCCACAGCAAGCATTTATCGTGGCACAAAATGTAACGACAATCAGAATGTGAAACTAACCAGTCAATATGAAACTCCCAACAAGTAAAAAGAAGAGGTTAGTCTTTGGCTTCAGTGTCATTTTGGACGACAAAGAAAATGGAATACTAACCATTCAATTATTAAACTTCCTTGGAGTCAAAGGAAGAGGTTAGTCGATGGCTTTGGTCTCATTTTGATCCTTTATTTGTTTAATCTCTTTAATCAACTTTCATAACTATTTTACGTTTTAATTTTGTGACCAATAATGTGTTTATATATGTTAACAACGTTTTTTTATTAGTTATCCCGTTTTATATGTCTAATAATGACATCTGTATTTCTTTTCGTTACATTGATTGAACATGTAATCTACTTCGTGTCTTCCCACATGTATTTTGCATTTTTTTAATCGACTTGTGAAAAAAGTCTACCTCACTCTTTTTTTTTTAAAAAAATAGCTCACAATTAGTGTCAGTATAACTCATTTATTGTCTGTCACAGGGCAAAATCTATTTGGTTGGAGTTCCTGCAGAATAACAACACCAGTTTCTTCAAAATTGCTGATTGGCCTCTGATTTTTGGCGTGGCTCTTGATGTTATTTGGACTGCCAGAAACAACTGCGTTTTCAATAATCAACAAGAATCTGTGCAAGCCCTTATTCTTCGCATCTCTGGTTGTGTTAATTCGATTAAGCTGCTTGATAACAGAGACAAGCTCCTTCTTGGTAAAGGTCCATTTCCCCAGCTTCCGTCTTCGTCTATCTGGGAAAAACCTCCGTTGAACTTCTGCACTCTGAACAGCGATGCCGCGATTGCTGGTCATGGTACTCGTGCTGCTTGCGGAGGCCTCCTCAAAGACGACGCCAGAGGCTTCAAATGGGCTTTTGTTTACAAGCTCAACTCTTGTTCTGTTCTCGACTGCGAACTCCTGGCTCTTCAACTTGGTCTGATGGTCGCTATGCAGAAGGGTGTTCGGAAATTGATGGTGGAGAATGATAGTGAAACGGCAATTCATCTCATCAGAGATGGTGTTCCCCACTCTCATCCTCAAGCTGCGACTATTTCGGTGATCAGAGCTCTGAGATTCCTCACCAAGCCCAAGTTCATTGGCGCCATGTGTATAGAGAAGCGAATTTGGCAGCTGACTCCCTAGCAAAGTGGGGATTGAAGCAATCTAGGGTTTTTGTTATTTTGGAAGCAATGCCGCCGTGTATAGGTTATGTTTTATCGAAGGACTTGGATTCTAGGAATCCTAGGTTAACTGTGTAGTGGGCCTCGGGTCCGGTTGTTCTGTTGGGCTTTAAGTCCTTTTTGTCACCAAAAAAAAAATATGTGCCTTCAGAATGTCCTATACATATTTATTATTTATGATATATGGGTTTGTAGTTGTGATACATCTATCAATATGCATTCACTTTAATCCCAATTATTATATATTTATTTTATAAACATGTTTCAAATAATTTTTCTATATTAACATATCACCGTTTTTTAGAATAGCCCTTGCAAAATGTGAAATTATCCATTTTGGTCCCCAAGGTCATTTTAAAGCTGATATGTCACGATGGCCAAAATGAATAATTTTATATTTCGCAAGGGCTATTTTAAAATAGAAACTTTTTGCAGGGACTAAAATGAACAATTCTAAATTTTACAAGGGATATTTTGAAAAACTTTTTGCAAAGACCAAAAAGATATATAAGTCAACAATATATATATATATATATATATATGCAAAATAGGAAGTTTCATTAATATCACAACACCTTAACAACTTCAATAGCCAGGGAAGATGGAAGGTTTCAATAATATAAAAACACCTTAAAAATAACAACGCACGGCTTTCTATTAACAATCATTAATATCAAAGAGATGGCCTCTAAAAACACCCGGTTGTTGAACTCTAATCAAGATATTTAGTGAGGGTAATTTAGGTAGTTTAGGTAGTTTTTCTCAAAAATAAATGTTAATTAGTAGTTTTCTTAATGTGTGATTTAGCTATATTTGCTTATAAATTGTAATGGCGGGAGTATATATAAAACTTTTATTTCATTAAGGGGTTTTATCTGGTTTGTTACAGCATTGAAAGTGCAGTCTAGCTTTAAGGGAAATTTTCTTTTTAGTTGTTATATGTTAACTTTGGGATTCTTGTCACTCTTGGAGTAGAACGAGACAGCAGAGAATTACACGAGCCTGAAATTATAACCAAGTAAAGCCACTGAATAAAAGTTGACATAAATTCTAGAGGTGTTTAACATCATTCAGACAACCAATTTTTTATTATTAATTAGTAAAGTATATTAATAAATGGAAATACAAAGAGATACTTCAATCCAATACATCTTATAAACAATTTACTTTTTTTTTTTGACCAATAAACAATTTACTTTACAACTAGTAACATGATTATTACACTGATCTATAGAGGGACCCCAGTTGGATCATACACTTTATTTAACCTTTATTTGGATTATTAGACTGCCATAAGAAACAAAAATTTAAACAGAAACATCAATTAAAGTAAGACAAAAGCCAAACTTAATTGAATGTCTCTCCTTATTGGAATTTGGAATATTAATTAATTAACCAATATTGGGTACACGAGTGACAACGTTTTGTGTGTTAACAAAGACACGAACCCTGTCACACCAGAAATCTTCGGTCACAATTGATCCTTCTACCACAGTGTAAGCCTTCATCACTGTTAGATTTTCCCTTATCACGATTTCTACTGCTGCATCTCCATCGATGCCCACCAATTCTGGCCACGACCATTTACCTACATGCATCCAATTAATACCATTAATTAATTAATTAACATTTTGAATACTTAATACAAAGAATAATAATAGTATAATAGCATCATAAAGTAGAAGCATATATATAATTGCCTTCGCATCTTGGCCTTTCTTCACCCATGATTTGGTTATCTAATTTTGATGTGCCAAAACATGAAGAGGTGAGATGGTATTTATAACAAGAGAGAGAGGTCAATTTCATAGACTTTTCTTGTTGACAAGTCAATTTCATAGACTTGTTTTTTTCTTATAGGCAAAGTAGTTAGAAATTAGTGTGTTAGTAGTTAAAGTGGAGGGGGCAGCGGGGTTCGAACCCCGTACGCCAACATTTTCACCAACGATGTCCCTTTCACTCAACCACATGAGCTACCCTTCTGGGACAAGTTCATAGACTTGGTGCTTATCTCAAAAAAACATTCGTAGACTTGGTTTTGCATGCAAAAGTAATTTTTTCAAAAAGATAATAAATGAAAACAAATAGCCTAGGTTTTTCATTTGAATGAGAAGAATAAATCATTTACTTGTGCAAATGGACATAGTTATGGGAGAAAACTTTAAACGTGCAATTATTCAGGCTCCGTTCGGGGTGGTTTTCTGTTGTTTGTTTTGAAAATTTCAAAAACCAAAACCAGTTTCTGTTTTGAGTTTTTAAAATTTCAAAAACCAAAACTGATTTCAGTTTTCAATTAAGAAATTTTCAAAAATCAAAATCAATTTCAAACATAAACATAAAGTGGTGCTTGGCGGTGATCGAAGTAGTTGTTGGTGGTGGTCAAAGTGTTGGTTGATGGTGGTCAAAGTGGTGGTTGATGATGGCCGGAGTGGTGGTCGGCGATGGTCGAAGTGGTGGTTGGTGATGGTCAAAGTGGTGGTAGATGGTGGTCAAACTGGTGGTTGACAGTGGCCAGAGTGGTGGTCGGTGGTGGTCAAAGTGGTGGGCAGTAGTAAGAGTGGTGGTTGGTCGTAGTTAAAGTGGTGGTTGACGGTGGTCCCCAGTGGTTGGAGTGGTGGTGGTTAAAGTGATGGTTGACTAACTCAGCCCTATTTTACACGAACAGGTTTTGGTTTTGAAATTGACTTTCAAAACCAAAAACTCACAACCACACCGAACGGGCCATTAGTTTTTGTTTGTGTTGTTTTTCAATCAAAATAACTTATACGATATATACTTGTTTTTTGGTCGAGACCAGGGTATCCACAGCCGAACGCAGTGACTAATCCCCTCTATGGATTGGAGGCACCTCGAAGGGTGGGACAGCTGGCCCAGGGATTTAAATCTGCTCCGTACCCAAGGCGAGGATCGAACCCTCGATACTTGGTTAAGGGAGGATGGGCCCCAACCGCTCAACCACACCCCCTGGGTTATATAATTGTTATTCGTATTACTCATTATATTTTATTTATGTTTTTTTAAAAAACTTCAATGCTTGTTGTAACACCCTTTTTTTTCCATATTTAATTACTTGAATATAATAGAAATTTTGTGTCATATTTTGTGTGCGTTTGCCTTTATAATTGATATAATTTATAAATTATATTTTATTATTTGAATTATTTATTTATTTATTTACTAGTTTTATAAAATATTAGTTATGATTTGTTGTCAATTTATTATCATTATTTTTTTAGTAGGTCAGTGTTATTAGATATTAATCATATTTTGATATAATTATTAATATTGATGTTATTATTTTGAGATAACAATATATTATATATTATATATTATATATTAACATGTAAGAATAGGAATGTATATTAGATTTGTTTTCTTAAATTTTTATTGGCTGCATCCCCTATTTGCTAAGTGCCCCCTAACTGATTCTCTTCTTTATTTTATTATTTAGTTACTTGTCACGCTTCATTTTCTTTCTCCATGAGCCAAACATAATGGTTGTTACCAAACCCTTAACTTCTACTTCTCTGATTTCGTTCTCTCACTCTAAACCATGGTTTGGTCCCAAATTTCACCACCAACCACAAAATCACCATCTGAATTCAATTCTAGGCTCTGCTTCATCAATCGAAGTGCCATTCATAGTGTAACAAAACCCTAGGCGAACTAAAAATCCAATTTTCTGGTCACTACAGTTTTCGATTGGAAAAACGGACGTCGTTTTCGGATACTACGCGTGGAAATCTTTGGAAAGCACTGGCCCCTTCTTCGTTTCGATGAAGTTGACGTCAGACCCTTTTTTGTGAGAGTTTACAGTAACTCATTTTTGTTACTTTGAACTCTGTTCCGTCTCAAAATTTCTAAAATAACTAGTATTCCAGTAGGTGCTAGAGTTGTTAAGTTGTTGCTATTGTTGTTGTTTTTGGTGATGTTCTGATTGATCTTGTTGTTATACTAAAATTGTAAAGTGGTTGTTGTTGTTGTTGCTATTTTTAAATAGTACATATAGTAAAGTTGTTAAGTTGTTGTTGATGATGATGATGATGAGGATGATGGCAACGTTAAGTGATTAAGTTGTGGTTGTTGTTGCTGGTGATGGTAAGTTGTTAAGTTGTTTTTGAAGTTAAGTTGTTAAGTTGTTGTTGTTGTTGTTGTTGTTGCTGCTACTGATTTTAAGTTGTTGGTATTGTTGATGTAAATATGTTATTGTTGTTGATGTTCTTGTTAAATAGTATTTCATTAAATACTAAATTTGTTAAATTGTTGTTGTTGTTAAATATTTCTCCACTAGATACTAAAGTTGTTAGTATTGTTGTTGTTGCGGTTGTTAGACACCTCATTTGGTTAGGTTCATGCATTGTGGTGTCCATATTGTTGTTGTCAATGTTCATGTTGTTGTGTCAGTAGGGCATTATCGGGCACGGTATCCTGTTCGGACATGGTTTTCCGGTCCTCATACTCCTGTTGTTGTTGGTAGCAGGGTATTATCGGGCAAGGTATCCCGTTCGAGCATGGTATCTCGGTCCTGCAGTTGTTGTTGTTAGTAAGGAAATATCGGGCAAGGTAACCCGTCCGGGCATGGTATCTCGGTCTTATCGTCGTCGTTGTTGTTAGTAGGGCAATATTGGGCAAGCTATCGCTAGTGGAAAAAACAGAATCTACATCAAGAATTCGCATCAGTTCGAAAACTAGCTGATGTTAATAAAAAGGCGGTAGCATTTTTGAAATCATGTAAACCTTTTTGGTATCGGTTCAGAAACTAACTGATGTAAATAAAAAGGCGGTGGCATTTTTGAAATTATTTAAACATTTTTGGCATCAGTTCAAAAACTAACCGATGTTGATAAAAAGGCGGTGCCATTTTTGAAATTATGTAATTATTTTTGGCATCAAATCTCCTTGCACCTGATGTTGAAAAGCCCCAAAAATTTTTAGCGCCAACATCAGCGAACAAAAACCAAAAACCTCAAGAAATCAGCGCATTTGGGAAACAAAAACCATTCTCAATGAAAACCTCAAAGCCCTAACCTTCGATTTCCATTCTCAATCGAAAACCTGAAGAATCCTAACCCTCGATTTCCATTCTCTCAGCGCTCTCACGAATCTTCTCTTGCTCTATCAGCAATGAAATGAAAATCTCATGAACCCTAACCCTTCGTATCTTCTCTTGCTCTCTCAGCAAAACCTTAACCTTCTAATCTGAATAGCATTTCCTAGCTTCATCTCACTCTCAATCTGAAATGCACAGTGGCTATGTTGGCTTTCCCTAGGAGGACTTCATCTCACTCTCAATCTGAAGGTAAGGATGGGTGTTAGATTGTTTGTAAAGTTGGATGTTTGAAGGTGGATTCGTTTGAGGCTTGTTAGGTTGATCCTACTGGTGCTGGAGATTGTTTTCTTCGTGGTTTTGCTGTTGGGATTGTTCAGGGTTTGAATGTTTCTGATGCTGCTTTGTTGGGGAATTTCTTTGGTAGGTTAGTCACCGATCTTTCTATTTTATAATGACAATGGGAAACAATTTTAGTGGGAAACAATGAATGGATGGTTACTCACTTGGAAGCTAGTTACCGTGTAATGACTGATTATTATATGCAATCTGAATTTCTTTGATTTTATTGATGTTGATTTATCAATAGGCATCTAAATAATCACTCAAAGAAATAGGCATCTAAATTACTATGTGCAATCTGAATAATCACTCAAAGAAATAGGCATCTGAATTTAGATCCCAAGAAACAATTTTATAACGACTGATTATTACTCAATCTGAATTGCTTTGATTTTATTGATGTTGATTCATTTGGAAGTGATTCTTCCTTTTTGAGGTCTGCTATTAGTGCTTTGAAATTTGGTGGTTTTCTCTATGTTACTTCAACTGATGGTTACGCTTCTGGTGGTCATCGTCCTCATCAAGATGACATAGTCTAATATTAATGTTGTCTAAGCTAATATGAAAGTGTGTCTGAAACAAATCTTGATGTCTTCTTGTTGTTTACAGAAAAAAAAACTCGTTCACACCATCTCCAAAAAATCCTCACTCGCTCTTACCGAAAGTCGCTGCATTCATGCCGTTGCTGCAACCACAAACCCACGTCGCTCTCGCTATGATCCGTAGCTAGCATTTCGTTGGAGTGAGGTATTTAACTTCTTTTCATTATTATGATATCTATGTTGTATTCTAGATAATTATTTTTATGTAACACACTTAGTAAGTTTTGATTTCTGAATGTGAGGAAATTTTGAAGGTAATGTTTGAGAAATTTTGTAATGTATCAAATTAGCTTTTTTTTGGTGTGTGTGATGGCTCTCCGTTCAAGTTGTGGCTGTTATGTACTATTACTCCATTAATTCTGGCATTAAACTTCTTATAGAAATATGATAATTGAAATTTGAAAGCATTAAGAAAAAGGAAAAGATGTAAAAGCAAGAATTGAACTTAGTTATTTTCATGATCTATTTCCATAATTCTGCACTTGTTGGAAATCACTCCTATAACTACTTGTTGGAAATAGAATACTATCATTGCATTTTAATTGAAGTAAATATTGGCCATGAATATCACTCCTATAATTACCTGAAATGCTACACCTAGCTAGCTATTAGAATAGAATTAGTTGTTTTCCCCTATCTAGTTGCACCCAAGATAAAAACAATATTCCTAATTTTTTACTAACACAATCCTAATTACTGAAATAGAAACAGTTAAATGAAAAAAAAATTATATTAGAAACCCAAAATCTATTTCTTGTAGTCACTGCCCGTTCCAAAAGAGGAAACATGTATTGGATTTAGAAGAAATGAAAGATGGTTCCTAAAGTGATGATTAATATGCTATGTGTTAAGAGTTAGTTAGTCGGTAATAATGATGTTCTATTAATATCATTTTATGCACTTTCATCAATGTTAAATGCCAGCACTTTATACTTCTTTTCAACTTGGATTTCATTATCTATTTTTTTCCTTCTATTTTACATTAAATGATAGGGTCATATAAAGCTTTATGTCATCTACTACTACTACTACTACTACTACTACTACTACTACTGATTTATGAAGAACTTTTCAAAGATTGTAGTGGTTACCAAATGCTTACCTTTAGTGTTGTACAATTTTGGTTGATGTAAGTGTGTTGTACTTGTACTTTAATTAACCATTCAACTATTAGTCTGCATGATTAACATTTAGTATAACATCTTAGGTATCTCCACGCCAATGTACCTTGAAGGGCCATAGTCATTTGTATGGTTTCATTGACCCTCAGCACATTTTGACTCCTGCAAATCGGTCAACACGTATTGATACCTTCATTCAAGAAAGGCTACACAAAGGCAACAAAGAATTTTACCTAGCTAGGAGTAATGAAGTTGTCCTCCTTTGTTCGGCTGATGAAAGGAAGCTGAATGAAACCCTCAAGCATAAAGTTAATACGTAAGCTCTCATTTATCATATATCATTCGTAGAAAAGTTAAAGTCTATAATGAAGTTAGAGATTTTCTTCCTTTTTATGTAAGCTTGTATGATGTCTGTAATTCAGTTTTTTTATCACTGCTATGGAGGGATATAATAAGTTGATGGGCTCTAGAAAGAAGACGCCTACATGGATTTTCCCCAACGTAAGTAGTATAACTCTTGAGAGATTTAATTTCAACTTATAATGTATTGTCACTATATAATATTTTTTATGACATGTAGTATTTACTAATTAAGATTATTCATTTGTAGTCGCGAAAGCAATCTGGGGGTACTGAGTGTGGATTTTATGTTATGAGACATATGTTCAATATTGTCTCTGCAAGTATTGTTGATTTATGGGCAGAGGCACGTAATTTATATTTTAGCATACTGATATTTTAGCATGCCTTCTTCATATATGATGCATTCAAATTATGTTCTAGACATTTTGTTCCATGCTTTTTCCATACTTTCACTTAGGTTGTTTCATGTCAAAATGTTAATATTGGTCATAATGTTGCTTTTGAATTCCAGATATTGTGTTCCTTTTGCAGTACCGTAAGCTTGTGTTGTTTCTTGTCAAAATGTTATTACTTGGCTTAATAATATTGTAGTTGTTACTAATATGTGTTGAATTCACATGCCCCCAACACTACAGAGCATAAAACCAGACTTATGTTGAATTCCATATTATTATTTTATTTTCAATTTGAATGATAATTGCTGGTTGAAGAACTTATGTTTAGTCTTATGTTATTTCATATTGTAGAGATTCAACAATACTGAGTCATTCGCTGAAGATGATCTTTACGACATCCGGGATCGTTAGGCGAGACTATTTCTTGATCTTTATCCAAGTCGTATTATTGGGTCATAATAGGCTAATAGGTAAATGCATAAAAAATTCTCTCCCTTTCTACCAATAATGTGCTCTTTATTAATATGAGAATGTATATATTTCAATCAAAAATTGGCTTCACACTCTGACCAATATGTTGTCAATTATGATTTAGGTTCAAAGTGATCATCACGACGTTTGATGCAGATTTGGTGGAGATACGCTTAGAACATGGATTTAATGCAAAGTTTGGTGTTTGCTTAGGTTATGTTTAAGTAACTTTTTGGTTAAATTTGATATTTATGTTATAACTAGGTAGCTTGGGTTAGTATATGGTAGAACATGTATTATGGAAAACTACTAAGTTGTATTTTGTTGTTATCAAGTTTTTGTAATATATCCCAATGATACAAGATCTAGTTTTGAGTATTTGGGATTATATGCTAGATATACAGATTTGGTACCATGTATTTGAAATTGTGAGGTTACTATTTGTTGGAAAAACCAAATTTACTTTTTAAAATAATAGGTTTTAACATCGGTTCCAAAAACCTGATGTTAACGAAGCAAACTTTAACATCCGTCTCTACAAAACAAAGGATGTCAACAATATATTTAACATTAGTGGTTTTAAAAAGTCGATGCCAAAAAAGGTGCTAAAATCTGATTAAAGTAGATTTTTGGCATCAGTTGGTAGGACGGCTGATATTAAAAATACTTTTCGCATCAGGTTTGTACCTGATGTAAAAAATGTCTACTTTTAACATCAGCTGAATCTATAACGGACGTTGAATTGATGCGAAAAGTCATTTTTAACCGATGCGTAAAGCCTGGATTGTAGTCATGTATCCCGGTTCTATTGTTGTCATTGTTAGTTGGGAATGGTATCTCGGTCGTGTTGTCATTGAGGTATTACGGACATAGTATTCCGAAACGGGCAAGGTATCCCGGCCTCGTTGTAGATAGGTTCACATGCATATAGTTATGGTTGTCATGATACATCATTACGCATAATAGTATGTTTAGTTATTGTTAATAATATTTATTCTCATGCACATTGTAGTATGTGATACTTAGTTGTTTTTATTCAAGTTGTTGTTATAAGGTGCATTGCTCGTTTGTCTTTCTTACTGTAAATGCTACTTGAGTGTATGATGACGAACCCCTTTGTTGTGACTATCAAATTTGTTTTGTATTGAATGTGTTAAGCAATTTGATTTTGTACCGGTTAAGGAATCAAGAAATTCTGTATAAGCCGTAGGTGGACCAAAAACTCGACAAAAAAACTGTATACACAAAAACAACATAATGTTTGCAGTTTTTTTTAAAATAAGACGTCTGAATTTTAAAATATATGGACCAAATATCTGAGTTGCTGAAAATAGGAGGACCAAAACTATAATTTAGCCAAACTTATTTTTTCTAAACACAATGAATTGGTAAAGAATGTTGTCTTGGAAAATGCTCCTAAAAGCTATCAATTGATTCCCCCAAAAAGCAAAAGACATTCCTCAAGCTCCTACATTAGAAAATAGTGTTATTACAAGTGTCATTGTAAATGAATTATTTGCTATTCTAGTGATGAGGCCCTAGCATATCAAATAAGGAGCATATTTTTGGTATGAACCGGGTATCCTCTCCGCGCAATTGCAGAGACTAATCTCTTGAGCCGGGTTGGACCACAATGGGCGGCGAAGCTCTCTTGCAAAGCTCTCCCTCAAGAGATTTAACACTGCTGCATGGCCAAGACTAGATTCGAACCCAGGACCTTGATTAAGCTGAAAGAGACCCCTACCATCTCATCTAAGTGATGTTGGGTAAATAAGGAGCAAATAGTCATTGCTTTGCGTTATGTTAAATAAAAATGATGGTATGTGAAGCATTTTCTTAGCATTGTTTGTGTTTAAGATAGTGCTGCTTTATCATTGAAAATGCTTTATCATTGACAATGGCAATTGATGAATTATTTTGTTAACAAAGCAGCACGTGAGGGAAATTTAATGGTCATTAGAAGTTTGATCTTAAGGGAGAATTCATCTTCCTTTTATGGACATTGTTTTGTTGATTAATTACACTTTAGTTGATGGATATTGCCAAATATCACATTCAAGTTGTGTCTCTTTTTAATTTAGTCTCTGCTTTAGAAATGTTGTTGGTGATATTTCAAACAATATGACACTTTTCGTGAAAAATAAATAGAAAATGCTAGAGATGCGTTGAGAAAATGAGATATGCCTAGTGGGCAAGGTATGAATTAATTAAGAAACTAGTCGTAAGCGAGCTGTCGATACTAATTAGAGTTCTCATTATGCAAGTTTGGCCAATTTTATATTGATGTATCTTATTATTTGTTATGTTTTTGAAATTATAAAAGAAGAAACAAATTGATATCAAAGAGTTAATGCCAGTGGTCTTCTATATTTGTTAATAAAGGATTACATCGCATTTGACAAAAAATGTCATGGTTATTTTAAATAACTTGTTACATTGGAGAGGAAATATGAAGACATTATATCATTGCTATAAACTTGGTTAGCATCACAAAGTAGATGTTACAAACAATGAGGGATAAGCAAATGGGAACCTTTGTTGCATGAACTGATTTTTTTTTGCAATAAGCATGTTAATGATAAAATTAGTACCAAGTATTTGTTTTCATATCTCTTATAACTTTGTAGTTTCATTTAGAAAACAATTGGCTTATGTGCGAAATCCTTCCTTTTTTTTATGGAGGCAAAAGAAAGTTTCATTGACTATAGCTAAGTAAAATATCTTAACATTGTAGGGGAAATTGCACCTACATACAGATACAGGGGCCACATCTCGCCAAGTATATCTATAACTTATGTATGCCCTTGTGATTTAGTTAAGGTTTCTAATGTTGGATCATTAATCCAACGTTGGCCTTATATGTTAATAATTATGTATTGTGGACTATCATTTAAGATTAAGTTCAATTAAAGTGATCTAATAAGGTTAGGCTAAAGTGGTCTTATGAGTATCTAATTTTGTGTGGGGCTTTAATGTGTAGAGACTAAAGGGTTATTCTAATTTTGTGATGGGCTAAATTAGAAGCACCAATAGACAACCCTAGTTATGGTTCTATAAATAAGGAGGTTATGGTCCCCGGGTCACACAACAACTTTTGAAGCCATTCTTACGTGACATCTGTTTACCGTGGTTTTTGGTAAACACCGCTTGCAGGATCAACTAGTAAATCCTAAGACCATTTGTGTTAAAGTTTTTCCAGAAATTATAAATGTTTTTACGGTTTTAAAGAAAAGAAGGAAGATAACTGTCAATTTCACGTGAAACCTTCGAAGTTACTTCAGACAGAGATGAAGAGAACAAATAAAAATGCAAAAAGTTGCTTACAGAAACAAAGTAAAATGCATTAATTAAAAAGAGAGTTGGTACACATGATCATACATTCTTCTCTAACTCGTTTTCTCTGTGATGTTGGAAGTTAGAGCGCGAGAATCTGTAATGAGTTTGTGACCCTTTTTTCCTATGAAAAACTACTATTTATACAAATAGAAAATAACTGTACAAAGTTTTAAAAAATGTAACTGCTACGTGCTTTCAACAACGGTTACTTGATTCTACTTCACTATCAGCCTTCAACTTCTTCTTGTCGAAATCTCTGCTTTCAGCTTCTTCGACTGTGCCAAATCTGAGGTCGAAATCTGCTTGATACAACTTCGTTGACTGCATTTAATTGAGCCTGTCGAAAATGCAGGCTAACAAATTGCCCCCCAAAAATGTCTTTTTCGACTAAAATTTAAATGAAGGAAAAAAATGACGTTTTTTAGAATTCACTCAACAGCTTAATGTCAAATCTGCTAACGTCACCACCATAAGCTTTCAGAATTGAAAAGACACTTTTTGAAATGAACAGTTTTGAAATGCAGGCCATGATTACTAGTGGGCCACTCTCTAAGTTGCCAAAAACCCAAACGTTTATAGCCTTTATTATTTTATTATTATTATTATTATATTTTTTTAACGCATTTAGTCTCTCTTCGTCTAAATCAATCAACTCATCCAACATCATATTCCAATAATAATCTGAAGGAATTTCAAATTGCCTTTGAATTCTGGCCGACTATAAACAAATTTCGACTGGTAAGATTGCATCATGTCCAAATGTTAGTCTAAAAGGAGTACTATTAATTGACTCTCTAGGATAGTTTCAATAAGCCCACAAAACTTGGTCAAGAAATTTATGCCAATTTCTGGGCTTTTGCCCAATATGCTTTTTAATCAAATTAATAATGATTTTATTAGCTGCTTCAACTTGACCGTTGGTCAGTTTCAGAGGCAAAATCCACCATTTTTCGACCAATAAAAAATGTACCTTGGTCAGTAGTAATGGTTTCTGGAATTCCAAACCTATACAAAATATGGTTTTGAATAAAATTGATTACTGCCTCTTGATTAACATTAATTAAAGGAATAGCTTCTGCCCACTTAGTAAAATAATCTATCCCAACTAATATGAAACGATGGCCTTTCGACGAAGTTGGTTTAATCTCACCAATTAAATCTAAAAAGCCCAACCTCTAAATGGCCAAGGTTTCACTATTGAATGAAGTTCACTTGCAGGCACGTGTTAAACTCCTGCATGCCTTTGACATTCTTGGCAACCTTTAGCAAACTCTAGGGAATCTTTTAACATAGTTGGCCAATACACTCCTTGTCGAAACAAAAGCCATTTTATTTTGTGGCCTGCTTGATGAGACCCACAAGTTCCACTATCAGTATTGGAAATTGCTAAATATGCCTCACTCTCACTAAGGCATTTAAGTAAAACTCCTTCAGGAGTCTTTTTGAACAACTCATTTCCAATAATCACGTAGCTCAAGGCTCTATACTTGGTTTTTCTATTGGTTATTCCTGTTGGATTTTCCAAGTATTCGACAATTGGTTTTCGCCAATCATCATTCAACATATTGTCAATGGCAAAAACTTCAAAACTTTGAAAATTTTCAATAATTGGAGATAACGATACTTCCCCCCCCCCCCCCCCCCCCCCTTATTTTTTATTTCTATTAATTCTTCTAGTTTTTCTTTTGAAACTCTGTATCCTGAAGCAATTTGTGCCAAATCATTTGCCTCTTGATTGTCAAGTCGAGGCACATGTTTAATTTGAACACTATCGAATCGTTTTAACAAAGTGTTGGCAGTAACAAAATACATTATTAAGTTTTCTTTAATGTACTTATACTCTTTTGTTAATTGCTTCACAACTAGTTCTAAATCGCCTTTAATTTCGACATGTTTTGCCCCCAAGTCTAACAAGATCTCAAGTCCTGATATCAAGGCTTCATATTCAGCCTCATTATTGGAGCAAGATCCTTCGATTTTAAACTTATACTTTGTTGGAATTTTTGTTGGTGAGATAATTAAAATTCCAATTCCAACACCGTTTTTGTGGCTTGAACCGTCGAAATATAACTTCCAAGGTTGAGTATCCACTAAGTTTACCGTGGTTTCGACCAATGAATGGTCAACAATAAAATCAGCCACTATTTGGCCTTTAATAGCCTTTAAAGGCAGATAAGTTAAGGAGTATTCAGAAAGAGCTAAAGCACATTTACCTATTCTACTATGTAAAATTGGTTTTGACAGCATATGTTTAATAATATCGTAGTGCGAATAAACATACACATCAACAGGCTTTATGTATTGCTTCAGTTTTGTACAAGAGAAATACAAGCATAAACACAATTTTTCTATAGGATGATACCTAGTTTCTGCATCGTTTAAAACCCTACTGAGGTAATATATGGCTCTTTGGACCCCATATTCATCCTCTTATGCTAACATGCTACCTATAGATAATTCGGATGCTGCTACATACAATTTCAATCCATATTTTCTCATTCTTTCGAATGATTGTCTAAGATGGTCTAAATGACCATTTTCTGACGAAGACTTAATAACAATATCATCTATGTACACTTGCATAAATTTTTCAATAAAATCATGAAACGTAGAATTCATTGCTCTTTGGTATGTAGCTCCAGCATTTTTTAAGCCAAATGGCATTACTACCCATTCATAAACGCCTAAAGCCCCAGAGCAACGAAATGCTGTTTTTGATGTATCTTCTTCAGCAATATATATTTGGTTATAACCAGAATAACCATCAAGCATGCTTAAATATTCATAACCTGCTGCTGAATCAACTAGCATTTCTTCCACTAGCATAGCATATTCATCCTTAGGTGTAGCATTATTCAAATCTCTAAAATCTATGCAAACTCTAAGTGTACCATTTTTCTTAATTACAGGAACTATGTTAGCAAGCCATTCGACATACCTGCCAGTTCTGATGAACTTTCTCTTTAGTAATCTTTCTATTTATGCTTTGATCTTCAACAGGATCTCTGGTGCAAATCTTCTTGGAGTCTGCTTCACTGACTTCTTTCCTGGTCGAATTGGTAATTTTATCTCAACCACCTCTCGACTTAATCCTGGCATTTCACTGTAGTCCCAAGCAAAACAATCCTAGTACTCCTTCAGCAATTCGACAATCTGCACCTTCAATGCTTGATCAATCTTTGCACTAATATATGTTGGCCTTTTTATGGAGCCATCTCCCAAATCAATTTCTTCTAAAGGATCTTGTGCTTGACTCCTTTTGGTCGAACGCAATGGATCCTTTTCAAAACCTAGAGGCTCATCATCGTAGATGCAATCAAACCTCTGGTTTTCGACAAAGTTGTCTTTATTTTCATTTTCAATGGCTTCAGCAACCATTTGTTGTTGTAACTCGGCTTCTAAAGCCGATTTTTGTTTGTTTTCGGCAACATAGGCCGTAATTCTATCCCATGCACTGGGCTTATCCATAAATAATTATTTATGGTCCATCCCACCCTGTAGGCTTGACAGAGCCTTGTGGGTGGTTTGTCTTCATCTATAACCTCTCTTTCCCAAATAAATCCATAATTGGGGTGGAGTGTAACGGACAATCTAATATTGTTTTGATGTTCATATCCAATTTCAGAAGATGCACATGGCGCATTATTCGCCAGTTGTTTGTCGAAGGTTTTCTTGGTTACAGCATTTACCTCAGCTTTGAAATAACTCTGATCACCTTCAATATTTTCGACCAAACCATCTTCTCGCCAAATGATAAGCCTTTGGTGGACAGTCGAAGGTATTGCCCCCACACCATGTATCCATTCCCTTCCTAGCAGCAAGTTGTAATATGCCTTTGATGGAACTACCAGAAACAATGTTGGTCTCTTAATACTCCCTACAGCAAACTCGACTTCGATGGCCCCAAGTGAATGGCCACTTTTGCCTTCATAGTTTGTAAGTATTACATTGTGTGTTTTCAAATCAGTTTCACACTTTCGAATTTTCTTGAATTTTCTTCAACATATGTTGTGGCATCAAGTTTACAGCAGCACCACCATCGACCAGGATCTTGTTGACACCAATATTATTCACTTTTGCTTGAATGTACAAGGGTTTGAGATGATTCATCATTCCACAATCTGGTCTCTCAAACACAACATGTTGTTCCTCCATGCAACCATTCTTCAGTACATAGTAACAGATTGGCTTGTAAGTAGTCTCTTCATCGAAATCTTCTTCGACGTCACTCACTTCAGAAACTACATCATACTTAATTGGTAGAATTGAGACCACGCTACATAAGACGTCGAATTCTGACCCAGAATCAGCAAAATCTGAGTCCATTTCTTCATCTAGGTTAAGACCTTCTTTGATTTCTGAGAGTGGAGGAAATATCCTTTCAGTAGCTGGCTTTCTAGCCATTTCAAGAGGCTTTAAAGATACTTGCTTACCTTTATCTTTGCTAAAATTCTCTTCTTTGCCTGCAGCAGCAGCAGCTTTCTTCTGGCGTTGATACCTGCGTCATTGTGTTTTTGTCATGGGATTTTTCCTTTTGTAGTTATTATTATAGGCATATTTGTTAGATTCAAATGCCTTGTTCTGGCTAGTAGCACTAGTACTACCTTAGACCATTTTTGCTGATTTCTGCTGATTTCCAGCATTCTTTCCAGCATAATATACTGGGTAATAGCCAGTACTCTTTCCACCAGAATGTACCCATTTCTCGACAGGGGACTTTGCTGGAGGTACATAGGTTTTGATCTGTTCCTTTTGAGGATTCTTTGTCGAAATGACCTTGTATTGAATACCTCTGTTGCTGTAAATGAACTTTGGCCTCTTGTCGACCCATTTTCCTTTGCGCTTCAGTTGAGGCTTAAAACCCTCAAGGTTTTTAGCAGCCTCTTTGTCGAAGACAAAACTACATCTTGGACAAAGCATCACTTCAGTATTGCTAATTTTGCAGCGACTGTTTGAACCAAATCCCTGAAAATAACACAACGAGAAGTATTATGGCCTAAGAAATTGTGAAATTTACAAAAACCTCTTTTCTGTCGTTGTTCCAATGGTGGTACTTTCAGGCCTTTAGGCACCAAAATATGACCATCAGCAACTAACAGATCAAAAATTTCATCACACTTAGAAACATCATAAGTATAAGTTTTTGCAACAAACCTATCATTTTTAGGCTCAACAGGGTTTTTTCCATTTGAAGGTTTTAACAATTTACAAGTATAAGGAGGTCCTGATTTTAATTCTACTTCATTAACCTCCTCTTCGACATCTTCATAAGATATGTCGAATTCTTGGTCACTGTCATTAGTTTCGACATATGCAACCTTTTCTTTTTTATTTTGGAACCTGCCTGTTTTGGCTTTTTCAGCTTTAAGTCTTTCTACTTGTCGAACTCTATCAGCTAATTGTACCATATCTCTTAAGTGAAATGTATCTAGCTTCTTTCTTATAGAATAATCTAGACCACCAGCAGCGATTTCGACTAACTCATGTTCAGGCACTTGAGTAAAACACCTTGCTTTGAGAAGTCTAAATCTATTGAGATAATCATCAATAGATTCTGCCCCCTTGTGTCGAACACGAGCTAGTTCCTTAAGACTAATCTTGCACTGGCCCATATAGAATTGTTCGTGGAAGGCCTTTTCTAACTGACTCTAACTAAAAATAGAATTTGGAGGCAAAGTGATGAACCATGTAAACGCATTCTTAGTTAGAGAATTTGGAAAATACTTCATTCTTAAATTCTCATTATGCGCTATATCACCAGCCTCAGTAAGATAACGAGCCACGTGTTCGACAGTGGATGATTCGCTAGTTTCTCCAGCAAATTTTGTGAACTTAGGGATTTTCCATCCCCTAGGTAGCTCTGTTTGCAAGGTATATTCCGACAAAGGTGATACAAAATTAGGCCTGTGCAAGCCTAAATTAAGGCCATTCTGGGCTAGAATGTTTTCGACCAAATTAGCCAAATTATTTTGTGCCCCAAAATTGTTTTGTTGCACTTGTCTGACTACTTCGTCTGCATTTTGGTTTCTATTTACTAACACAACATCAGGGATTGCCTCTATCCTTACAGGCTCTTCGACAACATATTGTTATCCCTGATTATCCTGATTTATGTGAATTGCATTGTTAGGCCTTTTTAAAGGGATTCCGACAGGCCTAACATTTTGAATTTGGGGAATTTGCTGGTTATGCACTGGTGGAGTGCCAAAGAAATCAGCAATTCTTCCCATTTGTGTCGCCAACATCTGGTAACTATTATTAGTGTTTTGTATTAAAGGATTAAACACAGTACCAATTTGCTGTGTCAACATATTAACCATATCATGGTTACTATCATCCATTTGTTGCCTTAATGCCAACAAAGATGTTGTAGTCAAATTAGGTTGGGCATTTCGACTATAAATGCCCTCTGATGAACTATGAGTAGGAGAATACCCTGTGATTGCATTATCTGCAAATGTAGACGAATTTGTCTGAAAGCCTGCCATCAATGCCGTTGGCATGCCATATGGGAAAGCTCTACCACTCATATTAAATGGCATGTTTCCAACCAATGGATTTGCCATTAAAGGACTTGTTGGCCCTAATATTGGTGGCATAGAAGCCATAGTATTAACATTTTTTAATGCTGCAGTAGTCATCATTGACACAGGAGTAATTATGGGAGAAGTTATGGCAGTTACTCCCATTGTTGTCGAAGAAGACATAGCAACGGTTATGCCTGCAACATTTGCAGTGTTAGCGTCACTAACTGACGCTTGTTCTTGTGTACTTTGTGCATTTGATGCAGAAGCATTATTTGTACTAGAACGCGCCATCTCTGAAAGATGTTTTCCACTCCTTAAACGCATGCACAGATATGCACAATTTTTCAAGATTTCAACGAAAAACTTTAAAAATTAGCACAAATGTCCCACTGGGCGTGCCAATTTGTTTACCGTGGTTTTTGGTAAACACCGCTAGTTTGAAATTTCTTCTGCTTGCAGGATCAACTAGTAAATCCTAAGACCATTTGTGTTAAAATTTTTCCAGAAATTGTGAATATTTTTACGGTTTTGAAGAAAAGAAGGAAGATAACTGTCAGTTTCACGCGAAACCGTCGAAGTTACTTCAGACAGAGATGAAGAGAACAAATAAAAATGCATAAAATTGCTTAAAGAAACAAAGTAAAATGCATTAATTGAAAAGAGAGTTGGTACACATGATCATACATTCTTCTCTGACTCGTTTTCTCTGTGATGTTGGAAGTTAGAGCGTGAGAATCTGTAATGAGTTTGTGACCCTTTTTTCCTATGAAAAGCTACTATTTATACAAATAGAAAATAACTGTACAAAATTTTAAAAAATGTAACTGCTACGTGCTTTCGACAACGGTTACTTGATTCTACTTCGCTATCAGCCTTCAACTTCTTCATGTCGAAATCTCTACTTTCAGCCTCTTCGACTTTGCCAAATCAAAGGTCGAAATCTGCTTGATATAACTTCGTTGACTGCATTTAATTGAGCTTGTCGAAAATGCAGGCTAACAAATTGCCCCCCAAAAATGTCTTTTTCGACTGTAAGATTGCATCACGTCCAAATATTAATCTAAAAGGAGTAGTATTAATTGACTCTCTAGGAGAGTTTCAGAATTTGATTCATTAGTTTTGGACTTTTGGTTATGTTGTGGCACACAACAAGATTCATAAACCAATATTCAACAAGATTTGATCTATCGTGTCATTGGTTTGTTCATTTGGATATGTGTGGTTCTAGAAATTGCGTGATAATGTTTTATATGTTCATCGACTAAAATATGAATTTAGCAATTCCTTTCGGTTCATGATTTATCAATTTCGGTTCTTTATGGTATTATGAGTTCAGAATTCATTATGTTGTTTGGCACATGAATTCAGAGTTGAATTCATTATATAATGTGCGAGAGGTTTTCTTTCTCGTTGGTCCCATTATTGCTTTTGGTGCGTGATATAATTCAAATTGAATGAAGATGATTCACCACTTTTATGGTGTTGCGGCAATGTAGGTGCAGCAATTTTATTGTTTTTTTTTTTTATAAGAAAAATAATTTTATTAAAAAAATCTAGTTCCAGCATCATATGTGCGATCTCTACCCACTTCTATGAAGGGTTGCAAAGGGCACAAGCAATCATGTGCTAGAAGAACTAGACCAAAACAATTTTATTGTTTTGTTTATTTCCAGTTTAATTATAAGCGTCTCAGTAAAAGATCAATCCGTTAAGTTGCATATAAGGTAAATATGATTTTTCTGGACTTGTATGCATTATTTTGGATAATTTTTTGGAGTAATTCTGAATTCAAATATTGGACGGTTTATATATATATATATATATATATATATATATATATATTGGACTCAATTGATTGAAGCAACATGTCACCAAAGTGGCCTCTCTTGTGGAGATTAATTTGTTTTGAAATATAAAAGGCTGTGTGACAGAATTATGAGTGCACCTGTGGTGATAAATACGTGATAATTATTCGGTTTTGCATGTGAATAGTAAATCGGCCCAAAGGAAGATTTATTGTTTGACATGTTTTTTATTATCAGTATTTGATTATTACACCAAGGTATCACTGAAAAGTTAATATTTTGTCCAAAGAGAAAATGTTAATGGATTCTCGGTATCTTGAATGGGGTTTACCTTTATTTGAATTTATAGGATTGCTTTTATTTTGAGGCTTAAGTGAGCATATTTTTTGATTTTGCTATAGTTCTCTGATTAGTTAGGAATGATCGTGCAAATATTACTACCAACATCAATTATATTTGAATGCTAAACCGCTCAAACTTCAAGTCCTAGAAATATAATGTTTTGATAGTTCTTGGAGTAATAAATCTCAACCTTGCATTAAGGATCGACTCTCCTGCACCTTTTATGGTTTTTAGTACGTTTGAACAAACAAATGAAAGGAAAATGTGGGAGAAGTCAAATCGCAGGTGTTTGATGATCATGAAGAAGAGCATTCCGGAAGCATTCAAGGACAAAATATCTTAGAAGGTTATTATGGGTAAGGGGTTCCTTGAAGACATTGAAATAGATTTGTCGTGACCGAAAAGTTTGAGATATGTATGTTCTTGACATACTTATTTCAATCAAGTATGAAGGCAAGCAAATGAAGAGAAGAAGGATAAAATAGCCGCAGGAAATGCTCCTTTCTTTGAGGATGTTGAGTTTGCAAGGGGAGATATAGTTAGGGAGTTTGTCTTTGAAGAAGAATATGTTGGTATTCCCATATGTGTTATTGATACTGCTCGGGATCTTTTCCTTGACTATGTTGAAAACACAATAAGTTAAGACAATATTGAAATCCTCATACAAGAAATTGTTACAGAAGAACAAACTCTTCCACTTCAAGAGACTATGCCATTAAGGAGATCCACAAGAGAAAAGAGAAGTGCAATACCAGATGACTATTTTGTATTTCTCCAAGAACATGAGGTTGACATTGGAATGATGGAAGTTGATCAATTAACTTTCATTAAGCCATGGAAAGTTTTAACTCTCAAAAGTGGGTTGATGCAATGAATGAAGAGATTAAGTCCATGAAGGACAATGACGTATGGCATCTTGTCCCATTGCCACAAGATGTGAGACCCATTGGTTGCAAATGGATGTGGAGAAGTACAAGACTCGTCTTGTCACAAAAGGATTTACACAGAAGGAATGCATTAACTATAAAGAGACTTTCTCTCTCAGGATTATAATGGCATTAGCGGCGCATTTCGATCTTGAGTTGCATTGGATGGATGTAAAGAAAATGTTTATCAACGGTAACATTAGGAGACGATTTATATGGTGCAATCAAAACACTTTGTTTCGGAAGACTCAAAGTATATGGTTTGCAAACTAAAGAAATCCATCTATGGTCTTAAGCAAGCATCTCGACAATGGTATTTCAAATATCACCAAGTGATCATCTCGTTTGGTTTTGAGGTGAGTTTGGTTGATGATTGTGTATACCATAAGTTCTGTGGGAGCAAGTATATTTTATTCTGGTTTTATATGTTGATGACATTTTGCTTGCCAGTTATGATATAGAATTATTGCATGAAACCAAGAGATTTCTAGGTAGGAATTTTGAGATGAAAGATCTTGGTAATGCATCTTTTGTATTGGGCATACAGATACACCGAGATCCTTCTCAGAGTATTCTTCGATTGTCCCAAAAAGGCTATATTGAAAAGGTTCTCAAGAGATATGACATGCAGGATTGTAAACCAGGTGATACCCTTGTGGCTAAGGGAGACAAGTTTAGTCTCAATCATTGTCCTAAGAATGATTTTGAAGTATCGGAAATGCAGAAGATTACCTATGCATCAGAAGTAGGGAGTCTAATGTGTGCTTAGGTTTGTGTGCATTACGGGATGTTGGTAATATTTTAATAACTCAGGGTAAGACTATTGGAAAGCAGCGAAATGATCATATGGTACTTACAGAGAACAAAAGAATATAGGCTCTCATATCGGATATCAGATCAGTTTGAGATCATTAGGTATACTGACTCCGATTTTGTGGATACCAAGGTAGTATAAAATCTACGTTGGGCTATGTTTATATGCTGAATGGAAGTGCAATTTCAAAGAAGAGTGCTAAATAGTGCATTATATAGCCTCTTCCATTGTGGTAGTAGAGTTCATAGCGTGTTATTAGACATCCAATCATGGAATTTGACAGCAAAATTTTGTCACGGAGCTGCATGCAGTAGATGGTTTTGAAAGACCACTAGGATTATTTTGACAGTAAATTCGCATTTCTATTTTCCAATAACATTAGGAACTCGAAAATGTTGAAGCACGTAGATATCAAGTTCCTTGTGGTTAAAAAAAGAGTTCAGAGTGAACAGTGTTCTATAAAGCATATCAGAACAAACTCAATTTTTGCGAATTCGCTCATTAAAGGATTATCACCCAAAAAGGTCTCATGAGCACACTACTCGTATGGGTGTCACATTATTAAGTGATGTTCAGTTTTTGTGGGAGTTTGTTATTTTTAATGCTTTTATGATATATACATATTTCAGTTTTTGTAAGGTTTAAGTATATTTTCTACAGAAATAAAGTTTTGGAATTTGTTACACTCTGATTCTGTTACAGTTTGATCTCACTAAGGTTTAAGGAGAACCAATTGGAATTAGGCATGTTCAGATCACATTACATGAAAATTCCATGCTACACATCCAAATCATGATCCATATCATTCTTTTGTGTCAGGATATGTGACCATTGATGGGTTTAGTTAAGATAGATGTAACGAATACTGCTTTGATCCTATGTTGGTATGATTGATGGACCGGATTGGTTATAGATACATTCAGTAACGACAGTCATGTGAGCTCATACGGTTTATTCTTGCAATGCATAATTATAAGGTTACACATATAGTCCAAGTGGGAGATTGTAGGATCATTAATCCAACGTTGACCTTATATGTTAATAATTATGTATTGTGGACTATCACTTAAGATTAAGCCCAATTAAAGTGATCTAATAAGGTTAGGCTAAAGTGGGCCTATGAGTATCTAATAGGGTGTGGGCCTTTAACGTGTAGAGACTAAAGGGTAATTCTAATTTTGTGATGGACTGAATTAGAAGCACCAATAGACAACTCTAGTTAGGGTTCTATAAATAAGGAGGTTATGGTCTTCGGGTCACACAACAACTTTTGGAGCCGTTCTTACGTGACATCCCATTATCAGTAAGATACAGAGAGAAGACTAAAGGGTTCTCTCGGAGAGAGTGCGTGTTGACCTGGAAGGCCAAACCACTTACCGGATCATCATGAGTTCAGGTACACTTCCGCTTTGGTATTCAGATCAGGTACGCTTCTGCTATGATTCAGGTACGCTCCAGCTTTAGTATTTTCTAGTGATTAACATGATTGATTCTAGCTTTATATAGATTATTTCAGTTCTAACATCTCAGTCAAACTACAAAAAACTTAAGTTTTCTTTTAAACATAGAAATCTGTTTTAATACATAAATCGGTTTATATGAATTCCTTCACTAGTTTTGGCGAAACATGTTCATTTATGTTGTGTTCTTTTTGTTCGTTTTCATTTGTATGCTTTCATCCACGTTTAGTCTATCATCCGCAACATTTATAGTAAGATAATTGATGTATTAGTAATGATATATAGTACGAACTTAACTTCTACAAATTGTAAAAGTAGCCTAATAAAAACTAGGATTAAATATGTTTTTGTCTCTATAAAATTTGAGTTTTTTGTTTTCAGTCCCTTAAAAAAAATTCACCAACTTTTGGTCCATAAAAAAATTGGGTTTTTTGCTTTTAGTCCTGCATGAGGGGCTAAAAGCAAAAAACCCAAATCTTATAGAGAGACCAAAAATTGGTGAATTTTTTTTGAGAGACTAAAACACCAAAAAAACTCAAATTTTATAGGGACGACAAATATATTTAACTCTAAAAACTACACGGAGGGTGTGGTGATAATTAAAAGTGATGCCTTTTTTCCTATTCCCGACATTTTCCCCAGTACTATAAAGCTTTTCGAACCCTTGATGTATTAACAATATTTTTTGGATCCGTTGGATTTTAAATCAAGAGAGGCTTAAATATAATTTTGTCCATGCAAATACAACGAATATTCGTTTAGGTCCCTGCAAAGTTTTATTTTTTTAAAATAGCCTTTGGAAAATTTAAAATTATTCATTTTGGTCCTTTGCAAAAAGTTTTTTTAGAGTAGCCCTTGCAAAATATAAAATTATCCATTTTGGTCCCCAAGGTCATTTTAAAGATGATAAGTCACGATGGCCAAAATGAATAATTTTATATTTCGCAAGGGCTATTTTAAAATAGAAACTTTTTGCAGGGACTAAAATGAACAATTCAAAATTTTACAAGGGATATTTTGAAAAACTTTTTGCAGAGACCAAAAAGATATATATATATATATATATATATATATATATATATGCAAAATGAGAAGTTTCATTAATATCACAACACCTTAACAACTTCAATAGCCATGGAAGATGGAAGGTTTCAATAATATAAAAACACCTTAATAATAACAACGCACGGCTTTCTATTAATAATCATTAATATCACGGAGATGGCCTCTAAAAACACCCGGCTGTTGAACTCTAATCAAGATATTTAATGCGGGCAATTTAGGTAGTTTAGGTAGTTTTTCACAAAAATAAATGTTAATTAGTAGTTTTCTTAATATGTGTGATTTAGCTATATTTGCTTATAAATTGTAATGGAGTATATATAAAACTTTTGTTTCACTATGGGGTTTTATCTAGTTGGTTACAGCATTGAAAGTGCAGTATAGCTTTAAGGGAAATTTTCTTTTTAGTTGTTGTATGTTAACTCTGGGATTCTTGTCACTCTTGGGGTAGAACGAGACAGCATAGAATTACACGAGCCTGAAATTATAACCAAGTAAAGCCACTGAATAAAAGTTGACATAAATTCTAGAGATGTTTAACATCATTCAGGCAACCAATTTTTTATTATTAATTAGTAAAGTTTAATAATAAATGGAAATACAAAAAGATACTTCAATCCAATACATCTTACAAACAATTTACTTTACAACTAGTAACATGATTATTACACTGATCTATAGAGGGACCCCAGTTGGATCATGCACTTTATTTAACCTTTATTTGGATTATTAGATTGCTATAAGAAACAAAAATTTAAACAGAAACATCAATTAAAGTAAGACAAAAGCCAAACTTAATTGAATGTCTCTCCTTATTGGAATTTACAATATTAATTAATTAACCTATATTGGGTACACGAGTGACAACGTTTTGTGTGTTAACAAAGACACGAACCCTGTCACACCAGTAATCATTGGTCACAATTGATCCTTCTACCACAGTGATAGCCTTCTTCACTGTTGGATTTTCCCTTATCACGATTTCTACTGCTGCATCTCCATCGATGCCCACCAATTCTGGCCACGACCTTTTACCTGCATGCATCCAAATACTAATACCATTAATAATTAATTAACATTTTGAATACTTAATACAAAGAATAAAAATAATAGTATAATAGCATCATAAAGTAGAAGCATATATATAATTGCCTTCGCATCTTGGCCTTTCTTCACCCATGATTTGGTTATCTAATTTTGATGTGCCAAAACATGAAGAGGTGAGATGGTATATATAATAAGAGAGAGAGCTCAATTTCATAGACTTTTCTTGTTGACAAGTCAATTTCATAGACCCATGCTTATCTCTAAAAAAAATTCGTAGACTTTGTTTTTTTTTTCAGACTAGGGTATCCACCGCCGAATACAGTGACTAATCCCATCGCTGGATTGGATTCGTAGGCTTGGTTTGGCATGCAAAAATTATTTTTTTTAAAAGCAAATAAATGAAAACAAATATATATCCAATTAATACCATTAATTAATTAACATTTGATTAAAAGTGCAATTATTTAGTTTTTGTTTGTGCTGTTTTTCAATCAAAATAACTTATACGATATATACTTGTTATTCGTATTACTCATTATATTTTATTTATGTTTTTTTTTAAAAACTTCAATGTTGTAACACCCCATTTTCTTTTCCATATTTAATTAATTCAACATAATAGAAATTTTGTGACATGTTTTATGTGCGTTTGCCTTTATAGTTGATATATTTTAGTAAAGTTTATATTTTCTTATTTGAATTATTTGTTTATTTATTTACTAGTTTTATAAAATATTCGTTATGATTTGGTGTCGTTTTATTATCATTATTTTTTTACTAGGTCAGTGTTATTAGATATTAAACATATTTTGATATAATTATTAATACTGATATTATTATTTTGATATAACAATATATTATATATTATATATTAACATGTAAGAATAGGAATGTATTATAGATTTGTGGTCACTGCAATTTTCGGTTGGAAAAACGGACGTCGTTTTCGGATTCTACGCGTCGAAA
This sequence comes from Astragalus glycyphyllos, assembly GCA_963573325.1. Taxonomy (NCBI): domain Eukaryota; kingdom Viridiplantae; phylum Streptophyta; class Magnoliopsida; order Fabales; family Fabaceae; genus Astragalus; species Astragalus glycyphyllos. Next base: position 8,653,161 of record OY754314.1, on the reverse strand, counting down.
TCTTTGAAAAGCACTGGCCCCTTCTTCGTTTCGATGAAGTTGACGTGAACCCCTTTTTTTGTGAGAGTTTACAGTAACTCATTTTTGTTACTTTGAGCTCTGTTCCGTCTCAAAATTTCTAAAATAACTAGTATTCCAGTAGGTGCTAGAGTTGTTAAGTTGTTGCTATTGTTGTTGTTTTTGGTGATGCTCTGATTGATCTTGTTGTTATACTAAAGTTGTAAAGTGGTTGTTGTTGTTGCTATTTTTAAATAGTACATATAGTAAAGTTGTTAAGTTGTTGTTGTTGATGATGATGATGGCAACGTTAAGTGATTAAGTTGTGGTTGTAATTGTTGGTGATGGTAAGTTGTTAAGTTGTTGTTTTTGATGTTAAGTTGTTAAGTTATTGTTGTTGTTGCTACTGATTTTAAGTTGTTGTTATTGTTGATGTAAAGATGTTATTGTTATTGATGTTCTTGTTATATAGTATTTCATTAGATACTAAATTTGTTAAGTTGTTATTGCTGTTGTTGTTAAATATTTCTCCACTAGATACTAAAGTTGTTAGTATTGTTGTTGTTGCGGTTGTTAGACACCTCATTCGATTAGGTTCATGCATCGTGGTGTCCATATTGTTGTTGTCATTGTTCCTCTTGTTGTGTCAGTAGGGCATTATCGGGCAAGGTATCCCGTTCGGACATGGTATTTCGGTCCTCATACTCCTGTTGTTGTTGGTAGTAGGGCATTATTGGGCAAGATATCCCAGCCGAGCATGGTATCTCAGTCCTATCGTCGTCGCCGTCGTCGTTATTGTTAGTAGGGCAATATCGGGCAAGGTATCCCGTTCGGGCATGGTATCCCGGTCTTATTGTTGTCATTGTTCGTCGGGCAGGGTATCTCGGTCGTGTTGCCATTGAGGTATTACGAACACAGTATTCCGAAACGGGCAAGGTATCCCGGCCTCGTTGTAGATAGGTTCACATGCATATAGTTATGGTTGTCGTGATACATCATTACGCATAACAGTATGTTTAGTTATTGTTAATAATATTTGTTCTCATGCACATTGTAGTATGTGACATTTCTTCACCCATGATTTGGTTATCTACACTTTTGATGTGCCAAAACATGAAGAGGTGAGATGGTATTTATAATAAGAGAGAGAGCTCAATTTCATAGACTTTTCTTGTTGACAAGTCAATTTCATAGACCCATGCTTATCTCTAAAAAAAATTCGTAGACTTGGTTTTTTTTTTCAGACTAGGGTATCCACCGCCGAATACAGTGACTAATCCATCGCTGGATTGGATTCGTAGGCTTGGTTTGGCATGCAAAAATTATTTTTTTAAAAAGCAAATAAATGAAAACAAATATTTATCCAATTAATACCATTAATTAATTAACATTTGATTAAAAGTGCAATTATTTAGTTTTTGTTTGTGCTGTTTTTCAATCAAAATAACTTTTACGATTGTTAGCCTGTAATTTCGACAGGCTAAATTAAATGCAGTCAACAGGGTTTGACTTTGTTTTTTCTCAGAAAAAGGTGTTGGTTTCAACACAGATGAGTTGTATCAAAAGGTAAATTCGACAAAGCCTTAGACTTGACAAGAATTGAAGGGTGATATTTCGACGAGAAGAAGGCTGGGATTTAATAGCAGGTCAAAATCAAATGCTCGCCGTCGAAGTTCTGGCAGTTACCATAGTCGAAGGCTGAAGCAGTTTTCTTTTTTGAATTCTCTGTACAGTTAGTTAGTTTTAGCGTTTTCCCTCCTTGTATAAATAGTAGTTTCTCATTAGAAAAACGGGTCACAAACTCATTACAGAATTCTCACACTCTGACTTCCAACACATTACAGAGAAAACGAGCCAAGAGAAGAATGTATGATCTGTGCACCAACCCTCTTTACAATTACTGCAATTTTAATTTGTTTTCTTCTTTGCTTTTCTGCAATTTTTTCTTTGTTTTATTCTCCCTCATTGAGGAAACTCGACGGTTTCGCGCGAGATCGACGGTTATCTTCTTCTTTTTACTTTTAAACTGCAAGAACACGTACAATTCTGGGAAAAACTTTAACACAAATGGTCTTAGGATTTACTAGTTGATCCTGCAAACAGAAGCAATTTCAAACTAGCGGTGTTTACCAAAATCCAAGGTAAACAAATTGGCACGCCCAGTGGGACATTTGTGCTAATTTTAAAGTTTTTTGTTGAATTCTTAAACTTTGTGATTGTCTGTGCATGCAATTAAGGAGTGGTAAACATCTTCCAGAGATGGCACACTCTAGTACAAGTAATGCTTCTGCATCAAATGCACAAAGTACACAAGAACAAGCATCAATTAGTGACGTTAACGCTGCAAATGTTGCAGGCATAACCGTTGCTATGCCTTCTTCGACAATAATGGGAGTAACCACTATAACTTCTCCCATAATTACTCCTGTGTCAATGATGACCACTGCAGCATAACAAATGTTAATACAATGGCTTCTGTGCCACCAATAGTAGGACCAACGAGTCCTTTGATGGCAAATCCAATGATTGGAAATATGCCATTTTATATGAGTGGAAGGGCTTTACCGTATGGCATGCCAACAGCATTGATGGCAGGCCTTCAGACAAACTCGTCTACATTTGCAGATAATGCAATTACAGGGTATTCTCCTACTCATGGTTCAATAGAGGGCATCTATAGTCGAAATGCCCAAACTAATCTGACTACAACATCTTTGTTTGCATTAAGACAACAAATGGATGATAGCAATCATGATATGGTCAATATGTTAACACAACAAATTGGTACTGTGTTTAATCCTTTGATACAAAACACTAATAATAGTTACCAAATGTTAGCAACACAAATGGGAAGAATTACTGATTTCTTTGGTACTCCACTAGTACATAACCAGCAAATCCCCCAAATCCAAAATGCTTGGACTGTAGAGATACTGGTAGAAAGGCCTAACAATGCAATTCCTATGAATCAGGGAAACCAAGGACAACAACAAATTGTCGAAGAGCCTATGAGGATAGAGGCAATCCCTAAAGTTGTGTTGGTGAATAGAAACCAAAATGCAGACGAAGTGGTCAGACAAGTGCAACAAAACAATTTTGGAGCACAAAACAATCTGGCTAATATGGTCGAAACGATTTTAGCCCAGAATGGCCTTAACTTAGGTTTACATAGGCCTAATTTTGTGTCGCCCTTGTCAGAATACACCTTACAAACAGAGCTACCTAGGGGATGGAAAATTCCCAAGTTCACAAAGTTCGCTGGAGAAACCAGTGAATCTACCGTCGAACACGTGGCTCGTTATTTGACTAAGGCTGGCGATCTAGCACATAATGAGAATTTAAGGATGAAGTACTTTCCAAATTCTCTAACTAAGAATGCCTTCACATGGTTCACTACATTGCCTCCCAATTCAATTTTTAATTGGAGTCAATTGGAAAAGGCCTTCCATGAGCAGTTCTATATGGGTCAATGTTAGATTAGTCTTAAAGAACTGGCTAGCGTTCGACGCAAGGGGGCAGAATCTATTGACGATTATCTCAATAGATTTAGATTACTCAAAGCAAGGTGCTTTACCCAAGCGCCTGAGCACGAGTTAGTCGAAATGGCTGCTGGTGGTCTAGATTATACTATAAGAAAGAAACTAGACACACTACATTTAAGAGATATGGCACAATTGGCTGATAGAGTTCGACAAGTCGAAAGACTCAAAGCCGAAAAAGCCAGAATAGGTAGATTCCAAAGTAAAAAAAGAAAAGGTTGCTTATGTCGAAGCTAATGACAGTGACCAAGAATACGACATATCTTATGAAGATGTCGAAGAAGAGGTTAACATTGCAGAACTAGAACCAGGACCTCCTTATATTTGCAAATTGTTAAAACCTTCTAATGGGAAAAATCCTGGGGAACCTAAGAATGATAAATTTGTCGCAAAAACTTACACTTATGATGTATCGAAATGTGACGAAATATTTGATCTGCTTGTGGCTGATGGTCAAATCTTAGTGCCTAAGGGCCTAAAGATTCCACCATTAGAACAATGACAGAAAAGAGGCTTTTGTAAGTTTCATGGTTTTTAGGTCATAACACTTCCCGTTGTGTCATTTTTAGGGATTTGGTTCAAAATGCTATCAACGAAGGAAGGTTGAAATTCGGTGACAAATCTAAGCCACCAATGAAGATTGATGCTGATCCCTTGCCAACAGTTGATGATTTCTGGTTGAAGTTGATCTCAAAGTGGTTGAGGTCACAGAGGTTGCTGCTGAAAATGCTAAGGTAGCGAAAGCTGTCGACAAGGTTGATGTCGAAATGGTCACTAAGGACTAGTATGGTGAAAAAATGAAGATAGTGTATCCAAGGGCTGAAGAAGAACTGATTGATTTTCTCAATCGCTACAAAATCAACAATACTGAAGTTATGCTTTGTCCTAGGTGCAGTGCTGTCTTCGACAAAGAAGCTGCCAAGAATCTTGAGGGATTTAAGCCTCAACTGAAACGTAAAGGAAAGTGGGTCGACAAAAGGCCAAAGTTCAGTTACAACAACAAAGGAATTTAATACAAAGTCACTTCGACAAGAAATCCTTAAAAAGAACAAATTAAAACTTATGTTCCTCCAGCAAAATCACCTGTCGAGAAATGGGTGCATTCGGGTGGAAAGAGTACTAGATATTACCCAGTATATTATGCTGGAAAGAATGGTAAACAAAGAGAAAGGTAAACAAATACCATCAAAATCTCTTGAAATCGCTAGAAAGCCAGCTACTGAGAGGATATTTCCACCACTTTCAGTGATCAAAGAGGGTCTCAACTTAGACGAAGAAGTGAGCTCATATTTCGCTGATTCTGGGTCAGAATTCGACGTCTTGTGCGGTGTAGTCTCAATCCTCCCAGTTGAGTATGACGTGGTTTCCGAAGTAAACGACGTCGAAGAGGATTTCGACGAAGAAACCACTTACAAACTCATCTGTTACTACGTCCTCAAGAATGGTTGTGTGGAAGAGCAACATGCTGTCTTTGAGAGACCTGATTGTGGGATGAGGAATCATCTCAAACCTTTGTATATCCAAGCAAAGGTGAACAATGTTTGGGGTAAGCAAGATCTTGGTTGATGGTGGCGCTGCTGTGAACCTGATGCCACAACATATGCTGAAGAAGATTAGGAAGTGTGAAACAGATCTGAAAACACACAACGTAATCCTTACCAACTATGAAGGTAAAAGTGGCCACTCTCTTGGAGCCATCGAAGTTGACTTTTCTGTTGGAAGCATTAGAAGGCCAACTATGATTATGGTGATTTCAACCAAGGCAAATTACAACATGCTGTTGGGAAGGGAATGGATCCATGCTGTGGGGGCAATCCCTTCGACAGTTCACCAGAGGCTCATTATTTGGAGAGAAGATGGCCTAGTTGAAAATATTGAGGGTGATCAAAGCTATTTCAAGGCTGAGGTGAATACTATCACCAAGAAAACCTTCGACAAGAAACTGGCGAGCATTGCGCCATGCATTTCCTCTGAACATGGTTATGAAAGCCAAGATAATGTGAGGACCTCAGTGATTCTTGATCCAAACTATGGATTCATTTGGGATAGAGAGGTCATTGACGAAGACAACTACCCACAAGGCTATGTCAAGCCTACAGGGTGGGAAGGACCATGAACAGTTATTTATGGATGAACCCACTGTATGGGATAGAATTACGGCCTATGTGGCCGAAAATAAGCAAAAAGCGGTTTTAGAAGCTGACTTACAACAACAATTAGTTGCTGAAGCCGTTGAAGATAAGAATAAAGACAACATTGTCGAAAACCAGAGGCTTGATTGCGTCTATGATGACGAGCCTTTAGGTTTTGAAAAAGATCCAATGGGTTCAACCAAAAGGATCCAAGCACAAGATCCCTTAGAAGAAGTTGATCTGGGAGATGGCTCCATAAAAAGGCCAACATACATAAGTGCTAAGATTGATCAAGAGTTAAAGGTGCAGATTGGGGGTCTATGAATGGGTTGTAATGCCATTTGGCCTTAAAAATGCTGGGTCAACGTACCAAAGGGCAATGAATTCTATGTTTCATGATTTTACTGAAAAATTTATGCAAGTATACATAGATGACATTGTTATTAAATCTGCCTCAGGAAATGGTCATATAGACCATCTTCGACAATCATTCAAAAGAATGAGAAAATATGGATTGAAAATGAATCCACTTAAATGTGCCTTCTGTGTTCGTGCAGGTGACTTTTTGGGTTTCGTTGTACACAAAAAAGGCATTGAAATCAATCAAAACAAGACGAAAGCAATCTTGGAAACGAAAGCTCCTTCGACCAAAAAAGAATTGCAGTCATTTCTAGGAAAAATCAATTTCCTTAGAAGATTTATCTCAAATCTAAGTGGTAAAACCCAAGTATTTTCGCCATTACTTCGACTGAAGAAGGAAGATGTATTCAAGTGGGATGCAGAACACCAACAAGCTTTCGATGAGATTAAAGCATACTTGATGAAGCCACCAATTTTGTTACCACCAATTAGGAATAAAGTAATGAAATTGTATATAGCAGCTTCAGAATTTTCTATAGGTAGCATGTTAGCTCAGGAAGATGAAAATGGTGTCGAAAGGGCCATTTATTACCTTAGTAGGATTCTAAATGATGCAGAAACTAGGTATCATCCTATAGAAAAATTGTGCTTATGCTTGTATTTCTCTTGTACAAAATTGAAGCAATACATAAAGTCTGTTGATGTGTATGTTTGTTCGCATTATGATATTATTAAACATATGCTGTCGAAACCAATTTTGCATAGTAGAATAGGTAAATGGGCTTTGGCTCTTTCTGAATTCTCTTTGACTTATCAGCCATTAAAAGCAATGAAAGTTCAAACAGTGGCTGACTTCATAGTTGACCATTCAGTGGCCGAAAATACAATAAATTTGGTGGAAACCCAACCTTGGAAGTTATATTTCGAAGGTTCAAGCCACAAAAATGGTGTTGGAATTGGTGTATTGATAATCTCACCAACAAAGATACCAACAAAGTATAAGTTTAAAATGGAAGGGACATGCTCCAATAATGAGGCAGCGTATGAAGCTTTAGTAGCAGGACTTGAGATCTTGTTAGAATTGGGAGCAAAACATGTCGAAATCAAAGGAGATTCAGAACTAATTGTGAAACAGTTAACAAAAGAATACAAATGTATCAAAGAGAACTTAATAATGTATTTTGCCATTGCTAATATGTTGTTAAAGAGATTTGACACTGTTCACATAAAACACGTGCCACGTATGGAAAATCAAGAGGCAAACGATTTGGCACAAATAGCATCAGGATACAAAGTTTCAAAAGAAAAGCTATTAGAGCTAATAGAAATCAAACACAAACAGATTTCGACAGGCTCATCCAATGCCCAATTGTCAACGTCAAAACTTGAGGGGGCAGAGATGTTAAATCTGGTGGAAAATTTTAAAACTTTTGAAAATTTTGAGGTTGAAATTTTTGCCATCGACAATATGCCGAATGATGATTGGCGAAGGCAATTTGTCGAATACTTGGAAAATCCAACAGGAGTGACTGATAGGAAAACCAAGTATAGAGCTTTAAGCTATGTTATTATTGGGAATGAGTTATTTAAAAAGACTCCTGAAGGAGTATTATTGAAATGTCTTAATGAAATTGAGGCATATTTAGCAATTTCCAATACTCATAGTGGAGCTTGTGGATCTCATCAAGCAGGTCACAAAATGAAATGGCTTTTATTTCGACAAGGAGTATATTGGCCAACTATGCCGAAAGATTGCATAGATTTCGCCAAAGGTTGTCAAGAATGCCAAAAACACGCAGGAATACAACATGTGCCTGCAAATGAATTGCATTCAATAGTAAAACCATGGCCTTTTAGGGGTTGGGCTTTAGACTTAATTGGTGAAATCAAACCAACTTCGTCAAAGGGTCACCGTTTTATTTTAGTAGGAATAGATTATTTCACCAAGTGGGTAGAAGCTATTCCTTTAATTAATGTTAATCAAGAGGCAATAATCAATTTTATTCAAAACCATATTTTATATAGGTTTGGAATTCCAGAAACCATTACTACAGACCAAGGTACAGTTTTTATTGGTCAAAAAATGGTGGATTTTGCCTCTGAAACTGGTTTCAAGTTACTGACTTCGACACCATATTATGCTCAAGCTAATGGTCAAGTGGAGGCTGCCAACAAAACTATTATCAATTTGATCAAGAAACACATTGGGCAGAAGCCTAGGAATTGGCATAAAACGCTTGATCAAGTGTTGTGGGCATGTAGAAATTCTCTCAGAGAATCAATCAACACTACTCCTTATAGACTTACATTTGGACATGATGCAGTCTTACCTGTCGAAATTTGTTTACAATCAGTCAGAATTCAAAGATAGTTTGAAATTCCGTCAGATTCCTATTGGGATATGATGTTAGAGGAATTGGTTGATTTAGATGAAAAAAGACTACATGTGTTGGATGTTCTTATAAGGCAAAAAGAAAGAGTGGTTAAAGCCTACAATAAAAAGGTTAAACTGAAAACATTCGCCTTAGGAGATCTAGTGTGGAAAGTTATATTACCCATGGATAAAAAAGATAGAGTCTTGGGTAAATGGTCACCAAATTGGGAAGGACCATTTCGCATTCTACAAGTGTATACTAATGGTGCCTATGAAGTCGAAGAACTTGGCGTTGATGGTCGAATTTTGCAAATAAATGGCAAGTACTTAAAGAAATATAAGCCAATGTTGCAAGAAGTTAAAATAACGCGTGATTAAAATGAGCAAATTGCAAATTTGGCAAGCAAAAAATTTTAATTGCCAACAAAGGCTATTGTTAATTTACAATACTTGGAATTGGAAGTTAAAATTACAAAGTGCCAATCCGAGGAAAAATGGAATCGCAAATTACAAAACGAGTTTGTTTTTCAAGTCTTCGAACAGAGCCTTAGCTTGCTCCAATCTCATTTTGATAAAGTTTTCCTCTTCGACCAACTGGTTGACCCTGGTTTCATGTGCATCGAATTTTTCCAAGAGGCCAAGGCAGTGGGTTGCTTCTTGATTAACTTCAGCCTCTAACATTTCTGAAGTTTTCATGCCCCGCAAGACCGAACATTTCTTCTTTTCTGCTGCTCTGATCAGTGACTCCAACCTGTCAATCTCTTTTTGGTAACCAGCAATTTCAGCATCATATCCCTCTACAGCTTTCAAGTCAGTCTTTGCTTTGGTTTGTAGGGAAGAGATTTTGTCTTGTGAAGCTTCAACGGCAGTCCATGTTTCTAGTTTCATGGCACTCTCCTGCTCTTTGAGCGAAGTATGTTTCTTCTTCTTTTCAAGATCCTTAGTGATTTGTTCCAGAAGAGGTTCAAAAGAAACAAGAAATCCAATGAGACAGGTGCTAGCCATTGGGTTGTTGAGTTTGTGCAGCAGGTCTTTGATTTTAAAGGCAACCATATGGTCCTCTTCGATTGCTTGAAACAGGTCCACCTCAAGGACTCTAGTCCGAAGTTCTTGCAACAGGTTCACTTTAGAGCTTTCAGAGTGCTCTCCCACAAAAGTGGTCTAAGAAATGGATTTCTTTTCACTTGAGGTTTTAGTTTTTAGCAGCAATTGTAAAGCCTCAAGGGGTTTTTTACTCTTGAATTCCTTCCATTCTTCTTCACTCATGGTAATGCCAGTTGAGAGGTTGAGGCCAGTTGAGCAATCTTCCTTAGTGGGGGATTCGTCGACGTGTTCTGCGGTATCATCATTGTTATTATCCTCATTGGATTTTTCAATCTCTTTGTCATTTTCTGCCTCTTCAATGTTTTCCTCTGGTTTTGTTTCTTTTCCTTCGATTTGTTGTTGAGGTTGATTTGGATCATTAACGAGTGGCTGATTCATAATAACATCGTCTTCAGTTGCTTGAACTTGGTTAGATTTTTCGACCAAAAGATCATCACCTTCTGGATTTTGATTCTAGTTGGCATTTTCGACCAATTCTTTGTTTTTCTCTTGTGGCTGGTCTTGGACCTGAATCTCAGTCACTGCTAGATCAGTTCCTCCACGCCCTTGGTCTTCGACCTCTGTCGGTTCTTGCTGTAGAGGGAGATCATCAAGAGTCATTGGAGTACTTTCATCTGCTATGCCAATGAGGTTACTCTCTTCAAACGTTGCTTCGACCAATGGATTATTAGCTAGTGCAGAGATGGTGGAGGTCGAAGTTGGTGTTGTTTGTTTGGTGGAGATTGTGGCAGGTTGATCTTCAAGGTCCTGGGCAAAATGTATAAACAGAGTTATGTAGTTTGTTAACTCAAATTGTTGAATAGAAGTGAGTAGAAGGTACGTTAGTTACCTTTGAAGTGTCTCCTTCGACACGTGAATGCGCGCCAGCAGGCTTTGGGATCTCTCTTTTCTTCCTAAGTTTCTTTGGAACTTTTTCTTGCGGCGCATCATCTTTCCCCGTTTGTTTTTCGATAGTTCCTGTTGGAGGAGATTTGGAGACAACTTTCAATGTCCTTGGTGGGCTTTCATCAGACTGAAAGAATTCAATGCATTTTGTTAGTAAGAGAGCATAGAAGTATACAAGTATTGAAAGGAAGACAAAAGAGTGTTTGAACGTTTCAACCTCTGAATCGTCACTTACAACCATCTGTTTAGTTTTCTTCCTCTTTGGAGGAGTGGCAGTAGCTGAGCTGGTTGATCTCTTCTTGCTCTAAAAGATGGTAAATTTGTTAAGCGTTGAGTCTAGTAATTCAACTTAAAGAGAAAGAATGAAATGTTTACCTCTTGTTTCTTTGATTGTGGTGGTTTCTCTTTCGACAAAGTGTTTGTGTGTTTCTTTGAAACCTTCTTGGTTGTTGTAGTTGTTGTTTCTTCTGATGGAGTAGGTGACAAGGGGATAGCTGCAGACATTTGACAAGTATGTTAGTAGTTTTTTACATGAAAAGAAATATTTTGCTCTAAGAGTCTTTGTATCACCTTCTGCGGTGGCAGATAAAACTCGGACATGTTGAATGTCGAGATGGAGATGTCCATCAAAGGTATCTATGTTACATTTTGTCGGAACTACTTTCTCAGCTGTTTTAGTGGTTAAAAAGTTTTTAAGAGCTGAAAACCCGCCACAATAAACCATGGTGGAAGTGGTGAGTGAAAAGATAAAGCCAATTTACTGGTGAGAAAACTTGGAAATTTAAGTTTATTATGCGCCAAAGCGAAAGCATATCTGTTGGTCACATATGGTGCTGTAGTTGGAATTTTTTCAACAAGTTTCTCTTTTAAAACTTTTGCAGCTTGAGAAACAGTTCGATTAAGATGCGTTGGGTCATTGACAACTTCAAAGTATTTTTGAAAAGCTCGAATTTCCTGTATGTGCATACCTGGTGTCTTGGTCTTCTTTTTCTGCGGACGAGGAAAAGCAGAGATTAGATTTGTCAGCAGTGTGGCTTCTTCAACAGCAGGTAGTTTACTCATAAAGTAATCTCTCCACCACTCAGAAAACGTTTTGGTGCAAGTAAATACACGTACAAACTTAACTGGTGCAAAGATAAAAGGTTTTTTGGCGAAATTGTTGAGGCATTTGCGCCATTCCCTCTCGTTCTTGGGAATTATCATTTCTGTTCTAGACTTAAAGAAAGGACTTGGTCGAATTTGGCATAATCCGAATTGTCGAGTGACAATACTTGGGTGGTATGCATATACTCCAAACAAAGCAGCAGCCTTCCCAGGTGAAATTCTTGCAGAAAGCAGTTTTGGAGTTAAGAAAGCGCCCCAAATTTGGTTACTCTCTTCTTCTTCGACCAACGAGGTTGCAGGAAAATCCCTAGTGAACCAAGCTGGCCCAATAGTCCTTTGGGAAAAGGGAGCCATTGTGTGGGTGAAAGTGTTACAGTCTAAGAACATTCTGAATGCTGAAATGAATAAATCTTCATCAGAAACTCCAATTTGCCTAGGCCTCAAAAGTGCAAGCCTTGTCCCTTCGATGGTTCTATGATCAACAGTTTCAGTATAATCACTTGGGATATACATCTGGAGTTTCGACTCAAAAGTGGCAGTGAGCCACAGTTGGAACAACCAAATTGGTCTAGAGACCAGAAGTGTACCATCAGGTTCGGGAGTCTTCAGTTCATAGGCTCCTAATTGCAAACTTTCATAAAGCGGCCCCAAAAGGAGTTGCCCAAGGTTTACCTCTCGACGCTCATGTAGTTGGATGGCCAAGGGAATGAACATTTTAGCCACTTGGAGCGAAGAGGAGCAGAAGACATAGAATGAAAGCCAGAAAGTGAGGAAGCCGATAGACTCAGTATCAGAAACTTCGTCATTATCTGTGATATGGTGTTCTTCGATATAGCTTTTGAAGGAAGGGCCTTTGAAATCGAATTCATGGTCAGTCCCAGTGGTACTGGGGTCGAAAATTTCCCTTGTTGGTTTGAAGCCTGTGATGGCAGCTACATCCAACAAGGTAGGTGTAAGCATGCCACACTTCAAGTGCAAATGTTGGTGGTGAAATGTTAATTAATTAATTGGATGCATGAGAAATACGAATAACAAGTATATATCCAATTAATACCATTAATTAATTAACATTTGATTAAACGTGCAATTATTTAGTTTTTGTTTGTGCTGTTTTTCAATCAAAATAACTTATACGATTGTTAGCCTGTAATTTCGACAGGCTAAATTAAATGCAGTCAACAGGATTTGACTTTGTTTTTTCACAGAAAAAGGTGTTGGTTTCAACACAGATGAGTTGTATCAGAAGGTAAATTCGACAAAGCCTTAGACTTGACAAGAATTGAAGGGTGATATTTCGACGAGAAGAAGGCTGGGATTCAATAGTAGGTCAAAATCAAGTGCTCGCCGTCGAAGTTCTGGCAGTTACCATAGTCGAAGGCTGAAGCAGTTTTCTTTTTTGAATTCTATGTACAGTTAGTTAGTTTTAGCGTTTTCCCTCCTTGTATAAATAGTAGTTTCTCATAGGAAAAACGGGTCACAAACTCATTAAAGAATTCTCACGCTCTAACTTCCAACACATTACAGAGAAAACGAGCCAAGAGAAGAATGTATGATCTGTGCACCAACCCTCTTTACAATTAATGCAATTTTAATTTGTTTTCTTCTTTGCTTTTCTGCAATTTTTTCTTTGTTTTATTCTCCCTTATTGAGGAAACTCGACGGTTTCGCGCGAGTTCGATGGTTATCTTCTTCTTTGTACTTTTAAACTGCAAGAACACGTATAATTCTGGGAAAAACTTTAACACAAATGGTCTTAGGATTTACTAGTTGATCCTGCAAACAGAAGCAATTTCAAACTAGCGGTGTTTACCAAAATCCAAGGTAAACAACAATATATACTTGTTATTCGTATTACTATTCATTATTTTATTATTTTGTTACTTATCACGCTTCATCTTCTTCCTCAATGAGCCAAACATAATAGTTGTTACTAAACCCTTAAGTCTACTTCTCTGATTTCGTTCTCTCACTCTAGACCATGGTTTGGTCCCAAATTTCACCACCCAACTCAACTCTAGTCTCTTTTTCATCAATCGAAGCACCATTCATAGTGTAACAAAACCCTAGGCGAACTCAAAATCCAGTTTTTTGGTCACTACAGTTTTCGGTTGGAAAAACAGATGTCGTTTTCGGATTCTACGCATCGAAATCTTTGGAAAGCACTGGCCCCTTCTTCGTTTCGATGAAGTTGATGTCAGACCCTTTTTTTTGTGAGAGTTTATAGTAACTCATTTTTGTTACTTTGAACTCTGTTCCGTCTCAAAATTTCTAAAATAACTACTATTCCAGTAGGTGCTAGAGTTGTTAAGTTGTTGCTATTGTTGTTGTTTTTGGTGATGTTCTGATTGATCTTGTTGTTATACTAAAGTTGTAAAGTGGTTGTTGTTGTTGCTATTTTTAAATAGTACATATAGTAAAGTTGTTAAGTTGTTGTTGTTGATGATGATGATGATGATGGCAACATTAAGTGATTAAGTTATGGTTGTTGTTGCTGGTGATGGTAAGTTGTTAAGTTGTTGTTTTTGATGTTAAGTTGTTGTTGTTGCTATTAATTTTAAGTTGTTGTTATTGTGGATGTAAAGATGTTATTGTTGTTGATGTTCTTGTTAAATAGTATTTCATTAGATACTAAATTTGTTAAGTTGTTATTGTTGTTGTTGTTAAATAGTTCTCCACTAGATACTAAATTTGTTAGTATTGTTGTTGTTGCGGTTGTTAGACACCTCATTTGATAAGGTTCATGCATCGTGGAGTCCATATTGTTGTTGTCATTGTTCCTGTTGTTGTGTCAGTAGGGCATTATCTGGTTCGGACATAGTATTTCGGTCCTCATACTCCTGTTGTTGTTGGTAGTAGGGCATTATTGGGCAATGTATCCCGTTCGAGCATGGTATCTCGGTCCTGCAGTTGTTGTTGTTAATAGGGCATTATCGAGCAAGGTATCCCGTCCGGGCATGGTATCTCGGTCCTATCATCGTCGTCGTTGTTGTTAGTAGGGAAATATCGGGAAAGGTATCCCATTCAGACAAGGTATCCCGTTCGGGCATGGTATCCCGGTCCTATTGTTGTCATTGTTAGTTGGGCATGGTATCTCGGTCGTGTTGTCATTGAGGTATTACGGACACAGTATTCCGAAACGGGCAAGGTATCCCGGCCTCATTGTAGATTGGTTCACATGCATATAGTTATGGTTGTCGTGATACATCATTACGCATAATAGTATGTTTAGTTACTGTTAATAATATTTGTTCTCATGCATATTGTAGTATGTGATACTTAGTTGTTTTTATTCAAGTTGTTGTTATAAGGTGCTTTGCTCGTTTGTCTTTCTTACTGTAAGTGCTACTTGAGTGTATGACGACTAACCCCTTTGTTGTGACTAGCAAATTTGTTTTGTATTGAATGTGTTAAGCAATTTGATTTTGTACCATTTAAGGATTCAAAAAATTCTGTATAGGACATAGGTGGACCAAAAACTCGACAAAAAAACTGTATAAACAAAAACAACATATTGTCTGCGGTTTTTTTTAAATAAGACGTCTGAGTTTTAAAATATATGTACCAAGTATCTGAGTTACTGAAAATAGGGGGACCAAAACTATACTTTAGCCAAACTTATTTTTCTGAACACAAGGAATTGGTAAAGAATGTTGTCTTGGAAAATGCTCCTAAAAACTATCAATTGATTTCCCTAAAAATCAAAAGACATTGCTCAAGCTCCTACATTAGAAAATAATGTTATTACAAGTGTCGTTGTAAATGAATTATTTGCTATTCTAGTGATGAAGCCCTAGCATATCAAATAAGGAGCAATTTTTTTGGTATGAACCGGGTATCCTCTCCGCGCAATTGCAGACACTAATCTCTTGAGCCGGGTTGGACCAAAATGGGCAGCGAAGCTCTCTTGCAAAGCTCTCTTTCAAGAGATTTAACATTGCTGCATGGCCAAGGCTAGATTCGAACCCAAGACCTTGGTTAAGCTGAAAGAGACCCCTACCATCTCATCTAAGTGATGTTGGGTAACTAAGGAGCAAATAGTCGTTGCTTTGCGTTATGTTAAATAAAAATGATTGTATGTGAAGCATTTTCTTAGCATTGTTTGTGTTTAAGATAATGCTGCTTTATCATTGAAAATGCTTTATCATTGAAAATGGCAATTTTTGTTAACAAAGCAGCACGTGAGGGAAATTTAATGGTCATTAGAAGTTTGATCTTAAGGGAGAATTCATCTTCCTTTTATGGACATTGTTTTGTTGATTAATTACACTTTAGTTGATGGATATTGCACTACAACAGATTTGGGGATGGGCAGCGTTTTTTTTTAGCCATGGGCAGCGTTTCTGAGCGCTGCTAAATTTGGCGCTGGTGATTCCTCCCTAAAAATGGGCAGCATTTGAGAAGCGCTGCTCATTAATAGCCATAGGCAGCGTTTGAAGGGAGAAGCGCTGCTCATTCACCTAGCGCGTTTAGCAATGGGCAGCGTTTGATAAGGGAAAGCCCACCAAGCGCTGCTCATTCACCTAGCGCATATAGCAATGGGCAGCGCTTGGTAAAGGGAAGTGCTGCCCATTGCTAAACATGCTAGGTGAATGAGCAGCGCTTCTCTCACCAAGCGCTGCTCATTCACCTAGCACGTTTAGCAATGGGCAGCGCTTTCTTCTGCCAAACGCTGCCTATTGCTAAAGACGCTAGGTGAATGAGCAGCGCTTCTCCCTGCAAGCGCTGCCCATTGTATAATTTTTATTTTTCCTTTTTTTCTGTTTTTATGTATTTTCCTTTTTACATTTGATAATTTCCTGGTCATATACAGCCAATTAATACCAATCCAATCCATTATATACTAACAACATATATATAAACTAGTTATATATCCAAATGCACCAATATGTTCACAAACCAAAACAAACTAGCTAACAAGTTATTATGTATCCAAAACTTAGCAACTTACAATATTAACAAATTAATATGTATCCAAATCAAACTCTCTAACAATATGTATCCAAAACTAGCAAGCTACTTACAATATGTATCTAAATTAGAACAAGTTAGCAACTTATGCGTCCATTGCTCAGATGCGTCCTCCAATGGGCAGCGTTTGGAAAGGGAGCGCTGCCCATTGCTCAGATGCGTCCTCCAATGGGCAGCGTTTGGCAAGGGAGCGCTGCCCATTGCTCACATGCGTCTTCCAGCCCATTGCTCATATGCGTCCTCCAATAGGCAGCGTTTGGCAAGGGAACGCTGCCCATCGTTTCGGGTTTTTCTCTTTGGCTAGCGCTTTTTTAATAAACGCTGCTCAAGGTAGCAACTTTTTTTCGCACTTCTGGCCTAGTGTTGCCAAATATCACATTAAAGTTGTCTCTCTTTTTAATTTAGTCTCTACTTTAGAAATGTTGTTGGTGATATTTCAAACGATATGAGACTTTTCGTGAAAAATAAATAGAAAATGCTAGAGATGCATTGAGAAAATGTGAGATGCCTAGTGGGTAAGGTATGAATTAATTAAGAAACTAGTCGATCGTAAGCGAGCTGCTGATACTAATTGGAGTTCTCATTATGCAAGTTTGGCCAATTTTATACTGATGTATCTTATTATTTGTTATGTTTTTGAAATTATAAAAGAAAAAAGAAATTGATATCAAAAAGTTAATGCCAGTGGTCTTCTATGTTTGTTAAAGGGTTACATTGCATTTGACGAAAATTGTCATGGTTATTTCAAATAACTTGTCACATTGGAGTGGAAAGATCAAGACATTATCATTGCTATAAACTTGGTTAGCATCACAAAGTAGATGTTACGAACAATGAGGGATAAACAAATGGGAATCTTATACTTTGTTGTACCGAAATTGTTTATCTCTTATGGCTTTTTTTATGCCTTTTTTTTATGGAGGCAAAAGAAAGTTTGATTGACTATAGATAGCTAAGTAAAATATCTTTACATTGTAGGGGAAATTCATCTGCCACTGTGCACATATATGTTAATTAACTTATGTATGCATTTGTGATTTAGTTAAGGTCAAACAACAAAAACTTAAACGTTCTTTAATTGGCAAGATAAACATAGAAATATGTTTTATTACATAAATCAACATATATTTATTACTAAGGGCCCGTTTGGATTAGCTTATTTTTGAGCTTCAAAAAAACAACTTATGGAGATAAATAAGTTTTTATGTTGATTCATAATTTCTCACTAACAAATGTTATATCTCCATAAGTTATTTTTCCATAAACGATCTTGACAAACTTATGAATAATACAAAAAAACTTATTTATTTGCATAAGTTGTTTTGCATAAGCTCAAAATAAGCTCTACCCAAACTGGCCATAAATCGGTTTAGCTCTCGTTCTCTTTGGCCAATGAGGGTTGACTCAGTTGGTAAGGAGTTGGTTCATTCCCCACATGCAAGGGCGTGGGTTCAACTCCCGCTACCAGCGTGAGGACCCCTTTGGTGGGTGATCTGTAAGTACCTCTGTAAGCGCTCAAAGAGCCTTGAGGCCTGCTCTGACCCTGGTGAGCCCTCGGAGCCCAACTCACCTAAATTTTTTGTAAAAAAAAAAAGCTCTCGTTCTCTTTGATGAATTCCTTGATCCTTCACTAGTTTTGGTGAAACACGTTCATTTATGTTGTGTTCTTTTTGTTCGTTTTCATTTGTATGCTTTCATCCACGTTTTGTCTATCATCCCCAACCATTATAGTAAGATAATTGATGTATTATACGAACTTAACTTGTACAAATTGTAAAAATAGCCTAATAAAAACTAGGGTGAAATATGTTTTTGGTCCCAATAAAATTTGGGTTTTTTTGTTTTTAATCCCTTAAAAAAATTTCACCAACTTTTTTTGAGATAATTTTCACCAATTTTGGTCCATGTAAAATTTGGTTTTTTTGCTTTTAGTGCCGCATGACTTTAATAACACTTCATGACTTTTAATAGTGTTTTTTGACCTTTTATAAGCATTATTAAAAGTCTTGAAACACTATTAAAAGTCATGAGGGACTAAAAGCAAAAAACTCAAATTTTATAGAGATACCAAAAGTTGGTGAATTTTTTTTTTGAGAGACTAAAAGACCAAAAAAAAACCTTAAATTTTATAGGGACTACAAGTATATATAACTCTAAAAACTACACAGAGGGTGTGGTGATAGTAAAAAGCGATGGCTTTTTTCCTATTTCGACATTTTGCCCCGTACTATAAAGTTTTTTGAACCCTTGATATATTAATAATATTTGTTGGATCCTTTGGATTTTAAATCAAGATAGGCTTAAATTTCATTTTGGTCCATGCAAATATAACGAATATCTATTTTGGTCCCTGTAAATTTTTCTTTTTTTTAAAATAGCCCTTGGAAAATTTAAAATTATTCATTTTGGTCCCCAAAGTCATTTTAAAGCTAATGATTCACAATGACCAAAATGAATAGTTTTATATTTTGCAAGGACTATTTTAAAATAAAAACTTTTTGGAAGGACTAAAGTGACACTACAACAGATATTGAAAAAAAAGGCGCTAAAATAGGCAGCGTTTATGCTAGAAGCGCTGCTTTTGGCTAAAACACGGAGCAATGGGCAGCGCGTATGAAGCAAGCGCTGCTTTTGGGAAGGACACGCTGCGCAATAGGCAGCGCCTATGCAGCAAGCGCTGCCTTTTGGGTTAGACGCGCTGCGCAATAGGCAGCGCCTATGCAGCAAGCGCTGCTTTTTGGGTTAGATGCGTTCTCAATGGCCAGCGCTTATTAGTGAAGCGCTGCCTATTGGTGTGTTTTTTTTTTTCATTTTTTCCCTCTCAACACATACATTTTTTCCCTCTCAACACATACATTTTCTCTCTCCTCAACACACTAACACTCTCTCAAGCTCTCTTCCTCCTCCTCCTCCTCCTCCTCCTCCTCCATTGGCCTCAAACGGACACACACTCCTCTCAAGCTCTCATCTTTGTCCTCTCAAGCTCTCATTTTCGTTCTCTCAAGCTCTCATTTTCGTGGCTCTCTCCCATTTTCGTTTTCCCAAAGGACATCTCTTCCACACTTCTCCATTTCTTCTCCATTTTCGTGTAAGGTGATTTCTTCCCCATTTTCGTTTCTCTTTCACAAAGTTTACACTAGTGGAAAAAACGCCTTTTGAATCGGTTATTTGGCACATTTGGAATCGGTTATTGGCCGATTCATGTGCTGCCGATTCTAAAAGTTGGGACCTTTTTGAATCGGGTAAATAACCGATTCAAAATGTATCATTTTAAATCGGTTATTTAAACAACCGATTTGTAATGTCCCTTTTTTTAAAAAAAATATTTTTTAATTCATACCTATTAACCAAATTGCAATGCAAACTGATTTCCATAAAGCAGCAACTCATAATAATTCAATAATTCATAAATTTACTTCTATTGAACTTAAAAGTGCTACAAGCACAAAATTCCAACAATTCATTAAACTTGAAAGTTATAAAAGTTTCTTAAGGAAAAATTTTAGAAACATACATAACTCCATTAGTGAGAAACATAAACTCACTAGTCTCGGAATTTTAGATGCTACACATCATGGTTGGTTGTTAGACAAATCCCAAAGCTTTACATGTGACAAAAGCAGTCAAAGGAAAAGAATTCAAATGTAACATGGAGTTAGTAGCTAAAAGAATGCTAGTAATTCTTTTATCAAAAGAGCTAATAAAAAAAATGCTAGTATGTTTTATCAGAGGAACGAAGGAAAAAACTAAGGTTAGTATATAGGCATTAGAAATAACCATAACACACCACAAAAGAGTGCTCATTGTGTGGATCCTATGCCAAGCTCTCGACATCAGCTGTGACTGACCACATATAGCCAGAATGTGATGTAAAAAAGCAGAACCAGAGAACAAAGGAAAATGTGAAAGGGAAACCAAGGGAACAAACACACATAAACAAACAGAACTCAACCAAGGGACAAGACAAACTAATACAAATGAAAGTCATGAAATAGAGGAATCAAACCCAACTTGAGGGCAAGATGAAATCAGCTTCTTATTTGCTGATTCCTCTGCATCAAGCTGGCAGAACAGGAAAAGAGCATATCAAAAAGACATAAATGTTTTTGAAAAAACATAAATCATTATCAATGGAATAGAATATATTCAAACGTATCATAAATTTTTTTGATGTAAATCCAGAATATAGCAATATCAAAAATATTCATCTATAATGAACGAGAAATATACATATGACTAGTATAATATGGTCTCTTGTTATGGTATTAAAATGAAGTACAACTAGTGCAAGTAGAGAGTACTACTCATATTTGGCACATAGACAACATCCTCACCCTTTCGGTTTTGGCAAAACTTTGTTCCTTTGCTCTGCTGATGCAGAGAACAGAATCGGGAAACTAAAGCCAATTCTTCTGCAAACAAAATTTCAAACCACAAAACTTCAGCCAAAGATGGCAGCAACAAAGACCATTGCTGCTAGCAAGTAGTTGTGAAGCAATTTAATATCTAGAAAATACAAAATACTGATTGCAGACAGCTAGCAAACAGATAAATTTACAGCATGTCATATGGAATGTTAGACAACATGACACATGGAATGTAGCAACCTGGATTAATTTTACTTGCATTCCAAAATCCAAAGGAAAAATAAATAATAAAATTTTGCAACAAACCTCTCTACAAAATATGGAGTAATATTATCTCCAACAACAGCATATGCAAGTGCCAAGTCTCCAAGTTTCAACTCCAAACCAGGAGCAGTTGCCTACAGCAACCATTAGAATTCATATATAGTAGTTAATCACATAACCCATAACCAGATCAAAAACCAACTAAATAAGAATGAAGAGGAAGTTAATATCATTAAAAACCTCAAGTGCTACTGAAGACCGTGACTTCTCCTTTATGGCTATTAAATTCATACCTCCACCATCAGAATGATCAATAGCAGCATAAGCACTAATAAAAATAGACGCCATAAATGAGCTACAGGTGAGACCTTTCAAGTTGTGTTAATAGTGGCTTCTTAGAATCCAATGTTGACAATATTTGAGAACTAACTACCAATTTTCCAATAGACACTACCATGTTGTAAATTACCTGCAAGAGTCAGACTTCAATTGCAGGTGTTATAGCAATAGCTGGTGCCATTCGCTGTAACCTTTTATGCATAACATTCATATCCAGCGCATACCTAACACATATAATAATTAGATTGATAAATGAACAACTAATTTCCAAAGCATTGATTTCATTCAGAGCCTACCTAGTGGGAAGGCTATTGAAGTGAAGACAAAGGTCAGTCACATGAAGAAATAAACTATGCCTTGCAACATTTAGATCCAAAATTCCTATCACAGTCAATAAACGCACAAAACGCACAGAAGCGAGAACACACACACAAAAGCAAGAATGAAATGCCAATGTCGCTGCCGTCCATGTCGACATCACTGGAGAACACAAACGGAGCGAACGAAAGCGAGAAAGTCCATAAAAAACGAGAACAAGAGAACAGAAGAGAAGAAGAATTGTCTGTAACTACAAACATGTGCCAAAGAAGAGAAGAAGAATTGTCTGTAACTACAAACATGTGCCAAAGAAGAGAAGCTGACTTACATGGTGGTTTGGAGATCGAGATCGAAGAAGATGGAATCGATGGATGAGTTTGAGAGAGCAAAGCTTGTGAGAGACAAGCTGGATCCGTGAGAGAGCGAGAGAACACGGCGTGAGATACTGAGAGAGATTTGTGAGAGGGAAGAGATGCGTGAGAGTGCAGAGAGATGTGTGAGTGAGAGCGATGGGGGAAACTGAAAGGGGGATTTGGAGCTAGGGCTTAAGAGGGATGAGAGAAACGTGTGAGAGGGAAACTGAAAAATAAGGGATTGTGAGAAAAGTTAGTAATGAAACAAACATTAATAATCGGTTGTTTACAAAACTAATTCTGAATGTACATATTACGAATCAGGTGTTTAAACAACCGATTCCAAATGTCTAAAAAATCTCCCACATCACCATTTAATTACAAAATTGCCACCGCGTCCACTTTTGGAGTCGGTTATCCAAACAACCGATTCCAAATAGTGCTTTTTAAAGCTGATTTTACACTAGTGTTAGTGTTACTACATGTTGCTCTAGTTATTTTAATGGCATTGGAACATTAGGTTAGATGATTTAAAGGTTATGGTTGATGATTGGTTCTTTAAAATGGTGTTTCTAAACTTTGGGGGAAATGTAGTCTTAGAGTTTGTTGAAATGCCCAAATGAAATGCTTGTTAATTTAATTTGATGTAGGCTTAGTGTTTGTTGAAATGCCCAAATGAAATGGTTGTAAATTTAATTTGATGTAGGCTTAGTGTTTGTTGAGATGTCCAATGCTTGTTAATTTAATGTTGCTTTCGGTTAAGGGATTTTATAAACTTGAATATTTAGGATTGCATGTTGTTTTATTAATTTTAATGGCATTGGAACTTTATGTTAGATGATCAAAGTTGATGCTTATTGATTGGTTTATTGAAAGGGCGAAGTGTTTGTCTTATTTTGTTAATGTCACAAAAATTGATTGTATTTTTGTCTTCCATATTTGTATGATGGTTCTTTAATTAGTAATTTAATTAATGAATTGTTTATAGAAATTGAAAATACTTCCTTCGAGTTCGTGTTGGTTCGTAAGTTCGTGTTTGTTCGCTTCATTTGCTAGTGCGTGGTTCGCATTCGTTGGAGTTCATCGTTGCTTCCACTTGTTCAGGTACTTTTGTTGTTTTCTTGTATTTATTATATGAAGAATGACAATATGGAAGACATCAAAGTCTTTGATTTCTTTAGTTTAAAATAGTTGAATGTATTAGCTTCAAAAAAATTGTTCGTTTTGTGTGTTTGTCACCTATAATAGGTTTTTAAGTTATCTTATCAGGAATTTATTATAAATAAATACTAGGAAATTATGGATAGAGAGTGGATGTCTGCCAATCGTCTGTCCAAGGAATATGTTGCTGGAGTGGATTATTTTGTGAAGTGTGCTGTTGAACGTTTAGGGACTTCTAGTAACATGAAGTGTCCTTGTTTGAGTTGTTGTTATGTAAAATCAGTTAATGCAGAGGAGTTGGCAGGACATTTAAAGGGTTACGGAATAGATCAAAGTTACACTTGTTGGACAATGCATGGTGAGGAAAGAGGTGAATCTTCAAATATGGGTAATAGTACTGAGAGATGTGCACCGGTTGACACCGAAAGACCTACATTTGAAGGGGGCGAATTTGAAGAGATGGCAAAGGCTGTTGAAGACGATCTTAATGATTGTCCTCAAATGTTTGAGAAATTGATAACGGATGCGGAGACACCGTTGTATTCAGGTTGTACTGAATTCACAAAACTATTGGCTGTGATAAAGTTGTATAACTTGAAAACTTGCCACGGATGGACGGATAAGAGCTTTACGGAATTACTCGCACTGTTGAAAGAAATGTTGCCGAAGGACAATGTGCTCCCTTCTCGGACGTATGATGCAAAACGAATGTTAGGGTCCATTGGGATGAACTATGAGAAGATACATGCTTGTCCCAATGATTGCATTTTATTTCGGAATGAACATGCCTCGTTAAAGTCGTGTCCTAAATGTAATGCATCGCGATATAAAAAGAAAGAATCTGCTCCACCTTCGTTTTTTGACATAATGATTCATCTAATAGTTCATCTGATTAGAGAGACACAATTGTGTGGCCCATGTTACATGAGATGGATGTATCCGTTTGAGCGTTACATGAAGATATTAAAAGGTTATGTGAAAAATCGATCACGACCCGAGGGTTGTATTGTTGAGCGCTACATAGTTGAAGAAGCTATTGAGTTCTGTACCGGCTATCTATCTAGTCTTGAATATTCTGTGGGACTGCCAAGGTCTCGTCACTTAGGAAGCATTAGTAAAGGGATGTCAGGAACAAAAATAGTGATGGTATCAAGGAAAGAACTAGATGACGCACACTTATATGTTTTGCACAATGATACTGAGGTTGATTCATATGTTTCCAAGCACATGGACATACTTAAGAGTGATCACCCATATAAGACTCAAGTTTGGTTAACAAAAGAACATAATCGGAGTTTCATAGTGTGGCTAAAAGAGCACATTGATTTCGAATTTGCTATGAACCCTTCCTCGATTTCAGAAAGATTGAGATGGTTAGCTAAAGGTCCAAATATGCAAGTTTTCTCTTACACCAGCTATCTAATGAATGGGTACACGTTCTATACAAAAAACCATGATGATCAAAGTAAAATGCAAAATAGCGGGGTGACTCTTGTAGCTCAAGCTTTGCATACATCAAGTGCCAAAGACAGAAATCCCATATATGCGAATATGTCATACTTCGGGGTCATTGAACACATATGGGAGTTGGTTTACAACATGTTTCGGGAGCCTGTGTTCCAATGTAAGTGGGTTGACAATAATAGTGGTTTACAGATTGATGAGTCGGGGTTCTTGCGGGTGAATTTCAATAAGTTAGAATATAAAGATGAGCCTTTTATTTTGGCATCCCAAGCTCAACAAGTGTTTTATGTCACTGATCCAGTTGATACAAATTGGTCCATTGTTTTATTGACAAATAAAAATTTGGTGAATGACATTGAGGATCAAGCAACCGATGATGATGGTATTGAGGACGACCCTTTCTTTGGGACATCACTACCAATTGTAGGTGAAAGTACTCCTATAGAGGATTTTGTGTATGTTAGAAACGATCATAGTGATGGGATTACGATTCGTCAAAAACAAAATACTAAGACGCGAATTGCAAATACAATTATATCCAAGAAAAGGAAAAGGTAATTTAGACTTACATCATATGCTTTTTATCTATTTCCAAGTAGTTATTTGACATAGTTTTCATCTTCTTGTCTGTTTATTTATTTTGGATAGATAAATATAACAATAACAATGATTATGTTTTATTGCAGGTTAGATGGCGGATCATAGTGATCATCACAGTGATCATGACAGCGATCATCAGTGTGATGTTGAAAAGTATATCTGAAAGCAGGCTCCTCGTGGAATGACGGTCAAAAAAGATATCATCAATCGAGTAAATAAAGGAAAAGGAAAAGTACCAGTAAGTTACTAATTACTAATTACTAATTAACTTATTAATTCAACACTTAGTTTTAATTGTTTGTTAACTAATTTACTAATGACATAATGTAGGTGTTGTGGAATATTAAGGGCCAGCCAATTGGGGATAATCGCGCAGATTTGGTTACCTTCCTCGGTAGTAAGGTAAAACAAATGATACCAATTACAATCAGTACTTGGAGTGAGAAAAGTGTTGTTTTGAGTAAACACAAAGAGGAGTTTTGGTTAACAATACAGGTATATAATTTTACATCTCTTTAGTAATCTTATTTAATAAATTTGTAACCATATATATTTATATCATTTTCATTGATTATGTGTTAGCAAGGCAATATCTACTAGCAAGAAAGTGTCTCGGTCCGGCCGTTCAACACAAGTTTCTCAGCCTGCCCCTCAAAAAGTGACTCGGCACTCTCCTCCTCCAATAGTTACTCAGCCCGCCCCTCCTCGAAAAGTGACTCGGTCCACCCTTGCTCCAAAAGTGACTCAGCCCGCCCCTCCAAAAGTGACTCAGCCAGCCCCTCCTCCAATAGTGTGTCAACCCTCCGCCTCTTCCATTGATGATTCTAGGATTATTTTGTATACCGAAATGCATGCACAATTCAAGATGGATGATGAAACCCCGCTTGTATTGGAGATGGATGACAACATTTTTGGAAATCCAGATCAACTATTGATAATCCCAAAACAGGATATTAATGATTTATGTCAGATGAATTGGGCAACCAGTGTTTGTATTAGAGCATATATCAGGTACGTATGTAATTTATTATTTAACATCATTGAGTTTATTTTATTATATCGTTAATTTAATTTATATATACATATACCTCTAATTGTAGGTGCTTGTATCATAACATTTTGGTCCCTTCGGAGCGGACACAGAGATATGTGTTCTTGTGTCCGGATAGTACACACCTCCGTAATGTCAGGGAGGATCTGTCTAATTATAACGACCTTATGGAACAAAACAAGACAGATGTTACAAATTATATCACTCGACGCTTATCGGATGCTCAACATAGAGGCGTCGATACCATGTTTTTGGCACCGTGTCTTGTAGGGTGAGAGATTTAATTTATTCTTATATAACATGCATTTTTTAAATACTAGTCAATTACTTATTCAAAGTTTTATTTTGTAGGGATCATTGGATTTTGCTTGCAATAAATCCTAAGACAGATACAGTGTACTACATTGATTCTGTGCATGGTCATTTCAACACCCACCCAGACTTGGTTGTCATATTTAATAGGTGTGTGTATTTCGATCACTCTGCATATTTCTTTGTTTTAGTTGTTAACTATATGTATTTTTAATAATATAGTTATATCCAATTGTGTTCAGTTGTTTGAAGGAATATTGGGGATTGGAACAATCACAGACAAAATGGGTGCCATGGTAAGTTTGTAATCAATCTTCTCATATATTTATTTACATTATTGTTGTCAAAATAATGTATTAAATTAAATTTAACAATTAACTAATCTTTTGTTTTGTAGTGTCCGAAACAACCAAATAACAATGATTGTGGGTATTACGTAATGAGATTTATGAAGGAAATTATTACCCACAATCAAATGGTTATCCCCAGACAGGTATCTTTACAGAACTCTTTTTTATTTTGATTTAACCATATATTTCAATTCTAATTTTATTTAATTATATAATTTCAGTATTTTTCCGATTGTCGGTGGAAGACATACTCTACTGCACAGATTGATGAGCTTAGAGGAGAGTGGTGCCATTATGTCTCGCAATTCTTTTGATTTTAGATAGATTGTAATGTTGTAAATTGTTAGAGTTTTATTGATTAGATACATGCATATGAATTGGTTCATGCATATGTAAGTTGCTAACTTGTTTTAATATAGATACATATTGTAAGTAGCTTGCTAATTTTGGATACATGCATATGAATTGGTTCATGCATATGTAAGTTGCTAACTTGTTTTAATTTAGATACATATTGTAAGTATCTTGCTAGTTTTGGATACATATTGTTAGAGAGTTTGATTTGGATACATATTAATTTGTTAATATTGTAAGTTGCTAAGTTTTGGATACATATAATAACTTGTTAGCTAGTTTGTTTTGGTTTGTGATCATATTGGTGCATTGGGATATATAACTAGTTTATATATATATATATATATATATATATATATGTTGTTAGTATATAATGGATTGGATTGGTATTAATTGGCTGTATATGACTAGGAAATTATCAAATGTAAAAAGGAAAATACAAAAAAACAAGAAAAAAAGGAAAAAAAAAATTAAACAATGGGCAGCGCTTGGTGTGAGAAGCGCTGCCCATTCACCTAGTGCGTATAGCAATGGGCAGCGCTTGGTAAAGGGAAGCGCTGCCCATTGCTAAACGTGCTAGTTGAATGAGCAGCGCTTGGTGGGAGAAGCGCTGCTCATTCACCAGCAATGGGCAGCGCTTTCCTTTACCAAGCGCTGCCCATTGCTATACGCGCTAGGTGAATGGGCAGCGCTTCTCCCACAAGCGCTGCTCATTCACCTTGCGCGTTTAGAAATGGGCAGCGCTTCCCCTTACCAAACGCTGCCCATTGCTAAACGCGCTAGGTGAATGAGCAGCGCTTCTCCCTTCAAACGCTGCCTATGGCTATTAATGAGAAGCGCTTCTCAAACGCTGCCTATTTTTGGGGAGGAATCACCAGCGCCAAATTTAGCAGCACCCAGAAACGCTGCCCATGGCTAAAAAAAAACGCTGCCCATCCCCAAATCTGTTGTAGTGTGAACAATTCTAAATTTTACAAGGGCTAAATTCTTTAAAAAAATGATATATAAGGCATATATATATATAACTTTTGTTTCATTATGGGGTTTTATCTGGTTGGTTACAACATTGAAAGTGTAGTCTAGCTTTTAAGGGAAATTTTCTTTTTAGTTGTTGTATTTTAACGTTGGGATCTTTGTCACTATTGGGGTAGAACGAGACAACAGAGAATTACACGAGCCTGAAATTATAATTAAGTATAACCAAGTAAAGCCACTGAATAAAAGTTGACATAATTTTTTTTTATAAGCAAAAAATTATATTAAAGGGGGTGCAAACGGGCACCCCAACCGTTACAAATACAAGGGACCTCATTAAAACCTCCTAGGGCCAAAACCACATGGGAATTGAAGAGGTGTTTAACATCATTAGGCAACCAATTTTTTATTATTTGTAAAATATAAAAATAAATGGAAATACAAAGAGATACTTCAATCCAGTACAACTTACAAATAGATCTAGCAAACGATTTACTTTACAGCTAGTAACATGATTATTACACTGATCTATAGAGGCACCCCAGTTGGATCCTGCACTTTATTTAACCTTTATTTGGATTATTAGATTTCCATAAGAAACACAAACTTAAACAGAAACATCAATTAAAGTAAGACAAAAGCCAAACTTAATTGAATGTCTCTCCTTATTGAAATTTGGAATATTAATTAATTAACCAATATTGGGTACGCGAGTGACAACGTTTTGTGTGTTAACAAAGACACGAACCCTGTCACACCTGAAATCAGTGGTCACAAATGATCCTTCTGCCACAGTGTTAGCCTTCACTCTTGGATTTTCCCTCATCACGGTTTGTACTGCTGCATCTCCATTGGTGCCCACCAATTCTGGCCACGAGCTTTTACCTGCATGCATCCAATTAATACCATTAATTAAGTAATTAATTAACATTTTGAATACTTAATAAAAAGAATAATAATAATAATAATATAATAGCATCATAAAGTAGAAGCATATAATTGCCTTTGCAACTTGACATTTCTTCACCCAATTTGGTTATCTACTTTTGATGTGTGCCAAAACATGAAGAAGCGAGATGGTATTTATAATGAAAGAGAGCTCAATTTCATAGACTTTTCTGGTTGAGAAGTCAATTTTATAGACTTGGTGCTTATCTCTAAAAAAATTTCATAGACTTGGTTTGGCATGCAAAAATAATTTTTTTAAAAAGAAAATAAATGAAAACAAATAGCCGGCTAGCTAGCCTAGGTTTTTTATTTGAATGAGAAGAATAAATCATTTACTTGTGCAAATGGACATCGTTATAACCAACACTCCTAGCACACTCCTAGCCCAGTGGTTCGGGCTCCCTCTGGGACGTAGTGGAGGTCGATCCGGTTTGCTCCCGGGTTCGATTCCCGCCCACATCAAATAGGTGTTGACCAGCGAAATGGTTAAGAGCCTCAAGTAGCGAGCGCAGATTAGTCCTTCGTTGAAAGTGTTGGGACACTGCGTGGGTAGCCAGCAATGGTCCGAACCAAAAAAAAATGGACATCGTTATGGGAGAAAACTTTACGTGCAATTCTTTAGTTTTTGTTTGTGCTGTTTTTCAATCAAAATAACTTATACGATATATACTTGTTATTGGGCAACGACTTAGCTTACTAAGTAATTTGCTTAGTTTTCCTTAATAAATTTGTTACGGTCATTGGATATTTCTTTAATAAATTTTAATCTAATTGACAATGTTTAACGAGGGCATCTTAATTTGTTGTTATTGTATTACTCGTTATCTTTTATTTATGTCTTTTTTTTAAACTTCACATGTGTTGAAAATAACACAAATACCTATAGAATAACACTTAAGTTTTCTCCATAATTATATTATTGTAGTAGTTACAAACACATTAGTCCGAGAAATTTTGTTTCCCTTAAATAATGTCTTGGAGTTCAATGCTTGTGGATTATATAGAAAAATGAGTTTAATTGTTATACACCGTTGGTGTAAAATTTCTTTACGCTAACAATCAATCACAATTCACCATATAAATAACTTTCAATGTTGTAGGAAGAAGATTAAACTATTTTTAGTAATATAGCAAATTATGATTTGTTGACAATGTAAAGTATCTACACTGACAATGTATATATTAATTCTTAAAAAAAATATGTGTTGAGACTGGAGAGAGTTTAATTTCTTATATATGGTCCCCTCGTATTTAAGATCCAAATGTGACTTTTGGATGTGAGAAGTATAGAACAAAAAGATAAATAAATAAATAAATATGATTCCATTTATTTTATCCTTACCCAAATAAATATATGCTTGTTTGGTATACGTTCCTAGTCGGCAATGTTGAGGTGGGTGGGATTGGGTGAGAAACGGAGGACAAAAAGAAAAGTCATTTTTTGGACGGCATAATCGTATGACATTTAAGGTCCATAGGTTTATAAAGTCATGAATTTTGCTTTGAAATTTGGTCATATATAAGCCAGGCAATACACCACCATATTTTGCATGTCTTATATAAAAAAACTTCTTACTTTTCAGCCAGCTTAAACACGGTGAAAAAAGGTGAAACGTAGCTATAAGATTAAGTCATGCGCATGAAGTTGTAAAATCGGACAAAAGAGACGAAGTCCCAAAGATTTAGTTTGAAGAACCATTTACATCGAAATGAAAGCACCAACTAAGCCGTTGATGTGGATTGAAAGTAATTATTTTAGACTTAGACACGAAGTTAGTAATCAGTGTGTACTTGTTTTACATGCAGCAGTTAATTTTAGTTTCTTCTATAAATACTAGTTACTTCGATGTAATTAGAGTTAGACACTTGATAATTGTCTCACATATCTCACACAGAGAGAAGATTAATGGACAGAGTCACTTTCCAAACTTTGACATTTCGTTGTAATTTTATTTTGTGATTAAGTTTGTCTTCTTGCAATTTATATGTTACCCACGATTTAAATATTACATTTATTTTCTCGGTCAATTTACTTTCTTGCATTTTGAAGTTAACTACACTTCTTTTACTTTTAAAGAAAAACCACATCTCTGATTGTTCTTCCTTAAATCGCTTTCCAATTTCCCTCACACAAGCCACCAATTGATCTTTCATGATGATTCCAATGAGAATCTTCAGCCCATAGACCGAGTTGAGCCTCATGTGATTCACCGATGCGCAAGTAAGCTTTGGCCTCGTTGGGGGTTAGAGTTGGATCCTTGTCACTCTTATTGGAACAACCATTAGTTTTAGGCGAGATTACAATTTAACTAGTTTCGATATTCTACAACTCGCTCGATTTCCTCGTATTTATTTTTTGTCTGATGATTTAGATAGATATAGCCAAATTTCGACACCAAACCCACTATCTCCTAAATACATCAAATATTATATAAAATTCCTCATTTTATTTAAATAATAACAAAATGACATCAAATGATATTAAATTACATCACATCAAAGTAGTAAGAGAGTAATATTATAGAGAATAAAATATTAAATTACGGCTTTAAATATTTAATATAATGGAAATTTTATAAATTTATTGCAAGTCCAAACAATCTCATCTCTCCCCTATTTAATTCCAAGTCCAAGTCCATACAATCTCCAAACATTCCCCTAAAATATTACGTTCCTTTCTTTTCTTTGTATTTTAATCAAGAATAATACTTTTTTTTTGACAAGAATAAAGAATAATACATATAACGTACTCTCCTTTCCATGAGACATATATTAGTTTGATATTGATAATTTCGTTTTTTCCTTTATACTTATTTGATAACCTTGTAAAACATTTATATATTATCTTTTAAGAGTTAAATTATAATAAAAGGGGAAATGCAAAACAAAAAAAATCAGGGGTAAAGTGACTGATTTAATAAATATGTTGGAAAATGTAACTACACTCACCGATAGATTGTGAGTATAGTTTCATTGATCTATATAGTACTAGACTAGGTATGGGAAACCGGGCTTTGCCCGCCGGGCCGACCCATTAGCCCACCAAAAAATGGCAGGTTGGGTTGGTGATTTCACCCCGCCAACCCATTGTAGCTCGCCAACTCGGCGGGCCAATGACGAGTCGGGTGGGCTTGCCCGCCAACTTTAATTTTTCTTATTTTTTTTTACTATTCCCCCTTGTTTTTAACTATTTATAAGTATTTTTTAATATTTTTTTGACGGGTTGTAACGGGTCAACCCACCAACCCTCCATTTTTACCTTGTTTTTTGCAGGGATGGGCCCGCCTATTTTAAGTCCAAAAAGTATGCATTAAATATATTTTTTATTTACTAATTTTAATAGAAGGTAGGCTCAACTTCTCAACCCACTATCCTTTGGCGGGCCGCCCGCCCCACCAACTTTTTGGCGGACTGGCCCGCTTTGCTATCAATACACCAACAATATGTGCGTTGTCTCTTAATAGAAAAAAATAAAGAAGCCTGCAGCAATTATGTAATAGTTTGTTAAATAAACCTCGCAAAAGTTTGTTAAATAAACCTCGCAAAACTAGATTTCTAAATAAATTCCTGAATTAAAAATATAAATTCTTGAATTAAATTTTTCTTAATTGGATAACCAAACTTTTAAATAAATTGTAATTCGATCCTTATATTTTAATCAAGTTCCTACACTTTTAATGAATTTATTATTAAGTCCCAAGACTTTTAGTTCAAGGAACGATTCAAAATTTATCAAATAATTTAGTGACCTATGTAGTAATTAAACCTTGAATTTACAAGTAGGTTATGAGTTTTATAGTATAGTCTAAAGATTTCCACCATAGTTATATTTTAGCTAGTTTGGATTTGCATTAGGAACCCAACTATGTATAGCAAAACTGAAAATCATTCTTATCTGGTTTTCAGTTCGACACATCTGCAAACCCAATTTCTGCATTCAAACTGAGTTTGAAATGGAATTTATGAGAGAATTGCTTTTAGAAACTCAGTTTGCAAAATAAAGTTGGTTCAAATATGTTTGCAAACTTTAATCCAAACATGAACTAATTAGGTGGCTAGCCCTCTCACAATTTCGTTTGAAGGGAAATTTAAAACAATTTATACAAGATATGTGCATTCCTATATTATCAAACCTGAGTACCTAAAGAAGATAGTGACTTTAAAACAAATGAGCCATCTGAATCCTGTAAAACTCGGTCCCTTAACAGCAACATTTCCACCTTGTACAAGAAACCTTAAATGTACAAGAAGGACAAGAAAAGCAACGGAACCAATAGCAACTCCAACAACTAGCACTTGATTTGGGAGTCACCTCAGATGCCGGTTTAGATCGGCAGCAATACCAGCAACTGGCGAATGAACTGCTACTTCCCTCAGACTCTCTTTCTCTCAAACTGCAACAATTCCAAACAGATTAAAATCAATTTGTTTGTACATGGGTGAATGGTTTTAAGTTTTTCAACTTGATGCCTATATATGTTACATGGGTAAAGACAAGAAAACATACATAGGGGAGGCATGACCACTGCTTTTTGTATGGCAACAGTTGCAACAGCAGCAGAACACCAAGCCACAACATGAACACTTGCAGCTTGGCCATCCAAAGCAGCAATTGGACCATGTATGGCAGCAGCAGTTGGACCTTGTATGGCACAAATTGGGCCAGTTAGGGTGGCATGACGCCCAGCTACAATTACAACAGAAGCAAAATGGCCTTGAAGTTGAACGCTTCTTTCTGCAATGCACAAAGGGGATATTTCTCAATGATTAGATATAAGTTAAGAGATTTTAATCTTATATATCTATATACATGAATGTCCTTGTAAGTTACCATACTCAGAAGATTGCAAAGACCTAATTCAAAAGACATATAAGCATCAACACAGGGACATATGCATATTTGCTTCTTCAATTGGTTCATATATATTAATTACATTGTATTGGTATACAGGATAAATAGTGTATACGGATCAAAGAATGACATTGACATGTCTCAAAAGAAAAAAGGATAAAACGGACTCACAATGGAACAAAAGTGTGAGCGACAGTTCTGCCCTCATGAGAAACGGAAACACTCGATGCACTGGTCTTTGACGACGACTTGCAGCTTTTAGCTTGATGCAATGACGACTTGTAGCTTTCAGCTTGATGCAATGACAACTTGTAGCTTTCAGCTTGATGCAATGACGACTTGCAGCTTTCAGCTTGATGCAATGTTTTTATTTTGTTTTGATCTTCACTGAGCTTTTGTTCTAACTTGGAAGGTTCATCTGATGTTTCTGTTGTTGGCAGGTTCTCTACTTCGACATCGACACTTTCTCTGGCAATGTCTATTTCCTCTATTGTAACTGATGGGATTCTGTTAAGCATATCCAATTCATCCGATTTGTTCAACTCCTCTGACGTGGTTAATTCAGCAAACTTAAAGGTGTCTCTGGAAAAACTATTCTGCCCTATCTGAAGGCTAAATAATGACTCATTAGAAGCAATACTCCAATCCAATGGATTACCATTTCTTTCAAAGACTGAAGCTGGAATCCTGGAAGAATCATATCTTCCAGATCGATCCATTACTTGCATAGGAGGGCTCATGATTGGCGACATACCCCCCTTTTGTTTGTAGGTCGGAGTGTAAACTTGGTATGCTGATATGGGAAGTGGAGGTCTGCTGTCAACTTCAGATTTGGAAGAGCTGTCAATACTAGAAGCATTGTTTCTCCTAGATTTTGATGCAGGTGCAGATGCATCAGGTGCAATGAGCTT
Organism: Astragalus glycyphyllos; assembly: GCA_963573325.1. Lineage (NCBI taxonomy): Eukaryota > Viridiplantae > Streptophyta > Magnoliopsida > Fabales > Fabaceae > Astragalus > Astragalus glycyphyllos. Next base: position 8,618,079 of record OY754314.1, on the reverse strand, counting down.
CAATGCAGCAATTGGAAAGAAATCATCTGATGATGATTCCGACAAAGAGGAAGATCTCGAACTTCCACTTGACAAAGATGAACTTTTAGTGACATTGACATGTGTGTCAGGGCAATTACTTTCACTTGTATTGATGACATGTATTTGCCCTTCTGAACCACTACTGCTTCCGCTTCCACTTCCACTTCTATTAACTACCTTAGGGTTTGGAATTTTACTACTTCGGCTGGCATTGCTAGTTTCTGAATATACTTTTACCTGCTTGCCTTTTTTGCTTTCATCAAATGTCTTTGAATACATTTGAACACTTGCCGTTTCCCTTCAATCACCCTGCATTAGTTTTTCAATACTCAGAACTTTATCCACATTTTTAGTGTCAGGAAATTGAAATGTAAAATCATGAGTTAAGGACCTAAAGTTTTTATTTAAAGAACAAAAGAAAGAAGAAAATTAGGAAATAAAGAGGAGTGTTTCAGGATTGTGAAATCATACAGGCTCCACAAATAATCAAATCAAATGAAAGACAAATGAACTCTAAATCAAATAAAACACTGAGAATCTGGAATCCCATTTTAGGACCAACTCTTCGCTAAGAAAACACAAAGAACCATAAATAAACATCTGTTTGGAAATGAAAGAATAACATTACAGACAATAGTATGACATTTTTAATCACATTTTATTTATGTTTAGAAAGATCTTATAGTTTTCTCAATTTAGAATGAAAAAATAAACCTTCCCCTCATCTCAAAAACTCCCTTCCAAACATACCCAAACCCTAAGTTTATGCAAATTCCAAAGGTACAAAGCCAAATCCTCAATCTCATTCCAGAACCTATTTCAACAAGAACAAAATAATCTCATCAAATCAAATCGTTTATTATCCCCTAAATTAACCTTCTTTCGCTCACGTTGCTAATCATGCCCAGAATGAAACATGTTCATATCTATTCCCAACAACAACGCGCATAGATATAAAATAACGCTAAAACAATAGGAAAAAATAGGTGAATAAATTGCAAAAAAAAAAAAACAAATTCAACACAACATTTCAACAATTGTTAGTCAAAAACAAAGTAAAAAATAGGAGTTTATTGATTGGATATAGAAGGTACCTGAACATCACAAGATTGCAAAAACAAGCTTCATTTCTGGGGCATTGACGATTGCAGTAAACAAACGATGATCTGTTGAATAGGAAACGAGGTGGGCGTAAAAAAGAAGCGGAATTGGGGTTCATAGAGAAAACGAAGCGAAAAGGGAAATTAGGGTTTTGTGGGAAATGAGATGGCGAGAAGAGTTGCGACATTATCGGAGAATTTCCATTCCATTCTGTGAATATCTATTTGTGCAGTTCGCGCCAAATCACTACTAACAGATCTCATCTCATCTCATTAACTTAACGGTTAAAGGTCGTTTCTGTCACCAACTTTTCAAATGTGAGATTATCAACAACAAAAACTTCTTCCTGTCAAAAGATAAAAAGCTTTTCAAATGTGGAAATAAATTATACTGTCCAAAAAAAGTTGAAAATAAAGAGGGTTTAATGAGTGAGTGTAATTGTAAATTAGTTTTATATGGACTTTTAAATGAAAAATGGTGTTTCTAGAGCGAGAGAGTAAATCAAATCTCTATCGGTGAGTCACTAAAACTGACTATTAGATATTGCTTAAAATTCTATGAGTGGCTAAGATTGATCAACGTGTATTAAATCTCACAATCGTTGGCCATATTCAATGGTTCACCAATGAAGAATTTGATTTTCTCATTCACCTTGAAACACCCTTAAATGATTATTGACAAATTTAGATGTTGGAGTGCTACATCACCCAACAAATATTATTTAAAGGTGTGTTTGGATGAAAAAAAATTTGGGTAATGTAATTTTTGGAAGGAATTAAAATATATTGCCTTAAAATTTTAAGCTAAAATATTTTAGTTACCCAAAAAATACTTTATTGAAACACACTTTTAAATAAACACTTTTTGATACAACACGAATTATAAGAAATGATGACATATTCACTTTGATTTTAGTTCATGCATTTGTACGATATGTTTTTTGTGCAATTTGAACGTTGGGAATAAAATTCGAATTCGGTACACTCATCTTAGTATTACTCTCCGTAACAATTTGTCCAAGTGATAAAAATATTAATTTTATTTTCATAATAACATTTTACATTTCTAAGCAATAGAAGAACTTTATTCTAGTTTTTTTTTCGTCTAAGGGGTCTTTGACCCCGCTTCGAGGTCTTGGGGAAAGAGGCCCAGAATAAAGGGTCTAACTACAATTTGTTCTTGTTTTACATAAAACTAGTACTATACCCTTGCATCCGCACGACTGATACTGTTTTGGTTATAATGTGCTATGAATCCATAAAACATTGAAATTCGGAAAATGTAATAAAATTTTATTTCAAGATGCTTAAAAAAATTGTGTTGCAGAAAGTTAAAAAAATCACTAATGTCTTCAAATTTAAAAAAAAAAGAGTAAAAATTAGAAAGAAAAAAACTGAGATGAAAATAAGATAAAAGAATAGACAGATGAAGAAAAAGAAGATATATTTAAAGTGAATCCAGCGACATTGCAACCACCGCGATTGCCTCACCCCGTGGTCGCCCTCGTACCTACCACTATGCCCTAAAAAGTTCAAGTTGCACAAAGTTAAAAAAAAGTTAGTACCTTTTTCAAATTTTAAAAAATAGAGTAAAAATCAGGAAAAAAGAAAATGAGATGAAAATAAGATAACGGAATATACAAATGAGATGAAGAAGATACAATTAAAGTGAATTCAACGACGTTGCAACTACCGCAATCATCGTGCTCCATAGCCGCCCCTCTTCGCCGCTCCCCTTAGCTGTCCCTCAAACCCAACCTTATTTTTCTCAACAAAATTAAATACTAGTAATACTAAGTAAAATGGATGTAGTGAGAACTAATTTTGCTAAGATTGTAGCCAACTTCCAGATATCTGAGTCCTTCAAAATTAGACTTGATTGAAGTGGTTAAGAAATTGAGATTAACGGGAGAAGATGAAATTGACTTAATTATAAAGTTTTCTCTTAATCAACAATATGAGAAGTTCTTTTGGGAGTTTGAAAAATGTCATTTGTGAGAAGGATTATGAGAATGTATCAATGATTGAGTAATTGAAGATGATATTTAGATGGATAAATTAGCAAGATACATTTATGATTTTTAAACTAGTTTGGAGGATATGTATCAACAAACTTATATTTTTGATGTTATTAACAATATATTCTTTTTTGGTTTATGTTTGTGAAACCTTTTGGTTTGTGTATTTATCATACATGTATTTATATGCATTTCAATAGTTTATTTTGAACTAGCCCCATAACCCGTGCGATGCACGGGGTTGGCCAAATTTCCTAGTCTAAATAAGTAATAAATTCTTTACGCATTTATTAGTAAACCTCTTTATAACCATTCATGATCGGTTTTTTTTTAGTTGTCCAGAGCTCGTCCACTGCAGGAATCGAACTCGGGAGCACTAAGTCGACCCGGTGTCACAGGGTAGCTTATGCCAGTGGACCAATGGTGTTGGTTTGTAAAATATATAGCCAAATAATTGTGGATAAAAGTTAAATTATAACTATGAAATTAAATAAGAAGATTATAAAATTTAGAAAGAATATTGAGAAAAACGTTGAAATTAAACATCCATAGATAATGGGAAGAAAATGTCTAAAACTTTTAATAAAATAATCTATATTTATCAAATGTAAGTATAAAAACGTAACCCATAATTAGATAGAAAAGAAGACAACACAATTAAAAACCAAAACACATGGGTATCACGCATGGTTGAATTGATAAAATAGGAGCAGTTATATAAAGTTGAAAAAAAATGATGGAGGTTATATTATAAATGTGGTTGAAGTTCCCATTGAAAGAGGATAAAAATTTAAACACTCCATTGGTCCGAAGTGACCAAAATAAAGAAGACAACACAAATAGAAAGTGAAACATGTGGGCATCGTGTAGGGTTAGATGAAAACCACCAATAAAATAGAATCACCTATAGAAAGTTGAAAGAGGGTGATTGGGGGATCTATTGTAAACGTGGCTGAAGTTCACGTAAATAAAAAATAAATTAAAACTATAAATTAAATAAAAATATTATAAAATTTAAAAGAAACATTAACCAAGACATTGAAATTCACCATCCATAGATAATAAGAAAATAAACGTAAAGAATATTAATAACAACAAAGACATTGAAATTGAACATCCATAGATAATTAGAATAAAAAATTTTAAAAACTTTAATAACGTTATCTATATTCATCAAATGTAAATATAATAACTTAACACATAATTAAAGAAAAAAGAAGACATAACAATTAGAAAGCGAAATACGTACGTATAGGTATCATGCAGAGTTCGATTTAAAACCACTAATAAAATAGAAGTACATATACAAAGTTGAAATTATTTTTGAAGAAAAAAGTTCGCATATTTGAATAATTAATATTTTTTCTGATGCTAAAGTACCAAAAAAAAACTATTTAGTATTGCACTACGCTACATATTTTGTCACGAAATTTTTTCCACCAAACGGGTTATTGAGGAATGAGCTTTGTGTATCCGAAGATGTAAAAAAAATTGAACCCTAAAGTACCTCAAAACAAATTGCTTAGCACCACATTTTACGTATTTTTGTCACATATTTTTTTCGTCAAATAGGTTTTTGAGGAACAAACATCGCCTATTTGAACATCTAAAATTTGTTTTGAATCCTAAAGTACCCAAAAAATGGCTTCACACTTTACCTATTTTGTCACAAAAAGCTATTTTTTATCAAACCAGTTATTGAGGAAAAACTTCGGATATTTGAACAACTAAATTTTTTCTGAATCCTAAAGTACCTCAACACACACTGGTTAACATCGTACATTACGATCAAGTACACCAAAACACACTGTTTAACATCTTATTTTAGTATTTTGTCATGAAATTAAATCTTTTTTCATCGAAAAACAAAATTCGCATATTTAAACATCTAAATTTTTTCGAGACCGTAAAGTATCCGTTAAAATATTGAAAAGGAAAAAATGGAAAACACTAAAATGTAAAAGAAAACAAAACAAAAAAAAACTAAAATTAAAAAAAAAGTGTGGCTTTTCCCGCGGCAGTGACAAGCGGCTTACATTTTAAAGATGATTTCAAAATTTAATTTTATAACGAGAATATATTAAAATTATAAATAAAGTTTTACGATACAAATAAAATAAAATAATTTAATTATCTAAAAAGTTTGCTCGGCGTATTTTTTACGATGCAATCAAACATTGAACAGTGCAAAAGGTGTTAGAGTCGATTTCACTTTGTTATTGTCCAATACGTATGTATATCAAAAAAGAGTACCACACAAAATAGCTTGTCTTGTACATCGACCACCAAATATTTATACATTAAATGTACAATACCGTCATGTCTTGTGCTGTCTAGTCATTTTTGTGAATAACTCTAAGTTTGGGTGTAAGTGGTTAGTGCCCGGGTTCGATCCCTGACAATGGAACAAATTGGAGTCAGACTTTACTTACTTTCCGGCCAAACTCCAGATTATTTAGGGGCCCTTTCCCCTAGACACCGGAGCGTGGTCAAAGACCTCTAGACCAAAAAGTCATTTTTGCGAATCAAACTCACACTTGGGGGCTGTTTGGTGGTTCAAATAGGATAACGATAACATGATATGATATGAAACAGGATAACGATATTATGATATGATAGAGACAAGATAACGTTATCATATCATGTGTTTGATATGCAACACCTGATTAGATATACTCCCTCCGGTCCACTTTATAAGAGAAAAAACACTTTTTAGGTTCATTCAATAAATGATGTATATAGTATATAATATAGACTAAATACATCATTTATTGAATGAACCTAAAAAGTATTTTTTCTCTTATAAAGTGGACCGGAGGTAGTACGTTATAAGATAATATGTATTATTCCCTTTTAAGATCCAAAGATAACATATTTTAGATAAGCTAATAAGTAATTATATGGTATATATTATATGCTAATGACAAAACTACCATTGTGACAACTATATTTCATTTATTTAAAAATTAAATTAATTTTCTACTTATATACGTTTTTAATAATAAATTTATTTTTCATCACTTATTTTAATTTTTTAAATTCCAATAAATTTTTTAACTTCTACATTATAAAAAAGACAAAATTACTATTATCATAAAATGATACATTATTTTTTAAATTAAGTACTAATATTTTTAATTGAACATCAAAATTTGTCTTTATTTTTTTTTGACAAGGCATTTGTCTTTATTTTTGTTTTTAATATATATTTATTTTTAATAGATTTCATATTTTAAAAAATATTTTAGAAGAGTAAATGAAAGGGCAGTTTTCCTTTAGGATCGGCGAGGACGACTGGACGCCCTAAAAAACACGTGAAATGACTACAATGCCCCTGTTATAAATCAACTATTAAATTAATACATGATTTGCGGAATATTTACTAAACTAATAGTGTGTCTCGGCGGCTAAGTCTTCTTCCTGTCGCTGAAAGAATCCATGTTAAACACTCAACTTGAGCCTTTTTCCTGTTTTGTCTTTGTGCCAAAATGTTAGGAAGAGCTTTTTTTTCCCGATAAGCAATATATATATATATATATATATATATATATATATATATTTGAAGTATAAATTTTATTCATATTCGGAACAAGTAAATTTAAAATTATCGTTTTATAAACAACTTCAATAAAGTCTCTATGTGAAATAAAATTTACATTTTAGTCTCTTAATTTTTTTGGTTACCGTGTTATTGGTGTGTAGTATTTACCAACTTTTCCAATAACTAATCTACGACGGAGAATCTGACTGGCCAGATGTACACGTCAGTCATTTAATTTTGTTAATTTGTAGTTATACACTTATATATTTTAATTGTATTTGGTTTCTATGTCTCTATTTATGAGTTTCTAACTTTTCATTTCTCTTTCATTAACGACTCAGCCGGACTTTTTACTCAAGATTCGCTATTGAGTAAATGGATAGATTATTATCTTATCCTATCGGTTTCTAACTCTACTCAAGCTCAGGAGAAAGTTTTAATGAGAGAAACATAATAGGATGAATCACAATCTTAATATCATATCTCTCTGACTTAACAAAAATTGGACCGACATGATTATCATATCATGATGGCTAAATACCACTTTTGGTCCTTTATCTTTGCTCTAAGTTTCACTTTGGTCCTTTATCTTTTTTTTTTGGTTTGTTTGGTCCTTTATCTTTCATTTTCGTTTCATTTTGGTCCCTGCCGTCAGTTTAAGCTAACGGATGCCACACTGGCAGTTAACTGCTGACGTGGCGTCTTAAATTCATTAAATGACGTGGCAAAATTAATTGAGGTGGCAAAAAAATTATTTTTTAATTCTAAATCTAATTACACATATGCATGTGTTATTTTTAAATTAAAACAAAACAGAAAAACAAAATTAAATCAAAACAGAAAATCTGAAAAAGAAAAGCTGAAGAAAAACAAAACTATAAAACGAAATTAAATCAAGAAAAACGAAAATCAAGGAAGTCGTAGCGATTGGTTGAAGAGAACAACAAATCTAGAAACTATATGTGAAGAACAAATCTGGAAAATCCTTAAACAAATTTTTTCGTTTTAGAAGAACAGAATTAGAAACTTAATCGAATGTTTTCGATTGATGACAAAAGAACAGATTGTTATGGATCCAAATGAGGAGAAGGAATACAATATGACTCAAGTCAGGCCCAAGAGAAACAAAGTCAAGCCCAAATACTTGAATGATTATGAAACCCGTTAGAATTACTCTATTTAGTATTTACTGCTTTACTTTTTACCTCATGATGTAAGAAGGATCTAGTGAATCCATTGTCCTTTTCAATTCTTATCCTTTGGTATGACTCATAGGAGATCTTTCTAGATTTGTGTGAGTCACCATATGACAACTGTAATAGTACACTTGAGGGTACTATATTACCATTGAAAGGGAATGAATAATACAAGCGGTAAATTGAAGTTTATTTTTCTTTGTTAGGAGGTGCTCCCCTCGAAGGAGATTGTTAAATTTCTTTGTGCTTGGTTAGACCTTTCACTGGTGCTTTCATTATGGCTACTCTTCCTCCCTCACCCACACTTGAAGAAATGCTTCAACAGATTCTCAATAATCAACAAACATTTCAACAAAATCTGACCACCTTGTCCACCGAAGTTCTTCAACTTCGCACACGCTCCGCCATTCCCACCACCATACTTCCGCCGCCAGATCCGCTACTTCAACAGCCATTCTCCACGACTTCAATCAAGCTCGAGATTCCCCGTTTTGACGGAATAGATCCTTTAGGGTGGATTTTCAAAATCACCCAATTCTTCGATTTTCACCACATTGCAGAAGATCAACGCTTGCGTCTCGCTTCCTTCTACCCTGTTACTATAGCAGGAAATTCTGTCCTAAGCTTCTTACTGCATCCACTTATGTGAGAGAGCTATGTGCAATCACCTCTGTTGTGAAGAAGTGGAGAACCTACTTATTGGGCCGTAAATTTACTATCAACACTGATCAAAGAAGTCTCAGAGAGTTAATGACTCAAGTGATCCAGACCCTTGAGCAACAATACTACTTGGCCAAGCTATTGGGATTTTCATACACCATCCAGTACAAACCAGGCACTCAGAATCGTGTGGCTGATGCTCTTTCTCGCATCCAAGGTGAACAGCCTCAGGCCATGGTGTTATCAGTTCCTCACTTTGATTTTCTGTCTAAATTCAAGGAAGAAGTGAACTCTGCAGTTGATTATTAGACATTGAAGGCCAATGTGCAGCAAGACTCGAACAACTTTCCTCATTTCACTGAAAAATGACTTGCTCTTTTTTAAAGATAAGTTATTTATTCCTTCTAGCTCCAAATTCAAGAAAATTTTGTTGGAAGAGTTTCATGCTTCTACTATTGGTGGCCACAGTGGTGTCCAAAAGACTTATGGAAGACTCAAAGAAAATGTGTTTTGGCACAACATGCAACAGGATGTTGCTGAGTTTATTAAAACATGCATAGTTTGTCAACAAACTAAGATTCCTGCTCAGTTACCATATGGGCTATTGCAGCCATTGCCTGTCCCTTCATCTATCTGGGAAGATATATCAATGGACTTTATTATTGGGCTGCCTTCATTCCAAAGCAACACGGTTATTTATGTGGTGGTTGATAGATTCTCTAAAGCAGCCCATTTTGGGATACTGCCAACAAATTTCACTGCTTCTCAAGTTGCAACTTTGTTTTTTGAGATGGTTTGCAAGCATCATGGAATGCCTAGGAGTATTGTCTCTGATAGAGACCCTATTTTTCTGAGTAAGTTCTGGCAGCAGCTGTTTCGTATCAGTGGTACTACCTTGAGGATGTCTTTAGCTTACCATCCTCAGAGTGATGGTCAAACTGAAGTGGTTAACAACACTCTTCAACAATATTTGAGATGTTTTGTTCATAATCAACCCAAGCAATGGGGTAAGTTCCTGCAACTTGCTGAATGGCACTGCAACACATCTGTGCACACTACTACTGGTCTCTCTCCTTTCCATATTGTCTATGGGAAACCACCTCCTTCACTTCCACAATATATTGCTGGCACATCTTCAGTGGAAGCTTTGGACACCACACTCAAGAACAGAGAAGATATGATAAAATTGTTGTGCAAGAAGTTGTTGAAAGCCCAAGAAACTATGAAAATGTATGCTGACAGGCACAGAATGGAGCACACTTTCAAGGAAGGTGACCTGGTTCTGGTTAAGTTAAGGCCTCACAGGCAGAATTCTGTGGTGGGCAACCGCAACAAGAAGCTCTCTAAACGCTTTTTTGGACCCTATGCTATTGTGAAGAAGATTGGTTCTGTGGCCTTTGAGTTAAAACTACCTGAAACAAGCAAGATTCACCCAGTTTTTCACTGCTCTCAGTTGAAACCGTATTTTGGGCCTGCTTCCACTTCTTCTGATCTATTTGATGCTGAAATTCCTGCTTCTGCACAAACCAAACCAGTAGCGTCCTGGATTGGAAACACAGTCCGAATTCTCCCACTAAAATTCTTGTGCAATGGTCTGATTCCTTCCCTGAAGATGCTACGTGGGAGGTCTTAGATACTATCATCCAGCAGTTTCCTGAGCTACACCTTGAGGACAAGGTGTTTCAAGAAGAGGAAGAGAGTGTTATGGATCCAAATGAGGAGAAGGAATACAATATGACTCAAGTTAGGCCCAAGAGAAACAAAGTCAAGCCCAAATACTTGAAGGATTATGATACCCGTTAGAATTACTCTATTTAGTATTTACTGCTTTACTTTTTACCTCATGATGTAAGAAGGATCTAGTGAATCCATTGTCATTTAATGAATTTTAGACGCCACGTCATTTAATGAATTTTAGACGCCACGTTAGCAATTAACTGCCAGCGTGGCGTCCGTTAGCTTAAACTGACGGCAGGGACCAAAATGAAACGAAAATAAAAGATAAAGGACCAAAAGTCCAAAACGAACCAAAAAAAAGATAAATAACCGAAGCAAAACTTAAAGCAAAGATAAATGACTAAAAGTTGTATTTAGCCTATCATGATTATCAAATGCCCCAAAAGGCCTTAGTAAAACTATCAATATCGAACTTAAAAAAAAATACACGTCATAGTGATTCGTGGAACCACCGAATAATAATATCGGCAGTCGAAAATCTTCAAGGTTTATGTTCTCAGAGAAGGGAAAGGGAAATCCTTTGACCTTTCGGTGCAGTATAATCTTAACCCCCTTCCACCTATCCAACTTCTTCTACTCAAGCGCATGCCAACCTATTCAGGTAACTACACCGAAATTTTACTATCTTTTGCTCTTTTTTACTTTCTTTTTTTGGGGTTTCATTTTTCCCTTCATTATTGTCTTGTTTTCCATATTTCTTTTTATAGAAGAAATTGTTAATGGGGTCGTAGTATGTATGCAATAAGTAATATATCTTATTTGATGATAATTGGGGACAGGGTTGCTGCAGTTAGTAACAGATTGAAGGAAGATGAGTGTTGATTCTATTGAAAGATGTTAAAGATAGGATTTTGAGTGTGAGATTTACTTCAATTAAGTTATGTTCAATTGAGCTATTTCATTTTGTTTATGAGCAGGATTTCATGACAAAGAATATGGATTTCTTTCTTGTGTTCACTAATTAAAAGCAAAGTACATTAAATTTGGCTATGTGCATCTGGTTTGTGTTGACCAACCTTTTTTATTAAAATTTAAAGAGTTAGGTTTCAGATTTATTAAAATTTAAAGAGTTAGGTTTCAAATAGTAGTAATTAATAGAGTATTAGTTGTTACTTTTCCCTCCTTTAATTTTTTGTTTCCTTTTCTTTGATTGTTCCCCTTTTCTGTTGATTAACTAGTTAGGTCAAGCTTTTAATAGATTCAATATAGACCTCTATTTTCCCCCCTCTCTTTTCATTTTCCCTGATTTTTTGTCTTTCTTAATTTTCTATCGGACTATATGCTTGTTCAACACTTCAACTGACTAGTACATTAGTTCTGTGTCTTGTAATTCTAATCCTAGGTTTTAATATGAGAAAATGCAGAGTCTGGAACACACTGGTTGTAGATATATGGTTCCTTATTCAAACTATTTCCAGTAATAACAGGGTTGTCGTGGAGATGAATACTAAATAGGAAATGCTGACGGGGACTACCTCATTTGAAAAAATACGGGATCAGCACTGCAAGTGAGAGAAGAGTAGTGCAATGGAAGACACACAAGGCCAATATGATTCTTTCAGTCTACCTGAGTCTGTCTTATCTCATGACAGTGGTGGGAAGTCTAATTCTAATGGGCAAGTGAATCGTGGGGGTGCTATATCAGGCTTGAAGAAGAGAGGTCATGGAACTCGCTCTTGGATAACGATTGACCAAGATGGAAATTCTAAGACTGTGACACTTGATAAGGCTACTATTATGAGACATTGTTCTCTGCCTTCTAGGGATCTCCGACTTTTGGATCCGATGTTTATTTATCCTTCTACCATATTAGGACGGGAGAAGGCTATTGTAGTTAACCTTGAGCAAATCCGGTGTATAATTACCGCCGATGAGGTTATCCTGATGAATTCATTGGATGGAAGTGTTGGTCAGTACAGGTCAGAATTATGCAATCGGATCCAGAAAGAAAAGGCTGGTAAGGATTGCACCCTTTTTTGCTATAACATAACATAACATATAATACATTTAGGATCAAGGAAGACTGGTTGGAAAAATGTTCTATAAGCATCTAGATCATTATGGCTGTATTAGCATACCTAATATTTGTATCTGAGTTGTAGCTGCAGCACTATTAGGAAATAGGAATGGATGAAAAATAATGAGGGAAAGACATTGAGTACTCTGAAGTGTGATGTCTTTTTTTGAGAATAATCTATGAAAGCTTAAATTGAATATAATACTTCAGCTTTTGATAGCTGTTGTCATTTATTTCCTAAAAGTAATGTTATATTTTCTCCAAGCTATTCTGAGTTTTTTGATGCTTGTCAATGCCTTTAATTACTACATTGAATTGCTTACTATATCTGCCGTTTTTGAACAGAGGATCTACCTTTTGAGTTTAGGGCACTGGAGTTGACTCTGGAATTGACATGCACATCTTTAGATGCTCAGGTATTAATTTACCAGAAACTCTATTTCTTGGGGAATTCTCCACTTTTTTTTTTACTGTAACTACGTGATAGTTCATTTTCTACATTCTTTAGTTTTTACATTAAAACTGGTAGCAATGAGTTTGTATGCTTGTCTATATTTTTTTAAATATTACTCATTTGGTTATTGGCTCAATTTCATAACCACCCTATGCTTTGTTAGCAATATATGTAATAAAATTGTCATCTTTAATCCCTTATATCATTTTGATTTGATAGGTTAAACAACTAGAAATGGAAATATATCCCGTGCTAGATGAACTGGCCTCATCTATCAGTACTCTTAATCTTGAACGTCTTCGAAGATTTAAAGGCCACCTCCTTGCTTTGACTCAGCGAGTTCAGAAGGTTGATCAACGTAGAATTCTTATCCTTGATTATCGTTCTTATTTTTCTAGCTTCCTATTACACCTTCAACTAGTAACTTCTATTTAATTCCCAGGTTCGTGATGAAATAGAGCATCTCATGGATGATGATGGTGATATGGCTGAGATGTGCCTAACTGAGAAAAGGAGAAGATTAGATACTTACCTTTCAAATGATTGTTTTCAATCTCTTACATCAGGTAGAGGGATTTCAAAATCAGCTCCTTCTTCACCAGAGCGGTCAGTTAGTGGGGTCCAGATGTTGCAAAAGGCTTTCAGCAGCAGCATTGGAAATTCTAGCAAATATGGTAGTTCAACAGGTTCATCTGATAATGAGGAAAGGATTCAGCCATTGGAAATGTTGCTGGAAGCGTACTTCATCGTTATTGATAATTCTCTCAACACATTATTGTCGGTATGAGAACTTTGACTTTTTTAGAGCTACAGTATTTTAATATACCTACATTGCTTATGGTCGTTGATAATACTCTTTTGCTGGTCATGCAGCTCAAAGAATATATTGATGACACAGAAGATTTCATCAACTTAAAATTGGTAAGCTTAGATTAGCAATTGGCAACATTCTGCTGTCCACTTCTTAATTTCTTTGGGACCAATAATTTTCACTCTATCTATGACAGGGAAATATTCAAAACCGCTTAATACAATTTGAGTTGCTTCTTACAGCGGCTATGTTGATAGCTGCAATATTTGCTGCTGTGACAGCAGTGTTTGGAATGAACTTTGAGACCTCAGTTTTTGACTTCTCATCTGGGTTCAATTGGGTCTTGTTTATTACTGGAATTGCTTGTGTATCATTGTATTTCTCCTTACTATTCTATTTTAAATACAAAAAAGTGCTTCCAGCTTAAAACTTCAACAGCTGTAAATTAATTGTGCATTGTATATCAAAGCCAAATTGGAGATGACAGCACTTGCCACTGTTGACTAAAATACCCATTTTTCCGTTTTTGTAAGCCAAGATGTCTCTATACTCCCCTTGATATGTCGCATGAGTCACAAAGCTTCCCATCTCTGCTCTTCTTGTACTAAAACAGAAAATTTGAATGGTCTAATGCAGTTAGTTTCACAAATCCATAATCATAGTCTTAAAGGATATTCCATTTGGTTTTGAGAGAAGTAAATATTGAAAGGCTTTTCCTTCCACCACCAGCAACAATATGTATGACCTCATTTAAAGTTCCCTTATAGTGGTGTTTCCCTTCATTAGTGCAGATATTCTATTACAACATGTAAAAGAAAAGATGCTTTTTAGTACAGAGAATATGCATATTCAAAACTAATTGCAGGTTTTAAATGTTACTTACTATGTGTGGCATATTATGTGGTAATTGAAGAAAGATCGTAGTATTGTGCAGAAAAGCAAACTGGCCATTATTTCTCAAGAAGAGTATAATGGGAAACTTAGCATTTTAAACACTAGCTTAATCTCGGTGTTATGTTTTAATGCACAATATAGCTCTATATTCACCAAAATTGGAAGCATAAAGATGGATGAAATGCAGTAGAAGGTTGAAGAAACTGGTATATGGGACATGTCCTCTCATAATTGTGAATATGGCTGGCAATATCCACCTTACAGATGAATTTCGGATTCAAAATTAGCTACATGGGCATGTCAGTAAATCCTTAAGGCAAGATTCGAAGGTTGGCATAAGGTAAGAGTATTTGAGGGACGACACATCAGAAACTCACCAAAAGTGAGTCCGAAAAAATTTGCTCTACGGATTCGGATTCACATAATCTTGATTCAAAATATTCTTGAAAATATTTTCTCATTTATGCTACTTCAAGGCATATTCAAGTAAAATAAAATTTTCCTTATATTTCTTTGATTCAATTATACTAAGAGCAAATAGATCATTTAGATTACAATCATGGTCTAAAGATTTAGTTCATCAAGAACTTGACCACAAATATTTCATTAGTGATGATCAAGAAAAATCATACTTTCTAACTATTTGTTCTCCAAAAATTAAACCACGAGTTTATATAATTACCATAATTCTTTGAACCATCCTCCAGGGATGGTTGAATATTGAGTTTTTTTTTAAGTTCTTCAAGAACTATCACAAATCTTCACATTTTAATCCTACAAGGATACTCGGATTTTTTTTTTCTTCAGTTCTTCAAGAACTATATAACAAATCATCAAAAAAATCTTTAAGCAATCCTACAGGGATTTTTGAACATTTTTTTTTCCGGTTCTTCAAGAACTATATCACAAACTTTCATACTTTGAGCAATCTTATAGGATGCTTCAATATTCAGTTATTTGTGCAATCCTTCTGGGATGCTTGAATGATGAATTCTTCTGGAATTCATCAAGAATATAGACAAACACAATATGCTTCAATATTAAGTTTTTTGTGCAATCCTTTTAGGATGCATAAATGATGAATTGTTCTCGAATTTATCTAGAATAGATAAACATAATAGTTGTAACTAAATAAAATTTCTTTACAAGAAACATAAAATATTAACATGATAAAATAAAAGCTACGAGGAAGAACATCATAACATGATTATAAGTTAGACTAACATAAATATAGTAAAAGAAAACTTATCTTTGCCAACTAGCCTCCAAGCTTATTAAGCCATCATTTTGGTAGAGCTTCGTGCTGATAACATGTTATGAAATTGACCAAAACAAGAGTAAGACATAACCATATTATAATAAACTATATATGAAGATGAAATAGAAGAAAAGAATGATAGAAGAAGAGGGCATTTGCATTCTACTCTTAAAGGTTCATCCTTTACAATGTCATATGAGTCCTATTTATAGGACATAAGTCTTGTAACCGACAAATGAATTAAGACCTACCATAATGTTCGTTTAATATATACAATGAAGAACAATTACAAGAAATAATAATCTATATAAATGAGTGTCTTCTAATATTCCTCTACTATATAACACTTGTAACTCATAGACATCCACATTACTATTATTCATAACAAAATGAATATATCTAGCAGATTTCCATTTATCTTTTCTTCCTCTTCCATCATTTAATACATAAATATTTGACTTTATACCCCACAATCAATTCTACATGAGAAATACAAATGCAGCTCGTATCTCCACTAGGTGGGTCCGATGTATCCCATTTGTTAGACTTCTTCTATGATTACTACCCCATGGTGGTAGTATCTTCTTCATTCACATCCATTCCCAACAATGGCAAAGAAACGATGTGTACCTTTTTCCACTTAAACTTCGAGAATGAAGCCTATGAGCAAGCCAAGATAGGATGCACCACAATATCTTAGGTGTCGGTACATGACTTCTCATACAGAAAGGTGTATCTTAAGAGGAAAAAGTAGTGTTAGTGGTGTTCCCAACATTGGTGTTTGTATCACCAATGTGTTTAAATTCCTATTTGGACATCCTATGAAAAATGCATCCAACAACCTAATTATTATTATTATTAGGCTTAAATATACGTTTCGTCCCTGCAAATATACAAATAATCCACTTTCGTCCCTGCAAAATGAAAATCTTCAAAATTTACCTTGCAAATACCAAACGCTTCTAGTTTAGTCCCTGCTGTTAACTTTCCATCCAAAAAACTAACGGTTGCCACGTCATATGCCACGTCAGCATTATTGTTACTAATAAAAATTAACATTTTGGCAAGTGTGGGAATTGAACCCACAACCCTTTGGCTACCAAACACACTCTTTAACCACTTCACCACTTATGCTTCTTAGTAATAATCTTACAAGTGTGATATATAGTAATGAAATCCAACTTTTCCAGAAACGAAATCCAAGTTTTCCAGATCTGTTCTTAATAGAAACGAAATGGATCAGATCCAACGTTTAATCATCATCATCAACGTTTAATCTTCATCGTTTAATCTGGAAATCGTTTAATCTTCTTCGTTTTCTGGAAATAATTTCAATTTCGAATTCAATTTCCGTTTTGATTTTGCCCCAAATTTCGTTTTGATTTTGCCCCAGAAAATGCAGAAAACGAAGTAATTCTTGCCCCATTTGAGGATTTGATTTTCATTTTGATTTTGCCCCAAATTTCGTTTTGATTTTGCCCCAATTTCGATTCAACTTCGTTTTGATTTTTCCCCATTTGAGGTTTTGATTCGAACTACTGTTTCTGGTTTTGATTTTGCCCCAGATTCATTGAAGATGATGATGTTATGAAGAAGAAGAAGAAGGGAAATAGATGTAACAAATAGTTTTTGTTGGTCAACAATTACCAAATTAATAAGTGGTTCAATGGTAAGTGGCGTGGCAGATTACCTAAAGGTTGCAAGTTCAAACACTTGCCAAAATGGTAATTTTTTTAGTAACAATAAGGCTGACGTGGCACATGACATGGGTTGATGACGTGGCAACCGTTAGTTTTTTGGATGGAAAGTTAACAGCAGGGACCAAACTAGAAGCGTTTGGTATTTGTAAGGTAAATTTTGAAGATTTTCATTTTACAGGGACGAAAGTGGATTATTTGTATATTTGCAGGGACGAAACGTATATTTAAGCCTTATTATTATTATTATTATTATTATTATTATTATTATTATATAAAAACTACTTATTAGAAGCTCTTAATTTTTTTACTAGTAAAGTATACTATAAAGTAGGATATAGAAAACTTAACTTAGTGATGATGTCGTACATTTATATAAATACAGTATAAATTTATGTATAAAAACTTTTGAAATAGTTTTAAAAGTTTTTAGTTATAATGGTGTCATACCCATCAATCATAATAATTTCTAGTTAAATCTGCTAACAGATATCTCCTCCACCCTTATGACTTTGAATAGAATACTTACAACAGTCAACAACATCATTAAACATACTTTTAGAAAATGAAATAAATTTTCTCTAACCATATGTTATCACGGGTTTGATTATATAAAAAACTTCAAAAGGAGTTATTTGTTTATTACATTCCAAAACAATGACGCATATGGAGTACATTATTGTTCAACTTAGGCCTAATATCATTGGTACACATTTTGGATTTAAGAATCCAAAGACAAAATGTACCAAATCCATGACCCAAAAAGGAACATAATTCAATACATAAATCTTTAAAATTATAAAGGACATCATAGGAAAACTCTAATACTACTTAGCTTTATCTTCCACCACCATGGATTTTACTTGCTTATCTGCAAATCCACAAATTATAAAGGGTGAGATTAAGAAATCTCATTGAGTCCTTCGAGCAGTGCCTCACAAATATCTCTTATGGTGTCTTTTAAAGTATTAACCAATAGCGCAATCCCCAACGAAATGTTCACTAGTGGAAAAATGACTTTAGAAAGCATCATTTAGCATCGGTTGTTTGAACAGCCGATGCTAAATGTGGACGCGGTGGCAATTTTGCAATTAAGTGCAACTTTTCATTTTTCCCGCGTTCCTTTAGCATCGGTTGTTTAAACAACTGATACTAAAAGTAATCAGTCAAGCATTTAGCATCAGTTGTTAAGACACCCGATACTAAAAGTCCAGTTTTATTTTTTCCCCACTATCCATTCCAATACATCACGCGTTCTCTCTCAGAACTCTTTCACCCTAAACATCTCGCTCTCTCACTCTTCGTTTTCCATTCCAACTTTTCCTTCTACCGTCGCCACCTTGCTCTCTCCGTCGCCGTCCAACTCTCTCCGTCGCCTCGCCGTTGTCACCTTACTCTCTGTTCTAAGCTCTCCGTTTATTGGAGGCAACGTTGCCGTCGCCATTCTCAGCTCTCTCCGTTACCTTGGTTCTTAACTCTTTGCATTCTCAGCTCTCTCCGTCGCCTTGTTCGTCGTCCCCTTGCTTGTCTTCGCCTTAAGTGCAAAGAACTTCGAAACCCTAAGTTCTTAATGTAAGTTCCTTGTTCTATTTTGGTTCTCGTAGAATTTTAGGGTTTTGTTACTAGTCGTGAAATTGCTGTTTAATGGAATTTGAAGTATGTTTTTTCCTTCTTTAATTTTCCCCGCGAACACTTTCATTTCATTCTTGCCTTTTGCTTCCGTGAAAATTTTCGCAAACCAGTTCTAATTTTTTTTTAAATTCTCCTTCACCTGTAACTGAATGTGTTTTGTTATTTTCGGTTTAGTTATGCTCTATGTTACAGATATTATTAGTTTTCCATCTCTTTCATTTTTTACTGTTAATATATGGAGTATGGATTGAGCTAGCTGTTCTATAACAATGATGTAATTGTTTCTTCAGAAATGTATGAATCTTGTGAATTTTCACTTACAGAACAAATTCTTCTTCACGATTAAGGAGAAAATTCATTGCAATATGAAACGCGCTGAAGAACTTGGTTAACTAGAATCCATGTGTTATCTTATTATATGATGGTTTGTGTGTATTATAGATGGAGGAAAGCTTGCTGAAGAACTTTATGCTGAAAGTTTACAAATATCAAATTTAGAATTAGCACCTCCCTGTGGTAAGATTCTATGAGTGAATTGATATGGAAATTCAATTACTAAATGCATTAAGTGATTTGGTTTGGTCTATACTATACAAAAGGGTATAATGTTGATTACAAGGTATTTCTGACTAGAGGCGTATACGTATACCTGCTCTGGTTTTGTTGTGACTCTCTCTGATTTCCTCAATTAAACGCATGTGCTTTATGGATTTTCAGGTCTCATTCACTGCTAGTATTGCTTCTTTATGTATGATTCTCTTTATGTTAGGTTATACACAATTGCTTTTCAATCATGTCATATTAGTAGTTGTTTAATTAGTAGTTAGTTTTCATGAAATTAGTTTTCACTGCTAGTTAGCTGTGTTTTGATCCATGTAATATTCTTTCGAGTCGATGGCAGATCCATAACCCGGAGTTACGGGTCAAAAATTTTAGGCATAAATGCACTTTAGTAAACACATAAAGTAATAAACTAAAACAAAACTGAAAATTCTAGTTTTACTTAAGAAATAGGAAAATGGAATGCTATTATAACCCTGATCATAGTTGCTTGTGATGTAAAATTTAGATTTCTCTCCTATCTTATGAAGACTTGAACTCAAGTGATGCAAGAATGGGGAGCCTATAAACTTCAAAGTTATCTGGTAAGCTACCTTTCCTCTTTGTGTTTCTTTGAGCTATGATATTGATTTATGTTATCTTATAGGATTCTTGCTGTTGTGGACATGCCAATAATGGTGTTTGCTTAGTTTTTCCAATTGTACTCCTTTTGTCATGAGCTGGAAAATAGAATAAAGGAAAGATCACAATGGCATCTAACTAAATCAATTGGCATTGTAATGCCTCGCTTTTATGTTCTTCATTAATTGGGCGTGTTATCAAATGTGTTTTACCTTTTGGTTTCATCTTTTGGTTTTATTTGCTATTTGAATTGATTTTTTAGTGGTGGGTTTCATATTTTATTTGCTAATGTTTGATAAACCTCATCAGTATGCCTGGAGAGGTTTGATGGTCTTCTAATTGGTTTGATGTGATTTTTGGATTTTGTTTTAACAATTAATTCTTGGTCTATTATTTTGGAGCATATAGTCATGGATCGTTGTTGGATGCAAAGTAATCGTCTAAGTGATGAGTATGCGAAAGGAGTCGAAGAGTTTCTACATTTTGCTCAAGTAAATCTTCACAAAACTGATGTTCCCGAAATTGATGTTCCCGAAACTGATGTTCCCGAATCTGAAGTAACGTATTCCTGGCCTTGTTGTAATTGTGTGAATCGGGCCCCACAACCACTAGGTGTAATACGAGACCATCTCTTTGTTTATGGGATCTTTCCCAGTTATACCACATGGATATGGCATGGTGAATCAACCGGCAATCCAACTGTGTCCAAAATTGAGAAAGCCGATGAAGATATGGATGATCGAATGGAGGACGTGATACGTGACATTGGTCCTGAATCTTTTAACCGAGCGCACGAATATGATACTTTGTGCAAAGACAAAGATCAACCTCTGTATTTTGGTTGCACAAAATACACACGATTGTCTGCTTCGTTAAAATTGATCAATCTGAAGGCGATACATGGGTGGACTGATAATAGATTCACTGAATTGCTTGAGCTGTTGGAAGACATGCTTCCCATAGGTAACACACTGCCAAAACGTACGTATGATGCGAAGAAGATTCTGTGTCCGATGGGTGTGGAGTATAAGAAAATACATGCATGTCCCAATGACTGCATATTGTATCGGAAAGACTTTGAGAATTTTCATAAGTGCCCTACGTGTAATTGGTCGCGCTACAAAGTGAAGTCGGGTGAATCTAGTTTTGAAGACAACAGCACAAAGGGTTCCCCTGCGAAGGTTTTGTGGTATCTTCCAATAATACCTAGGTTCAAACGCTTGTTTGCTAATGCAAATGACGCGAAGAGCATTAGATGGCATGCAGATGAGAGGAAATGCGACGGACAGATTCGCCATCCGGCCGATTCTTTACAATGGAAGAAAGTTGATAATTTGTATCCCGGATTTTGGCGTTGAGTCAAGAAATCTTAGGCTCGCACTTGCTTCAGATGGTATGAATCCATATGGTAACTTAAGTACGAATCATAGCTCGTGGCCTGTTCTCCTTGTAATTTACAACCTATCTCCATGGTTGTGCATGAAGCGCAAATATGTGATGTTATCCGTGATGATTTCTGGTCCGAAACAACCAGGTAATGACATAGACGTTTACCTTAGTCCATTGATTGAAGACTTGAGGACAATGTGGGATGAAGGTGTGGATGTGTTTGACGGGTATTCTAGTGAAACTTTCAAGCTGCGAGCCATGTTATTTTGCACGATCAATGACTTTCCAGCATACGGAAACTTGTCTGGGTATAGTGTCAAGGGGCATAAAGGTTGTCCTATTTGTGCAGAACGAACGTGCCACCATCAACTGAAACATGGAAGGAAGACGGTTTACCTTGGGCATCGGAAATTTCTCAAACCTAATCACAGATATCGTAAGTTGAAAAAAGCTTTTAATGGGTGCCAAGAAAATGACATTGCTTCGATTGCGTTGACCGGTGAAGAAGTTTATCAAGTGGTTAAGGACATCAAAGTTGTATTCGGTAAAAAGCAAAAGCAGTCCAACGAGAAAAGCAAGTGGAAGAAGAGATCGGTGTTCTTTGATCTTCCGTATTGGTCCAATCTTGATGTAAGGCATTGTCTTGATGTCATGCACATCGAGAAAAACGTTTGTGATAGTGTCATCGGGACTCTTCTCAACATTCAAGGGACAAAGGATGGTATAAATTCTCGTCTAGATTTGCGTGAGATGGGCATAAGAGAACAATTACATCCAGTGGAAAGAGGCAAAGGCACATATTTGAAGATTCAAGTCTTGCAATTTCTGAAACACCTTGTTTGTTAACACAAGTGCCTACTTTAGTTAATGACAATGAAGTTGACGATGAACATGCCGCTCGCAATGATCATAATGAAGGGATTATATACGAATGAGTTTAGATTTGTTCTTTTTTTTGGAATCTATGAAATTGTATTGTTGAACTTTAATGACAATGATGGTTGTGACTTTATGGTAGTTGTTGATTGAATGAAATTTTGTTATTACTCTCAGATTTTTGAGGTTGCAAGATTTGTTTTTAGTGGTTTTTATTTTTGTTAGATTTGTTTCTTGTTTATGTTAGATTTGTTTTTAGTGGCTTAATTTGTTTCTTGTTATTTTTCAAAGTGTTAGAAGAAACCACTATATTGTTTAATGCAATTGTGTAGAAGGTGACCATTAAAAACTGAAATCCATAAAACAGAGTTGTGTTCTGTATAGCAGATACTTTCAATAATAAAACACAAGTTGCAATTGATTAATATATTCAATTCAGAGAGTCAATGTCATAAAGAGTAAAGAGTGAGTGACCCACATTTGCATAACTGTTCTGCATATTTCTATTGAATGGCAGGTTGCAATTGATTAATATATTTTGTTTCCTTTGTTCAAACAGATATCATGGATGATCCCAGTGCCGACCCTCCAAAAAAGAAAATTAGACGTCCGAACTGTTTCATAGGTACATGAATTAGTAATTGATCCATGGTGTCTTTTTGGTTGTGCATTTTTGACAGAACTGTTTAATTATCAGTCTTTGTATCACTGCATGTTGCTGAATTTTATGTTTATCAATATTGCAGCAATCATTGGCAACTACTTGTCCTACTCCCGAAGCAAAATACCGTGGTCTGGATGTGTTCCTACAGTCGCCAACCAGGCAAAACAATCAAAGACATGTTTAGCAAGTAAGTTTTTAATTGTTTATCATGATTTATATTGTAGTATTTGAACTTTGGGTTGAAATTTTATACCTAATTTATATTTATGTTGTTATTAGAGGTGTGAAAGGGGATTATACATCGGCCGCCAAGTGGTTGTACCCTATAGTAAGTAGTTTAAATATTTGGTTGATTTAATTTTGAGTGAATTCATATATGATATATATATATATATTATATTGTTTTTTGGTTAACTTTGTTAATTCATTTTGTGTAGATGCCAATACAAACGAATGGTTATCATTGCGGTTATTATGTGATGAAGTTTATGCTGACCATTTTAACTGCCGGTATTGTTGATAATTGGGAGAAGGTATTATTCCTGTCAATATAAAACTTCTTTTATAAAACTTCTTTGCAGTGTGTCCTAAGTAGTTTGATAAAGTTTATGTTAGTTTTTTACCTTTAATTGATAAACTTTTATAATATTGACATGGATATTGTGTCCAGTTGAGTTCAAGTAGAGTTGGATTTTTTAAATGTGTGGCTCCTACATTGAAGTTTAGTAATCTGTTTGCATTGGCACTTTGAGTCTGCTCATGTTAGTCATTACTCATTTGTCTCATAATAATTTTGAGTTTAAACCATAAAGCTTGACAATTATGTGTGTTATTTTTTTCAGTTGAAAAGTGTTATTTGCTTGAGTCTTTGAGTTGATGCCATACTCAGTTAATTTTATCGGTCTTATGTATAGGTATGAGGATATTTTATTAATAATTGGGAAGTTATCAGATGGATCTAATTACTAGAGTTTTTTCTCCTCTATTTGGGTATTAACTAGGTTCCTTAAAAACTTCTATACCTGGGTCACCAATTTTGAGGGCAAGTTGACTCGGTGGATCTATTCATATTTTAAGTTGAGAAATCACAAAAAGATCCATTTACTACCTTTTTCTGCTAAAAAATTTCCTTGGAAGTGTTTGTTTGGATATTAATCATTCAACTCCTCAAGTAATTTGGTACTAATAGTGTCATTATAGTATGAAGTAATGTAATGCTTATAAGTTACTGTAAACAAAAATTATTAATGAGTTGCTTGAGTTGTTAATGTTCTGTGTTATTATTGACATGGATATGTGTTTGTTTATGATTAGGGTACTGACTTTTCATTCACAGAATGTTCTGAATTTTGAGTCACTTTTAAACTTGTAGGTATTTGATAACACCCAGGCATACACCGAAGAGGAAATTAAAGAGATTCGTCAGCTTTGGGCGGAATTCTTTGTCAAGATACGTACAGAGCAAAAGGATACGCTATTTCCAACCAATTAAGTTATTTTGAGCAAAAGAATACCACATTTTGAACAATTGTTATTTTGTAAGAGATTATGTTTAATGGAATTTAAAGTATGTTAGGAAAGAGATCCTTTGAACAATTGTTATTTTGTAAGATATATTTATTATGTGTTGATGACTGGAATTATCGCTATATATAACAGGTTAATAATATGTCGGTATGGATAAAAACAAAAAAAATATTAAAAAATATTAATACATTTAGTATCGGTTATACATAAAAAACGATACTAAATGTACTTACTTAGGTACATTTAGTATCAGTGTTTCTGTATAACCGATACTGAATGTACATTTAGTAATACATTTAGTATCGGTTATACAGAAACACCGATACTAAATGTACCTTAGTAATACATATAGTATCGGTTATACAGAAACAACGATACTAAATGTACTTACTTAAGTACATTTAGTATCGGTTAGACAGAAACACCGATACTAAATGTACTTACTTAAGTACATTTAGTATCAGTGTTTCTGTATAACCGATACTAAATGTACCTTTAGTAATACATTTAGTATCGGTTATACAGAAACACCGATACTAAATGTACCTTAGTAATACATATAGTATCGTGTGTTTATGTACAACCGATACTAAATGTACCCTAACAGTACCTTAGTAGTACATTTAGTATCAGGTAAAAAACCGATACTAAATGATCGGACATTTAGTATCGGTCGATTTAGTATCGGTTCCACAACCGATACTAAATGTGCAAAACAGCCGATACTAAATGTCAAATCTGCACTAGTGGTTATATAAAATAGATATCAAATACAAGCGGGGAAACCCAACTCCGACAATTTAAAAGGAGCCACGAAAGGGTTTTAGACTTGGGCTCACGACTTCTCTCTCTAATTATGCTAACCATTCTTTAATTCATTATATATATAGTGCTACCCCATCCCCAAAACATGTGGTGCAACTGAAGCTTTCTAAGCATTTGAAAGGACACAAACATATATAGTTGTATCTCAAGTGAAAAAATTTCTCATTGCATTAAAAGCAATGGTTAGTGGGAAAAAAAGAAAACAGACTACTTTGGCTATTAAGAAAATAGTTTACTCTGGTACATCATAATTCAGATTTTTGACTTTCTGCATTGCGATAGGCACAATCGGCAATTGCTATATTTTTTCTAGCTAAACTGACATCCATGTTTAGAAAATGTTTGAGTGAAGTCTCACCTGCGTATTGTGAGTCACCTCAGCATCTTCCCGCAAAGCGAATTCCTATGGCCAGAGGCCAAGAACCTTGTTAATGAGATTTTTCAGCTAAAATACATTTTTTATCCAAGATGCATTATGTACATCTTACCTCTTTCTCATACTTATCAATATCAGGAAAGATAGTAGCAATTAAGGCATCAAAGTTTGGGTCATCTCTCAATGAGCTCGGGCTAGCACAATGTGTACGGCAAGAAGGGCATTCATTGTTACTGCAGTAAAACCAGTCCAGACTAAGCAGAAAATCAAAAAAAGCAAAAATTTACAGCTAATAAACCAATGCCATCCCAACTACAAAACTGTGAGATAATAATTTTGATGGTGGGAGTTTGAGGACAAACCCTAAGCGCATGTATATGTCCATGCACTCTCTGCAAAAGCGATGCAAGCATTCCATTACTGTTATTGTTTTTCGAATGATGCCTACATATGTAATGAAATCAACCATCTTTTAGTATACATGTGATCATTATGAAAGCAAATAAAAAAAATATTTACGATTCTATGTAAGAAAATTAACTGAATTCGACTTAAACATATACATCAACAACGTTTAAATTGCTATAGCGGAAGCAATATTAAATAACACACTAACCTCCAGCCATTGCAATTTCAGTTTCGGACTTCACAACCAACGGAGAACAATTCGAATTTGCACTTCACAGCAACAGAAGAACTCTGTTTTTCTTTCCAAACCCTCACTCACTCTTAATTCGTTGGTGTAATTTTTTCTGAATAGAGAAGCTGGGTGACCAAAACAGAGAGTGGAAGTTGTATTTATAGAGCTCTGTCCATCACAGAGTTCAGCAACTTCCAACTACACAATAAAGGGCTTAATTTTAGGAATTGAGATCATGGGTTTAGTGGGAGAAGTAAATGGACCGAATACAGAGTTAGTTTATTTCCCCAAAAACAGGAGCAAATTCAGAACACATTCCCATTCCATAAAAATAGGAAACGTGAAACAAAACTAACATTCTCCCACTTGGTCCATTTAACCCATCACAATCATAACGAGAAACTTAATATATGAATCATGGCGATAGGTCCTCTAAATACGAGTATTATCTTCCATGTATTACGATATGTCAAGCATCTCAAAATAAGTCCCTAACTTAATGAATAAACCATATGTTTATTCAAGGTCAAACTTAAATGAATTTCCTCAAATTTAAACAAATGTGTACACAAACATATGAGAAAAATCAAACTGAATATAAGAGTTTCATCAAAAGCGATAAATGTACGTAAAATGAAAATCACATCATGGAACCAAGTCCCATGTGCACGACATGATCCTTAAAATTCTTTGGTGGCATGCCTTTAGTCAAAGTATCAGCAATCATCAACTCTGTGCTAATGTGTTCAATAACCACTTTATTTTCCTTAACACGTTCCCTTATGGCTAAGTATTTAATGTCGATATGCTTGCTTCGACTTCCACTTTTGTTATTCTTAGCCATAAATACCGCAGCAGAGTTATCACAATACATCTTTAGTGGCCTAGAAATAGAGTCAACAACTCTAAGTCCAGATATAAAACTCTTCAACCACACACCATGCGAGGTAGCCTCAAAACAAGAAACAAACTCAGCCTCCATTGTGGAAGTAGCAGTTAGTGACTGCTTTGCACTCCTCCAAGAAACAGCTCCACCGGTTAGCATAAAAACATAACCCGATGTTGATTTGCGGGTGTCAATGCAACCGGCATAGTCTGAGTCAGAGTAGCCAATTACTTCCAAGTTGTCGGTCTGTTTGTACATGAGCATGAAGTCTTTTGTACCTTGAAGATATCTCATCACTTTCTTTGCAGCTTTCTAGTGGTCAATACCTGGATTACTCTGATATCTTCCTAAAACTCCAATAGCATATGCAATGTCAGGCCTGGTGCAAACCTGAGCATACATAAGACTTCCAACAACTGAAGCATAAGAAATATTCTTCATGTGTTCCCTTTCAAAATCATTTTTCGGGCATTGACTCAAATCGAGTTTATCACCCTTCACAATGGGAGCTATACTTGGTGAACAATCTTTCATGTTAAATCTCTCTAGAACTTTGTTGATATAGGCTTCTTGAGACAAACCCAAAATGCCTCTATTTCTATCTCTATGGATCTTAATGCCAATGACATAAGATGCCTCTCCCATATCCTTCATATCAAAGTTCTTTGAGAGAAATTGTTTCACTTCATATAACATACCCTTATCATTTGTTGCAAGCAAAATATCATCCACGTATAGCACAAGGAAACAAATATGACTCCCACTGACCTTCTGGTATATACAATGATCCATGACGTTCTCTTCAAAACCAAATGAAGTGATAACTTCATGAAACTTTAAATACCATTGGCGGGAGGCTTGTTTTAATCCATAGATGGATTTATTAAGCTTGCACACTAAGTTCTCACCATCACTAGAGGAGAATCCTTCAGGTTGTTTCATGTAAACCTCTTCCTCTAGATTGCCATTGAGGAAAGCCGTTTTCACATCCATTTGATGTAACTCAAAGTCAAATTGAGCTACTAATGCCATAATTACACGAAGAGAATCTTTCTTAGACACAGGAGAAAATGTCTCGGTGTAGTCGATTCCCTCTCTTTGAGTGAATCCTTTGGCAACAAGTCTTGCCTTATGTCTCTCAATGTTGCCTTCTGAGTCTCTCTTTGTTTTGAAGACCCATTTACATCCAATGGCTTTTACACCATTTGGCAGCTTGACAAGATCCCAGACTTGGTTTGATGCCATAGAATTCATTTCTTCTTTCATAGCATTGTGCCACAAATTTGATTCTTTAGAATTCATGGCCAGTGAAAACGTTTCAGGATCATTTGCAGCTCCTATGTTATAATCTGATTCTTGTAGATACACTTGAAAATCACTAGTAATTGCTGGCCTTCTAGCTCTTGTAGACCTTCTTAATGTTGCTTCAATACCTTCTTGAGGGACTTGTTGTCCAACCGGTTCATCAATAGGTTGTTCAACATTAATTTGATGTTCTTCATTAACAACTTGATCTACATGATCATTCTCAGCAACTTGTGGAACTTCAGTAGTTGGTGGTCTAACACCCGTTTGTACTTGAGGGGTGTGAATGACAATCAACCTATCACTTGATTCAGAGGGTTGAGCCTCATAGTGATCCCTTTCATGAACGGTGTCCTGAAACTGATCACTCCCACTAATCAAGTCACTTTCAAGAAATTTGGCATTTCTTGATTCCACAATCCTAGTGCTATGTGATGGACAATAGAATCTATACCCTTTGGACTTTTCAGCATATCCAATAAAATACCCACTAATAGTCCTTGGGTCTAGCTTCTATTCTTGTGGGTTATAAATTCTCACTTCAGACGGACATCCCCAAACACGTATATGTTGCAAACTTGGTTTCCAACCTTTGAATAACTCAAAAGGCATCTTTGAGACAGCCTTGGTTGGCACTCGGTTCAATATATACGCAGCCGTCTTTAGTGCTTCAGTCCACAAGAATTGAGGAAGTTTTGTGTTACTCCTCATACTTCTTACCATGTCCATTAAAGTTCGGTTTCTTCTTTCTGATACACCATTCTGATCCGGGGAACCAGGCATAGTGTATTGGGCAACAATCCCATTTTCTTGAAGAAACTTCACAAATGGACCGGCAGATTGCCCATTCTCCGTGTACCTACCATAGTACTCTCCACCTCTATCAGACCTCACGATCTTAATTTGTTTTCCACATTGTTTCTCTACTTCAGCCTTAAAAACTTTAAAGGCTTCCAAAGCTTCATCTTTTGAACGAAGTAAGTAGAGATACATATATCGTGAATAAGCATCGATAAAGGTGATGAAGTATTTCCAATAGGTTTGAGCTCCTCTGTGCACCCTTTTTAGACTTGTTAGTTTGCTTACCCTTAATGCAATTTATACAAGTCTCAAAATCAGCAAAATCTAAGGTACTAAGTACTCCTTCATTTACTAATCTCTTAATTCTTTCGATTGAGATGTGTCCCAATCTTCGGTGCCATAACATTGAGGATTTTTCATTCACAACACATCGTTTCAAACCAGTAGTGACATGCATAGAATCGTAAGTAGCATCATTTTGTAAATTAATTGAATAAAGACCATCGTGTATTTCACCAAAACCAACAATTCTAGATTTATCAGCTAAAGTAAAACCAGAATCCATAAATTTGAATGAAAAACCCAAAGGCGCTAGTCTTGAAACAGAAATCAAATTCTTAGAAAAACTAGGAACATAAAAAGTCTTTTCTAAAATCAAAGTAAAACCGCTACTTAAAGTCAAACTGCATGTCCCAATGGATTCAACACGTGAACGCATCTGACTTCCTGAATAGATGTATTGTTCACTTCCCACTGGTTTCCTTAGGTTTTGATACCCTGCAAGGTATTATAAACATGGATTGTAGAACCAGAGTCAATCCACCATGTGTTATGATTAACATTAACCATATTAGACTCATAACAAACAAAAGCAGATGGAATACCTTTCCTGTCAAGCCAGTTCTTAAACTTTAAGCAGTCTTTCTTCATGTGCCCTTTCTTCTTACAGAAAAAATACTTTGACTCTTTCTTTATGACTTGCTCAGGAGGAATGTTGCCTTTGTTCTTGGCAGTTTCCTTCTTCTTCTTTCCATGAAAGGTCAAGTTCACTTTTTCGCCCTCCTCCATCAACAACCTTTCCTCTTCTTGAACACACATGGTCAGCAATTCATTGATTGACCACTTATCCTTATGTGTGTTGTAAGAGATTTTGAAAGGGCCATATTGATGAGGCAGAGTGCACAAAATGTAGTGAACCAGGAAAGAATTAGACATGGTCACCTCCAAGGTTTTCAACTGTGCCGCTATATCCCGCATGCGCATTATGTGATCACGCACGCCTTTCACCCCTGTGAGCTTTGTTGTGGAGAACTTAATGATCAGAGTGCTGGCAAGGGCTTTGTCAGATGTAGCAAATTGCTCATCAATAGCCTTCAGAAGTTCCTTGACATTGGTATGCTGATCGATAGAGGCGCGGATACCAGCAGATATCTTGGTCTTTATGAGCATCATGGAGAGACGGTTAGATCTCTCCCACCTCTCATAAAGATCAACGGCATCTGGAGTGCTAGTTTCAGTAATACCCGCTGGCTCATCTTTCCTTATAGCATAGTCAATGTCCATCCAGCCCAAATGAAGAAGAATTCTCTCCTTCCAAACCTTATAGTTGTCACCACTTAGTTCGGGAATGTCACACTTAATATTAGAGAAATTCGCAGAATTAATGACTGCAAAATTCAAACATACATGCTCATTATTCATAATTGAGACAAAAATAATTTTCATGTTTTACCAATGCAAACATGTCTTAATTTGTGAATCTAGTGACATAACACTTGCCTGTGGGCTAAAGTCTTACTCAATTTGACTCATCATATAAGTACTTAATGACAAAACTATCAAATTATGTTCAAATTCTTAATTCCTGTGGGTAGATTAAGAAATACAATATGATATTTTATCCTAATTAACCATACAAATATAACAAAATTCCTGTGGGTAGATTCTATTATATCACGTATGATAAATTACAACTAATGTTTCTAACGTGATCTTAAAACTAATATATAATCCTAATCAATCAAAGATGCTGTGGCTATTCCTTAATTAGCTAGAATTATATTGATCACTAAACATTGTCAATTATCTATAAGGAGCTAAATAGTTGCATGGTATTCCATATAATGCAAATTAAATAAATAAAGCTCCCTAAATCTTAATGTGCATAAACAATTTTAACATAACATTGCATGTTTAAATAAATACCCAATTAAATATTCAATATTGTTACTCAGATAAATAAATGAGCACATTAATATAAATTAATAACAGCTAAGACAACATTAATAAATCCTGCACAAGAGAAAGATAAATAAAAACAAAACAGGAAGATGTTGTATCTTAAGTCAACAGCAGAATGGTAAAGAAGCTAACTATATCCTGCAGGTCGTGGGTTCAAGTCCTTATGAAGCCATTTATTATCTGCTGTTCATCCTATTCCTTTTATTTTAACAATTCAAAACGTAAATAAAAAGAAAACTATTTTACGTGGAGATCGAACATGAGACTAATCGGCTGTTCAAAACTATTGTTATCGCCAAACTACCACTAAGCCAATCATACAGATATGATTCAAGGCGATGACATTTAATATATATTCAGAAAACGTTACGCAGACTTCATCTTCTACCTACAGCCGGGTTTATTTGACCCGGTTAAAACCCACGAAAAGCTTACGTGACTCGACTTATTTTAAGTGAATCAAAACCAGAAATTAATTACCCAGAATCACTATACGAATTATTTCCTACTCGTTTCTGATTTCAATTTGCATTGAAAGGGTGTAAACTAAATTACCCTAAATTGAAAATTATGAAACCTAGAGAAGCAAGGCAGAGGTAACAATGGCTCTGATACCAAATGTAAGAAAATTAACTGAATTCGACTTAAACATATACATCAACAACGTTTAAATCGCTATAGCGGAAGCAATATTAAATAACACACTAACCTCCAGCCATTGCAATTTCAGTTTCGAACTTCACACCCAACAGAGAACAATTCGAATTTGCACTTCACAGCAACGGAAGAACTCTGTTCTTCTTTCCAAACCCTCACTCACTCTTAATTCGATGGTGTAATTTTTTCTGAATAGAGAAGCAGGTTCGGTGACCAAAACAGAGAGTGGAAGTTGTATTTATAGAGCTCTGTCCAACTACATGATAAAGGGCTTAATTTTAGGAATTGAGATCATGGGTTTAGTGGGAGAAGTAAATGGACCGAATACAGAGTTAGTTTATTTCCCCAAAAAATAGGAGCAAATTCAGAGCACATTCCCACTCCATAAAAATAGAAAACGTGAAACAAAACTAACATTCTATGCATATGGCATATCTTGTAAAATGTCATAAAAAGTCCATCCATGCACAAACAAATTTAAATAGATGTTACATGGGTTGCAAACGGGTTAATATATATGATTCGTAGATAACATGGAATCTGAAGCAGGATATAGAAGTGGTGCATTAATTCCCGTTCAATACTAAATAAAATGGTATGTTTTGTTATCTAAATATAAATATAGCCGTAGAAGTTATATATATCCCACTTCTTCATATAATGCAATTAGTAAACGGTAAGCTAATCTTTGTCAAAAGCTTTTGACATGCCTTGACCTTAGAGTAAGATATAGTGTCAGATTTTCACATCGAAAATAAGTTAATAAGCAGAGCAATATCTAATCAAGACTGACGTTGTTTCCACGATCCCCATGACACAATAGGTGCCCCCCACCTCCATTTGAGGTTGAAAAGACCACTTCACAGACACTCAAGACATTTAAGTTATCAGATGCTGTATAAGGGTAGAGGTACCCCTTCTACCCCCATAATAATATCTTTGACTTACAAAAGAAAAAAAAACTCAAGACATTTAAGTACATTAAAAGTAAAACTTGAATGTGTCAAAAAAAAATTAAAAGTAGAACTTGAAAGTAATTTATCTTATTTTCAAAAAATTCATTCATAGTTGCAGTAATAAATTAAGCAAACTAGCATCGGTTATAAATAACATACTTAGGCAGATCGGACACTCAACTTCCTTGCATAAATCTAATAGTCTTACAGTCACATACCTGCAAATAAACAACCAAAACATAGAGGTGAAAAATTTAGAATCTAATTTGTTAAGGAGATTAATCATTGCAGATGTCAAATGTCAAATGTCAAATTCCCAACCCCTTGCCTTAGGTCAATGTATAATGCATTATGCTAAGACATCAGCAGATCTTAAAACAAAAAGAGTCCATTTTAGTTCCTTTTATTCAATAAAAAAAATCTCCACTTTTGAATGAAAAAGGTGGTGCATTAAAAGAATAATGAAATTTCAGAGGATTTTGCTAAATTGTGCCTTACCTTCAAAAATTTTATTAGGGATAGGAGGAAATATAAATAGCTTAGTCTTAGAGCGGAGGGTTCCCCCTATGAATGATAAGGTGGCGCTGTAATTTCAGATCTATCTTAAATCTCCACAAAATAAATAAATGGATAAATGCAGCGACAATCCAACCAAAATCACGCACACATACGAACTCATGCAAAGTAAACCAAAGTAAGCAAAAAGTCAAACACAATCCATAACACAACACGAAGATACACGGAATCGAAATCCACAGCAAAAAACGATGATCATAAACGAAACAAATCATACAGACAATTTCAGATGAAAATGCAGGAAGAAGATAAGCGATTCAGACAGCAGAAAATGAGAGAGGAAAAATAACACCTACCAACTTCACCTTCGGGCTGCTCCTGCTTGTTTATTATCTCAGCATCAACAACCACATTCTCTTCGAGAGTTTCATCGAAAGAGCGCTTCTGTTCAGGCATTTCTTTGATTCGAAGAGAAACCTCGCAACGAATTGACCTCGAAAGAAAGAGTCTGCGAGAGAAAGGAAACAGAAGCTGCTCAAGATTTTGATTATTAAGAAATGTTCCTTTATATCTAGAGTGAATGTTATCGTAGCTAATGAAATTCTGACACGTGTATATTTTTGGGACAATTTCGTAATTTGAAGGTGTGATCACGAAGATGATTGTGACATTTCTGGAAGTCTAGGTGTCGCCGTCATGAGTTGTCGCATTCGATTATTGCCCGCTATTCTTATTTGTCCTGGCTGACTAAGGTGATCATAGTCTCTGGTGACAGGTGTAATCAACAGTGTTTTATTTTATCATTTTTGTAGTTTTGACTTTAAAGTAGTAGGTTTTCATTTAATTTCACTAGCTATAGACAAATTTTGGATCTCAAAGTTTTGGTTCGGATCATTGCTGACTACTCACGGAGAGTGCCAACGCTTTCAACAAAAGATTAATCTAACAACATTTGTGCCTTTTCATCTCATTTAATGATAATATATTAAAAGTATTTCTTCATTTAATGCTTTTTTTGACCAAATTCTTCATTTAACACTGAACATAAAAAGTTTGACAATTTTTAAACAATTAAATATGATACGTTGTTTATGCAATAAAGTTAAAATTTTAAATGGAATTTACAAAAATAAATACAAATAGTAACAAGTTATCTTTTTATTGTCTATTATAAATAGTTTTTTAAACAAAAGAAAGGATTATGAAATCTCGTTAAAACCTTTTGATGTAAATCCCTCTTTAGGGAAAAAATACCAAGAAGAAAATAGCACCCCCTACAAAAGACTAATCTCCACTTATGCTTAAGATTAAATTTTGCACTGACTAACACCGAGTTTGTCCACCATAGGAATCGAACCCAGGAGCACCGTCGACCCCCGTGTCCCATAAAAAAATTGTAAACTTTTGTGTCTTTTCATCTCATTTAATGATAATATACTAAAAATATTTCATCATTTAATGCCTTTTTTGACCAAATTCTTCATTTAACGCTGAACATAAAAAGTTTGACAACTTTTAAACAATTAAATATGATAAGTTATTTATGTAATAAAGTTAAACTTTTTAAATGAAATTCACAAAAATAAATACAAACAGTAACAAGTTATCTTTTTTTTTGGTCTACTATGAGAGAGAGTGACATATACAAATAGATAATAACGTTTATTGCATTTATAATTTAATTGTATGTGTCACTTTCCGCTACTTGACACAACAAGTACTTGAGAGGATCCTAACTTATAAAACATTAACACAATCACTGTCAAAATAATAATTAATAATGCATTGGACTTTAAAAACGAAAATTAAATTTAAAAAAATATTCTTAAATAACGACATGTCATCACAAATTATTTTATATACATAATTAAAATAAATAAATTTTAGAATCATAAATTAGTAATATATATATATATATATATATATATATATATATATATATATATATCTATATATATATTACTAATAGGTTTAAATATTTGATCCCCTGCAAATATACCCATTTTCTATTTACCCCCTGTAAAAAAAAAGTTTACGGTTACCTCCCTGCAAATATAAACAATTTTCGGTCACCCCCCTCTGTTAGATTATGTAGTGTATAATGGGTATAAACCATGTACGGTTACCCCCCTGCAAAATATAAAATGTTTACGGTTACCCCCCTGCAGGGGGTAACTAGAAACACTTATGATTTGCAAGGTTGATTTTAAAACTTTTTTTTTACAGGGGGTAAATAGAAAATTGGGATATTTGCAGGGGGATCAAATATTTAAGCCTTACTAATATTACAACTTTACCTATATACAATTTTAATAAAATGAAATGATTTTTTATTCATAAAACACTAAATCTAATTACTGATGAACATTTTAGATGTTTATAATATTATATATATATATATAGTTATTATTATTATTATAATTTTAAGTATATCCAGCTTTAAAACTAATATTTTGGATGTTGTTAATTCACTAAATGCTATAATGTGTAATATTTTAATTAGTAGATAATAAAGTATTGGATTTTTAAATGAATTATAATATTTTTATATTATTTATTATTTTTTTAGTTAAAGTGCGGGTAATCCTTTCACCTCCATGGAAACCCTCTCATTCCTTTACCATTCAGTTTTTTAAAAAAATAAAATAAAAGAAAGAAGAGGGAGAGAGCTTCGAAGAAAGAAGAGAGAAGAGGAAGAAAGGAAACCATGGAATCCCTTTGAATTTTCAACTCAATTTCAGTAAATCTCTTCACTCTTTTTACTCAACTTTGATGTTTCAACCCTAGAATAGAAATTTCTTCAACAATAAGCCACAAAAGCAGTTGCACAAACCCCTTTTGTCTTGAAATTTCAATTTGCATGTGAGACTAAGAGGTGTAGATTGGAGTGTTGGTAGCTTGCATGTGTGATAGGAAAATTGTTTTGAACAAAATGACAACTACATTTGAACTACACCAAAGGAAGGGTTTTGAGCATTACATTTCTGAATTTAGGATCTTGAAGGCCTTGTTTCTTTGAAGTTTTGAAGTCATTTCGTTCTTGTGAGAGCACTGCATAACTGTTGTTTGAATTCTAGCTTCTTATATGAGTTCCTCTCCCTTCACCTTTAGTTATCTTAGCCTTCTTATATGAATTCTAGCTTCTAATTAAGCGGTGTAGATTGGAGTGTGCACTACAACAGAATTGTTAAAAAAGGGCGCCCCCATTAGGGGCGCTTTCTAAAAAGTGCCCCTGAAGCCCAAAATACGGAGGTCCTTCAGGAGCGCTTTCTAAAAAGTGCCCTTGATGCCCAAAATAAGGCTTTCCGTATATTAGGCATCAGGGGCGCTTTTCAGAAAGCGCCCCTGATGCCTAATATTCTAATATTACCGTTTCAATACTCCCTCTCACTCTCAGTACTCGTCTCTTTCCCTCTTCTCTCAGCCTCTCTTACCTAAAACCCTCTTCTCTCACACTCTCATCAGTCTCTCAGCCTCTCTTACCTGAAACCCTCTTCTCTCCCTCTTCTCATTAGCTGACCAAAAAAAAACTTATCACTCTCCACTCACTCACTTAACCGTAAAACACAACACTAAGTCACCACTCACTAACACGTGAAAACTGAAAATACCCCAAACGAAAAACGTCAAAACCAGACAACACCAGCGCCACCGCCAGACGCCAGTCAACCACCACCACCCTCTGTCGTGCTCCGCCGCCGCTGCTGTCTCCACTTGTTCCGTCGTCGTCCCTGCTCTTTCTCAGTCAGTCATTCTCTACTTTCAAGGTTAGATTTCCACAATGCATCAATATTGATTCTGGGTTTTTTGATTCAATCCGTTTTACCAGCCCTTCTTCAATCTGTTTTACTTCGTCATTTCTATTTCATTGCTTCTTTGATTTCGTTTGCATTGTTTCAGTCAGTTAGTCTGTTTTACTTTTTCTTGATTCCTATTTTTATGGTTTGTGTGATTTGGGAATTAGGAATTAGGAATTGGCAACTAATGTTGATGTTAGAAATTAGGAATTAGGAATTGGGAATTAGGAATTAGGAATTGGCCTTGGTTCTGTTTGAAAGAAAATAAGCTTGCGTGAAGTAATGATAATTTGGCAACTGATGAAGCAAATAAATGATAATTTGGAAACTAATGATAATTTGTCATTATAATTTAATATACTATGTACACTTCTTATTAGGAATTTTTTTTATAAAATGGTGTATGTCAACACTGAATAGCCAGCTAAAAGGATTCAAGAATGGATTCAAGAATATTATTGGCTATTATATATGATATACTAGGGGGCCCTATTTGGAAAATAGTTGAATTATAGGATTTTCCTAAGAAGTGGGATTGATAATATAACACAGTGTTTAAGTGAAAGTATAAAAGAACAAAGTGCAATTTCTTAGTTTCAAAAAATTGTACTTTGTGTGTTTTTCACCATTAATATGTTTAAGTTCTCTTATCAGGAATTTATAATAAATTTCGGTCTAATATGGATAGAAAGTGGATGTCTGCCAATCGCCTGTCGAAAGAATATGTCGATGGAGTGAAATATTTTGTGAACTTTTCCGTTCGACGTTTAGGAACTTCTAGTAAGTTCAAGTGTCCTTGTTTAAGATGTTGTTACGCCAATCGAGTTACTGCACTTGAGTTGGAAAGACATTTAAAGGCCAACGGAATCGATCAAAGTTATATTTGTTGGACAATGCATGGTGAGGAAAGAGGTGAACCTTCAAATATGGATAATAGTACTCAGAGATGTGATCCGATTGATTATCCTGAAACACATACGTTTGATGGCGACCAATTTGAAGAGATGACAAAGGCGGTTGAAGACGATCTTAATGATTGTCCTCAAATGTTTGAGAAGTTGATAACCGATGCGGAGACACCGTTGTATGTGGGCTGTACTGAATTCACAAAGTTATTGGCTGTGATAAAGCTGTACAACTTGAAAACTTGCCACGGATGGACAGATAAGAGCTTTACGGAATTACTCGCACTATTGAAAGATATGTTGCCGAAAGACAATGTGCTCCCTTCTCGGACGTATGATGCAAAACAAATGTTAGGCACCATTGGTTTGAACTATGAGAAGATACATGCTTGTCCGAATGATTGCATTTTATTTCGGAATGAACATGCGTTGTTAAAGTCCTGCCCTAAATGTAATGCATTGCGGTATAAGAAGAAAGAATCTGCTCCAGAAAAGGTATTGTGGTATTTTCCCATAATTCCTCGATTTAGACGTATGTACCGTAGTTCGGAAGACGCAAAACAGTTGACTTGGCATGACGATGAAAGGATTAAAGATGGTATGCTACGACACCCGGCGGATTCTCCGCAGTGGAAAAAGATTGATATTGATTATCCCGATTTTGGGCATGACCCAAGAAACCTACGCCTTGCATTGTCTGCTGATGGATTTAACCCGCACGGTATCCAGAGTAGCTCCCACAGTACATGGCCTGCGATTTTGGCGATTTATAACTTACCTCCATGGCTTTGCATGAAACGCAAGTATATGATGTTGTCTTTGTTAATTTCTGGCCCCAAACAACCAGGAAATGATATTGACGTATACTTGGCTCCTTTAATAGAAGACTTGAAGCAAATGTGGGAGATTGGGGTAGAGGTGTATGATGGGTTCAGAGAAGAAAGTTTCATTCTGAAGGCTATGATTTTTGGTACCATTAATGACTTTCCAGCATACGGCAATCTATCTGGGTACAGTAACAAAGGTCAATGTGCATGTCCTATATGTGAAGATAATACAGATTGGATGTGGTTGGAACATGGTAAGAAGAATATATATCTTGGCCATCGGAGATTTTTGCCTCCAACTCATCACTATCGGGTGTGGAGAAAGGCATTCAATGGGAATTCAGAAACTCGTAAAGCTCCTCTGCCTTTGACCGGTGAACAACTATTTGAAAAGGTGAAAGATTTGGACATTAAGTTTGGGAAGCCTTTTGCAGGAGAGCTTGCCAAACGAGGGTGGAAGAAAAAATCGATTTTCTTTGAGTTGCCATATTGGAAGTCATTACACGTAAGGCATTTCATTGATGTGATGCATGTTGAAAAAAATGTATTCGAAAGTGTCATTGGTACCTTACTCAATATGCCAGGGAAGACTAAAGATACCATCAACACAAGGGTGGATTTGGTTAGTATAGGGTTGAGACCAGAATTGGGTCCGATTAAGAAGGGTACACGTACATATCTACCTCCGGCAGCTCATACTCTATCTAGAAAGGAGAAAACTGTCTTTTGTAAGTTTCTTCATGGAGTTAAAGTTCCAGAGGGGTACTCTTCAAACGTTACGAACCTTGTATCGATGAAAGACCTCAAGTTAAAGTCTCTAAAGTCTCATGATTGTCATGTTCTCATGGAGAATTTGCTACCAATTGGTATACGATCCATTATGCCCAATAAAGTGCGTCAGGCCATAACTAAACTTTGTTTCTTCTTTAAGGCGATTTGTAGTAGGGTGATTGACCCTGGAAAGTTGCCAGCTCTGCAAAGATCAATTACTGTCACTTTATGTGAGCTTGGGATGTTTTTTCCGCCTTCATTCTTTGACATAATGAT
Source organism: Astragalus glycyphyllos (assembly GCA_963573325.1). Taxonomy (NCBI): domain Eukaryota; kingdom Viridiplantae; phylum Streptophyta; class Magnoliopsida; order Fabales; family Fabaceae; genus Astragalus; species Astragalus glycyphyllos. Next base: position 8,577,626 of record OY754314.1, on the reverse strand, counting down.
TCATTTAATAGTTCATCTAGTTAGAGAGACACAATTGTGTGGCCCATGTTATATGAGATGGATGTACCCGTTTGAGCGGTACATGAAGATATTAAAAGGATATGTTAAAAACCGATCACGACCCGAGGGTTGCATTGCTGAGCGCTACATAGTTGAAGAAGCTATTGAGTTCTCCACCGATTATCTATCTAGTGTTGAATATTCTGTTGGGATGCCAAGGGAGCGTCACACAACAAGTGTTGGTAAAGGGATGACAGGAAGGAAAATAGTGATGGTATCTAGGAAAGAACTAGAGCAAGCACACTTATATGTTCTGCACAATGATAGTCAGGTTGATTCATATATTGCCAAACACATGGAGATTCTTAAGAGTGATCACCCAACTAAGAGTGAAGTTTGGTTAAAAAAAGAACATAATCGGAGTTTCATACTGTGGCTAAAAAATCAAATTGATAGTGAGTTTGTTTCGAATCCTACCTCGATTTCAGAAAGATTGAGATGGTTAGCAAAAGGTCCAAATATACATGTTTTCTCTTACACTAGTTATCTACAAAACAGGTACACGTTCTATACAAAATCCCATGATGATCAGAGTAAAATGCAAAATAGTGGGGTGACTCTTGTAGCTGAATCTATGCATACATCAAGTGCCAAAGAAAGAAATCCCATTTACGCGAATATGTCATACTTCGGTGTTATTGAACACATATGGGAGTTGGATTACAATATGTTTTCGGAGTCTGTGTTCCAATGTAATTGGGTTGACAATAATAATGGTGTACAGATGGATGACTTGGGTTTCATGCGGGTGAATTTCAACAAGTTAGGGTATAAAGATGAACATTTTATTTTAGCATCGCAAGCCCAACAAGTGTTTTATGTCACTGATCCAGTTGATATCAATTGGTTCATTGTTTTATTGACAAACAAAAAGTTATTGGTGAATGACATTGGGGATCAAGCGCACGAAGATGTTGACATTGAGGATGACCCTTTCTTTGGGACATTGCAACCAATAATAGGGGAAAGTACTTCTAATGACGATATTTTGTATGTTAGAAAGGATCATAACGATGGAAGAACGATTGGTATCCCGAGATTGAAGAACGATTGAAGAACGATTGGTAGGCACATTATCTTATATTTTATCTTTCATTTATTAAATTAATATACTGATTTATTTACTAATACATGGTAAATTTTAATAGCTGCGAGAGGTCGGAAAAGATCCTGCTCATGAATCTATTGACCGACAAGTTTTGTGGTTAGAAGCCCGACAAAACAAAGATGGTGTCATTGACCACCCAAAAACGAGAGAGGTGTATGAAAGAATTGTAAGTATGATAAAATTAAAAAAGAATTCTTTCATTGAAGGTGAATAAACTTCTTATCTTTTTGTAATGTCTAATAATGTTTGTGAATCAGGAGTCAATATCTCAATCAGTATCACAAGGAGAGATTACTGATTCTGATTTTCCAAATGACAGCCTTGGTCGTGCATTGGGAACTGAAGAGTATCCAGGACGTCTACAGGGTTTGGGATTTGGCATTTCTCCAACGACTTTTTCGAGTTCAAAGAGGCAAAAAAAAGAAGAGGAACGAGAAAGTAGAGAAAGACGGTTGGAAGCCACTGTATTGATGCTAGTAAAAGAACTTAATGAACTTAAAGAAAGAGCTGGTCCAAGGACTAATGATGTACCATCTCCTAACCCAGATAGCTTCAGGGATAGTTGCAATATTGCGTCCAATGAGGTAATTATCGTTGGACCTCTTTTTTATTTTTTATATTTTACAATAACTTATAAGTATTAATATTTGGTTATCAATTAATTTAGGTTAACAATTGTCATTGTGAATTATATTTATCAAACCCGCTTACGTTGGTCGCAAAGGGCTTTGTTTGTAACAATGAGGACTCCACCTTGCACAATCTTCCTATTCCTCCAAATCATGCGAGAGTCAGAGTTGAGTTTGTTGTTGTGGATGATGCTGAATTGCCGGTACCAGTTGACACTGCAGAGATGACTTTGTTAACTGTGAATGATGCACTTGGCACCTTGGTGGCATGGCCATCAAATCTTATCAATGTAAGGAGCAATTAATATATTTGTTAATAAATCATTGCCTTATTGTCTCATATATTCATAACTAATTATATTTCTAAATATATAGGTAAGGAAAGGAAGATCTCAGATTTCTGGGCATGTTGGCAAATCCCAACCCTCCCCTTCTATTGGTCGCAAGAAGCATGTGTCTAGGGGAGAAGCTAGCAGGAATGAGATTCAATCCCAACCCTTCCCTTCTATTGGTCGCAAGAAGCATGTGTCTAGGGGAGAAGCTAGCGGGAATGAGATTCAATCCCAACCCTCCCCTTCTATTGGTCGCAAGAAGCATGTGGCTAGGGGAGAAGCTAGCGGGAATGAAATTCAATCCCAACCTCCCTCTTCTAAGGAATTCATCAGTTATCTAAAGATTCATGCCTCAACAATGGCGAGTGCTGATTTGATAAATGTATTGATTGATCCAGACATCTTTGGAGTTGACCACCAAATTTCCCTTTCAAATGATGAACTTGAAGAGGTATATGAGCACAAGTGGGCATCTGCGGCTACTATTACAATGTACATCAGGTATTATCATTATTATTATTATCATTATTATTATTATTATTATTATTATTATTATTATTACTACTACTACTACTACTACTACTACTATTATTATATGTTAATTTATTTGTATGCATTTTAACTATAGGTATTTGTACATGAGATTATGAGCACCATGGAACAAACAAAAAGATTTATATTCTTGTGCCCCCAACGTACTTTTCTACGCAACGTCCGCATTGATAAAGACATGTCAAAAGAAAAAGTTGGGGAATTGAAGGAAGCGGTTAAAGAAAACAAGGAAGCGGTAAAAGCATATATCAATAGTCGCTTGGCTTTGGCACGGGAAAGCATATGTGATTGCTTGTTTTTGGCACCCATCAACTTAGGGTAAGAAATTTAATCTATATATATATATATATATATATATATATATATATATATATATATAAAACGTGTTATTGAAACATGTGTTATTTATTTGGTTATCCAATTTTTTTGTAGGATGCATTGGATATTGTTGGTAGTTGATCCTAGGAGAAATAGAATTTTCTATTTGGATTCGTGTCACGGTCATTATAGCAACCACACCATGATGAGAGGAATGTTTGAAAGGTGTGTATTTAGATACATCGCATATTTCATCATATAAATTATATATATATATATATATATATATATATATATATATATTTCGATTAATTAATATAGTTATATGTATAATGTTTCAGTTGTGTGGCAACTTATTGGGCATCGAATGAGGTCAGGACTAGAGGTGGGAACAATAAAACAAAATGGATAGTAATAAAGGTAAGTTTATAATCAATATTCTTATCCATGTAAACTTTGCTTGCATTTTAATAATTAATTGTTATTTTGATTTGTAGTGTCCGAGACAACCCAACAATGATGATTGCGGATATTATGTTATGAAGTTTATGAAGGACACAATCACTTACAATCAAATGGAAATTCCCCAAAATGTATGTAATTTCCATTTTTTATAGTTTGTTTTTTGATAAGTATTTCCATATCTAGCATTTAACCACTTAGTTCTAAGTTTATTTTATTTTATTTTATTTTATTTTGACAGTATTTTCCAGGACACGCGGTTGGAGCTCCATTTTCTGATGACCAACTTACTGAGATCAAAGGAGAGTGGTGTCGTCATGTTGCTTGTTTGATTAATGAAAATCGAAATTCAAGTAATTTTGGTTAGCTTGTATTGGATGTCATATCATTTTTTGTTGTCTGTGTTGACATTCAAAATTTGATTTTCAATTGGCTAGCTTGTATTAGATGGATTTATAGGTTTATTAGTTGGAATTTGATTTTCAATTGGCTAGTTTTAATTTTGATTTACAATTGGTCAGTTGATTTGAAATTTGGTAAATATAGGTTGTTGTTGGTTGATAAAAAAGAGAGTAGGGAAGTGCTGCCAAATATTGGATATACCAGAAACACGAAAAAAATTTTAAAAAAAAAACATAGAATCAGGGGCGCTTTCTACAAGCGCCCCTGATGTTCTTAGAGTACTTGACAATCAGGGGCGCTTTTAAAAAAGCGCTCCTGTTGATCAAGATAAGAGGGGCGCTTCTAACAGAAAGCGCCCCTGATTGTTAGTTGCGCGTAAGACCATCAGGGGCGCTTCCTACAAGCGCTCCTGTTGGCTAACATTTAGGGGCGCTTCTAGCGCGCTCCTGTAGAGTGTTTGGCAACAGGAGCGCCAGATTTAGGGGCGCCCGAAAGCGCCCCCAATGGATAAAAAAAAGTGCCCCTGATGCCTTTTTCTGTTGTAGTGGTGGGTAGCTTATATGAAGTCTCAATAGTTTTCTTCTTTTTTTACGCAAAAAGAAGGAAGGAAGTCTCATTGAATCTTCTGATATATAGAAACCATGCTATGTTTAAATTTAAGATTATGACTATAGTGTGTGCTCATTGATTTGTTGAAGACTAAACTTATGGAAAAAGGTGACATGATCATTGTATTGTCCCTAAATGTTGTTGTTGTTGTTATGGTCTATTTGAGAAAAATTGGATTGAGAAAGGTTATGATATACAGGAAAGAAATGAGAAAAGCCAAAATGATGAAAATCTGCCACTGTTGGCCCAACACGGGCCGTGTCACTCTAACACAGGCACCCATATTGGCTACGGCTTGGCCATGCAAAATTTTTAAAGCTAACACGACCTAACACAGGTACCTGGGTTACATTTTGGTATTTTTCACTTGTTTCCTTGTACATTTCCAATCTAAATCAATCCCATGCACTTATTATATGTGAATCATGTAATTATATATACGTTGGAGATTTATTTGAATTGAGAAGTAAATGTATCATGTTTTGTGTAACATCCTAAATTTTATTCGTCAATAAAATCTTATACCTTACAATTTTGTAACAAATCAAAGATACGCAACTCTAGGTTTGAATTAAAATTCACATATCCTTGATAAGAATTTTAACTTATCCATATGTTGATAAACTTTCATAACACATAATCCATAAACTTCACCAACTAGTGGTATAAGACTTCAATGAGTTAAACTATACCATTTAATCCACACTTAGAAGTGCATACATCCTTGCAGTTTATGTATAGATCTATGTAACATACACAGTACCTTGCACATGACCGTGCTCTAAAATGCTCTATACATAAACTGCAAGGACCGTGCTCTAAACTGCAATGTTACATACTCAGTACCTTGCACAACCGAAGTAGTATAGAGCACAGTCCTTCCAGTTTATGAGTTAAACTATGCCATTTAATCCATACTTAGAAGTGCATACATCCTAATCAACAAAATGAGATGTTACATAGAATTCAAAGACCACTAAGTAGTATCGAGCACGGTCCTTGCAGTTTTCAGCTACGGGATTTTCGATTTTGAAGTGTTTTTCCTCTTTCTTTTAGCTTCCAAAACCTCCCAATCTCCACAACAAATACAACCACAATACCACAATATTTATAATCAAGTCAACTCATAAGCATTCCACCAATTTCATGAACCAAAGGAGCAAAGTTTCATAAACACGATAATCATCATATTGAACCAAAATACACATTGACACACTCTTGAATAAGAGGGTTAGTTGAATGCATCATACATGCAAAACAAAAACATAATTCGAAACAGGGTTCTAAGCACTAAATATGCTTGAAACCCTAAGATTATACAAGAGGGGAAAAGAGGGAATTCACAAGTTAAGCTAAAATACAACTGAACAAGTATATGATGCTCCCCAAGGATCAAATGACTCCAAAAACCCCCAAGAATAAAGAAATCAAGCTTCAAGGGCCACACATTGATGCTCCATACTCTAGCATAACTCCTCTAACTCCCAATGCAAGCCTCTATCTCACATGCAAGCTCATATGTTTGATTTTTATTGCTCCAAAACCAAAACTCGGATTTTTGGTTTGTAGAAAGGAATGAAAATCATGGTTCTAAAGCATCAATGAAGTGAATGTTGATGGTGAGAAGTGAGAGTTTCCGGATTTTTAATGTAAGGGAAAAGATGTAAAAATGTGTTTTTATAGTCTCTCTCTCTCTCTTCTCCCTCCCTCCAAACGTTCGAACTAAAGTGGAATGAGGGTCACTCCCTCTCTTTTGTTTCTTTTTTTTTTGGGTCGAAATTGCCTGATTTTTCATTGAAACTAAGCAAGGCCCAAACCAGCACAATCAAATGAACTTTCCTGGGTCCATATTGGAGCCCAACAAGTCAGTACGTACTACTACTCGAAGTGGCACACAGGCCCAAAATAGACTGAGGCACTAAGGCCCAAATGAAAATTGGCACGCAGGTCCTAAGAAAGCTAAATAATAATGAGCCCAAAAGACAACCGGGTCAACCCAATAGCTAATTTAACTATCTTCAACAAGTTACACTAAAACAGCAACAAATAATCCTCATCTTCAAGAGAGAGCTTGCGAAATAACCCTAATTCAGCAAAGGCGTGTTTAACACAATCAACCACTTCACCAACCCCTTCCAATCTCCAATACACTGATGAAGATCCAGTGAGAGTTTCAATTCATCGAAGACAGCTTCATTAGGATGGCCAGTACTCACAAAGCTATTTGAGAGCTATTAGCAGATCCGTTGTAATAGATTTACGAAGACGATCTGGAGGGTGTCTCTTTTAATAACCTTGAAGCGAACCAGCCGAGGAGAGTTCAGCAATTATGTGTGCCACCTCGCTCCCTTCACGTCTAACCCTGGTAACTCTGCTGCTCTGTAGATCCATTTGTAAGTTATTGATATCTTGAATAATGCCAGTGATTTCTCCTTTGACTAAGTTTCCTCGATAAGCTTCCACCAGAGTAAGGTTGTCAGATACAAAGATTGCAACTGGGCTTTGGAGAGCTGTAGCAATGGAGACGGCTTCCCGTAAACCTAGAGCTTCTGCTACAAGAGGCGAGGAGATAAAAAATTTGCTAGCTGAAGCTGTAAGTATATTACCTTGATGATCTCTACATATAACTCATATGCTTCCCCTTCCTGTGCTAATATCAAACTTAGCATCAGAGTTGAATTTGACTTGGTAAGGTTGTGGGAGTCTCCAAATGCCTGGAGCTCTTGCAAAATTAGGAGGGGGTTTTGAGGAGTGGAAGAATTAGATGTAGGAGGGGGGAAGTGGAGCAGCGGAAAGAAGATGATTGGAGCCTGATTTCGTGTTGAATTGTACTTCTAGTGTGTAATATGAAAGTGTTTGAGGCTATCCATAGGACGATAACTCTAGTCTTGGTTTGAAACGTAGTTAATATGTATGGAGATAAATGAAAGTAAATGTTTCAATTTGTAAAATAAAATATTTTGGCCTATGCAGGTCTCGAACCTGCGACCTTCGCGTTATTAGCACGACGCTCTAACCAACTGAGCTAATAGGCCATGTGATGTAGACATAAACAACAATTTTAAAATATTCTTTATTTTTATATGTATTAAGTGACATTTCATTACAATACAAAGGAGTTTCATCCAAAAGACAAAAAAAATGGGAAAGGGAGTAATGACATATTGTATAGTAGAAACATGTTATATGGTATTTATTTTACGATAGTGATAGATCGGGTAGAGACTTTAATTCCGGATATTGTTAGAGTTATTGAACGGTCACACGTTAAGAGCGTCCACGGTGATAGATGGTGAGTGTGATTTGTTGGGGGCAGGCAGTGTCGTCACAATAGGAAACGAGGACATCAATTTCTTGTTGGGTGAGGCCCAGCAAGAGAATCATATTGGGCCAACAATCTTTGGCTATGGTGAGGATCGCTTTGCAACAAGTAGGTCTCCAATATGGATTTCGCCATTGAGAAAGAAAATGAGTATATCGGTGGTGCAGTGTAGAAACTCAACCAATGACTCCCAACATTTATTATTGTTATTCAACTATAAATGTATTGCAAGGGTTGAGTTTGATGTGGTGGAGCTCAGAGGCCTTGGCCTTGCCATCACTGTTGTTGCTAACTTCCAAGTTGATAAGGATAACAAAATAACAAACAGCTGTAAAGAAAAAAGCCATGGTTTTTCGTGACTATTACAATGCTCAAAGGGGGGGAGGGAGGCAGGGAGGGAGGGAGAGAGAGAGGGATGGTATGAACAAAATGAAATGGTTGATGTTAATTTAAATAGCATATGTTAGACCATTAGGGTATGAAGGCATATTATCTAATTGCTTGATGATAATGTTTTGAGGATTTATTTAATTATTAAACTGACAGATTTAAAAGAACTCTGAAAAGTTAGTGTTTTGAATAATTAATAGCTAAAAATTATACATTAGTCTATAATAGTAATAAAACCTTAATTAATGACTCTCATGAATCGAATAATGATTAGGACCTAAACCATGGTGGAACCTTAGAGCACTACTTTGGTTATGATAATCAAACTTTAATTCTAATAATAAAATGTCTTCTTATAATCCTAAACATCTTATACAAGTGAGATCATCCAGTAGTGAATCATATTCCAACTTGACCTCTAAAGTTCTTAATCATTCGACAAGGGAATTAAAACTGCTTTTGGGGAATGACCCGTATGAATTTCGTAATATGACCTTTTACCTTATGAAACTCTTAAGACATGTTTCCTAGAATATGGATACCATAGGAATGTCTAAGTATCTTGACCTTGGAGATTAGAAAAAGAAACCAATCTTGTATGTTTGCGCTACCTCTAGCCTAAGTTAGGTTTTGGGGGAAGTACTGTTAAATATATATATATATATATATATATATATATATATTTGCATGAGGCATTAATGATATGTCATATCTTGTAGGAATTAATCTATCTACAAGACTTGCTTATAATCACGAATATACTATAGCGGAAAACAAAGACATACAAGCATGCTTCTATATAATCAAGAACAAAGTCATAACCTTGATAACCTTAGGATCTACGACATGTTGATATATCAAGGATTAGATAAATACCTGGATCCATAGCAAAGAAGTGGAGAACGAATCCTGAGAAGAAAGAGTGAGTGAAAACGAGCAATAGCTACTCGTTGGCTTTATGGTTCTTCCTCAACCGGACTCCTAATGCCTTAGACTCTCTTCAGATGGGGAGAGGAGAGTAAACGTGTGTGTTGCGGTTAGTCCGGTATATTGGGGACCATAGCCTACTTATAGTGTGACAGTCTATTAGGGTTCCCATTATCCCTCTAATGGGCTATCACTGACATCCACTCATATTGAGCCCATATCAATAATAATTAATTAATTAATTATATAATTAGAAATCTAATATAGCCTTTTACTTATTTTGATCACATATCAATCAAAGCTCCTAATTGATAAATAGCTAATATAATTAATAAAGAATATATGCCCATTATTTATGATATTGGAATAAAATATTCCAACATATATATATATATATATATATATATATATATATATATATATATATATATATATATTTGCATGAGGCATTAATGATATGTCATATCTTATATGGGTTTAGTTTTGGGAGTTTAATTAGAAGTGAGAAGGGTCGAAATTGTAGAAGATAAGGATTAGATTTGGAGAAAAAAAAAGTAAAGTGAGACTAGTAGTGACCAGTTGTCCCAAGGCAGACCAATTCACTCTTCTTCCATTGTCTCAGCCGACTTCCCCCTTTGTTCCTATCACCATCCATACTTTACTCTAGTTGAGTACTTCTTTTTCCCTATCACCATCCATACTTTACTCTAGTTGAACACTTCAACCTCTCAAATGACAGGCAAAAAACAAAGTGATTGCACGTGCCCACACTCACACACACGCACACACATACGCACTTATATATGCATAGAGAGGAAAGGAGGGAGAATAAGAAAATCAGAGAAAAACAAGAAAGGGGGATAGGGAAAGAAGAGGGAAAACCAGAGAGACTCAAAGAGGTTTTCAACTGTGTGCTTCGAGTAACAAGAGAGGATAGCAAGTTAGAAGCTTCAAGGAAGAAATTTGTTGGTATGTTCTATACTGTGCTAGCTTCTGGGTGGATCCAAGACTGCAGTTGGTAGTGCTTCTGTCGGGCCAGATCTCAGTGTGATGAACTCGAAAGGGGGTACCTGCAAAGCCACTCTGACGCTCAAGTCAGTATTGAGAATTGTAGAGTGTGCAGGGAATGAGTAATGCGTACCTTTTTGAGATAGGTGGGCTTGTATTTATAGGCATTGTGCCAGCTCCTGATCTGTTGGATCGATCAAATGCATTTGAGCCGTCGATGTGTGATAGCTAAGGCATTGGATATGGATCCTAGCTATTGGGCTGATCCTGGTCCAATTGGCTGAGTGGGCATTGTGGCCCAGTCCAGAACGGTCTTTATGGGTGACATTGAGGAATCATCTCCTTCAAACAGTGATTTCTTTGCTTATAGTTTCAACCTCCAAAACGGTTTAGTGCTTAAGGGCCACCAATTAGTTTTGGACACGTGCAATAATGATAATTTCCAAACATGTCCACATCACAAGTTTGGAACATGTGATGTGGACATTTTCTTAAATGTATATAGTAATGAAATGATGATTAGGCATGGCAACGAAACCTATACCCGCGGGGTTCGACCCAAACCCGCCCCGATTTGACGGGTTTTCCCCGCTTTGACTGGGTTTGGGTTTGGGTTTTCCCCGAAATTAAAAAACGGGGATGGGACGGGTAATGGGGATATAGGTCCCGTCCCCGAACCCGCCCCGAATGTAAGAAATCACATTAATACCCCTCCAAAATTAGAAACCCTATCAAACTCTAAAAACATAACACACTTTCGTTTCTCTCACTGACTTCTCACGTCTCACTCAGCGCCTCCCTCCCTCTCTCAGTGACTTCTCACTCAACGCCTCCCTCCGTCTCTTCTCCAATCTCCATTTTCGTTTCTCTCCCTCTCTTCTCAGTTCTCAGCAATCAATATTCATTCTTCTGAGGTAAGAAAGTTTCTCTCCCTCATTTTCGTATTTCGTTTCTACCTCTATTTCTCTGATTCTCTCTCCCTCACTGTGTATTTCGTTTCTCTCTCTCTCTCTCTCAAACAGGTTTGCGCTAATTTCAGGTTTCTTCACTAATCAGGTTTCACTCTATATCCTCTCTTTTTGTTTCTATGAAAGTATGAATTGGTTTTCTATGTTGATGAATATTTGTTCTATGAAAGTATGAAAGTATGAATTGCATGTTGTTCTGATTAATTTAGAGCTTTTTGTTTCTATGAAATTTTGTTTCTATGAAAGTATGAATTGCATATTGTTCTGGTTAATTTAGGGTTTTTTGTTTCATAATCTTAATTAATTGATTTTATATGACATAAACTGAAAATCTGTTAGTGCAATTATGTGATTTGATTTGATATTGTGAATCTATTATAATTGATTCATAATTGATTGTATTTTGTTTCATAATCTGTTAGTGCAATGATTTCATAATTGATTGTATTTTTGTTTCATAATCTGAATAATGATTTTATAATCTATTTCATAATCTGTTAGTGCAAGAATAATCTGTTTTTCCATAGTTACTTATTGGTTTTGTAATTTGAACAACTTAACAGGAAATTGACATAGACAAAGTTAGTAATTCTTAACAGGAAATTGACATGGACAACCTTAGAGGCTTTGATGTGTGCTAGAAGTTGGTTATGGAGTATCGAAAACAATGGTATGGTTTTAAATCGTTTTTTACTTTGATTTGCTGTGGATTTGTTTGCTCCTGCTTCCTACCCTTCATAATTCATATTCTTGATGCTATATGGTCTCTTTGTGGCATTAGATTTATACTAAGCATAATTTTCCAGCTTATACTACTCATCAACAAGACAGTAATTGGATTATTTTTGTACAAGATTCAGTAAAATATGATTCTTCTCAACAACCTAGTTCTTCTTTTCAATAATGTGTTATAGGAATTAAGTAGATAAATTAGTAGTTTAATAGATTAAAACTGTTGTGCTGTTTTTGGTGTTGTATATGAAATTTCTATTTCATTTTTTTGAAATAGAAACTAATTACTATGCTAGTTTAATAAATGACATATAGTTGTGTATATGTTAACTAATTACTATTTATATTGTATTGAATTTCATATTTATAGGTGGTATGAGTACTCAATTGAATAATGAGTATGCTACTTTACTCAATAAAATAGACCCCGATGATGAAGGTGAGATTTACGATCCATTTATTTATCACCACCTTCCAATTTTATAACCTTCAGTGTTTATATTTAACTTGTATTTTTTATTTTGTAGGTGAAATATTGACTAGTGGTGTTACTTCTCACTTTCAAGAGTGAAGACGTCAATAGTATTTAGAGAAAGAAAGAAGACAACATAGCTACTTGTTTTACAAATTTTAAAATTTCAATGAACAATTATGTAGCTTGTACTTGGTTAGGTTGTTGTTTTGATAATTTGGATTACCGATTAACTTAGAACATTGATATTTATATGTTGATGATATGTAACGTCATTGCTATACGTTGACATTTTGGATAATCGATATTTTGGCTATATGCACTAGTATTGCATTGGTTTTATGTTCTTGTGTTAAATTTCGGGTTTGGGGTGGGTTCGGGTGTGGGATAAAATTCGGGTTTGGGGGCGGGTTCCGGTTTGGGACAAGTAAAAACTATATTTTTATTTCAAAAAATTGATTCCACTGCAGGGACGGGGTTGGGGCGGGGATCCCCGAACTCATTGGGTACGGGGATGGGGATCAATTTTTCATCCCCGTTGGGTTTGGGACGGGGAACAGGGATGAATATGGGATTCGGGGATGGGGATGGGGAATGTTAAACCCGTCCCCGCCCCGCCCCGCCCCATTGCCATGCCTAATGATGATAACCAAGCTCCACCATTTTCTTAAATGTATTTAACCAAGCTCCACCATTGGAAAAAAATGAGATATGTGGTGTAATGGTCGTAAGAAATTTGAATTACAAGGAGGACTTGAGTTCGAACCATATCAAGTGTAACTTTTAACCTTTACTTAAATATTTCCGCTTATTAAAATAAAAAATGCTAAAAAACTCTCCTAATGGAGTCAAACTTTGTCCATTCCACATCAAATGTAACCCTTTGCCACTACGCAAAAAAGCACTAACTGACATTTAGATAGAAAGTAAATTATATTTGTCCTTCATTGTTCGTTGCCTTGGTATTTATTTGCCAATTTAACTAAGTGGACCAAAAAAAGAAAGTAAATTATATTTTTATATTTACTAATTTTTTTGTAGGGGTCGTGGCCTCCACCGGCCCTCAAGAACATCCGCCCCTGACTGCAACCTGAAGAAACATAATCAGTGGCGGACCCAGGACCCTAGGTCAGAGGGTGCAACAAAGTCATTATAACAAATGTTGATTCATCAAATTGTTTAATTTGTTTCCAAATACTAAAATTAAGGAATCAAGTTATCTAATTCCAAATTTATTTAAGAGTAAATCGCCAAATTAGTATTTAAGTTTACCTGTCATTACCTATTTAAGTCTTTAACTATAGGAAAACAAGAAGTAATCCGTAAAAATATGTAATATCATTAAATTAATTCCTAAATTTTTATTAATAATGAGAATATGGGCACCATGAATTTGCACCATGTTCAGAATGTGGGCAAAGAATATGGAAATCACCACACTTAAAATGTCCATAATGAAGATGCGTGGAATGACAACCCCACAAAGAATATGATGAAGATGTTGATTGTCACGTCCTTGTTGTAAGCTTCGATTTGTGTAATGTTGATGAGTACTTTGGTCAAAAAGTTGTTATATGTATTTTGTAATTTGGTGGTTGTTAGAGTTGTTTTGTGTAATGTGTAAGACTTGCTAGTTGATTGAATAATAAATAATCTAGTTTGGATTCATATAGATGGTTTGACTTGTATTTGAGTCAATACTTTGATATTCATTTAGAGGTTTAATGAGCAATTAGTAAAGTGCTTTAGCACTCTAATTGCCTGATTTGTAATTGATATAAATACTCCATACACAATAAAAATAAAAGTTAGTTACACAGTTCCATTTCAGTTACAACTGTATATTCTCTCTTATCTCTCTCGTGTGTGTGTGTGTGTGTGTGATGAGCACAAGCTCCAACAAATGGTATTCAGAGTGTGTTCTTGAAGCTTGAAGAACAAAATCGAGTGCAAGTGAGGTGTGTGAAACCTACATTTTGCGAGTGAATCGGTGAGCGAGTGAGAAACCCAAAAATCATGCCCAAACACGAGTGAAAGTGAGAAATCTTGCAATGGCGACTACGAATGGACATTTTTCGGCGAATTTTCCAGTTCTCGATGGAAGAAACTATGACCAGTGGTGTATGAAGATGAAGGTGATCCTCGGTTATCAGGATGTGCAGGATTTGGTGGTGAACGGACTCGATCCGTTGCCGGCGAATCCAACTACTGCGCAACAGACGGGGTATAGCTGCAAAGGCTTGTGCATTCTCCATCAGTGCGTGAATCAAACAATTTTTGAGAAAATGGTGAGATCGGAGACGAGCAAAGCAGCGTGGGACGTTCTCGCGAGCTCCTACGCCGGTAATCAAAAATTGAAGAAGGTGCGACTTCAAACCCTAAGGCGACAATACGAATATCTAGGAATGGAAGAGAGTGAAACAATTGCTGCGTACTTTACCAGAGTTCAATCTATGACGAATGAGATGCAACCATGTGGTGAAACCTTATCTGATGAAAAAATTGTGGAGAAAATCTTGTGATCGATTGCTTCACGATTCGATCACATCATGGTGGCGATTGAAGAATCGAAGGATCTATCAACGATAAAACTCGAAGAACTTCAAGGATCTGTTGAAGCACATGAACAAAGGATGAATGAAAGGAAATCTGCGAAACCTAGCACTGAGCAAGCACTGGTTGCACAAACAGGCGATAGAAACTGTGATAATCAGTGAAGACGTGGAAGAGGCAGAAACAACAACAGAGGAGGAAGAGGTAGAGGTAACAATTATAATTCAAACTTTGGTAGGGGAAACTCTAGTAATAACAGTAACAATAGTGATCAAAAGAACAATAGTGGTGAGAATTATAGAGGTAGAGGTGGAAGAAGCGGTAGAGGTGTGCGAGGGAGAAGAGGCAGAAAATTTGATAAGAGCCATAGTCAATGTTATAACTGTGATAGATACGGACATTTTGCTGATGAATGCGATAGTAATACTAATAATAATGATGCAAAAATGGCTCAAGAGGAAGATGAGAAAGAAGAGGTACTGTTAATGGTTGTTGAGGAAAAAATCAGTGATGAGGAGGAGATAATTAGTGAAGAAACTCTGTATATGGTGACTGTCAAGGATGAGAGTGACCATGGTGATGAATGGTTCCTTGGAACTGGATGTTCAACACACATGTCGGGAAGGAAAGATTGGTTCATTGAACTGGATTACTCTATTAAAAGTAGGGTGAGATTTGCTGATGACGTGACAATGAAGGTGGAAGGTGTAGGGAAAGTGAGAATTAAGAAGAAAGATGGCTCTGTATGTTTCATATCTGGTGTGCTAGTATGTTCCAGGCATGAAGAGTAATTTGTTGAGCATTGGCCAGCTCTTAGAGAAGAAAATATAGAATGATGCTTGAGGATAATGCAATGAAGGTGTATGACTGTAAAGACAGATTGTTAATCAAGGCTGTTCTGTCAAAGAACGGGAAATTCAAGGTTGAATTAGATGTTCTGGTTCAACAGTGCTTGGCTACTACAATTCACAAGGAGGAATGGTTGTGGCACTTCATATATGCTCAATTGAATTTTGGAGATTTGAACAAGCTACAAAGTAAGGAGATGGTAAGAGGTCTTCCTCACATCCATGTGCCAAATGATGTGTGTGCAGAGTGCATGGAGAGCAAGACGCCCAAGAGCTCATTCAACCAGAATCTGCCTACTGATAACTCTATTTTATATAGAGTTATTTATATGTTCTATGACTTAAATCAATGTGAGTTTCTAAGTAATATTATTGTTAAAGTAGTTAATATGTGTTGTTTACAGTAAAAGAGGGTTAGGAACTGATTTGTAATCATTTGGCACTTTTGGTGCCCCATTTTGTGTTTTAATTTGTGTGTTCAATGTTACAGCAATCAATGCCCCTGCAATAGGCACAACAGTCATTGCCCCAGCAATGACTGCTCCTACAATAGTCATTCCAGCAGCAGCAGAGGCATTGCACCAGCAACCATTGCACCTGCATTACTGACGGTCAATTGCTCCAGCATTCGTGACAAACTAAAATGTACCAGCAATCTGCTGATGTCATTTATGACATCATAATCAAGTTGCTATGCAAGTGGTCCAAGTTGCTGGTGCAGCACATCCCATTTACTTTTTAGCTTGTAACTTTTACTTTATAGGGACACTTGTCCATACACCATTGGACCTCTTCTCTTTCATAAGGTAAACATCAAATCAACTCTTTTTGGGATGCAAGTGACCAACTTCAGCTCCAAGGAGACCCCACCATGAAGGAAAGCTCATCCAAGAGGCCTATAAATACCTCTCCTTCTCCTCATTTGAAAAAATATCAAGTGATATACCAAGTTAGAGGGTTAGAATCACTTACACTTCATAGGTGTGAAGGAGGGAGAGAAATTGACAACTTCTCTCTCTACTTCTACACCATTTCGTGTTGCTGTCTGGTTGCTGGCGCATCAAGCAGTTGTGAGGCATTGCTAGAGCATTACTATGCAGATTTTGCAAGAGAACTTCAACCGTGTAATTCTTTCTTTATTTTCTTCCCTTTGTATTATCAAACATATGAACATGGTTATCTCTGTTTGTATGTGCTTAGTATTGTCTAGCATGAGCTAAACTTCTCTAGATGGGATGCTTTAACTTTGTAATGATCATTTGATTAAGTTATTATGTTATATATTGATGTTTGCATTTTAGTTTCATATTCATCTTTAGAATTGGCCAACTAAAAGTGAATGCAAATTATAAATTCAGACATGGTTTATAATTGGAACTCAAGAACTAATATGGATAAGTGTTTTAATAAAAGGAAACTTTATTAATTCCATGCTAAAACCTAGACATAGGATAGCATAGTCCATAGGGTGATACTGTGGGAGCTTAATATACAGGGGTGAACTTATTTAGCGCTTAGATATAAGACTTGTAATGAAACCCTGAAGAAGGGTAGTGAAGATAAGGTGTTGAGATTCAAAAAGGCCTTGTATAGCTTGAAACAAGCTCCACGAGCTTGGAATAAAAGGATAGACAAAGCCTTGATCGATATGAAGTTTGTGAAATGTATCTCAGAACATGGAGTGTATGTGAAGTCAGGGGGTGGAGACATAGTGATTGTGTGCCTCTATGTGGATGATTTGTTGGTGACAGGAAATAGTGAAACTAAAGTAGCTGAGTTCAAAACAAATATGATGAATGAGTTTGATATGACTGACCTTGGGGAGCTATCATACTTCCTAGGCATTGAATTCAAGAGAACAAGTGAAGGAATTGTGTTGAGCCAACAAAAATATGTTGCTGATATACTTGCCAGATTCAAAATGCAGAGCTGTAACAGTGCAGATACACCTGCAGAAGTAGGACCGAGCCTTGTAAAAGATGGTGATGAAGAGGAGGTGGACTCAACTGAGTTTAGACAGATTGTAGGGGCACTGAGATATCTCTGCAACACTAGACCAAATATTCCTTTCTATGTTGGTGTTATCAGTAGAGTTATGGACAGGCCTAGGGTATCACATCTCATGGCAACCAAGAGGATCATGAGATATCTAAAGGGGACTATCAGCTATGGAATTATGTTTCCAAGCAAGAGTAGTGGAAGATTGAAGGAATTACATGGATATACAGATGCTGATTGGTGTGGTGATAAGAATGATAGGAAAAGCACTGTTGGTTTTATTTTCTTTGCAGGAACAACACTTGTGTCATGGTGTTCAAAGAAAGAAGTTGTTGTGGCCTTATCATCATGCGAAGCTGAGTACATTGTTGCTGCAATGGGAGCCTGTCAAGCTGGGTGGCTTGACACTTTGATGCTGGAACTTAACATGAAGAAAGAAGGAGCAGTGGAGTTGTTTGTTGACAACAAATCAGCAATTAACCTTGCTAAATTTCCAGTGCCACATGGAAGATACAAGCATATTGAAACACGTTATCACTTTCTAAGGGATCAAGTTACCAAGGAAAAGCTCAAACTAAGTTATTGCAAGTCCTAGAAGGGTAGCTCACGTGGTTGAGTGAAAGGGACATCGTTGGTGAAAATGTAGGCGTACGGGGTTCGAACTCCGCTCCCCCCTTCCCTCTAACTACTAACACACTAATTTCTAACCACTTTGCCTATAAAAAAAAAGTTATTGCAAGTCTGAAGATCAGTGTGCAGACATCTTCACCAAGTCTCTCAAGAACGACAGCTTCAAGAAGCTGAGGAACAATTTTAATGTAGTTGACTGTGGCAAACTAGATTAAGGTGGTGTGTTAGTTGATTGAATAAATAATCTAGTTTGTATTCATATAGATGGTTTGATTTGTATTTGAGTCAATACTTTGATATTCATTTAGAGGTTTAATGAGCAATTAGTAAAGTGAATTAGCACTCTAATTGCCTGATTTGTAAATGATATAAATAGTCCATACACAGTGAAAATAAAAGTTAGTTACACAGTTTCATTTCAGTTACAACTGTATATTCTCTCTTCTTTCTCGTGTGTGTGTGTGTGTGATGAGCTCAAGCTCCAACAAGACTTTGCAATGTCTAATGTAATGTGTTATTTTTGTGTAATGTTTGATTACTAACTAATTCTGTTTCTTTAAACCAAATTATTTTACCATCAATATTAGCCTTAAATGTGTACATCAGTAAAGGACTAACTTGTAGCAAATTGTAGACTTAAAGAACTAAACTGTAACAAATTGTATACATAAAGGACCTTGTGTTTATGAATATTATCCTTAAAGGATTGTAGTGTTACATATGGTAGAGTTATAGGATCAAATAGAAACTTAAATAATAACTTTTCAATGAACAACAAAATACTATGTAAACTAGCATAACATCTATTTTAGTCGAACATACTATATTCTTAAATAAATCAACCAACAATATGTCCTTCCAACTAAATATAGAATCCTATTACATCATATAACAAGAGACCAACAACTAAACAAAACAGCCTAATGCATTAAAAAAACCATTTCCTTCCAACTCAAAACAACAGCCTTATTGTTGTCATCTCCTTGTAGGCAGCTTTTACCTGGTTGTACGTGGTGGCTGAGATGATGCAATGGGTTTGCTTGTCTCTATTTACCCTTTCTAACCGTTGGGGCTTGAAAGCAATATCTGCTTCCATTTTTCTGAAATTTCTTGAAAGCAATAACTGCTTCCATTTTTCTGAAATTTCTTTTTCTTAACCTACCCACTTTGAGCTTTTTATGAGTCTCCATGAATGCTTGCTTGTATCTCCACTTATCAACAAATATTTTCATCTCATTAGATTTCTCCACAACTTGCATAACAGCATCAAAGAAACCTCCCTTTACGATAGCATACAGGAATGAATCAACCAGATTGTGGTCAAATTTGATCCGCTTCTTCCCATCCGCTGATACCTTTCGCCTAACCTCGTTCCACAAGATCAGCACATCAAAATATTTCTCTGCCGACACATATCCATTAATCAGTGACAAGTATGTCTGATCATTCGGCTCAAATTGCAGGAATATCATCCTTCTAAAAGTCCTTCTTGCATCTTCTAGTCTACCAGCTTTACAGAAAGCATGAATTATGGAATTCCAATCATGAGTACCTACTTCAATACGAGGATCCTCAACCACTTCATCTAAGAAAGCTGCCATTAATTCGGGTCGATGATTCTCCATCAGACCCGTCATCATAGTTAAGTAACTCCCTTTCAAATCAGGAATCCTTGCCTCTCTCATGTCTCTAAACAGCGAAAAGGCCGACTGAAAATCTTGGCCGGACATGGATGTTTCTATCAGATCATCATATGTTTCCACATCCAATTTAAGGCCTGAGCTACTAATCTCCATCACCAATTGAGTAGCCTCAGCAGTTCGATTTTCTTTGCAATAAGCCTTCAAGATTGGTACATAGAGTTAGAGGAAAAAAAGTTGAAACAGTTACATGTTACAATATTCACAGATATTTCAAACTCATTAAGATTGAGGTCTTTGAATTGGTAAAAAGATGCCTTAGCCAGTTTTGAGCACAAATCAAAACTTTAGCCATAGTGAGCTTCTAAATCAATAATGAATGCACTCTCTGAACCCACTGTGACTGGTGTGGCCAAAACATTTCCGACCAAGAAAGAAAATACGGGGTACCGAGATGAATTTTGTTTCCACCAAACAAGAATGTCAATTTTGTAGCCCCGAGTTATATTAGATTCACTCAAGTACCTCCCAAGTTCTTTTGTTTATCAAACGAATCCTTTTCCCTCAAGTGGAGCTTAAAATCATCTTCCCTTGTCAAATGTGAAGAAATTTCAGCAATAACAGATGCTGCACCATTGGAAACATTGTCTAATGGACCAACAGATCATTGCACAAATGTGTTATACTGATCTTAGGCTGACTTATATCAATTATACAATTTTAAACAGATTATTTTATAAATCAGTGGACAGTTTATGCCTCCTATTGGTTATGAACTGCCTACGTTGATATTATTACTACCGCTTGTAATGGTCAACACAAAATAGATAAAGACAAATCAAAAATAAATATAGAACAACTCATTAGAAGCAAAAAAACAAGGAAAGAGAAAATTAAAAGCAAAGAGGTTCACGGGGAAGAATTTCCTTACCCTAAGAAGTTATTGGGAATATTAAAATCATAAGAAGTTCGATGATTCAATGTATGTTTAAACTTCCTATCGTATGCACAAGAAAACAGCTCAGAACGACAATCATTGACTAAAAGCAGGGGAACAAATTGGGAAAAAAATGATTACATTTAGCTCAAAATGTAATTAATAGTTATCTTAACTTGTTAAAGAGAGTGCTGGTTAATTGTTTTGTATAACATCAGAAATAACAAGAAGAAAAGGACATCAGGAGTACCCGCCAGGCCCAAATTGATTACATTGTGCGCCAAAATTTGCAAAATCGAAGCCCACTTTTCGAAAGAACACACATGTTGAAATGAATCCTTCCTCAACCATCACTTTCAGCTGTTTCTTCCAGAAGTGATGGTTTAATCCAGTCCAATTCATGCATAGAGTTTATGCATTTAAGCCAGCCCAATTCTTGAAAGCAATAACCGCTTCCATTTTTCTGAAGTTTCTTTTCCTTAACCTGGCCACTTTGAGCTTTTTATGAGTCTCCATGAATGCTTGCTTGTATCTCCACTTATCAACAAATATTTTCATCTCATTAGATTTCTCCACAACTTGCATAACAGCATCAAAGAAACCTCCCTTAACCATAGCATACAGAAATGCATCAACCAGATTGTGGTCAAATTTGATCCCCTTCTTCCCATCTGCTGATACCTTTCGCCTAACCTCGTTCCACAACATCAGCACATCAAAATATTTCTCTGCCGAGACATATCCATTAATCATTGACAAGTATGTCTGATCATTTGGCTCAAATTGCAAGAATATCATCCTCCTAAAAGTCCTTCTTGCATCTTCTAGTCTCCCAGCTTTACAGAAAGCATGAATGATGGAATTCCAATCATGAGTACCTACTTCAATACGAGGATCCTCAACCACTTCATCTAAGAAAGCTGCCATCAATTCGGGTCGATGATTCTCCATCAAACTCGTCATCATAGTTAAGTAACTCCCTTTCAAATCAGGAATCCTAGCCTCTCTCATATCTCTAAACAGCGAAAATGCTGACTGAAAATCCTGGCCAGACATGGATGTTTCTATCAGATCATCATAGGTTTCCACATCCAACTTAAGACCCGAATTACTAATCTCCATCACCAATTGAGTAGCCTCAGCAGTTCGATTTTCTTTGCGATAAGCCTGCAAGATTGGTACAAAAACCCCAAGACCCACAGAGCCTCCCATAGCATTCATTTCATCAAGAATGCTGTGTGCTTTGTCTGATAGTCCAATACTAACACAAGCATTAACAATACCAAAACCTATAGACTCATCAACTTTGATATTTGATGGTTCGAACTTCTGAGATTCAATGATCAAATTAGCCAAACCCTTGATATTTCCTTCATGAAGATACTCCTTAACCACTACACAGAAAGTGTCTCTATCAAAATTCCAATCTACCCCACCTCCATCATTCAAACTACTGAGAATAGTTAACTCTACAGAATCTAAATTACCTGACTTAACATACCCAATAATCAAATTAGAATAGAAACACTTTGTGTTTGAACAACCAAAGCCAGCCATCAAAACTTTTAACTCATTTACCTTTTCTAGCAACCCTTTGAGTGCATACAAATAAGCAAGGAATCCAAAACTTAAATCATCAGGTCTAACACCAAGATTGGACATTAAACCAACAACTCTCTCAGCATCAGGGAGTGATTCAAGGTGAAAACAAGAAGCTTCAAGAGCAGCATTACAAGCAGCAACATCAGGTTTCATGAAGTCCAATTTTTCATCCAAAGCAACCATGCAATTCTCTTCAAAAACAGGCAAAAAAGCAGCAAGGTTACCATTCTTCCTAGCAATGTCAACAAGCAAGTTGCCCCAATAACAAAAAGGGACAAAAAACCTGTTTTTGAACATGGAGTTGACAAGGGCAAAAGCAGGGGCAGGAGTATTGGCAATATTGATGGAATGAAGCATGGAATGGATGGTTTCAAAATCTAAGAGCAAAGGGTTCTTTTGAATGAGAAAGACAAGAGATGCGAAAGCTCTCTTGAGGTTGAGGATGTCGCCAAGGGAGGATAAGTGAGTGAGGAGGGAATTGGTGAGGGGTTTAGGTGGGAAGGAATGATGGGTAGTGAGGGTTTTGAAGGACTTCCAAGCTTGATCAGTGTCAGAGGTTATGAGAGATTTGTGAAGGGTTGTTTGGAGGGTGGTCAATTGGTGAGGAGTGAGGGAGAGAGAGTGTGGTGGGGATGTTGGGAGGTTATTATGGGAATTATCAGAAGAAGTGGGTTGTTGTTGATTTCTGTTGAGGGAAAACAATGAAGGTTGAAGGAAGGAGTATAGACTCGGAATTTCATTTTCGGGTGTGGAGGAGAATAATGAACTGTGTCTGTATCTATGATAAGGAAGAAAGCTCAAAACTTTTTTCGCCATTCTTCATCGAGCAAATACCTCTGTGAAATGCAATGCAAGGTTTTCGGAGCTTGCTTGCGTTTTCAATTGCTTTTCGATGTTCGCTGAATCTCCGACTGCGTTGCTCTGCAATAGGGTTCACTTTGATACCAACAAGTTAGATGATATATAGGTAGTGCCAGAAACCCTTCACAGCTTTAAGACACATCAATTAGGATTACATGAAGTTAAAAATGTATAAAATTAAGATTAGATTAAGACGTCAAAACAAATCCCTTACTCATCAGTGCAACAATTTACCTATTCCCAGGGAGTTGAAACACAAGGATCACCGGCATTGGCTTGGAAACTTTCAGTAGACAAGAATGTAAACGCATTTAAAGCAGATTCTGCAAAATGAAAATATGGTTAGCAATTAGTTTCATTTGCTTCTGCTTATTTCCAATGCTTTTAGAATAGGCATAGTCTAACATCCATAAATGAACATGCAGCTTTTCTATCATATATTTTACCTTCCCAGGTGTTATAGCTTCTTTCTACTCAGCATCCATTATCATGCTACTACTATCTTGCAGACAAGAAATCAAAAGCCTTAACCAATCTAGTGTAGTGATTATACAACTCATATTTTTGTCACAGAATTTGCAGAAGTCTTCACAATAATGTTTTGTACCTTTCATATCTTCCACCACATCCTCCTAGTCAGGAGGTAATAACTCTAACCATCGAACTAAGACAAACCTTCCAAACTAAAAAAATGAAAAACAAAAAACTACATGTACTGACATGTAAAAATATAGAATTTACCAAATCTCCTTATGCAAACCTCTTAAGTACTAAGAACATTTATCCCACACCATTCAACTTAACATTTATTTAGAATATGCAATAGCAATTAGAACTGTGGTATATTTGAGTTATTCTTCGAAAGATGCAGACACTCGAAGGTTTCAAAAACGTACAGAAGGAACAAAATTGAAGAGTGGAGGAGGAAAATCAATTTTCAATAAAGGAAAGAAATTGATCAGTGCGTTCCATTTTCAATTAAGGAAAATCAATTACAGAAGCAATTAGGGTTTGAATTAGGGACAAGTTCAAAAGCACAGGGAAACAAGTTAGGGCAAAATCAATTAAGGAAATTCAAATTGGGGGAAAATTAATTGAATGAGAGAAATACCTAAGCTACAGAAGAGAATGACGAACTGAGGTCTGTCACGGAAGATTCACAGACACGTGATTGTCTGGTGGCGTCCGCGTGAGGAAGAGGAAGAGATGGCGGAGGTGGCGTCGCGGTCACTGTTGGTGTGAACTGAGGAAGATGAAGAGGAATAATAATAATTTCTGATTCATGATGGAAGAGTGAGGGTGGAAACGATGACTGAGAGCGGAGAGTGAAGAGTGGAAACGATCGTAAATTTTTTTGTGAATTTCGTGAAAAAAATGATTTTAAAAAAATAATAATAATTTTTTTCAGAATTGATTTTAACTCAGTTGGTTTCACTGTTGCTGTTACTTTTGTGTTTAAAAAATAATAACAGGTGAAGACAAGCTGGAAAAGCTCAGTTAGTTAGAGCGTGTGGCTGTTAACTACAAGATCGGAGGTTCAAGCCCTCCTTCTAGCGTTTTTCATTTTTTTTTGTCTATTTTCATTCTTTTATTTATTTATTATAATGCTGTTCAAAATTATAAATAAAGGTATTATTCTTGTGTTTATTTTATATATATATATATATATATATTAAAATTGTGTTTATTGTATGCATTGCATGACTATTGCTCATACCACTAGCAACTGCAAAAAAAGTATGCACTTTGGTGTGGTACATAATAAGGAGCGAAAGATCCTAGAGCCAAAACAAGTTTCTAAGTATGTTCCTAAGTTAAAGGTTAAGAAAACCCAGGCTACAAGTGTTTCAACAATGAATGTGCAACATGAGGAATCTTCAAGCGATGAGATTAGAGATGAGGTCATGCAACCTAATGAAGAATCAGATTCTCTCCAATTTGTCTAGGACTCTTTCACTTCAGTTGAGGGTAAGCATGTGTCACCCGTGGTTATGTAGACGCAAAATCAATCTTTGAAATGCATTCAGCAGTTGGCTAATATTTTTACCCTAGCACCGACAGCAAACAACGTTGTTCAAGTCTCTTTTACCTCTGATACTACTAGTGATTGTAATATTGAAACTCACTCTAACACCAACATTTATGAATATTGAATCAGATCGTTTTCCAGAAATGAATATTGCTAGTCGGTGCTGGAGTGACTCTACATTCTTCACCCAATCTCCCACTACCAGGCTGGATACGCTAAATGTCTTAGAGTTGCCCAGAATGATAATTTTGAGCCGATTGTGTCCAAAACCCAAAAGAAGAAATTCCGACATAATAAGAAATTGGTTCAGAATAGTGCTTCCAATAACACTTATCTTCTGTCTCTATCTGTTTTTGATATGGTTGATATAAATTAGTTCTTTAGTTGGACTTTTAGTTTGTCTATAAGGCATATTAGTTCCTAAGTTGAACTTTTAGTTTGTCTCTAGATTGTTTTAGGGATCATTCGAGTTAGGGAACCCCCTAGAATTGCTTTAATTTTAATTTGTTTCCTGCCAAGGGTTTGCTTAGTCCCCATTTGGGCTCTCTTTTGTCCGCTTTCTTTTTTGTTTTTTTAATAAAATCAGGGGGGAGTCCTTTATCGAGGCTTCCTTCCTTTTTTTGCCCAAAAAAAAAAATACTAGTTGACATATAAGATGGTTACAAATTGACTAACTTCTTTTTTATGACGTGTCAACTTGTAATTGGTAGATAGTGTAAAACACTTATAAACATATTGTGTATATAAATTAAATCCTTATTTACTATACTGTTTAAAATTACAAAAAGACAAAATATCTCTCGAGGTCCCTTAACTTATTTTTAAGTAACGAATAGGACCCTCATATTTTTTTGTAACGAATAGGTCACTTTAGTTTTAACACTGTTTATAATTTCCCTTTTTGTCACATCAACATCCACGTCGGCACTGTCATCAACTTAAACTATTTCTTTTAACAGAGTCAAACGAAAATTACAAAAAGGGTAACGGTAAGCAACCTATTCGTTACAAAAAAAAACATAAGGGACCTATTCGTTACAAAATTAAGGGACTTCGAGAGATATTTTTTCTATAAAAGTATTATTCTTGTTTTTATTTTTTAGAAAATAACGTTAAATTGGACTCATATGTTAATTAATAATAAGAACAATTATATAACTTGTAAACGACTTTCAATAATCTTCCCACTTTTAAATGATTTTTTTTGGTGAATTTAGTACTTAAAAAAAGAAAGCAAAAATCAAAATCAAAATCAAAATCAAAACAAACAAACTAGTGAGGATTTAGACCCAAAAACATCACTCAAAAGAAGCAACCCAATCCCAACATGAGGGGTGAGCCAAGTTCTAAAAGTAACCAAGGTTGTTGCAACTTTACCGTTACCTTATGCAAATAATACCAAAACTCTGCCGAACCTCATAGTTAACACATAACCTCAATTTTTTCCTCTCTCTCTCTCTGTTGTTGGTTCTTTGCGTCTCAATTTTGTCTATTTAACAATGTCTTCCAATTCTGACTACCAGAACAAGGAACACGACTATAGTGGCGAGGATAGCCTCGTAAATTTCCCCAGACGACCAGCCTCTTCTATCTCTCTCGATTTCTTTGAGAATTACCCTAACAAGCAGTCGTCTTAACCTTCTCTCACTACTCAATAACTCTCATGTGTCTTAGTAAAAATCCAAGACTCGGTAGTCCTTCTCCCATTGACCTCTAATATCCAAGAAGGTCTCGCCTCTATCAAGAAAACCTTTAAACCTAACGAAAGCGCAAATGGTTTACCAAACACCTATGATTGGTTTATTGTTGACACTAAGATCATTGAATCTAGAGGTCGACCGAGGTCCACAAGTTCTTAAGCCGCTTGGGTCAGCAGAATGGCCTCGGCCAAATATGACCTCTGGAAAACTTGGAGGATATATGACATGATCATGCTTTCAGCTATAACCATTGTTCCCCATTTCAAACATATTTTTCCCTTCATGAGCTTTTGCTCAACCTCCATAAACGCCTTTAGCGTCCCCTGGGGAATGGTAACCCCTACCCTTCTTGACATAACAACAATTCTTGGCCTCCCGCTTGGGGAGCAAGGATGTGCATTCTTATACTCATCAAAAGACTGTTGACCTTGGCTACATATATGTGGGGTTGACCTCGTATGCCCATTCATACGACTGTGGACCTTACAAAATAAATTAATTTATATGGATCCTTCTCCTAGTAATATAATATCCTTAGACCAAAATACTATCACCTCAAATTCACATCTCTAAATTCTTTGATGAAATCTTTCTATATGCATACTCTACAATCTATACTCGAAAATAGTGATTCATAACTTAGATCATAATGACATCTCAAGTAATAATCAAACAAAATTAGCTAAAAACAATACATAGAAATTTCCTATGTGTTAATCGATTCTCGACGGTCTAAACTTCACTTAACATTACTCTGAAGAATAGT
The DNA here is from genome assembly GCA_963573325.1 of Astragalus glycyphyllos. NCBI lineage: Eukaryota > Viridiplantae > Streptophyta > Magnoliopsida > Fabales > Fabaceae > Astragalus > Astragalus glycyphyllos. Next base: position 8,549,771 of record OY754314.1, on the reverse strand, counting down.
CAAATGATCTTGATTGAATCTAATTTAACTTTAGTAGAGCTTAGGTCACTCTACACATATTTAAGTGACTATTTAAAGCTGACTTCTCTAATGTATATGATATCTGTTCCCCACTTTGAGTAAAGCTGGCAGCCACCGAGTATCCAAACACTTTCAACGAAAGACATAAACTATCGTGTTCGTCTTTTACTTTTTTGGTTCGGACCATTGTTGGCTACCCACCGAGTGTCCCAACACTTCAACGAACGACTAATCTCCGCGCGTGCTTGGGATCAAAATTTGCAGTGGCCAACATAGAGTTTGTCTACTGCGAGAATCAAACCAGGGAGCATTGAGTCGACCCCCCTCGTGCCCCAAGATAGATTAAGTCATTGGGCCAATGGTGCTGGTTACTTTTTTTGGTCGAAACCAGAGTATCCACCACCGAACGCAGTGACTAATCCTCTTGCTGGATTGGAGGCACCTCGAATGGCGTTGGTTACTTCATTTTTGTGTTTAGTTATAAATTTTAAGTAAATTATAAATGTAATTATTGACATATTTTGTAGTTATTATTATTAGGGTTTTTTTTTTCATAACTTGTCTCCCATACCCCCATATTTGCTTTTTTGACCAAAATACCCTCATTTTTTCTTTTAAAAAAAAACGGTGAACTTTCCGTAAACACACCTAAATTCGGAAAGGGGGTAAAAATTTTTTCCGGATTTATGTGTATTTTCGGAACGCAATTTATTAAAAATAGCTTCCGAATTTACGTATAAATTCGGAATATATAAAAAAAATATATTCTGAATTTATACATAAATTCGGAAGCGTAATATATATATATATATATATATATATATATATATATATATATATATATATATATTTTTAAAAATCAGTTTAAATTAATTAAAAAATCAATTTAAATTAGTTAAAAAAATCAGTTTAAATTAGTTTAAATCTATTTAAACACGATAACGATAACGATAACAAACGAAAAAAACCGAAAATATAATAAAGTCGATAAAATACGAGTACATATACAAAAAATAAAACCAAAACAAATACATCTACGGATGAAAGTCTAAGTGTCCTAAAGCCTGCAGGAGGCTGTCATTTGCATCGGCTGGAATGCCTCCCTCAGAACCCATAGCATCGAGTATGTGTCTAGAAGCAGCATCCATCGCATCTTGATACGTCCATGGACCAACTCCCTCAGCTACAGTCGGCTGCTCTGGTACATGCTGCTCTGGTCCATGCTGCTCTGGTACCTCCTCCGCTGCAGTCAGTCGTGGAATGGACACCTGTCGATACCAAGGTAGATAGTCATCGGTGCACTCACCCGCCATGCTCGCGACTCTGCTAGTACGAAAAAAAATCTGTGCTGGGGATGGATACACCGGCAATCTCTCTAAAATGGAGATCAGATCTAGACGTGGGCCTAAGACGGGTGCAGGAGGGATCTGCTTGATGCGCCCAAACTGCCAGCGGACCCAGTCAGCCATATATGTGACAGTAATGTCGCCCCAAATCAGCCAACCTCTGAAATGCGCCATGGTGTGGAATGGAACGTGTAGTCTGTTGTCCTCCCAACGTAAAAATGATCTGGTCCAACCGCAGGTTATCGATCCGCTCCCGAAAATGTATCAGCTTCACATCATCGCACTTGAAGTTCTTCCACCTGCTGCAACGTGGAAGACTAGTATCAGGGGACATCCTCTGTCGGACGATAGTGGGGAAGTACTCATATATCCAGCACTGAAATAAAATAATTAAATGAATAAATAATTAAATGAATAAAATAATTAAATGAATAAATAATTAAATGAATAAATAATTAATTATTTCAATAAAACCAATTAAAAGAATAAAGTAATTAATTAATAAATTACCTGTAGCAGAGAAGCGTATCCACCAATCTGCCTGGTCCCAATAAGCGGCCAAGTTCAGCTGGTCATAGAGATATGTCAGAGCAGCTGGACTCCAAGCCCACTGGCCACATGTGCCAAAATCTGAAATGAGACTAATCCACCTAGCAGGCACTTAAGTGTGACTCTTGTCGGAGAAGATGGTGCCCCCCAACAAATGTAGCATATAGCACCGTGCTGCATGATCAAACTGCCCCCGATGCATGTTATCTCTGTAGGCATCCTGTTAAAATCGGAATCTGAAAGCCGGAGTCCTGCAGGAATTAAACTCGAGCCAGCAGGCCGCCCCATCTACTCCGAGATAATCCACTCCAGCCTGAACGGCCTCAGCAAATGAAAGATGTAGAGGCTCAGCCAAATGATTGCCGGTGAGCGGCAAGTGGAGCAACGCAGCCACGTCGTCCAATGTGATGGTCATCTCCCCCCAAGGCATGTGAAAGGAGCTAGTCTCAGAATGCCACCTCTCAACAAAAGCAGATACAAGCTCATGGTTGATGTTGTTGAGAGGTGTGGCGTCCAACTGAAATAGCCTCGCCTGCTGCAACCATGCTGCAATATGATGGTGGTGCACCTCAGGTCTAATACTGGATATCTTCCCTTGTGAGATGCAACCTTCAGCGTACCTCAGTCCTGTAAAAAAATAAAAGTAATTAATAAATAATTTAAACTAATTAAATAATTTAAACTAATTAAGTAATTAATAAATAATTTAAAGTAATTACCTCCCCGGCCAGTAGTCGACTAACGCGGTGATCCACTAAGTGGTGCAACAAAGGTTGCTCAGCAGCCTCAGCCTGATGCTCAACAGCCTCAGCCTGATGCTCAGCAGGCTCTTGTATATATGGCTGCTCAGCCTGTGGTATCTCTTGTGGCATGTCTGGTATGTGTGGCTGCTCAGCCTGGTCCTGTCGCTGTCGGACATGCCTTGGAGGCTCAGAAGCATGCCCGGCCTGTCTGACCAATCTAATCCTCGTTCTAGTCCTAGGGGCAGCATCATCTCCCGGTGTAGATCCAGATGTCTCGCTTGGTGTAAAGTCTCGACTGCTAGCCACTGAAAAACAAAAACAAATGAGTTAAAACGAATTTTTTTTAAAAAAACAATAACCTTCCGAAATACGTATAAATTCGGAAGGCAAATTCAAATTTTTAAATTTTTTTTCCGGAAATACATGTAAATTCGGAATGTAAATCCGGAAATTACATTCTGAATTTACATGTATTTCCGGAAAAAAAATTTAAAAATTTGAATTTGCCTTCCGAATTTATACGTATTTCTGGAAAATTTACAATTTTTTTTCTAGAAATACGTATAAATCCAAAAAATTTAGGGAGAAAACTCACTTTTTTCCAAAAATATGTGTATAATGACGAGAATTGTACTTTTTTTTAAAAAAATTTCAGAGGTATTTTGGTCTATTTGGCTAATACGGAGGTATGGGAGACAAGTTGGGGGTAAAAAAAAAAGGGCGGTATTATTATTATTAGGACAAAATCAATCGTATTACAAGAGGACATCGCATGTTCGCAGCCCTTTTACAAGAGGACACTTTGAAACAACCTGCGAAGTCATCAAGGTTCGATTTTGCACTTCCCAGTTCTTTGTCTGCTAAGCCCACTAATTCACTTCATATGGGCATGGATTCAGTTTCACAATCATCACAACCTTCTCCATCAATATCCAATAAGACCTTAACATTTGAAGAATGGAATGGTTCCTCCCCCTCAAAACTCTCAAAGACTTTCACCATCAAGGCTTCTTCTTCCTCTGTCTCCATTCAAAGGTTCTTCCTTTTCTCATCCACGTGTCTCTTTCGCAATTCATTATTTTATCTCTTATTCTTCTTGATTTCTCATACACAGATCTGGTGCTCGCTTTACTCATGTTTGGAGACGATTACTTCAGGCATTTCTACCTGAGGCAAGTATCAATATTTTTACCTCAATAAAAAATAATAATTAATATTTTTATGCCATTACAATATGTTCTTTTATTTCATCATTGTGGAAAGGGTTTCTCTTTTTTCTTATTATTGATAACTTTCAGGGTTTTCCAAACAGTGTGACTGCAGATTATGTTCCTTTTCAAATTTGGGATTTATTGCAGGTAATTGTTTCAGATCATATTCCTTTTCAATGGAGAAACATGGAAATTAAGTTAATTTATATAAAAGACTTGTTATTGTTGTTGACTTAATTATAGATTGATTATGGCAGGGCCTTTCAACTTATATAAGGACCATGCTTTCTACACAGGTAAGACATTGATTCACTGCATGTTCTTTTTTTTTCTTTTTTGTAATTATGATACAAGGCTCTTTGAGTGAAAGTGATCAACAAAATTCCTTTCAGGCTCTCCTGAGTGCTATTGGAGTTGGTGAGAAATCAGCTACAGTCATCGGTGCAACTTTTCAGGTATAAAGTAGTTATATTGTGCATGATTCTGTATTTACTTGAGAAATGACTGAACTGAAGTTTAGGATAGGTTTGTTTTGGTTTATAGCTTTTAGTGTTTCTTAGGTGCAATGTTTTGACAATAGGATATTGAACATTGAAACTATTTCCAGTGGTTTTTGAGGGACCTAACTGGCATGCTTGGAGGAATCTTATTCACATTCTACCAGGTCTGCATCTCTCATGAAAATATATTCATTCATTCTTAGTAATTTTGAACTGAGATATGCAGACCATTCTACATTTTGGTTGGCATATGCTGGTTCAACTCATTCAAATGATTCCAAAATCATGTTTTTTTAATTATGTTTATATTTATCCTATGTGCTCCAGGGATCAAATCTTGATAGCAATGCAAAAATGTGGCGTTTGGTTGCAGATCTCATGAATGATCTTGGTAGATTATTTCAACTTCAGTTTTTCATCAAAGAAATTTGCACAACCTTTTTCTTTTTGCAGTTTCTATCTTAAGGGTAGAAATATAGGTCAATAGTAATTCAACTGGTCGACTCTTGGGTTTAATAGTATCTGGATTCGAGGATTGAGATTGAAATAAATAAAGGGGTAGGTGAAGAAGGGAGCTTGCATTAGAAGTTTAAAGATAAAAAAGTTTTCAAAATCTTAAAAGGATTGTTTCTTTTTACCCCTTAAATCACGTGGTTGCAAAAGTTTCTATTAGGTTTTAATTAGTTCCATGTAGATCAAATGTTAAGGTCAACAAAATAACTTCGTTTGGTACATCCGATACTTGATATATAATACCATCAATGATCAAACAGTCCATATTTGCTGTGACACGTTTGATGGCATTTATAATTAACACTAAACAATATAGTAGTATATTACAACTGGATTTTGTTGAATATAATTTTTCAAAGCCATTGACTTTGTTGAATATAATTTTTCTGTTTTCAACTGATATGAATACTACTGATGTCTGATGCAGATTTGCATTAATTTAAAACTTTGAGTTTGCATATGGTATGGAGAGTTCCTGATATGCTCATCTTGGTGGATTAATAATATATATGAGACTATGGGAAGAGGAGAAATTCTAGTTGAAGTGCTTTTACTTGGCCTCTAATGTCTAAATCTTTTTCGTTTGTTTTGTTTGAACTAAAAATTAAGCAAGTCATCAATATATATTTCATTGATACTACTGTGTTTAATTTTATCTTTCGTATTGCATTCTTCATATATCATATTGATATGGTTTTTGCATTGACTGCAGGTATGCTAATGGACCTCATTTCACCATTGTTTCCATCAGCTTTTGTATTTGTTGTCTGCTTAGGAAGCATATCAAGATCTTTCAGTAAGTTACATCAATTCTATAAATTCGAACATAGATTAGTAACATAATTCAAAGTTAGTTACAAGCTATTATTCTTTTCCCTCTATGTTTCGAATTATCCATGATTAGGAGACATTTTTTTCTCAGTCCTTGATTGTATCATATTTGTATCCTATTTTATTTTATTATAATACTTTGTCTCTGAAAATATGATTTTGAACTAGCTGGTGTTGCTAGTGGAGCCACTCGAGCTGCTTTGACACAACATTTTGCTCTTCAGGATAATGCCGCGGATATATCTGCTAAGGTATGAGACTTTATGTTGCATTAATTCTTTGTTTAGTTTAGTAGCTTAGAATTCAATGTTTTGTTCATTAGAGCATATAAATAGCAATATTGAATTATTAACATCTCTCTCTATAGGAAGGAAGTCAAGAAACTGTGGCCACAATGATTGGCATGGCACTGGGAATGCTTGTTGCTCGCTTTACCATTGGACACCCGCTAGCCATTTGGTTTTCATTTTTGTCTCTTACCCTGTTTCATATGTATGGTAAGTTTTCAAATTGTAATTTATTTTATGCATTCCTTTGCATTGTAGAGTTGCAAAGAAACCTATAAGAAAAAGAAATCGGGAACCCTTGTGCCTATGTATCTTATCAAGTTGTAAAAGGAGGTTATAGATTGATGGTATTGACATGCAAACAGTGATATAATTGGTCCATTTTCTTACCGGTGTTTTGGGAAAAATAAGTAGTCCATTTGTTCCAGGACATGTTATAGACAATGTTTTCTTGCTTATTAAGTAATGCATGATGTCTTGTTTCCATGCAGCAAACTACCGAGCTGTTCGCTGCCTGTCGTTGACATCATTAAACACTGAAAGGAGCTCTATTCTATTGCAGCATTTTATGGAGACTGGCCAAGGTATTGTCTACTTCCATTTTTCATTGCTTTCTTGTATCCACAACATATCTTTGATGTTAGACCATCTATTCTGCTGTTTTTAATCTAAGCACATATTGGCTGCACATTAGAACAGTTTTATCACTTCATGATCATTATATCATGCACTTCAATTCTTTGGAGGTCTCTCTTTGATTTATTTTTAATCCCTTCCCCAACCGTCTCTCGAAACCTAATGGGTTTGGTAGAATGAGAACCCTGTCAACGAGAATGTTATTTTCGAACAATTTTAAAAGATTGTTTAATATTTTCTTGTTGTTACTATATATATTAATGCTTGCTTCTAAACTCTTTGCCAGTTCTCTCCCCTAAACAGGTCTCTTCAAAGGAGCATATTTTACCCCTACAGCTCACGTCATGGAACTCAAAGAAGGTTAATTCCTTGAATGCAAAAGTACGTCTAGGCACACGGATTTCTTCATTCGATGAAATGGAAATGTGAGTTGCTAAAGTTTTGTCCGTCTATCTGTCTTAGAAAATGAATTTGGTTAGAGTTTAAGCTGTCAGCTTGATTATTGTATGATAGTATCTTTGAAATGTCATTAATAAAACTTACTTAGCAAATTATTTTTCTGTGCGACACCAACAGCAAGGAGCATTTGCTTTCTGTTGCGTCCTACTACACAAAAGGTTGATTTCTCATACTGTTTTTACTACTGATTTTCAACTTTCTAATACTTCGAATCTGAAGTCTTTAAACCATATTTCATTGCTTCTTGTTTCTGTATACAGCCAAGTACTTATTGGTGGAAAGGAAAGGAACCATTGATGTTATTGTTCATAAAGATTCAATTGCTACCGATGTCGTAAAGTCATTTTTTCACGCTCTTGTCCTGGCAAATAATAAAGCTTATAAAAGCAAATCTTTGCATTCAGATGGCCAAATGTGGATGGAAAATCAGTATGAAGTATTTATTCAGAAGGTGCTTATTTAAGCTTCAAGTTAAATTCTATTTGGCTTCTTAATTACTTTCTTAATTTGTTAATATTGTGAAATATTATCCTTTTCCCTCTCTTGATGAATTTATAAGAATCTTTATGACATGAGAATCAAAATAGAGATTGCTAGTAAACTACTCTTGGTTGAACTTTATATCCAACAAGTGGGAGATTAAGTACGCTATGGCCGGCTGGTTTGGATAAGCTTCTAAGTTCTAACCTGTGGGAGTTTTTCAATTCAAAATAAGTTTATAGTTCTTTGTTTATGAAAAAAGTTCTTATAAATTTAAATAGGAGTGTTTCTGAAAGAAATGAGATGCAGAAGATAATTTAACTTCTCTGAAAAGCTATTAATTTAAAAAATCTTATTTATTGTAATATTTCTGTAGTATTTCTTTTTTCATTAATGTTTTTTGAGAAGTTTATCCAATTTGACTCCGTTTGGTGCAGCTCAAGTCATTGGGATGGAAAACAGAACGGCTTCTATCACCTGTAATATGGAGGGCAAACTGGATCCATGAAACATTGGAAGACAAAATTGATTAGTTTCATCTCCAGTTTTGATATATTAACATTATTCTAGAGGTGACTAGTTGCTGCTGTGGATGCATTAAGGTTATTTAATGTGAAGTTGAATTATGGGGATTCTGTCAAGATAAAGAAACTTGACCATGTTACTTTTGCACTTGTATCCTATTTGTCCCTTCCACTACTAGTTTGGGAACAAAAAGGGGTAGAGGGAGGTGGGGATTGGCTAGTGGTTGGTTGAGTTAGGAGTGCAGTAAATGCTTGATAGGGAATTTTTACATGTTATATTTTCTTCAATTGGTTAACTTATCTTAATTTCCTTACGGGACATAGAACTCTGTTCTTACGATAGAAACTTGCAGGGCATTTGTAATTGTTTAGAAAAATTACATGTTATGTTCGTTCAATATTTCTCATGGTTAATTATTTTATTCTCCTTCTGTGACATGAAACAAAAATTGTGTTTCTTTGTAATTGTGTTTCTCATGGTTAATCCATCATTCAATGTGGAATTAACATATGCACAATCATCCTACATAACAGTGATAACATGTACTACAGTTGGCAACGTTGTTGGCATGGAGACGACGAGGGATAAAAACAATCAAAAAAGAATATTTGTAAAGCACACAAACTTTTGAAACACCGACCAGAACCCATTTTACTGCTTTTGACTGGTTTGGCACCAGTTTCGTGGTTTATTTGAGGTGAATGAGAAGCTTGTCCCCAGTCGAACCGAATGAATCACCAAATTTGGTGTTTTTTTTTTGGACGATAGACAGAATGACAAATGCCACATGAAACTCAGGAAGTTGTTTATTTTTCTCTATCATTGTTTTCAAGTGATGAACACTCCCAATTTCCGCATGCAAATATTTTAAATTTAGACTATCCACATCTACCTGAGACTGACTATAACACATTTTGTTGATGGAAGCAATGTATGGTGACATATATTTTTCAAAGTTTAAATCAACAAACTTAAGTGGATCAAAATTGAACTTACAATTCTTACAGAGCATTGCATCCTTAATATACTATACACTAATATCAGAACTACGGTTTTCTTACACGTCCTGTCTTGTACTTCCAGAATTCATCCTTTTTACTCTTCTTTTTCATAATGCCCATCTTTTTGTTAATTATACCAAGCAAGGCTACCTTATCACTCCTATTTTTGTCAGCAACTTTGACCTCCAAAATTGCACGAAGCTTCTGGTAAGAACTCATCTCCATCACCTGACCACTCTTGACCATCTGCTTGTGATAAAAAAATGCCCGCTTGAAATCTCGAACACGAACAAAAGCATATATCATAGTTGAATAAGTTACAGAATCAGGTCTTAATTTAAGAGCTTCCATCTCTTTCAACAATTGTGGAAGCTTTAAGTGTAGCCCTCCTCGCGCATATGCATTCATCAACATATTGTAAGTCAACACTGTCGGTTGCAGTCCAACCTTACCAAATTCCGATATTACATCTCGTGCTTCCATGTAGAGACCTTGTTTAGCAAAGCCATCGACAAGAATGTTGAACGTCACCCGTGTTCCTTTAACTTTCTCGCTCATCATCAGCTTCCATATTTTCATAAATGTTTCAGTATCACCAACACGCCTAAACGCATCGAGTAAAGTAGTGTAGGTTTCTATGGAAGGTTTGATACCTTCCCTTAGCATATTTTCAAATGTTGCATAAGCTTTCTCGTGCCAGCCGCTAACTGAATACGCATGGATCAAAGCTGTATATGAATGTGAAGTGGGTTTTATACCAACTTTTTTCATCTTCAGGAATGCATCTGCAGCCATGTCACTCATCTTTTTCTGCCTTCCATATGCACTGATTAGGCAAGTATATGAATTGGCATTTGGCTTCAGGCCAAAATCCTGCATTTCTGCAAGTAGATTCTGTACAATCTTTGGTTGTATTCTTCGGCTATACGCATACATTAGAATGTTGAAGGTAGCTGCAGTGGGTTTGATTCCTTTAGCTTTCATCTCAACGAAAAGGCCTTCGGCTTCGTCTACGCGGTTGGATTTACAATATGCATCCATCAGAGTGTTGTACACAATTGCATTTGAAGAAACCCCTTTGTTCTCCATTTCAGATTGGATGATGAGAGCTTCACGCACTAGACCCTCAACACAAAATGATTTTATTAATGCACCGAGGACCTCTTCGCCCAACCTAACACCTTTTGTGTTCATTTTCTCAAAAAATTGCCATGCATCTTTTGCACTATGGCCAAGTTTTCTCATAACAATAATCATAATAGACCACGTTACATGATCTGGCTGAATATTATCAACTTCCATCGACTCGTAGACCTTCCAAGCATCTTCATACCTAAACACAACCATGCAGATTTTATCTAAGAACTCTTGCAATATATGGTATTTTATGAGGGGGCAGCTTCCCTAAACAATATAAGAATACTTAAAATAAAGAATCAGGAGACGTGAAAGAATAAAAAAACTGTTCCTTAGATAAATTTCAGAGAAAGGAAATAAATATCTTACTTATAATGAAATACTTAATAGTTAATACTTCCCTAACCTCGCACAATCTCCAGTTTGGAAGGACCACAGAGAACCTAAACTGGTGAGGTTATTTAGATATCTTAATTTTCTTACAAATAGCTAATGAACGCTATGTTTGGACACCAAAACGACACATAAGAAGTAAGTTACATAAGCTGATACTTGTTATAGGCTTCTTAATAACAAACTAACCAACAAATCGACGACAAAACAAGCTCAACAGGTAAACAAAACAACTTCTATCTGCCATAATAGAAAAACTAAACTGGTATGAAGAGACTTGTGTAAGATTTATTTCAATCCCTGGAATAACCAATCAGGAATTAAGGACTAAAACAGTATCACACTCAGAAATTGGGTGAATCTGTGAAGTTTATTGATGGATTCAAGTCAAGTACATCGTAAGTACTGGAAAAGGATATGCAACCTAGATGAGCTTGGCATAGAAGAGCCTAATTATGGAATCTAGTGAAGAGGAGAGTTGAGACAGCTCGTATAACTCAGGGAGCAGAAGGGTGAGACTGAGAGAGAACCTAAGATAGGGAAATATCAGTCATTACACAATCCACACCCAATCATGACCCACTACCCGTTAGCTTCCTTCTCTTACGTCTTCTCAATTCCTGACATGTTGGATCATGTGCCAAGTGTCCTTCTGTTGTTGTGCCTGATTCTGTTATTCCCTCCTTGTTACTTTTATCCCCTTTTGTCTCATTATTGTGTAGCAAAGTCTATAAAATTATTTTCTAAAATAAAATTATATTTCAACAATTGGGCACCTATAAAAAAACTACAGACATTTAAGAAACAATATATTTCCAGTTCCACGTTTAAGAGACAGCATCACAGCAGTGGTTTTCTAACACTACTAATAATAGGAGTTATAATGAAACAAAAGTAAAGCCCATTAAGTTAACTAATGGACTCGTATCAGAAACATTGAATGTTCATGTCATAACATTGTCTTGCTTGATCATTGCTCAACATTCAATTTGCAATCATCAATCAAAATTCCAGATAATAATTATTGCAATTTTTCATTACCATTGTCAAGACATATAATTGGAAATGACTATTGAGAATGCCATCAAGCTCTACATTTTAGTATTTTATACCACTGCTAAAAAAAAGAAACAAGTTTTTAGCATACCATTGTTACTTATGTTTATTGACAATAGTGAGATTGGAGAGAAAATTTCTCATTTTCCATTGATTTGAATGAATGTGAATACAAAACTATGAACTGGTATATATACATCAGCTCTTACATTGAGCAGAAAAATTAACTCCTGAAACTAACTGACAGAAAATAAACAAAATACCACAAGAGACAAACCTAATCGAACAACTTAAATAAATAACTGAGTTGGTTAATGATAGAAATCAGAAAGACAGAAAAACAAGCAAACCAAATTGACAGGGCAAGAACTGCATACCTATCACAAGAGAGAAGCCCCGAAATCGCGGAATTATAAACACGGACATCACGAAACTCCTTGCCAGACGGCAAATTTCTGAACAAAACCATCAATTTATCACTCATCCCAGCTCTTCCCAACAAAGGAAACAACACAGTAAAAACACGAGGAGTAACAAGTGAAGGTTCCTGAGACCTCATCCACTGAAAAAAATACAAACAACAAACCACAAGTTGTTCCTTCCCAAGCATTTCCAAAACCTCCAAACACTCTTTCTCACTCACCTTTCCTTCATACTGTGTCAAAGCCTCTTCCAAAGTCAAATTTTGTGGCAAATTCCTCGCAAGTTGAAGAATTTCCCCTACAATACCCTTAGGCAATGCCAATTCCTTATTCTGTAACCCAATTTCTTGATTCTCCTCAACCAACAAAGGGGTATCCTCAAAATCCATTTCGGGTTCTTCTTCAAGGTCCGAAGAAAGGTGCCACGTGGCACGACGGTTTTTCTGAAGGAACAATTTTCCTTCTTTTCCAGGGTTTTGAGAGGAATTTAAAGTTCGGGTTTTGAAGAATTTGTAGATTGGATCATTTGGGTCGTATGCTCCTTCTTCTTCTTCTTCTTCTTCTTCTATGTTTTCTTCCTCAACATCGAATTCTTCTTCTTCTTCATCTTCATCTTCTTCTTCATGTTGTTGTTCGAGATATGGAAGGAAAATTGGGGTGTGATGAACGCAAAGACATAGGGATAATGACGAAGTTAGGGTTTTGGAGTGTGTGGAGAAGAAGGGTTTTGTGTGAATGTTGGGTGAAATTGAAGGTTGAAGGGAAGAAGGTAGAGGGAGATTATAGTGTATGAAACTCAGTGACATTCTCTGAAAATGCAAATTGCAAAGGTTATTATGATATCTATCTATTTATCTATCTTCTCATTTCATTTGCTGATTGATTTTCTACATGTTGGGTACCAAGTTCATTTCATATCCTGTGTTGGTTGCTTCACATTAATTTGAGAAATTTGGGGAAAACTGAAGATTGCGCTACTGTGTGTGTGCTCTTTGGTAGTGGAGGTAAGTGATATTCACTTTTTTTTCTTTTTGAAAAAATAATTGATATTTCATTTGGGTTATATTATAGTCACAAATGTATTTTTGAAAAAATAATTTATATTCACTTTGATTATATTATGTAGTTTATTTAGTAATTTAGTTGTCTTTTAGACTTTTAGTGCTATTCTACTATCTTTATTTCATTTTGATTTTATAGGACAAATGAGGAGCAAAAGAGAAGAATTTGAGTTTCAAGAGTATAATGATAAAGTCCCAAGACCAAAGAATGCAAAAAGGAACAAAAAGCATTAAAGGAAAAACAGTTGATTCGCATCAAAGAAAAAACAGTTGATTATTAACTGTTTTTGTCTACTATGATCATGAGTGAGTAGACTCCTTTTAGTCTTGGGATTGTGGGACTAATCCAATGATATACCCATAAACAATCCCAACTCTAAACTTTATTTTATTAACTTATATTCTAATTTAATCCCATCATTTTCAAAGTTTTATTCCAAATATCAAACGAAGTACCAAAATGAGAAGTTTTGATATTATAACTATGAGATTAAGCAAGGGAAACAAAACATGAAAATAGTTTTGGGACCTTTGCGATAAAAGAGGTCTGTACTTAAGGAGTATTGGCAATAATATACCATGAAAATAGGTTTTGATTATTGGTTCAAGACATACTCATGTATTCGGAAAGAAAACTTGAGTTACCATTAAACGCTTTATCCTTAGAAATACAATTTTATATAAAATAGGGAACGAGGGGTTGAGTTCATTATATCATTGTGATGAAACCACAATCCTAATATGCTTTTATTTATAAATTTTAAATCAAACAATCAACTCCTCTTTCTAAATCATTTTGTTTTAGCTAATCACAACCAAAACTGAAATTAGTAATCACATAAGTCTCTGTGGATCGATCTTTTTACTAAGAGATAAAAACCGTACACTTGCAGCCTATCAGGTGGGTACATGGCTATCTGGTGGTATCCTGAGTACGTCTCCGGGAATGATAGTAGATGAAAATCGGAGGCGTTGTCCACAAGCTTGTCGACGCTTGGGACCGAGAACACGTTCTTGGGGCAGGCTCTGTTTAAATTAGTTTAATTGACGCACATGCGCCACTTGCCATTGGCCTTCTTCACTAGAACAACGTTCGACTGCTAGGTAGTTTATTTTATTTCTCATTCAAACCCGACCTCAATGAGATCTTCTACAGCTTTGATGGCGGTTTGGGCTTTATCTTCCTTCTAAATGACCCGTCTCTGGGTGACCCATTTGACTTGTGGATCTGCAGCCAAGTGGTGACACGCTACCTCTGATGGAATCCCTGGCATATCGACCGCACTTCATGCAGATAGGTCAGCATGTTCTTTCAAACATTGAGTCAGCCTCTCCTTTACATCCTCTGAGAGGTTAGTCCCTATTCTAACCGTCTTTGCGGGATAGTCGCCAAGCTGTATTTAATGAATTTGTCGTCGGGTCGTTTTTTCAATTCTCGGGCCAAGGCGTCATCGCCTTCTTCTTCGTCACTGTCAGGGTCATAACAGGCATCTGGTTGGCCACATTGACTTTGTTACCCTTCCTTGCTCTACCCGTTCCTACTTTCTTGTTCTCAAACTCTCCTTGTTCTTTGAGGCTCATGAAATGGCATCTGCGTGCTGAGTGAAGATTTGCTTGTAAGGTAACTATCTCATCGGTTGTAGAGTAAAACTTCATTTTGAGATGGACAGTTGAAGCGACCGCTTCGAGTCTGCCAAGATCTGCTTAAAAAACTATGATATTCATCTGCTCTAGAGTACACTACATTGACTTCTTCTTAAAGAATCTACAACCCAATTCTTCCCTGATGAGCACTCTAGCAGTCTCGACTACACTTTCTTTTTATGAATTTTATATATTTGACTATTTTTGTTATTGTCATTGTATAATCGAATTTATATATATATATATATATATATATATATATATATATATATATATATATATAACTGGTCGTGAATTTTATTATATATCTTTAGCCAAGTGCATTTGTTTTATACCTAAATGCGTGTCTATAATTTTTCATAACGTGGTTATGGACAATGTTTGGATGAAAAAAATTTCTCGAGCGATGAGTATCACAAAGAGGTATAAGAGTTTCTAAAATTTGTTGAAACTAATCTTCTCGTTAGTAACGGAAGATTTTATTGTCCTTATGTTAAGTGCTCGAATAGTACACCTCTAAAAATTGACGAGATATAGGAACACTTAGGTGTTTATGGAGTTTGCCAGAGTTAAACGATGTGGGCATGCCACAGTAAAGTGTTACACACCCTAAGTGTGTCCAGAAAGGAGTTCGATTATTGTAAGTTTAGAGTTCCTATTTTTAAAATGTAAGTGGGTTAGAAATAATGATTATGTACATACAAGTGAACTAGGATATGCATTTGTGGATCTTGATGAGGTAGGTGACAAGAATGACCGTTTCATCATCGCAATCCACGCAAGGCAAGTGTTTTCTTTTAAGGATCCTCTCAAACAATAGGTAGTTTGTGGTACACCCAAAAAAGAAGCTTACATCAAAGTGATGAAAATCAAGAATCAAGTTTCCCTTCCTTAATGAACGATGTATTAGAAGAAATATCGGAGGACAAACAAATGACCAATGAAGAATAGGTAGGTTTTTTTTTATTACAAAAGGTAGGTTAACTATTGTTTATTATCTTATTCTTTATGCATGTTTGTTATTTAGTTATTATTTATATTTTTACTAACACATTCCTTATATTTGTCTAAGTAAGCATGATGTGCCACGACCTTGACATTCTTCATTGCCAAACGTGTCGTTTATCAACTCAAGAGCACTTGGATCAGATGGTAGAAGTTCCTTTCGGCTTAATCAATGTCCTGAGTTCGAATCCAGCCTTGAACATACAGTAGTGTTAAATCTCTTAAGGGATTTACAAAATGCCCAGGTATTTACTCTTAATCCTATTTCTTTGTAAAGTTATTATGTACCAAAATACCAATTTACCTTATTGTATAAAATTGTGGCACTCTCATGGATTAATCTCATCACTCTCAGCGTCCTACGTGGCAGTGGAAGTCTCACATCAGCATACTGGAACCGTTTTCTGTTACTGATGCACTGTTAGTTATTTTTCTGTTGTAACGGCGCCAATAACTTGGTGTATAGAAATAGCTAGGAATTCAGTTGTAACAACAAGTGAGAACAAATTGGGTTTGTGTGGAGTGACACTGGAAATCGAGGGAATTGGGTAGTGAGGGGGAAACACAATTGGGGAAGAACAATCAATCGTGTAACTCATTGGAATTCCAATTCAATTAGAAATGGACGCTAGCAAATTGCTCGGTGCCGCAGAGTAGGCATCAATCTTGATGCTGAACTGCGTAAACAATTCTCTGTGTGCTTGATTCTTGCCTAATTGCTTAATTTCGTTTTTAGGGTTTCATTCTCGTTTGAGGGCCAAATAAATCAATTCAACAATTCAGTGTTGAATTGACTCACGATTGTGTGTTCCACATTCGATTCTTATTCTGTATTATCCTTCACATTCTATTGAGGATTGTTTGGTTGTTTTTCGATCGTTGTTGATCATCGTGGTACTTTTCCATTGCCACTTTCTGGTTCTTGAATTGCTTTCTGCTGCGACTCAATTCTCAACAACTGGTATTAGTAGCATTACGTTGAGAGGTTAAACAAATGGAAATGGCAAAATTCAACATCGAGAAATTCAATGGTAAAAACGACATAAAAGGAATATGCATTGGAAGGAGAAAGTAGGCTTCCAGAAACATTGACAGAAAAGGAAAGGAAAGATTTGATGAACAAGGCTCATAGTGCAATCATTCTATGCCTAGGAGACAAAGTCTTAAGGAAGATTTCCAAGGAGAAAACCGCAACTGCTGTATGGCTCAAACTTGAAAGTCTGTACATGACTAAGTCACTTGCTACCAGTGGACAAGATGAAGATTGGGTGATCGATTCTGGTTGTTCGTACCACATGTTTCCTAGCTAGGAGAGAATGGTTCACAGAATATAAGCTGTATTCTGGTGGACTAGTGATAATGGGAAACAATGTGGCTTGCAAAGTGATAGGCATAGGTCACTTCATGAGCGTACCTCTGCGTAGGTCACTTCATGACAGTACCTAGTGATATCAGTGACCTTTCAAGATTTTGAGAATTCCATCTTCACCTTTGAAACTGAAACCAGATTTCTCAAGTGTACCTAGTGATATCAGTGACCTTTTAAGTGCAGGTTCATGTCTAACATTAGTTAACTTCTTCATGACAGAGGAGTCCTTCCACTACCTTGGACTTCAAGACACCCCAAGAACTGTGGATAGGAAACCCGCTTGAGTATCAGAATCTCA
Source organism: Astragalus glycyphyllos (assembly GCA_963573325.1). NCBI lineage: Eukaryota > Viridiplantae > Streptophyta > Magnoliopsida > Fabales > Fabaceae > Astragalus > Astragalus glycyphyllos. The sequence continues at coordinate 8,532,284 of OY754314.1, read as the reverse complement.
GAATATTTGGATGTCCTACTTTCTTCCGTGTGAATGCAGGGAAGCTAGAGCCTAGATTGAGGAAATGACTATTCATGGGATATCCTGAAGGTGTTAAGGGATATAGGATCTGGTCTATTGATGAAAATAAGTGTATAATCAGTAGAGATGTCGTATTTCATGAATCCAAACTGCTTGATGAGTCAACAAGCAGTGAGATACTTGAAGAAAGTTCAACAAACACTAGTGCGAAATCTGCTTTAAAAAGCACTATTTGGAGTCGGTTGTTTGGATAACCGACTCCAAATGCAGGCGCGGTGGCAATTTTGCAATTAAACGGAAGTTTGAGAGATTTTTTATACATATGGAATCAGTTGTTTAAACAATCGATTGTTAAAGTGTGTGCATATAGACATTTGGAATCAGCTATTTAGTTAAATCAGGAAACTCAGCTTGAGGTGGAGCTTGACAGTGATCAAGTTCAGAAGAAGACTGTAACTGATATTGTTGAACCTGATAATGTTCAAGGAACAAAACAAGGCTCTAGTTCTGAATTTAAACAAGGAGAAACAAAACAAGAGGAAACAGAACAAGACTATCTTCACTGTAGAGACAGAGCTAAAAGGCAAACCAAACCTCCAAATAGGTTTGGGTATGAATCAGTGACTGCATATGCTTTGAATATTTCAGTTTGCCTCAACAATGATGAGCCAAACTCATATGATGAAGGAATGAACTACAAGGAACAACATAAATGCAAGGAAGCTATAATAGATGAAATGGAGTCCTTAGAAAATAACCAAACATGGTTTCTTGTGAAGAGACCTACAGGAGCTAATCTGGTTGGTTACAAGTGGATTTACAAGAAGAAGGAAGGGAATTCAGAAAAGGATCCCCCTAGATTCAAGGAAATGTTGGTGGTTAAGGGGTACACTCAAAGAGAAGGAATTGATTTCAATGAAATATTTTCACCAATTGTCAAACACCCCTCCTTTAGAGTGCTTCTAGCACTTGTTGCTCAGCTTGACCTCCATCTTGAACAATTGGATGTCAAGACAGCCTTTTTACATGGAGTGCTTAAGGAAAGAATCTACGTGTCTCAACCGAAAGGGTTTGAGGTGAAGGAGAAAGGAAACTTGGTGTGTTTGTTACAAAAGTCTCTATACAGTTTGAAACAGTCTCCAAGCCAATGGTACAAAAGGTTTGACAATTACATGTTAGACATTAAGTACAAGAGAAGCAACTATGATAGTTGTGTCTACTATAAGAGATTAGATGATGGAAATTACATCTACTTCCTCCTATATGTAGATGACATGCTGATTGCTAGCAAGAGTAAATGAGAGATTGCTGCACTTAAAATGTTGCTCATAAAATAGTTCGAAATGAAGGACTTGGGACAAGCCAAGAAAATCTTGGGAATGGAAATCAGTAGAAGACCTAATGGCCAAGGACTTCTAATCACTCAGGAGGGTTACTCACAAAAAGTATTAAATAGATTCAACACGTTGTCTGCTAAACCGGTAAATGTCCCCATTGGTTCACAATTCAAACTGTTAAAAATGGACTGTCCTAGAAGTGAACAAGAATTGAAAGAAATGGAGAGAATTCCATATGCAAGTGTTGTTGGCAGCTTAATGTATGTCATGGTGTGCACCAGGCCTGACCTTGCATATACATTAAGCTTGGTCAGCAGATATTTAGCCAATCCTAAGCAGCAACATTGGTTAGCTATCAAGAATGTTTTGAGGTACCTTAAGGGCAGTGTGAAACTGCGGCTCAGTTACTGTAAGGAGGATCTAAATCAAGGTGGAGTTGTGGGGAATATAGACTCTGACTTTGCTGGAGATCGTGACAAAAGGAGGTCTCACACTGGGTATGCTTTCACATTATATAATAAAACTGTGAGTTGGAAAGCATCTCTACAACATGTAGTGGCTCTCTCCACTACTGAAGCAGAATACATAGGGATCACAAAAGCTTTAAAAGAGGTTCTGTGGTTGAAAGGGCTTGTAAATGAATTGGGAATCACTCAAGACAGTGTGAATGTACACTGTGACAACCGGAGTACAATTCATCTTTGGAAAAATCAATCATTCCATGAGAGGACCAAACACATTGATATAAGATTATATTGGATCAAGGATATTGTTTCTAAAGGCAAGGTTCAGATAAGGAAGATACATACAGCTCACAATCCTGCTGATTTCATCACCAAGGTTGTTCCCTTAACCAATGTTGATTTTGGCTAAGTGGATATATGGGCTGAGTATTTGCTTGAAGAGTGGTTCATTTGATGTTGAATTTGGAGTGCCAAGGTGGAGATTGTTGCTTATGTGGCACTCTCATGGATTAATCTCATTACTCTCAGTGTCCTACGTGGCAGTGGAGGTCTCACATCAGGATACCATAGTCGTTTTTCTATTACTGATGCACTGTTAGTCTCACATCAGCATACCATTGTAAAGGAACCAATAATTAGGTGTATAGAAATAGCTAGGAATTAAGTTGTAACATTAAGAGAGAACAAATTGGGTTTGTGTGGACTGACACTAGGAATTGTAGGAATTCGGTAGTAAGGGGGAAACACAATTGGGGAAGAACAATCAATCGTCAAACTCATTGGAATTCCAATTCAATCAGAAATAGACGCTAGCAAATTGCTCGGTCCTACAGAGTAGGCATCAATCTTGATGCTGAACTGCGTAAACAATTCTCTGTGTGCTTGATCCTTGCCTAATTGCTTAATTTCGTTTTTAGGGTTTCATTCTCGTTTTAGGGCCAAATCGATCAATTCAACAATTCAGTGTTGAATTTACTCGCGATTGTGTGTTCATCTTTTGATTCTTATTCTGTATTATCCTTCGCATTCTATTTAGGATCGTTTGGTTGTTTTTCGACCGTTGTTGATCATCTTGGTACTGTTCCATTGCCACTTTCTGGTTCTTGAATTGCTTTCTGCTGCAACTCAATTCTCAACACTTGGAATGTTGTTGATGATGTTATATTATAGTTGAAAGTGCTCAATTATATGGTAGAGTGTTGTAAAGAAATTTAAAACAAAATTCTCCAACACATATTTAAGTGGTCTAGGAGATAAATAAGACAAAACCACTCCTCTTCAGGGTTGTTCCCCTTGTTCCTGGTAACACCCAAACATCCTGCCTTAGTGGTAATACACCCCAAACATCCTGCCTTAGTGTCTTTGAAGGAACACTATCCTGCCTTGGAGGTAATACATCTTGTCTTAGTGTCATTGAAGGAACACCCTATTTTTTAATTCTGGATCTGCCACTGCTACATATAGTTTCATGTCTGAGGTGGAATGGATTTGTTGGTCTAGAATCCACAAGTTTGATGATATCATAATTTTGTTTGTCCAAGGAAAGTAAATACATTAAAGAATCTCTACCCTCACAGAATCTCTCGCGGGGGTTACGAGAATCTAAAGGCCGCTGTAATGGAAGAGAGGAGGAAAAAATGGCGAGTGATGAAGGCTCAACTTGGTTGACCTTCCCGTACCCTTACAATATAAGCTATGCTTGATGGCTCGATAAAAGAAAATATGAGAATATGCATCTGAGGCCACAATCGCAATGGCTACTAAGCTCGTAAGTAATATTGTTTTTTGATTAATGTACTTGTTTTACAATCATGTATCTTATGCAGGGGATTTAGTTGAGAAAAGCAGCTAGGGTACTTTGCCTTGGGAAAGTCAATTGAAATTTCCAAGAAAAGTGAACAAGAGTAGAAATTTAAGATGTACATTTCACAAGGTGGGTGAATCTATCCAGAGTCTTAGAAATGCGAGACAACTATTATCCACTATGTCACATACATGAATGGAAGCGATGCTATCTTCTATAAATAGAGGGACTTGTGAAGAGATAAGACATCCCCATCCCCTTTTGGATGATCATAGGAAGAAGTGAAATATCCTCATTTGGAGAGGTGAGGCATCCCCCTTGGGTGATCATTTAGAGAGTATAAGAATCTCCCACCATGTCCTAGTGAGAGGAGAGAGTGCTGGTAATCATTTGTTGTGAGATATGAGTGTTATCTTTTCTTGTAACTCTTAGAGTTACATATTGGGGTGAGTTACAAATTGTTGTAATCATGTTTGAGAAGATGAATGAATTATGTTGATGTGTTCTCGTGGACGTAGGCAAGAGGTTTCGAACCACACAAATAAATAGTGTGTTCTTCTTTCCTTTTATTCTTGTGGTGTGTTTATCTATATTCCCTCAAAGATCCTAGGGCATGTGGGTTAATTCGTTAACGTGTGCAGTTTTCCCCATCAGTTGTATCAGAGACAATGGTTTGGGGTGACTCGCGCAATCCATTGGTGCGACCAAGTGATCGGTTCAGACAAGTATTGAAGCTCAACAAGTTTGGTGGTGGATCCATACTGGATCATTATATTGAAAGTTTTCTTGACAATGTGGAGGTCATGCGGCATGTTCCGTTGGTTGTAGCTAACAATGGTGCAAGTACGAGTGAAGCATCCCCATTTAATACTCGTAGAGGAGCATTGAGATCAGAAATATGGCGAGAAACACACTTAAGTTTAGAGGTGAGTATGCAAGATGCACAAGTGGAGGAGCTTAGTCTTGAGAAATAAAAAATGAAGATGGTATAGAAGTTTGGAAATTTTAATTGAGGGAGCATAGGTTGGAAAAGTCAACTGAAATTTCCAATAAAAGTGAAAAAGTATAGAAATCTAAGAGGTACAAAGGTGAGTGAATGTATCTAGAGTCTCGGAAATGTGAGACAATAATCCACTATATCACATACTTTTATTCTTGCGGTGTTTTTATCTATATTCTCTCAAAGATCATTGGGCGTGGGAGTTAATTCGTTGACGTGTGCGATTTGCCCCAACACTTTGTTCCATCTAGACATGATGATATGTTGACTGCTACTATAGGAACCCTATTGTGGGCATAAAAAAACTATGGAGTATGGGCTCTCCCAACCTCAACTCCTATCTTTATAGATTGAACAATTTATCCTTCTATGTATTAAAAAAGATAGATAATTAGATAAAAGAAAAAAAAACATTTGACATAAAAGATAATAAAAAGTTAATTAACAATATACTCAAAATTTAAAGATATGTTAAGGGATGTAAAGTCCAAATGATTGAAGTTACATTCTTAATTAAATTTCCCAACTTTCACATAAAAGACAATTAAAATTCCTACCTTTCATAAATTCTGATCCCATGGTGAGTGGTCCACTAGTCCCCTACCTCGTCCTTTATCTCAACCATGGGGAGTTTCGTCCCCTATCGCCGTTCCCGCGAATCCCCACAAACTCCACAGTGACTTTGGAAATTTATTAGAAGTTAGCAAACATATATATAAAGATATAATAAAATTGAAAAATATATAAAACTAAGATTGAAAATCAAAATTTAGCATTTTAATGTAAATAAAAATATAAAAGTAGTCTTACTTTTAGATTTTAATTTTTAAAAAGTATTAAAGTTAGAATAAAAATCAACACAATTTAATATTTTTAATTAAAAAAATATTTAAAAACTAGAAATCAATTACTTAATATAATACATATCTATAATAGGGATAATTATGTAATATTTCGGGGTAGGGTCCCCGCGGAGGGTCTTCTCCCCCCGTCCCCATCCCCATGGCCCACGGGGAAAAATTCCCTGCCTCCGATCCCCGAATGACACAACCCTCATAGTGATCTATAAATATGGGTAGAAATTGCGACCCCTATAATGGTGTTAGAGAACTGGTCAAGTGCTTGTGATTCTCATCATGAAATCCTAAAACGTCATGTGGTTGAAGTTGGTTGTTGATCTATAGGTATGCTAAATGTAATGTTCATGCTTCCTTATCCATATTTAAGAATAAGGTGTTGTGTTTTTGTGAAAAACAAAGTATATTTCAAAAGTGGGGAATAGATTATATTAAAGTAAGTATAATATGTAATATATATATATATATATATATATATATATATATATATATATATCAAAGTGTTTTACTTGGAAAAAAAATAAAATTCGGTGCAAATTCCTTTAAAGTAAGCTTACGTTTCTTTTTGAAACGTTTATATTCATGCTCCATCTTTATGATTATATACATATACATATTTTAACGTATATATATTAATTGTGCTTTAGTGCATAAAGATTAATGTTTGTTATCATATAAATATAACTGTTTCTTTGATCACCAACGGTTCTTGCATTAATAATATATATGCGTTTCCTTTTTGGTTTATCATTCCTAGATCAGTTTCAATTGGTTTCTTTTATTTGTATCCGTTTTTTAATTAATTTAATTATTTTTATGACCTGACAATTAGTAACCAACGGATATATATGAACTTGGTTCTGGATATATATAGATGGAAGTATGGTTGGTATGCCTATTTTCATAAACAAAATATAATAGGAGGTAGCTCTGGACAGATCTACTTCAAATACCTCTATAACACTTCATTTTGATACATATCCTGGGTTCATTTCCTGATACTGATACTTCATTCTTGCTAGTTCGGATTCCTCATTCGTTATTTGCGATTGGGACGAGACCGGTTGTATCTCGGGGAATTTGCGCTGTAGAGGCGAATAAATTCTTCAGGACAGCCACCAGGCGCCTCCGGTTGTTTTTCTCTAACGTGTTCTGTGTTCGCAGGTTCTACTTTTGTTGCTATTTTGGTGCGCATATTACTACATAAGGTAGGCATCATATTTGTTTAAGAGATGCTACGAGAAATTTCATTCGAGCTCGTTGGTTTACTCCCCTAGTTGGTGTTATGGTGGCTGCGGCAATGAGTTCTTCTAGCAGTGCAAAGACTTCTATATATATGGGCATGAGAAGTGTGATTTAACGCAATTCTCTTTGGCTCTCTTGTTGTTCTTGATACTGAATTCGGTAGTCTAATTTGGTAGTGTTAGGATTTTTTTTAGCAATAACTCACATGTAGAGTTTTCTAGAAGGAATACTAATAAAGCTGCTCATATCCTAGAAGAGGTGACCTATTTTACAGCTAGTCCTCAAATTTATTCTATTATTCCTGCATTCCAATTGTCAAAAACATTCAGTTTTCCAACCTTTAAATAAAAATAGAAAAAAACATATAGAGATCTTTTATGATCTTAATTTATCAATAGAAAAGTCTTTTACAATTACTTCTCATTAAGTTAAGATATATTTTTTATAATAATAAAAATAATCTAATTTTTTAAAATATTAAAACTTTTTTATATAAATCCAATGGTTTTAGCAATATTTTCACATAGAAAATATGGGTTCTAGGGTTTCGCTTGAGTAGCCTCTCTAAACTCGTTCCCCTTGGTTGTTAGAATCAAAGATCACTATCAGAGTCGAAGATGGAGAAATCACTGGCTACAAAATATAAAAAGGTTAGAAATCGCAACTATATAGCTGATGATCTTGTGTTCTCTATTATATCAAAACTACCTCTAAAATCTTTAAAGAGATTTGGGTGCATACACAAATATGGGCCCTTTTCCTTGAAAACACTTATTTCATGAGTATGTATCGTAAAAATTTCATCTCTGAGAACCATTCTTATGATGATGATACATCACTCATTCTACATATGGATATTCGTTACACACGTCAATGCGTGTTGTATTCTCTTTCTGGTGAGAGGTTTGAGAATAAGCTCAAATTAGATTGGCCAAATCCATTTCAAGAGGGTAACTGTGGTTTCATTATCATGGGGTCATGTATTATTAATGATATTTTTTGTCTATGTAAACGCATCCCTTCAAACAAAGGAATTGTATTGTGAAACCCAACTACAATGGAATTCAAGGTCGTTCCTCTTGTCCTAGCTAATAGTTTTCGTTATCGATTTGGCTATGACTCTATTAAAGATGACTATAAAGTGATTCAACATGTATTTTAAAAATGAGTTATGAGAGATATATAGCCTGAGAAGTAACTCATGGAGGAAACTTGATGTTTATATGCAAACATGTACTGTTTATGAATACGTAGAAGTCTACATGGATGGAATGTGTCATTGGTGGGGTATAGGCGTACCACATAATGAAGAATATTTGTTGTCGTTACTTCAAGAAAGACACACTAGTTACAACACCAAAAACCTTCATACATGGGTTTTTCTAATAATATGTTGGAGTGGCAGTTACTGTTGTTAAGTGGGTCTATTAATGATAAAATTTAAAAGAGAAACTGCCTTTCACATATAAATTTTGGGTCAAACTCGTTGTAAAAGAATCGGGCCTAACATCTTCATTATTGGGCCCTTTCATGGCATTGATTATCCTATCTCCGGAGCGGGTAAGAAGGGAGATATATTCTTCAGAAGAAATGACAATAAGCTAGTTTGTTTTAATTTAATTACCCAAATCATTGTCGAGCTTGGTGTTGGAGGAATTCATGATTCTAGTAAGATAGTAATTCATAGGAAAAGTCTTCTTCCAATTGGAGAAATAATTAATTAATTAATTAATTAATTGACTATATTTGTTGGGATTTTATCATGCATACATGCCATGTGCATATCATAGGTATTATCAAGTGTATGGCAAATTAAGAAACCATTTGATAATATGAATCCTGTTTTATCAATTTTATTGCAAACTTCTCTTGTTTCAAAATTATGGTATGAATGATCTTTTTTGCCTTTAGTTTTATGTAGAAATATCATATAAATGAGAAACTTGATAATCTAATATTCAACTTCATTTCTACTTGCAATATTATCAAGTGTATGGCAAATTAAGAAAACCATTTGATAATATGAATCCTGTTTTATCAATTTTATTGCAAACTTCTCTTGTTTCAATATTATGGTATGAATGATCTTTTTTGCCTTTAGTTTTACGTAGAAATATCATATAAATGAGAAACTTGATAATCTAATATTCAACTTCATTTCTACTTGCAATAGTTAGGGCTTACCAGAACAACAAATGGAAATTGAAATGCGCATAACATTGAATGCAAATATGTGATATTAGAGGATTTTATTTTACCAAAGAAAATTTATGGTATTTCATTCATAATCAAAGTAGCAAAACAAGTAGGACTATAATAAAAAATGTGGGAGCTAGCATAATTTCTTGATGCTCTAGCTAGAGTATGAGCCACAAAGTTTGCTTGCCGTCTGACAAAACTAACTGTGTAGTTTCTTAAGGATGATAAGAAGTTACGACAAGTTCTAATAATAGAGCCATATTCAGTTACAAAGTTACACACACTACAGATTCCATCTACAACTGCTTTGCAATCAAGCTCGATGGTGATCGTTGAGTGTCTAATACTCGCAACCAATTAACAGATTCCAATAAACCCAGAGCTTCCGCTTCTTGAGGGTGAGGCTTGCCAATAAACCAAGCTAAATTTACTTTCACGAGCTCACCCTTCTCATTCCTGATACAGAGACCAACACCATACTGACCATCATCAAAAAGAGCTGCGTCAACATTATATTTGAGACTACCAGGTTCAAGACAAACCCACAATATATCGTCTCGCTGCTGTTTGACGTGGACAACGGATCATGAAGCAATTTGGAACAATATAACAAGTCCAAAGCACACAGTACGGAAACACGGGCCGACTTCTCCACATTCTCCCAAACTTTCTCATTCCTCCGCTTCCAAAGACCCCAAATCAACATTGCGAATCACTTCCTGAATGCATCTGGTAATGAAGAGGGGATGTTAGAGGACTTATAATTCTTAAAAAATGAGTATTTGGCAATAAATTCAATAATTCAGTAAGTGGATTTTTTCTGTCTGGTGAAGTAAACAATAAAGATATCCTTATTGGAAATTTGAGCGCATCTGCAGGTTGTGTCGCTGATGAAACAACACTATCTGGTATGCTTTGGGGGAACAAGAGCTTGTTTATATTATTTTAGCTGATATACTTTGGTGAGCAATAGCTGGTTTATATTACCTAACTCGCTTGCAAAAAAAATGTTCAATTTCAATATATCCATGAAGATTGAAAATCACAAGAAGTCACTTTTTGATGTAAATAAAAGAGTTAATAGAAAATACGTCTTTATGAAAACTTTAAGTCAAACGAAATAACAAATGTGAAAATAAAAATCAAACAAATAACAAAAGTAAAGTAAAAACTCCATGGAACCCCTATTCCACATGTCTAAGAGATTTTACCACTTATTACAACTTTTGAAAACAAATGAATAATCAATACATAATAACTAAATTATTCATCTCGCGCGAACTACTTCTCGGCATCATTGTCGACAGGTTCATCACCATGTGCTTGCTTATCACCCAAACGTGGAGAACCCAATATCACGAAGGCTATGCAAGAGTGTTGCCTCAGACACAATCTGACTACCACCCCATCATAGTCTTCCTTGACGGTGAACCAATGAATGTTGGTATTCGACCATTCCATTTTGAGAAGTCTTGGACCACTCATCCTATTTTTTTGCCCCTAATTCAACAACAGTGGGACCAAACCACAAACCTTACGGACACTTTGGGATCGTTGGCGCCCAAACTCCAAAGGTGGAACATAGAAACTTTTGATAACATCTTTAAGAGAAATAAGGAGCTTATGGCTAGGGTTAACGAAATTCAAAATAGCAGGCATTATGGCTACAGTACGTTCCTTGAGAATTTGGAGGCTGATCTTCAGCAACAACTTGCAACAACCCTCTATCAAGAAGAGTGCCGATGGTTCCAAGAATCTAGAGGTAAGTGGATTGCAGATGGTGACCGGATACCAAATACTATCACTCTAAGACCATTGTGCGATGTAGAAAAACAAGATATTGGCTCTACGAGACAACAATACACAGTGGGAGGATGACCCCGACCGACTGCAAGCTATAGTGAGGGATTACTTTATTACCCTTTTCCATGAAACCGAAACCAAGACGAAGCCTATTGTTGCACGGGCTAACTTCCCTCATGACCTTGTTGACCACCATCAGTTTCTCGATTCTACGGTCATTATGCAGGAATTATCTCTTTGACAAGGGCCCCTAAAAGGCTCTGGGTGAAGATCGCTTCCCGGCGTTATTCTACCAACAACATTAGGGGATTGGGGCACCAAAGCTCCACATCTTCATCCAACAAGTTTGGGAAGACACTACGAAGATTAGTAAGGTTAACAATACACTCATTGTTTTGATCTTGAAGGTGGACAAACATGAATTTGTCACTCAGTTCAGACCGATCTCTCTTTTTAACGTCTCCTACAAAATCCTCACCAAAGTAATAGTGAACCGTATCAATCCATTTCTAAATGGCCTTATATCCGCCACCAATCCAGCTTCATCCATGGCAGAAATATCCACCACAACATTATCATAGTCAAGGAGATGGTTCACGCCATGAACCGTATGACGGGAAAGACAACTTTCATGTCCATCAAGATAGATATTGAGAAAGCCTATGATCAACTCAATTGGAATTTCATTATTCAATGTCTCAAAGACTACAAGTTCCCACCGAAGCTCATTGACGTTATACATCACTGCATAATATCCAACAAATTCAAGATCATTTGGAACGGTGACAAAACTGATGGCGCTGTCCCTACTCAAGGCATAAGGAAAGGCCCCCCCTCTCTCATTACCTCTTTGTCATATGCATGGATAGGATAACACATATGATAGAAGACCAAGTGGAAGCAGATTTTTTGCAGCCTATGAGGGAAGACAGAAACGGTCTCAAAATCTCACACCTCCTATTTGCAGATCACCTCCTTCTCTTCGCTGAAGCTACGGTTGTGCAAGCACACTATGTTATTCATTGCCTCGACCTCTTTTATCAAGCCTCCGGCTAGAAGATAAACACTCAAAAGACTCATATTTTCTTCTCTAAGAATGTGGACCAACAGTTAAGGAAGATATTCTCCAACACACGGGTTATGCTGAAACTCCAAACATAGGGCGCTATCTTGGTGGCTATATCACTCCTGGAAGGACAACCATAGTCATTACCAGCATATCATTGAAAAAATATAGAGCAAACTATGCGGGTGGAAACATCAATGTCTGAGCCTTGCAGGTAGAGTAACCCTCAATCAATTTTCCTTATGCTCCATTCCCTACTTCCCTATGCAACACACAAAGCTCTCCAAGAATGTGTGTGATGAGATTGAGAAAATCCAATGTGGTTTCTTGTTGGGGGGCTCTGACCTTTCTTGTAAGCCATGTCTAGTGAATTGGAATACCTGTTGCCATCCTAAAAAGGAGGGGGCCTCAGTATTAAGAAAGCCAGTCACATGAATGATGCTTTCCTCATGAATTTGTTGTGGAATCTTCTCAATAGACCTCAGGACATGTGGTGCCAAGTCCTTATTAATAAATATGGTAGAAGTAATGACCTTATTCAAAGCATGATCGCTAAGCCAACCGACTCGCCCTGATGGAAGGACCTCTCGCACTTGAGGGACAAATTCATGCAAAATGTAATTTGGAAGGTTGGGGATGGCCGAAGTGTAAATTTTCGACTTGAAGGATTGGGTATTTTGAAATCTAACTATTGGAATGGCAGACATCTAGGGGGTGTCCTGGTGCTCAACGTTCATGGTCAGTTGCTGGTATCTCTGGCAATGGAGAAATAGAAGCATATTTGAGGAGGGGTTTGAGCGACCAAAAAATGAGGTCAACATCATCCTTCGCTATGTCAAAGACATCACCAATGTTGAGACCTCGAGGCAAGTAAACTACCAAACTGAAATGACTTTGGTGAAGTGGCAATGCCCGAGGGAGTGGTGGCTGAAGCTTAACACTGACGGGGCTTGTAAGCTTGGCACAAATGACGGTGGATGTGGGGGACCGATTCGGGACACTCATCGGAGGTGGGTGCATGGCTTCACTAGAAACCTGGGTACTTGTTTATCCTTCCAAGCTAAAATATGGGGCGTGTGGATTGGTATGGAAATGGCCTGGCAGCTAAATACTCCTAAACTTGTTATGGAGAGCGACTCGAAAACCTTGGTAGACATGATCTACGGGAGTGCAAACACCTCTCCCCACCATCTTATTCTTCTACAGTGCATCAAGAACCTTTTGGTTCGCCAACGGGAGGTTCCACACTTGGAGAGAGGGGAACACTTGTGCAGATTGGTTGGCAAATGCTAATCTCCTGCTGAACAATATGAACATTGTTATGTTGGATGCACCTCTGGATGGGATCCAACAGTTGTTGATTGATGACTTAGCTCTGGCGTCTGTGCCTCGGTCCTATTGGATCTTTTTCTAGTTTTTTATTTTGTTTTTGTTTCTTTTGGGGCATCTAGCTCTCTTTATTTCACCAAAAAAATGGACTCATTAGGTGGTAGGATATGATAGAGACATGGTAGGATATAAAGCAAGATAATGACAGGATAACACTATCATATCATGTGTTTGTGCAACACTTGATAAGATATCTGTTAATATATATATATATATATATATATATATATGTTATTCATTTTTCAGATACAAAGATTACAATTGTTATTCTTTTATATATTTTAGATAAGCTAACAAATAATGATATGATATATATTATATGTTAAAGACAAAACTAACCTCGCGACAACTATATTTCATTTGTTGAAAGATTAACTTAATATACTTTTTTGATAAAAAATTTATTTTTTATCACATATTATAATTTTTAGATTTCAATTGATTTTTTAATTTTAGATTATACAAAAAGACAAAACTACCTTCAGCATAAAGCGTACATTATTTTTTATATTAAGCTAATTCAACTACTAATTTTATCAAATACATTAGATTCAATATGCTAGCTTATGATAGTTTAATTAAAAACACATATTAAAAAATATAAAATCAATTACTTAATATAATATATATCTATAATTAGCATAATTATGTAATATACTTAGAGCAAGGTCCCTACAGAGCGAGGGGCATGATCCCCGTCCCTATCCCTGAATTGACAGTGGGGGGATCTCCCCCCATCTCTATGGAAAAAATTTCCGGTCCCGAGCCCCGAATGAGGCAATTCCTGTGGGGATCCCCACATACCGGTAGAAATTGCCACCACTATAAAAAAGGTGTTAATGAATTGGTCAAGTGAAGGTGATTCTCATTATCGAAGTCGTTCTGTTTGAAACCTAAAATGTCATGGGGTTTAAGCTGGTTGTTGGTCTACGGGTATGGTTAAATGTAACGTTCATGCTTCTTTGTCCATATTCGAGAGTAAGGTAGGCATAAGTATTTGTTTAACAGATGCTTCAGGTAATTTCATTCGAGCTAAGACTCGTTGGTTTACTCCCCTAGTTGATTTTATGGTAGGTGAGGCCACGATTGTTCTTCTGGCAGTGCAACAACTTCTAGCAATAACTCTCATGTAGAGTTTTATAGGAGGAATACTAATAAGGCCGCTTACATCCTAGCAGTGGTGGCCTTATTTACGATTAGTCCTCAAGTTTATTTTATTATTCCTGCATTACGCTAGTTATTTTGAATGAATTAAATTGCATTCCCGTTGTCAAAAAAATCAATTTGCCCACCCTTTAAATAAAAGTAGAAAAAAATATAGAGATATTTTATGATCTTAATTTACCAATAGAAAATCTTGTACAATTACTTCTCATTAAGTTAAAATATAAGTATTTATAATATTAATCAATCTAGATTTTAAAATATTAAACTTTTTTATATAAATTTCAATGGTTTTAACAATTTTTTTCACTTAGAAAATATGGGTTCTAGGGTTTCGCTTGAGTAGCCTCTCTAAACTCATTCCCACCGCTTGTTACAATCGAAGTTCGCCGTTAGAGTCAGAGATGGAGAAATCATTGGCTGCGAAAATTAAAAAGGTTAGAAATCGCAACTATATACCTTATGATCTTGTGTTCTCTATTATATCGAAACTACCTCTAAAATCTGTGAAACGATTTGGGTGCATACACAAATCATGGGCCCTTCAACTTAAAAACCCTTATTTCATGAGTATGTATCATAAAAATGTCATATATAAGAACCATTCTTATGATGATGATATATCTCTCCTTCTACATATGGATGGTCCTGACCTATTTCAACGCGAGTTGTATTCTCTTTCTGGTGAGAGGTTTGAGAACAAGCTCAAATTAGATTGGCCAAGTGCATATCAAGAGGATAACTGTGGTTTTAATATCATGGGTTCTAGTAGCATTAATGGTATTTTTTGTCTATGTAGACACATCCCACGAAACAAAGGAATTGTATTGTGGAACCCAGCTACAATGGAATTCAAAGTCGTTCCGGCTGTCCTAGCTAATACTTTTCGTTATCGATTTGGCTACGACCCTATTAAAGATGACTATAAAGTGATTCGACATGTATTTAAAAATGATTTATGGGAGATATATAGCCTAAGTAGTAACTCATGGAGGAAACTTGATGTTCATATGCATACCCGTACTCTTTATGAATACGTAGAAGTCTACATGGATGGAGTGTGTCATTGGTGGGGTATAGGTGAAACCCAAGAAGAATATTTGCTGTCCTTTAACTTCAAAAATGACGCGTTAGTTACAACACCAAAACCTTCATACATGGATTGTGCTGCTTATATGTTGAAGAGACAGCTAGTGTTGTTAAATGAGTCTATTGCTTTGATGGTAAATTTTAAAGGAGAAACTACTTTTCACATATCAATTTTGGGTGATCTCGGTGTAAAAGAATCGTGGACTAAGCTCTTCATTGTTGGGCCCTTACATGGCATTGATTATCCTATCGTCGGAGTAGACATGAAAGGCAATATATTCTTCAGAAGAAATGACAATAAGCTAGTTTGTTTTAATTTAATTACCCAGAGCATTAACGAGCTTGGTGTTGGAGGAGTGGAAAGTTCTAGTAGGATATTAATTTATAAGAAATGTCTTCTTCCAATTGGAGGAACAATTAATTAATTACTTGACTATGGTTATAGGGATTTTATCATGTATAAATGTCATGCGCATATCACAAGTATTGTCAAGTATATGGCGAATCAAGAAACCATTTATTAATATGAATCCTGCTTTATCAATTTTATTTTAAAGTTATGTGCAAACTTCTCTTGTTTCAATATAATGGTCTGAATGATTTTTTGTGCCTTTAGTTTTATGTAGAAATATCTTATGAATGAGAAACTTGATAAGCTAATATTCAACTTCATTTTTACTTGCAATAGTTATGGCATACCAGAACAACAAATGGAATTTGAAATGTGTATAAAATTGAATGCGAATATTTGATATCTAAGGACTTATAGTCATCAAAAAAATGAGTATTTGACAATAAGTACAATATTGAATAAGTGGATTTTTTTCTGTCTGGTGAAATAAACTATAAAGATATTATTGGAAATCTGAGTGCATCAACAGGTTGTGTTGCTGATAAAAGAACACTAGCTGGTATGCTTTGGGGAAGAAGAACTGGTTTACATTAGCTACCTCGCTAAAAAATGTTCAATTTCAGTATACACATGAAGATTGGAAACCATAAGAATGTACTTCTCGATTCACCTCAGGTATGTTGCTTTTTAGCTATCCGAGAAATCAGAAACAAGAGAATTTTCCCAACTAGAACCATTAACTCATTTAAGACCTTATTTGTAGTCAAACTGATTTTTAAGACTAAGTCGAGGCACCGCCTCTTCTATGAATAAAATGTTGACCCTTTGAAGTGTATTTCTAGAAAATAAGAGTATTTGATTGTGTTGTGTTCACTATCTTATGGTTGTATACGAATTCTATAGAGTGTCTCAGTAGGTAGCAACCGCTTTTGTTTTGCTGGATTTTTGTTGTGCCTATCTCTTATACTCTATAACCAATGTAACAGTAATTGCACAAGTGTGTATGAAAAGGGTACTGTTCTGATAAGGAAATATAGAATCCAGTTCAATTGTTGCAGCTATGGCAGACTCAGGAAAAATGTACCAAGAGAGTGTCCTAGCAAGGGAATATTCAGGGGCAGAGAATCCGAGAGAAAGAGAGGATCAGAGAGGGAAGAAGAAAGTACTTAGAAGAGAGAGAAAGGAGCTGCCAAGTACAGTGGCGGAATTTGAGTAAAAAACTCAGGTGGGATGATAATATCAAGTCTTGAGTTCAATGATGAAAGTACACTGTTAGAGTGATTGAAGTACTTGACAATAGTTACATCTCAAAACGTAAAAGTGGTAGGATAGAGTTTTCTTCTTAATAGACATATAACATATGTTTGCTTGAATGCATAATTATGGATGAATTTCGGATATAGTCCATGTATATATGAGAATGAAGTGGGGCTTCATAGAGTACAAGGGCCCTACACTTAAGTTCTCATGAAAAGGATATGAGACCTTAACAAATGTTTCAATTTAATAATTCGATCAATGGGCCCTACACTTAAGTTCACATACGTGATTGTTTATTTTCTGAAAACTTTTAATATTTTCTTTTGAAAAATGTTATAAATAAATTTTTTTCTTACCCCCACCAATGAAATTTTTTGGATCCGCCATTGTATATGATGAGAATGAGGTACCTATAACAACAGTTAAGCTTGATGCGATCACTTGAACAGTTGACAAATTTCCAATGCTGAGGACCACCCCACCAGCTATGCCAAACAGAACAGAAGGCAAGTTATCCTTTATCACACACGACAGCACAGCAGAACACAACACATCCATTAATAACAAGTGTATTGTCAACAATAGTAGTCAATAATAATAATAATACTGAAAAAATCTTTAACTTCTTATTCATACTTATATTAATACATACATGCTTTGGCAAAATAAATTGCAAAAATGTTTCTCATGATCTAATGAAGAGTCTAGTAAAAAAATAATGATTAAGTGATGAGTGGGTGATGCTCTTCTTGGGAAAAGAGCAGAGGATGCTCACTTGAGAAAGCTGAGATAAGAAGTTTAGGTCATTAGGGCCTATCTGGCCAAAGGTGAAAGCAATAATAACAGCTGCCAATAGATTGGTGAAGGTGTAGTCAAGCTATGTGTGCTGAGGAAGACGATCTCTCCTTTCTAATAGAGTCATCAAAGCAGGCCTTGTCCTTAGAACAAAAGAGAAAATAACATGCACACTATGGCACCTCCTTTGCTCTCCACCATATACATCTTTCAACTCACCATATACATCTTTCAGTCCTATAAAATATATGATATTCATTTTTAGTCATCAAAACTTTTTCATCAACTTTTGGTTCCTACTTAATTATAATTATATTTGCACTTTTGGTCCTTACTTTATCTCTATGGTTCCTACTTAATTATAATTATATTTGCACTTTTGGTCCTTACTTTATCTCTATTTGCACTTTTGGCTAACATACTTTCATGGTGGCACTTACCACATCGTACTTTAATGAATAGGATGCCAAATTACGTGATATGACTAGAGATGTGCATGAGATATAAACCACACCACATCATACCATACCATTTTTAAAATATGGTTTTAGTTTACTGGTTTATGTTTACTAGTTCATTTTTTAAAACCAATTCAAAACTGGTTCAGAACTAGTTCATTACCGGTTTAAAGTTCTGAAACTGAAAACAAAATAAGAAGAAAAACACTGGTTAGTATGGTCACAACTGTGAGAGAGAGAGAGAGAGAGATACTGGTTAGTATGGATAAATACACTAGCAAAATGTTATTTTATTCTTTCAAAAATTAAAAAAAGGTATTACCTTTATTGAATAAATACAAAATTTTTTAGAAAAATAGGACACCAAAAGTTATTGAAAGGTAGTCTCTTACACAAGCGTGCGCACAAAAATACATATTTTTGTGAACTACTCCTTCCGATCAATTGTATAAGAGAAAAAACACATTAGATAAATCAATGAATGACATCGAAAGCTTATAAAAATGAATGACATTGATGTCAACTATTATTATTTAATAAGGTTAAAAGTTTATCCCTTTTCATTAAATTATGATTTACACTCCTAATTAATGATATCATTTTTAACTATACCACTTAAATAAAGATAAATTTGGAATTGATCTATCATTTAATACACCTTAAAAATTGTGTTTGTTTATTATACTGTGGACCACCGAAACTCACTATTTTCTCTTATATTGTGGATCAGAGGGAGTATAAGAAAATGGTCAACGAAAGATGACGTATTTGGTCCAAAATTTGAACCAGATACATCAACTTTTGTTGACCCATTTTTGCTTATATTCTATAACCGAGGAAATACAAAAGATAAGCGGCATGCATAGGTTAAAGTTTTTTTTGGGTTACATGTTTTATTGATGTGCGGTATCCACTAGCTTTGTCGGTGACAAATCCACGTCGAGGAGCTGAATGTATACCTGATTTTGCTGGTTCGTGTGTTTCTCCCCTCCCAACAAAGTTTTCTACCACACTCAAGATTTGAATCTGAGGCCTTGGAGTGGGATCCAAGCCTAGTTACCACTTAGACCAACCCTTGTTGGTATGCATATGTTATAGTTTTTCAAGAGTAAAAAAATATTCAATTTAATATTTATTAAATATTATTTTATAGAATCATATTTGTTTTTTTGATGGAATGATTTAATGTAAAATATCATTGAGATAGTGATGTATATAAAATATAGCATTAAAAGATTATTTTTTGATTTGTTTATAGTTAATGAACAAATACGATGACTTTTTCCATATTATTAGAACAAATTTTTAGAATTAGTATATTAATCTATACTTGAAAAAAAAAAATCAATCTCCTTTGCTTTTCAAGATTAAGAAGAGTCTCATGGCCTTTTGAATATTGAATTGAAAAGGGAATTTGATATTCCTAGCAGTATAGATATATAAAGTACTGGATACATAATCTTTCGAACTTTTTGATTCTTAGCCTCTTCATTCCTTTGAGTCTTTAAACCTTGTTTTGATCCTTGTTTACCTAAAATAAGTGAGTATCTAAGTTGTAATTTTCGAAAAAGATCCTAGGGTTTTAGGGTGATTACCCCGTGGCCAAAACTAGAGTACATGTGTGGGAGACTCTATCTAAACCTTGAGCGGTTGTCGGTTAGTTCTATCGCGTGTACTCGAGCTCGTATGGTGCTCGTTATTTGTTCTTGTAATGAAATCACCTAAGGTAAGGACTTCTTTCTTGTTGTGATCAATGCAATTGTGTGATTTACTTGTTTATTTGTTGGTTGTTATGTGTTTCATTTCATACTTAGATGTTGTGATGCGATAGACGAGCTTGAGGTGTTTTTCTGGTGTGTGTATGCCTTAAATGATTGTTATGTTCTTCAAGTACAGAAGACTTTGATTATATATCTTTAATGCTATGTTTAATATGACATTGCTTGAGATTATGCTTGATACATGTTGTGATCATGTACTTGGCGAATTAGTGGACTTTGAGCGAAGAACGTTGACGAAAAACTAAAGGTATTTCGAAATAAAATTGAAAGATTCATTGTTAGTTTTCAAAAGAAATTACAAATGGAGGTCCTCCTTGGGAACGAATAGGAATACTTTTTGAAGAACTGGATTCATGAAAATCAAATACTTTGGAACAACGACATTTCGAACTAATAGAAATTCATCGGAGAAAAATGTAAATATGTTTTTGAGAAAAAACCCGAAGTGATGATCTCTCTCCCTTTTAATTAGTTTAGTTGTATTTGAAAACATGTTTTCCCTTAGAGCGAAATTTATGCCCCAATGGGTTTAAATCCAGCCACGATAGTCAATGGTTACAATAGGAGGCAGACATGGAACATGTTTCTAGATTTTCCACTCAACAATTTGACTATTAAGGGATATAAGTAGAGGTGTTCGTAGTACAACTTAGTTTGGTTCTAAACATCTAATTCACAAAACTATTTGATCCAAAGATTAAAACAACATGCAGTGTGATTTTGATGACTTCCTTAAAAAAGTTTGAACCAATCTCAATCTAATTAAGTGGGGCTTGGATTGAACAGACGATTGTCAAGCATTGCATATTTATTTATTTATATTGCTAAAAAACATATTTAAAGAGTTACTCTTTTGGCAAATATTCAAAGTATGATGCATCCTTCATTTGAACAATTATTATCTTTAACTAAATCATAAATTACACTTTTAACTCTCATTTATATATGACATAATTATTAAACATTTTAACAAACATACATTATTGTTTCATGCTACATTCAAAGTAGGACTTCCATCACTATGCACCCACCACTTATTCACTATAAAAAGATTCTAAAAAATCACAAACAGAAACTAGTAATCAACAACATAAGTTGAATAAATATATTTCCGTACTACCACTTACTTGGAGATTTGGTTTAATTGGTTTGGTTCCTTGAGACCCAATGGTCAACCAAATCAAACGGCAGGGCTAACATACAATACTGCTCAAACAAATCAAAAATATATGAATTTTTTGTGGTTTTCAATTTTTTAAACCAATTATTATTAAAAAAAAAACTTTTCTTTAATCAATTTATAATTTTATTTAGTCTAAATTGCAGTTTTGGTCATTTATCTTTAGGGTTAGTGTCACTTTGGTCTTTTATCTTTTTTATTTCTCATTTTGGCCCTCATCTTAAACTTGGAACTGATTTAGTGGTGAGACACATAAGGGACCAAATTGAAACTTAAAAAGAACAAGGGGACCAAATTGACAAAAATACAAAACTGAAAAATAAAATTAACAAAAACAAAAAACACATTCATCTTCTTCCTCCAAACACCACCTCCATCTTCATCTTCTCCGGCGAGCCACCACCACCACCAACAAAAATCAATAACTCTTCCACTCTTAATTCCTAACCTCTCTCCCTCAAACCCAAAACCCCCAATTTCTCAAACTTAATCCCTATCCTTTGATCCATCACCTCCACCCCAAGAAGGAGCAATTTTAACCCTCAAATAATATTTTCCGGTTCTACACAAGTTTGAACGGAGAATAAGACTTGAAAGGTGCACGCAACTTAATAGAGCTTCTATGGAAAATAGGCACTATGAATGCCATTGCAATCATTCAAAAATTGCCAAATCGTTGAAAAGGTGAACCCAAAACAAGATCAACGAATTACCTCTGTACTTTTTTAAGTCCACAAAATAAAAAATGAGAAGGGAAATACAAGAATAATAGAGACATGTGGTGGCTTTTGTTGTTCATCCTCAAGCGCAAGCATAACAAGTTGCGGCGGACAAACGAGAAATTGCAGGTGGTGGTAGTAGATGAGAGCTTAGAGATTAAGTTTGAGAAATTGGGGTTTGAGGTTAGAGATTAAGTTTGAGAAATTGAGAGTTTTGGGTTTGAGGGAGAGGGGTTAGGGATTAAGAGTGGAAGACTTATTGATTTTTGGTGGTATTTGCCGGAGAAGATGAAGATGAAGGTGGTGTTTAGAGGAAGAAGATGAATGTGTTTTTTGTTTTTGTTAATTTTATTTTTCAGCTGTGTTTTTGTCAATTTGGTCCCATATGTTCCTTTTAAGTTTCAATTTGGTCCCCTATGCGCCACATCACTAAATCAGTTCCAAGTTAGCCCTGACATTTAAGACGCCACATCAGCAGTTAATTGCCAGCGTGGCGTCCGTTAATTAAGGTCATGGACGAAAAACTACAAAAAAGGACGAAAATGACACACACAAAAAAGATGAAAGACCAAAACGAGAAAGAAAAAAAAGATAAAGAACCAATGTGACACCAACCCCAAAGATAAATGACCAAAACTGCAATTTAGCCTTTTATTTATTGTTTGTTTAGATTTGAACACACATTTACAACTACTACTTCCTACCTATTAGAGATATAGTTTGTTAGTATTAGTAAGTGCCTATAAATAGGCTTAGGTAGTCATTTTATTTTTAACTCTTTTCATTTGTAATACAAGAGTCTTTTAGAGTTTTTCTCTCTAATCTTCCATGGATGCTATGTTCTTCAACATGGTATCAGAGCTAACATGGTATCCTCCATGAATTCCGCTGCATGTTTTGAGAATGTGGTTTATTCATTTCCTTTTCAGTTTTTTCAGCTTATTGATTCCTATTTCCCTTTCTTCTTTGTCTTCGGTTCTTGATTCTTCCTTCTAATTTGGCAAGATTCGTTGTGATTGACCATTTTGGATTTTCGTTTACTCCTTTTCTGTCCTTTATTTTGATCTTGTTTATGTCATTTTCATTGATTCATGTTTTGGTGTTTCGTTCGTTTCTCGATTCGTTTTGCATATACGTAGTTCTACCATTGTTGAGATCTTCTTTGCGTTCATTGCTTCGGTATCACGATTTACTTTGTTTCGTGAATCAGTTTCTCTGCAGAATCGATCTTCTTCATCGGAGCTCCTCTTCTCCGATTCACCTTGTGAGTTCATTTCTCTGAATCGCAATTCATCGGATCTCTTTCTCTGCAGAATCGTTTTTCGTTTTCTTCTGATTTGCAATCGTTGATTTCAGTTTCGCAGATTTCAATCTTATTTTCTTCTTGCGAATCATCATCTTCCTTCTTCGATTTCGAATTTGCTTCTACGATTTGATTTGATTTTTTTGATATTTCTGGTTTGATTCCGCAAATTGTGGTTTCAATTTCACGATACTTGCTTGCGATTCCAATTTCGTGTCCATTTGATTTCGCGAATTGTGATTCTGTTAGAGTGGTTATCCCTGTTCGCGATTTGCTGTTTCGAATTTGATTTCCTTTTCTTGATTTCGCAAGTTGCTTGTGATTCATTCTCTGCTCGCTTGTATTACAGTGATGTCGTTCTATATCCTTCTGTGCGACGATGTGACGGTGCGATGGAGTGCCTTTGTCATCGTCCTTTGCTTTTCTGCATTTCAGTGCATTATCAAAATCAGCTCTACGGTTTCCGTTTGTGTCACCAATGTTTTGGTGTTCATCTGTGTGTGGATATTTACCAAACAGTATTCAAGCTGTTTGATGGAATGCCTCAATGGGAAGATTGTGATTACCAGTGACCATGCTCTCAAATTGGAGTATGTTCGTGATTGGGTCGTAATTGAAGAAAGTGGGTATCTTGGATTGGAAGTGAGGTTACGTATTATGTAAACAGAAGTATGTGCATCTTTTCTATATTCTGATAAAGTTGTGATGTTGAGGAAGTAAACTGGCACCTTCATTGATTTTGTCATATTGTTTGCAATTACAAAGAAACGACGATCTGTTCCCACATTCAATGGTGTTGATGTGTTTAGAACTTCAGTTGTTTCTTTTGCACATTTTATACCATTTGGGTTGTCGCAATCCTCACTCTTGATATGAAGAGGTGAAATGCTTGTGAAGAAAACTGTGGTTTTATTTGGGTTAATGTTGTTGTCCACCCATTTTGACCATGTCCTTAAGACTCTCTCATATGCTATTGGCCGAGGGACTTCTTCATATTCTGTTGCCTTAATTGGCTTGTTGCCTTAATTGGCTTTGTTGATGTTAGCTTCTAATTTATTGGTAGTTAAGCATTGTTGCTTCCTCCAAGTGGTTATAGCACCATTGTTTCCTCCGAGCGGTTATAGCTTTTGTTGCTTCCTCCGGGTGGTTATAGCATTGAATTGTGGTTCTACTTGATGGTTAAGCGTTGGATTGTTGCTTCCTCCGAGTGGTTATAGTCTTGTGTTGTGACTTCTACTCGATGGTTAAGTCTTTGCCTTATGGCTTTTATTTTCGCCGATGTATTTCCGGCAACTCTCATGTAATTCTCCTTTGACTTGATGTACTTTTGTATTGTTCATTCCAAGCTAGAAGTGTTGTATATAGCTTCTAGCTTACGGGGGACTATTAGAGATATAGTTTGTTAGTATTAGTAAGTGCCTATAAATAGGCTTAGGTAATCATTTTATTTTTAACTCTTTTCATTTGTAATACAAGAGTCTTTTAGAGTTTTTCTCTCTAATCTTTCATGGATGCTGTGTTCTTCAACACTACCCATTTTATTTGGTTTTTGTAATAAAATAATTTTATATCATTTTGATTGTCGTATTACAATAATAAATGAAAAACAAAAGTAGTTTTTGACCATTTTTGTTATTTGAACACCAAATTAAAACACCTAAATTCAGCAACTTTTCTAAATGGTTAACTTATTTCTCACCTAGTTAATGAAATCACAAATTTAGTTAATAGATATATCACGTGCCACAACATAGGAGTATTAACCATCTAGCAAACTTTAGTGGTTAATATGTGTTGTCGTCAAACTTTGTATCCTAGCCGAGTGATCGGCTAGAGGTTTAAACATTTTGATTCCTCTGTTTTCAAACAATTGCGCTGAGAAAGAAACTATGTTCCTCAGCTATGAGTTTCCTAACTCCTCCAAAAAGTGTTAGGTTAAGTGAGAGAGACGTGTAATTGGACTACCTATTGATGTAAAAACATAAATATAAATGTGAGTGAAAGATAGAAAGTAAAGACTTTGAAAAATGTAGATGTTTGATTGATTGTGTATCTATAACTGTACAGTTCTCTCTTTCTCTCTCTACACACACACACATATGGTCTCCGCTGGCCACTTCGGCTAGCCTACAACTTAACCACTGTTGGATCGACTAAGATCAACGTACAATATTGAACCTACGCCCTAAAAGCTCGATGACACTTCACAATGACCACTAGCACGGGTTAGTGGGGTAAAATGTATTTGCTCATATTTCCATGGCGCTTCTCCATGTTTTCTTCAACCGCTACAGTGCCTTAACCTGTTCACGTGCGTTGAATACTTGATTCCCACACAAGCTCCTCGCATCGGCCAAAGTTCTCCTCAACTATGCAGGCTGTTGTGTCCTCGGCCACTAGCTCCTCAATTGAGTTATCTTCCAGTCGAGCTCCTCCTTAATCGAGATGCTATTGCTTGGCAAGCTCCATATACCTTTGGTATTTTAGCCCATGATTGATCTTTAAGCACATTAACGTAGGCTTTTTTGCTAAATTCTTTGCTCTCTACTATTTCTTGCCATCCTCGGCAAGCCTTTTTCACTGTTGTCCCTAGCTAGTTTCATCATAACTTATTTCCTCACCATTGATGGTTTCTTTCTGTTGGAAACTACTTGTTTAGCGCATATCCCTTATCCCTTTAGCCATTTACACCAAGGCTACCATCATAGACCATGTGGTTGCTCTCCCTAAAAGCAATAAGGAAGGTTGAGGAAATAAGGTAAATTATGCTCATATGCATCCTTCCCTTTCTATTGGTCCACATACAAGAGCCTTGGCTTATGTTCACTCGCCTAAGTCCTCTCAGCCAATAACTTAGCAGACTTTTGGTGTTAACAAAATGGTTTGTCATAGGGGTGGGCATGGGTACACTTTTACCCAATCCAACCCAACCCAATAGTGTATGGGTTGGGTGTTGGGTATGAAATAGGGATGGCAATGGGGCGGGGCGGGGGCGGGGAGTACTCTACCGTTCCCCGTCCCCGCCTCCCATATTCTCCCCCATCCCCATCTCCATTCTCCGCTTCATGGAGTTTTCCTCCCCAATCCCCATCCCCGCGGATCCCCACGGTCCCCGCGGGGACCCCAAAAATTTATTCAAAGTTAGCAAAAATTAAAATTAAAATATAATAAAACTGCAAAAAATGTATAAAATTTAGTCTTACCTTGATATTTTAATATTTAAAAAGTATAAAGGTAAGAATAAAAATATTAAACTTAGCACAATTTAATATTTTATAAGTATTTTTATTTAAAAACACAATAAAAGGCTAAAAAATCTATTACTTAGAATATAATATATATTTATAATTTATAATATAAACATTTATGTAATGTATTCGGGGGCGGGGGATATAGACCCATCCCCATCCCCGAATTGACTGTGGGGGGATTTTCTCCCCCATCCCCATCCCCATGGGGGAAAATTCCCCGCCCACGGACCCCAAACGGGGCAATCCCGACGGGGATCCCCACTTGCGGGTAAAAATTGCCACCCCTAGTATGAAAATCGATAACCCACCTAACCCAACGCAACCCATAAAACATTTGATCTTACTTATTTCAAACCAAAATCATCTAGTACGTACTATTACAATATTATATTATGCAATTATTTAAAGAAGATAAAGTAATATTGAAAATTTATTATATTTGAATTGTCTAATAGTTTAACTAGTAGCTGATACTTGACTTCAATCTAAAATTTGAATTGTATGTGTATTGTTGCTCATTAAGTTGACGTTGAATGTTAATTCAATAAAACAAATACTACGCTTTGGCTGAATTCTAAACATGTTATACATTGATGTTAAAATATTGATTTCGATGTCAGTTTATTGTTCTTATTTCTACTATTATTGTTTTTATTTTTTCTAAAAAGTGATATTTTAGTAGTAAACCCACTATCCAACCCTATCCAACTCACTTGAGATCGGGTTGAGTTGGTTCGGATTATAGAAAAAGTTGGGTCTAATATTATTGAATCCAATACATATATGTTTGATTGGGTTGAGTCTTTAAAGCCATCAAAACTCGTCCATCCCACGCCCACTCCTAATTTGTCACGTGTTTCTTTGATGACTTACAAACATGCCAGTTTCCTTTAAATTTGTTTGTGGCATCTAAGTTAGAATTATTGAAAGAGTAACCCACCTCAAAATTCTGTAATTATAAAATAACCCATTACGACAAAAAGGCATTATGTTGTCCTTTTTTGTTTTGTTTTGAGGGTAGACGGATTAATGTTGACGTGTGTAAGAAAAAAGACTAACAAATCTACTATAATTTGTACACAACAAGTTCCCCTTCTAACATCTTAGCCATTCAAATAAACTATCATAAATGGTTAGTTTTTTTTTCTTTTTTTTTTCCTGGTTGGATTGAGAAAACCAAGGTTCGACACCTGATTAGGTTATTTCTAAGGATTTTAGTGAACCATAAAAGCCACCTTCTTCACCTACTTACTTTTTTTGTTACAATTATCCATCTCTTTTTTCTAATACATTTTTGTAATTCTATGTAAAAGTATTGGATAATATTTTTTGTAAAATTGGAAATATTAATTACTCCTTCCGTCTCATATTAAGTGTCATGTTTGCCATTTTTCTTTGTCTCAAATTATCTGTCACTTTAGAATCTCAATACAACATTTATTATTACTTTCCAACAATACCATTACTTTAGAGTATCAATAACTGTGCCTTTGCACCAACCAATAAAAGTGTAAGGGTGTTTTAGTCCTATCACATTTTTTTACCATAAAATTTAACATGTCCAATATTTTCTTAATACCTGCGCATAACCTTAAATGACACTTAATATGAGACGGAGGAAGTATAGTATTTCATAAATTGGTGTGCCAAAAATCCATAAATTGGTGCAAGTCAGATAGAATGGAGGGAGGGAAGTATTTACCGGATGACTTATCGGAATTCAGAACATATGGGAAATAAATGTTTATCCATTAATTCAACTAATAAGACAAAAAGTTAATCAATCAATTCATATTCAAAAGTCAACGAAAGTTGGAATCCGCTGTCTAGATTCGAGTTGATTCTATGATTCCATGATCCAATGTAGAAGCAGATTCACAATTCAAAAGGATCCATCATTTTTGCTGTTTCTGAGGGGTACAAATTCATTTCCATTAACAGTTTATGTTTTCTTTCATTTTGATTTTTTTCCTTTGTTGCCCTGAATTCAAGTACTTCCAACACTCAAACTGTTATCTGAGATTCTGAACCTTTTTCCTGTGAAAGTTTGTTCCTTTTGGTAAGTTAATTATTTCTCTGTGTTATGGCCCACTAATTACTATTATTCTATTACTAATTGTTGTTAACAACTCATAAGCAATTGATTGAGTAGGCTTTAGAAATTTTTGTGCACTGTTAGAGAATTCCATAATTGGCCACTAATTAATTTGATTGAAGACTTTATTTTTTGTCTTTTGTTTCTGTTTCTTATGGTTAATGGATTTCAAGGTAGCTAGATACTTTCTTTGTTGTATGTTCATGCTAAAATTTGTGAAAATTCTAATTTCCCCCCTTTTCCCAATTGAGTACTTTTCATGATTAAAAGCAGAATTTTTATTCTCTTATATGCTTGCCATAAGTTGACAACCCCTTTCAACATATCAGAGTGGTGTTGTTCTTGAGTTGACTTGTTTATGAGATACTGCTTTTTCAACAGTATCTTCACCCTTACTCCCTCTGGTTCTTTTATAGGCAAAAAGTGGTCAACCAATCCAAATTGATGTATTTGGTCCAAAATTGGGTTGACCACTTTTTGCTTATAAAAGAACTAGAGGAGGTATTCAATTTGATGAGTTTTTTCCTCCCTTTTAAAGGGATTTTTTAGCAGTTAATATGCATTCTATTGCTTTTGACTTGTTTGGAGTTAATGCTATTGCTTATTTTGAGCAATTAATATGCATACGTTTGCTTTTGACTTGTGTGGAGATACTGCTTATTTTGAGCAGTTAATATTCATGAGTTGACACATACCCTCTCTTTTTAATTTTGATTTTTAGCTTATCATGTTGAATAAATTTCTGTGGATTTGCCCTCTTTTAAATGAGACAACTTTTTATTTGGATCTTATTGCCTGTGAC
This sequence comes from Astragalus glycyphyllos, assembly GCA_963573325.1. NCBI lineage: Eukaryota > Viridiplantae > Streptophyta > Magnoliopsida > Fabales > Fabaceae > Astragalus > Astragalus glycyphyllos. The sequence continues at coordinate 8,502,850 of OY754314.1, read as the reverse complement.
ACGTTACTAATAGCTTAACATTTTTGCTATCTTCTGTTTAAGTACTGCTTCATACTGTTTTCAGGATTTGTCTGAGATATCATCCTTGGTTACTTCAATTTCTGAGAGCATTTTATGTACTGAGTTGAAAATGTATTTGGTGGAGAGCAAGGGAGGTGCTATAGGGTGCATGCTCTTGGCTCTTTTCTTCTTAGGGACATGGCCTGCTGTTTTGACGCTGTTAGAAAGGCGTGGTCGTCTTCCTCAACATACTTACCTTGATTACTCAATCACTAATTTCTTGGCTGCTGTCATCATTGCTCTTACATTTGGTGAAATAGGCAAGGGTACACCTGATCAGCCAAATTTCTTAACCCAACTTGCTCAGGTATATGGCTATTCTTCTGCACTTCAATTGTTCTCGTCATTGCCTAATAAGAAAAGTTATATGGTATTTAGAAATAAAAGCAAGACAGAAAAATTAGATGAGTTGAAAATTTACATGCTTATGTCAACATCATTAATAAGCTGTGAGTTTTGTGCATGAATACCAAAAGCTTAATAATATTTGATGGCGGAAATGGAAAATCTTTGAAACTCCCCGGTCAATGTAAAATGATTTATCTGTTTTTTTTGGTCTAGGGGTCTTCAACCCCGTTCTGGTGCTCAGGGGAAAGGGACCCTGACTAATCCAGAGTTCGTTCGTGAGGTAAATAAAGCTTGACCCCAATTTGTTCCATCGTCAAGTATCGAACCCGGGTACTAGCCGAGTCTATATTATTGCTTGCTACTTAGTGGTCTGTATATGCATATTCCATATTATTGCTTGCTATTTATTGGTTTAACAATCTGCTTAAGTTGTTAAATGCAGGATAATTGGCCCTCTGTTATGTTTGCAATGGCAGGTGGTGTGGTCCTTAGTCTTGGGAATCTGTCCACACAATATGCATTTGCCTTAGTTGGACTATCAGTTACTGAAGTGATTACATCAAGCATAACCGTTGTTATAGGTATATCACTTTCAAAACCACTCCAAAATAACTAATGACTATACCACCACAATTTTTCTATTTTTAGTATGAAATGGATTTTAAATAACCATGGTACTGAATTCGACTCCATTGCCTTTGTTCTGTTTGTGTGACAGGAACAACCTTGAATTACTTTTTGGATGACAAAATCAATAAAGCTGAGATTCTTTTCTCAGGAGTTGGTTGCTTTCTGATAGCAGTTTTCCTAGGCTCTGCTGTTCATGCATCTAATTCTGCCGATAATAAAGCCAAGCTCAACACTTTGAAAGAAGGAAATATAGGTAAGTAGCTATGAAAAGGTTCAACATGTGGGATTATTTCATTTGATAACATGCTAATTTTTTTCCTATGTGTATAATAATAGTTAAGTCAAAGGATCCTGAAGATGGAAGCAATTCTGCTGAAAAGTTTAAAGCAGGAACTGCAGGTTTTCTTATAGAGCTTGAGAATACAAGAGCTATTAAGGCAGGTGACATTAACTTATCATACATTTAGTGTGTTGGTTGAGACTTTAAAGAAGCATTCTCCTAATCATCCTTGTATATGGCACGTACACTTTAGCTCTATTTGGCAAAAAATAGCAGATAACGGATAAACTAGTTTATATAGCTTATAGTGAATTGAATTTAAAGTGTTTGGTAAAATTAGCAGTTGAACTAGTCTATAAATACTAAATGACAAAAATAGACATTTGTACTAAATATTTAAATATGAGAGATAATATTCATTTTATGGAAGATAAATGAGGAACTTAATTAAAGTAGCAAAGGTAAAACTAAGAGAAACAAAATGAAATGGTATAAGCTATAAGCTCCATCGCTATCTCAAGTAGCATTTAGAAAAAATGCTATAAGCTACTAAAAAACACTATAAGCTAGCCAGACCAAAAACTTACAAAAGTCTTATCCGCTATAAGCTAGCCAATTGACATTGCCATATAGAGCCTCTGTAAGAAACCAAATTCTTAGTCTTAGTGGCATTTCTCAGTCTTAAACTTTTGTTGCAGGTTTTTGGGAAGAGCACATTGATAGGATTGACTATAATTTTCTTTGCTGGAGGTTGTTTTTCTTTGTTCTCACCAGCATTCAACTTAGCAACAAATGATCAGTGGAATACTTTAAAGAATGGGGTTCCTCGTTTATCTGTTTATACTGCTTTCTTTTACTTTTCTGTCTCTTGTTTTGTTCTTGGTGTAATTCTAAACATCACCTTCCTTTACTACCCTGTTCTAAACTTACCAAAGTCATCAATGAAAGCTTATTTGGGTGATTGGAATGGAAGAGGCTGGGCCTTATTGGCTGGTTTTCTTTGTGGTTTTGGGAATGGTCTTCAATTTATGGGAGGTCAAGCTGCTGGATATGCTGCAGCAGATGCTGTCCAGGTTAGTTTTATTATATTTATAAATTTGTAAGGGAAACAGTTAAAACATGAAACATTTGTTTTCACAGATAAGTAGCAATTTGATAACTAGATGATTCTTTTTGTAATATAGAGATACAAAAAACTACCCCACCTAGTTTTCTTAATATGTAGTTTTTTGTCTGTTCAATGAATCATGGAATAATTTCATCATTCGAATGTGTTGATGAAACAGGCACTTCCACTTGTAAGCACTTTTTGGGGCATCCTAATATTTGGAGAGTATAGGAGATCATCACGAAGAACATATATACTGCTGGGAAGTATGTTGTTTATGTTTATTGTGGCTGTAGGTGTGCTCATGGCATCATCAGGGCATAGGAAACATTGATTAAGCTGTTATTGAACAAATTAAGTATATATGCCAATAATTAGTTTGAGTGTACACATGTTATTAATCTGAGAAGTCTTCTCTGTTTATTAGTGTCGATAGACAAAAAAAACAATAATAGAATGGAGAAGAAATGAAGCACAAGAAAAAGAACATTGTTTATGATAATTAATTTTAATAACTTTTATAGTTATTGAATTGTAAGTAAATGAAGTTGCAAACTAAAAAAATTGTGGACGAAGTATTTGTCCAGTAAATTTTTAATATTGTTTTGGTCTATGTTTAAATTTTATGAATTTGATGATTTAAACGGCCGGGGTGCTAGGATCTTTTTTTGACAAGTAGAATCTACTTCATTTCATTCATAATAATAGCAGAAATACATGCTGGAATGTCAAACTGAGTATGAGAATGAGCTGAGAATAAGGCTACCCCTCTGCTAGAGTATGAGCCTCCTTATTAGCCTCTCTCCTAGATAACTCCACATGAGAGTTGTTCGTAAAAAAAGCAAAAGTCTCCTTACAAGAATTCAAAATACAACCATAATCCAATAAAATAGGAGAGCAACTATTAAAATCATCTACCACTACTTTGGCGTCGAGCTCAAAAATGACATCTTTGTTGCCAGGATTGCGAACCCACTCCATAGCTAGCAAGAGACCAAGAGCCTCACCTTTGTAAACATCAATGATGGGTGAGAAAGAGTGCATCTTAGCTGCACAACATAAACTCCGGTCGCATCCCGAAGACACATGCCAAAACCAACCTTGCTCCCTTCCCTATTAAACGCGGCATCGACATTGCACTTAACAAAACCCGGCGGAGGTTTTTGCCATTGATCTGGACCTTGTCTAACAGCAGCAACCTGCTACGTACCTGATGCACCAGTGGGCTGGTTTCGAGCAGCCACCCAATCTGAGAGCAACTGGCTCCCCTTCAAAACAACAACTGCCACCGTGTCTCGAGTATTATTTCACACAAGTTGGTTACGACTCGACCAAAGGCTCCACAAGGACATGCACCATGCCACATGGGGTGTTAGGATATTAATTAGTCTATTAACTGCTAAAGTCAGTTTGCTTGTTTTTCTATTAGTCCTTGATAGACTCTGCAAGTATACCGAATTGTACAAGTAATAAAGTGACAAGAAAGTATCGTACCATGAGGATTGAAATTAATTACCAAACACGACAAAATTATTAAAATTCTAACCGTGACAAAGTACAAATTAAGGTGTTTAATTTTGTAATGAACTTTTAAGACAAAGATGACTAGGGACCCAGCTTACTCAACAACTTATTGCTTACCTAAGTAGACCCTAAGATAAATTTCAAGGCCAACCTAAAGTCAATCCCACTGAGCATTGTAAGGTTTTGTCCTTAAGGAGTGGCAAGCAAATAGAGGATCCTAAATCTATATGATGGATAGTGGTAGGGAAAAAAGGACGAGGAAAATATGTGAATAAGAAACCATCGTATAGAAATTAAAAAGATGAAGCGGAATAATAGGTGTCTAAATAAGAAAAGAAGAGAGAGACAGAAAGTAAACAAAAGATGTGTTTTTTCTTTTGCTTTAAAGTCACTAAATCCGTCCTATATATATATATATATATATATATATATATATATATATATATATATATGTGTGTGTGTGTGTGTGTTTTCCTCTTTCTTTTGTTTGATTGAATAGAAAATGACAAGAGAGATTGTAATAAACAAGCCAACCTTGCGTAAAAAAAGAAAAAAACAAACCAACCACCCCCACGTCGCTTGTTTCTATACAGTACACAAGCCAAAGGCTCCAATTAGGTTGTGTATCGTACACAATGTTTTTACACCATTAGACTAATGAATCTCATCATGTCCATTATGAACCTTACTACACTAGGACCATCAATGATCTATGGTTGTTGTTCAGCTAGACGCCGAGGTGGTTGTTCGTATTCTTAGAGATCAAGTTGAGACTTGTGTTGCTGGTTGGAGCTTGATTCGGGAGATTAGGAGATTACTGCATCAGTTGGGAGAGGTTCGGTTTCTGCATGTGTATCGAGAGGCCAACAAGTGTGCTGATTTTTTGGCTACCATAGGATGTGCTCAATCTGAGCAGTGCCCCATTTCGATGAGTCACTTATTGCTCCCTGATAGACTTGGAGTCTCTACTCCTCGTGTTATTGTGCCATAGTTTGTTCTGTTTTGTTGGGGCTTAGCCCCCGTTGTTTCCAAAAAAAAAAATGTCACCATGCCACCACCCCCATGTCGATGTTGGTGTTGCGCTCTAACAACCAAGCATGTTGCTCAGCGAATCTTCCTCAATTTGAAATTTATGGGTATTTCAAATTGGAGAAACGGATGGGGGAGAGGTCTACGGTATGAATCTTCCTCACTATGAAACTTTTCCTGAAAAGTTAGTTGACAGTGACGGTGAAGTGCAAACCAAAAGGACACATGCGAGGATGAGTAGGGCGGGGATGGAGGTGGAGGGAAATGGATGTAATAGAACAAAGGTAGCTTCGAAGAGCTAGAATGAAGGCCAATGGGAAGGGGAAGGGAGAGGAGATTTGTTGTGTGTGCGATACACAACCTAGAATTCGTAGATCTTCAGGTTAAACAGTCTCTGAGGCCCTGTTCACATGCAAGACCCCAATGGGAGAGGCTTGGAATGGCTAAGAGTAGTGTACCCCTCAAATTGCTTAGAATATCCCCATCAGGTTGTCAAAACTAATTAGAACATAATCTAATGGTGTCGACGCTAAAATTCTTGGAGGGTAAGGAAGATATCTTCTACTTCAGTAAATGAAACTTAGAAGAATCTTTCTTTATATGCTCTAATGGTTTTAAATCTTAAAAGGAATTATTTTTCATCCATCCAATTAATCATCAAAAGTGTATAGCCTGACCTCCCATTGTTGTATTAGAAAAGGTAGAAATTAAAGGGTTAATCACGATTTGGGATCTGCTCTTTGGGCTATTTGGGAGTCTAGGAACGGGGTAGCATATTCTGACAAGTCTTTTGACCTCTCTAAGATTTTATCTTCGATAAAACTTTACTCCTAGAATTGGTTTTTGGCTAAGGCTCAGTCGAATCATTGCTTGTTCTATGAGTAGTGGATTAATAGTTCTGCTATGGTTTATTGTATTGTTTTCTGCTTTTGGTGCTTGTCGTTGTGGCCCTCCTCTTAATTGAGTGAGTATATTTGTGTAGCTGTTTTTGTCTTCCTTAAAAACACACACCTATACATACTATAGATAAAAATTGCTTTCTAAAAAAAAGATAAAATTAAATACCAAGAAATTTCACTGGCACCTATTGAATTATACGAGTACGGAGACCATGCATATAAATCAGGTCAATTTTGAACAAAATGAAAGATGAATTAAACATTGAATCAACAAACTCAAGGAAATTTCCATGAAGAGGCCTCCTTCTTCCAGGGAAGAAATGCATTAGGGCTTCGTTAGGTGTGTAACAATCGATAAAAAAGATAAATAGCCAATGCCTGAAACAAACAAATAGCACTTTTAATGAATGAAACTGTTGCATGACTAAATTAATCATTCTACAGCCTTATGGTACTTCTATATCTGCTGCCAAAATAAATATAAATCAGCGAAAAAAATGAAACCATCAAAAAATAATTATAGAAAGAATAACCTACAATTATTCCAAGCTGAAGAACCATTAAGAGAAACACCTCGCAGCAACGTTCATAACAAGATTTTTGCGACTTTGGAGACTCCTCTGGATGTGGTTGGTGCTCCGGCGGAGGAGAGTTGATTGGCGATGGCCGATGAATGTTGATTGCGTATGACAGCGAGTCCGGAATGCGGTTTTGTTGCGGTGAATCCATGACTGGGTTTTTCCACACTCAACAGCTACTGAAATGCCAATTTCAAAGGAGTGATTTAATGGATATATAGAGTGACCAAGTGGTATTGTCAAAAAAAAAAAAAAAGAGTGAAGTGGTATTGCTTGGTCAAGAGTTGATCTACTACTTGTGTTAGCTTCCACGTCTAATATTTGGTTTACAGCAGTGCTAAGTATTCTGTCGTGAAATTTGCCAAAAATGTAATGGGTGGTTGTCAACCGCTTCCTTCCCGATCTTGGCGAACAAAAATAAGGCCAGCATGATTGTTTCCTTATTACTTGTCTTGTGTATGATTGTTTCCTTAAATATCACACAAGATCTTGTAATTAGTGACATAAATGTTTGGTAGTCTTTGTGCCGAGGCTTCAAGTTATTTTTTTCGAATGTCCCTTTTTTCTTCTTTTTTTTTTCTTAAATAAATTTAAATATTTTTTTTTTCCTTTTTTAACCAACACCGTTGGCTCACTGGTTTAAGCTACCTTGAGACACAGGGGGCTGACTTATAGTGCTTCCGTGCTCGATTCTTACAGTGGAGAAACTCTGTGTTGGCCAATAAAATATGAATATTTATCTACATGGGCTACAAACTAATTGTGCATTTTAATCAGCTTTTGGAAGAGTTTTTTTGCATCTGATTCCCAGAGTTATCAATAATCATTCAATTCAAAATGCAACTAATTTAACTTCTAGAATTATCTCAACTTGTGTCGTGATCCACTTAGACACATTAGAGGGATTCCTAACCTGAATTTCTATATGAAGAGCGATGAAGATATGGTTAGCCTTTTTTTTGGGTCTAGACCAGGATATCCACTGCCGAACGCAATGACTACTCCCCTCGCTGGATTGGAGACACTCGAAAGACATGGTTAGCTTTTGATCATTCATTGTTATTCTAATTTGAAATTTGTTACTTTTATTACATATGCATATTATAACGTATATTAAGAGAGGACTTTTATAATAAAAGGGTGAGAGGAATCAACCATATAGATCAAATCATGGGAGCGCGGTTGAGATTAAAAGCAAAAGTCAACTCAGTAACTACCCACCTTTTAGTCACAACCACCCATGTAGTGTTATAGGGTCCCATATATATATATATATATATATATATATATATATATATATATGATATATGATAGGATATATATGATAATATAACGATTGGTAATTAATACGATAGTAAACTTACTGATAGGTGTTACCATATGTTAAATCACACTATATAGGTGTTATAACCAATTTTCGGATTCCAAATTAGCTACAAAGACACATTAGAAAAATTATAGAATAAAGCCTGAAGATCATTCGAAGGAAGGAACATTCGAAAGGCAAGACAATTCACCAGTTCATACATGATCTCGAAGAGGACTCAAAGTCAAGTTTTGAAGACCAAAGCACCACACAAGAGCAGTTGAGGCAGCTGCCTCGAACGAGATTTAACACGCAAGGACAAGTGTGAAGCATCTAGACCCCAGAAGAAACGTGATACCGATCATCAACAACCATTAGTTAGTTTACTTCTTTATTCGCTTTCAATAAGGACTTGTGTCCATCACGCAACGCAACAGTTGCTTATTTGTAACTCTATAAATACTTGTTTGAACGAAGAACTCAAGGTGATTTCTTAACATTCAGTAACCCATTACGCCTAACACATCCGATAACACAGGATCTCTGGCTACAAGCGGTGAACAACATATGTGTGAGCCAACAACCCTTTGTATTTTCAAACTATTTTAAATTCAAGTCAGTTCATTGCATTTCTCTTTGACAATCGAGTGGCCTGCCCTTGTCTCTTTTATCTCATTTTTTAACAGTTCGTCTTTATTACTTCAATCCTTGTACTCGAGGGACTCGTGACTTTTCTTTCCTTTTGAGGATTGATTTCTGCGAGTTGCTTGAGTTTGATCCTATTTCATTTACATTTCAAAAACTTATGTGCGCTCGAAGGATTCACGATGTTCTACACATTTTGGGTGTGATTCTCGTGTGTTGTTCGAGCGCCAATACCTCAAATTCAATAGGTACACACAAACTCAAGTGTTATGGTGAGGGAGACAATTTGACACAATTTGAGCACCCACACTTATTAATCACACAATTTTCAAATCAAAGTTCATTCATCCCTTATGAATGGGTAAAATCATTATTTTTCACATATAGGCATGTAATGAGCTAAAAAAACAAATAATGAGAAAAATAGGCTCAAAGGGATTTAACATAGGGATAATTTTAAGGTAGGCTCATTTAGCTAGTAGCTTAAGAGGAACAAACAAAATTGTCTAGATCAATCCAATACATGCATGTTAACAAGTGCTTCAACAAGAGTCAAGTCAAATTCTAGAGTACCAAACAATCCTGAGTGAAATCACACACAGGGAAAGAGAGAATGACAAAAATATTTTCCATCCGATAAAGCGACTGGAACAAGATTTACATTTCTATACAATGTCTTCATTTCAAAAGTAACAAATTTACAACCTAGTTACAAATCATAACACAAAAACTTCCTAAAACTATCGACCGGCCGACATCAAGCCAAACGGCCAAAATATTGTCTTTTTATAATTTCAGGTCTTGAGCACTGACACTAAGCAGACCAAAAGATGGGAGTCGAAGACCTACCCAGGGGGATACTTTTAAGGACAAAGACACCCATAATTAATCAAAAAATTGGTAGCGTTCTATCCACCCGGTTTAGAGACCTACCTGAATCAGGCGTGAGCAAAGGTCTGTAGTAGGTTGGCCTCGTTTGGGAATCACCACGAAGGTGTCCGGCATCCTCCGCAACCAGGGAGACAATTGGAGAGGGAATGGATGACAAGGGCTGCACCTCCTCAAGCAACCCAAATCACTTTAACCAAATAAATGGTTGGTAGTTTTTGTGCCGAGGCTCCAAGTTGTTTTTTTCGAATGTTCCTTTTCTCTTAACTAAATTTAAATATTTCTTTCCTTTTTAACCAACACCATTGGTTCACTGGCTTAAGCTACCTTGAGATAGAGGGGGCCGACTTAGTGCTTCCGGGTTCGATTCTTATAGTGGAGAAACTCAGTGTTGGCTAGTAAAATATGCTCCTAAGCACGAATAGAGATTATAGTCTTTCATTGAAAGTGTTTGGGCACTTCATAGATAGCCAGCAATGACCCAGGGAAAAAATTACCGTATTACTATTAACATAGTTTTTACGTATGACTCCCTTGGATCATGAGTTAACCTATTACTAATTTTTATATAATTATTCTTTATATATTTTGTGCTGTCATGGATATCAAGCTACTCAATTTTATTCTAGTGATTCAGGTGGTACGGAAATCAAAATATAAAATAGAAATAAAAATGACACAAATCATGAATCAAACCCAAAAATTGTGGAAATTTGACACATACCTTCTGTTCCTTCTCTCTTTATGTGCGTTTTGATTTACAGTGAAAAATGGTTTCATGTTTAAGAAACCAGATATTTGAGGTTGAAGATAACCATGGACTTATAAATTGTCCAAAAATACGCAAGGACTGATTTGTCACTTTTTTAAAATTTATAATTTGTAAAGCTAGTGACTAATGTCGCCCAAGATAATGATTTATGTGACATTTAATGTGACATCACGACACTATGAACAACTGAAGGGACTAACGGTGTTGTTTTGAAAATGTCAAGGACTAATGTGTCCCAATAAATTATTTGTCCACGAAGAAAATGTTAGGGGCCAGTTTGGGTCTTTACTCTAATTATAAAATGACTTAGTGATGAAGTTGCTTGTAGATTAGAATGACAGTAAGTCTAATTGATTGGAGGTTGACAATGTTTAAGATCTAACAGTTACATTGGAAATGATTAGGAGTAGCTAGGACTGGCTTAGACTCGTGAAGTTGTTAAGTAACTTAATGTTCATGTCTTGTTGTGATTGTTGCTGGATTTATTTATTGCCAGGGAACCTTGTATGGGAAAGTAGTCCTTTATCGATGATTAACAGGCTTGCCGGTGTTTGAGGATTTTTGTTGTTGTATGGACAAGGACTCGTATGGGTATGGGTGAGTTGTTCCTCAAGGATACGACCGATGCTAAATGTCTCTTGTTGTGTTTGGGGATTCTTGTTGATGTATGGACAAGGACTCGTATGGGTATGGGTTAGTTGTTCCTCAAGGATACGACCGATGCTAAATGTCTCTTGTTGTGTTTGAGGATTCTTGTTGATGTATGGACAAGGATTTATTTTTAGCATCGGTTATTCTATACGACCGATGCTAAATGTCTCTTACTAGTACATTTAGCATCGGTTCTTCTACACAACCGATGCTAAATGTCTCTTTTTAGTACTTTTAGCATCGGTTCTACTGTATAACCGATGCTAAATGTCTAATTTTTTTTTTTTTATATTTTTTTTGTTTTTTATCCCTACCAGTCAACTAATATATAATAACTTGTTATATACAGAGATAATTCCAGTAATCAACACATAATAAATATATAAAAATACTTAAATTTCCATTAAACTTAATATCTTAGATTTATAGAACACAAGTTAAACTAATTAGAAAACAAAACAAAATTGTTCAAAATGTTGTATCCACCATCACATATCCCTTTCCTGTCTTGAAAACAAAATAACAATGTTCAAAATGTGGTATCCACCATAACATATCCCTTTCCTATCTTGAAAACAAAATAACAATGTTCAAAATGTGGTATCCACCATAAACTACGCACGAAATAGTGTATCCTTTTGCTCGGCACGTATCTTGAAAAAGAATTCTGCCCAAAGCTGATAAATCTCCTCAAGTTTCTTATCGGTATATGACTTTGAGTTATCAAATACCTACAAGTTCAAAAGTGACTCAAACAAATTATTTCAAAATTTTATACCATCTCCCAATTATCAAATACCTACTAAGAAAAACTATTTGCTTTGACAAAATTTAATACCTTCTCCCAATTATCAACAATACCTGCACTCACAATGGTCAACATAAACTTCATCACATAATAGCCACAATGATAACCATTCGGTTGTATTGGCATCTACACAAATGAATTAACAAAGTTAACCAAAAAAGAATATAATATATATCATATACGAATTCACTCAAAATTAAATCAACCCAAAAATTTAAACTACTTACTATAGGGTACACCCACTTCGTGGCCGATGTAGAATCCCCTTTCACAGCTCTAATAACAACATGATATAAATTAGTTATAAAATTTCAACCCGAAGTTCAAATCCTACAATCTAAACCATGATAAACAATCAAAAACTTACTTGCTAAACATTTTTTTGATTGCTTTGCTTGGTTGGCGACATATGGAACACATCCAGACCACAGTATTTTGCTTCGGGAGTAGGACAACTAGTTGCCAATGCTTGCTGCAACATTGATAAACATAAAATTAAGAAACAAACAAATATACAAACAAAGGAAAATGTATTACCAATTCGTTCAAATATGTAATCACGTACCTATTGCAAAATGGAGCCACATATATCTGTGATTAGGTTCGAGAAATTTTCGATGCCCAAGGTAAACAGTCTTCCTTCCATGTTTGAGTTGATGGTGGCATGTTCCTTCTGCACAAATAGGACAACCTTTATGCCCCTTGACACTACACCCAGACAAGTTTCCGTATTCTGGAAAGTCATTGATCATGCAAAATAACATGGCTCGCAGCTTGAGAGTTTCACTACAATACCCATCAAACACATCCACGCCTTCATCCCACATTTTTCTCAAGTCTTCAATCAATGGACTAAGATAAACATCTATGTCATTACCTGGTTGTCTCGGACCAGAAATCATCATGGATAACATCACATATTTGCGCTTCATGTACAACCATGGAGATAGGTTGTAAATTACAAGGAGAACACGCCACGAGCTATGATTCGTACTTAAGTTACCATATGGATTCATACCATCTGAAGCAAGTGGGAGCCTAAGATTTCTTGACTCAACGCCAAAATCCGGATACAAATTATCAACTTTCTTCCATTGCAAAGAATCGGTCGGATGGCAAAGCTGTCCGTCACATTTCCTCTCATCTACATTCCATCTAATGCTCTTCGCGTCATTTGCATTAGGAAACAAGCGTTTGAACCTAGGTATTATTGGAAGATAGCATAAAACCTTCGCAAGGGAACCCTTTGTGCTGTTGTCGTCAAAACTAGATTCACCTGACTTCACTTTGTAGCGCGACCAATTACACGTAGGGCACTTATGCAAATCCTCAAAGTCTTTTCGATACAATATGCAGTCATTGGGACATGCATGTATTTTCTTATACTCCACACCCATCGGACACAATATCTTCTTCGCATCATATGTACGTTTTGGCAGTGCGTTACCTATGGGAAGCATGTCTTCCAACAGCTCAAGCAATTCAGTGAATCCCTTATCAGTCCACCATGTATCACCTTTAGATGATCAATTTTAACGAAGTAGACAATCGTGTGCATTTTGTGCAACCCAAATACAGAGGTTGATCTTTGTCTTTGCACAAAGTATCATATTCATGTGCTCGCTTAAAAGATTCAGGACCAATGTCACGTATCATGTCCTCCATTCGATCATCCATATCTTCATCGACTTTCTCACTTTTGGACACACTTGGGCTGCCGGTTGATTCACCATGCCATATCCATGTGGTATAACACCATTAATTATAGGACCAATGTCGCGTATCATGTCCTCCATTCGATCATCCATATCTTCATCGACTTTCTCACTTTTGGACACACTTGGGTAAGATCCCATAAACAAAGAGATGGTCCCGTATAACACCTAGTGGTTGTGGAGACCGATTCACACAATTACAACAAGGACAGGAATAAGTTACATCAGTTTCGGGAACATCAGTTTCACGAAGATTTGCTTGAGCAAAATTTATAAACTCTTTGACCCCTTTCGCATACTCATCAGTCAGACGATTACTTTGCATCCAACTACGATCCATGACTATACGCTCCAAAATAATAGACCAAGTATTAATTGTTAAAACAAAATCAAAATTAATTGTAACAAACTAATCTGAAAACATAGATTAAAGCAAAACAAAGAAACAAAACAAAACAAAACCAATTTCTCTTTGAGATTTGGTGAGACAAACTTACAAACACAAATAAAGGAATGTGAAAAAGGTGACCCGGATCAGAATATCAAAGGGAATTAATTATAGGAAATGATGCAGAACAGGAGAACAAAGCATGAACTAAATATGCATGTCATCATTTTCAGTGTTATAATAATCGCCACCATGTAAGCAACAAGAACAAAAGCCTAAAATGGATTATTGGAAAACCTGACCATAAAAGGAAAAATTTTGATCTTGGAAACAGGAGACTTGAACATTCTCTGAGAGAACATTGCTTATATCATATGCAACAAAAGATAAAAAAAGAATTTTCCCTTTAAAGGTTAAAAAAAGAAGAATTATTATTAGAAAGCAATAAATTAATTAACTGTTGAAAGAATAGACTCTTCTGACTTTCTCAACTTAAAACAAAAAACAAAATCTGAGAGTACTATACTTTACTGTCATTTTCACCAACTGAAAATAAAGTCTAAGGTAAATGACCAAAATTTAATTTATTCTAATACTTAAAATGAGACAGAGATCTAATTATTTCTGTCATAGTTTGCTGAACATTCAGCTCCTATTAACACATACATGCAAATGTCAAGCATCTACAAATACACATACACAGGGAACCAATGCTAATTGATAAGTTCTACATACAGACTAGACAGTCCTACATGCATTCTATTTCAAGGAACTGAATCCATTTGGAGTAAACAAATATGCTTATGTAAATAGAAAATGAAAATTTGGAAACAACATTGGGGAGATATCTTATAGAAAAAGCAACAATTCAGCCAAGTCCTAAGCCAAGTATATATGTGTATCTCTTATAGAAAAAAAGTTATGTAAGTGTTTCTTTTGGATAAATAAAATAATGGACCATAATATCTTATATACCATAACCAGCAAAGTTCATGTGATAACCAATAAACTTCACACATAGCTACAGATGCAATCTTTTAAAACAATGGTTCCTTTGTGTTTCAAGCTATGATACTTAGGGTTTGAATTCAGATTTCTTGCTATGATACTTAGGGTTTCAAGCAAAAGAAAACGAAAAAGAAGCATCAGTTTTTGAAGACGCAAACAAGAAGAACGAAAACTAAAATATTGATTTCAGAGATGCTTACTGCTTTGAAGATGAAAACGATGCTCCATTGAAGATTTCTCAGAAGACGAAAACGATGCCTACACCAATGAAGACGCAAATGAAGATGTGCTTAGGGACGAGGGTTTCAAAACCTGTAATCCAACACTCAATATTATCTGATATCAACAAATTAGAAGAAATTAACAAAGGGTTATTAAAGCTCTACCTTCGATTAACCTGCAGAGAGTGCCAAAGTCTCATGACACAGGGACTTTGCGTCTGAGAGCTTCACGAGACTTTGTAATCAACGACGAAGAAGCTTGAGAGAGAATCTGCCACCGCGTCTGAGAGATTCACGCAAAGAGGGCTTCAGAACGACGAATCAAACCTGAGAGAGAGGACGAATCAGAAAATTTGAAGAACAAATAGGGTTTCAGAACTTGATTATAAACGCAATTAATCAAACCGGAGAGAGAGGCTAACGGCGACGGCAAGGACGGCGAGGACGACGACGGCGAGGAGTGAGAGAACGAGAGTGACGAGTGAGAGAGAACCAGAGTGACGGTGATAGATTTTAGAACGAGAGGAAGAATGAGAGTGAATGTGAGAGAACGAGAGGAAGAACGACATTTCACAGACTGGGAGAACGAGAGGCAGAACGTGTCATTTTAGAAATAAAAGGGACATGTAGCATCGGTTGTTTATACAACCGATGCTAAATGTGTTAGACAGACACATTTAGCACAACCAATGCTAAATGTAGGCGTGAAAACTGAAAACTTCCTGTTAATTGCAAAATTGCCACCGCGCCTACATTTAGCATCGGCTGTTCAAACAACCGATGCTAAATGATGAGGTGGATTATGGTGTTGTTTTAGTTTGTCTTTTACTTCTTATATAGTTTGGACGTTCATTCTCACATATGCACCATTTTTAATTGAGCATTGGGTGTTGTCGAGATTGTCATGATCCTACAATGGTGGAGGCAAGATCCCTACAGATCACATAGTGATGTGTTGTATGGTACACTTAGATGTCAGATATCTTGTATTTTGTTAATTTTATTAAAGATCAATTGCTCTGATCACGCGATATCAGGATTCAAGTTTTTTTTTTTGGTGAACACATTAGGATTCAAGTTGTATCTATAATATTTCATATCCAAAATTTGAATTTAATGTTGGTTATTGACTTTGCTTAGAGAAAGGTTTTACTGATTCAGTTTGTGACTTTATTATATACTACCCTGTTTATATGATTTAAGAAATTCACGACATCTTTTACTTGCAAAATAAAGTAGATAAAAAATTAATCATATATTTTATTTGAAAAACACAAGTTCTAGTTTTTAGAACTACTTTATTTATAATAACTTTCAGGATTAAAGGTCTTGCAAAAAACGAAGGGGAAGGAAGAGGACATTGGGTGTGTGTGGTCTATACTAGTGTTGTCGATGAAATTCTTGAAGAGTAACGGAGATATTTTTAATTTAGTAAAAGAAACTTAAAGAAATCTTTCTTCATGGTTTCAAGCTAAGAAGTAATTCCTTCAACCATCCAAGCAAAAGCATATAATATTTCGTAATTTAGTTCAGATAAAATTGAATACCATGAGATTTTACAATAACTATTGTATTGTAGGAGTAAAAGAGACCATGCATACAAATCAATTTAGTTTTAAACAAAATGAAATTACATGAGTGAAACATTGAATCAACAAATGAAAGGAAGTTTCCATGTAGTGGCCTCCTTCTTCCAGGGAATTAACGCATTAGGGATTTTTCCAGTAGGCGTAAGAATTCAGCCAAAAAATAAAGAACCAATGCCTGAAATAAACAAATATCACGCTTAATAAATAAAACCGTTGCTTGACTAAATTAATCAATGAAAACAAAGCATGAGATGAGATGAAGAAATAAATAACAAGCCTTATGGAATTTTCGTATATACTACTGCCAAACAAATATAAATCAAAAGAAAAAAAAATAAAAATATCAAGAAAGAATTAAAGAAAGAAGAACTCACAGTTACTGAAATCAAAACACACGCATAGGCAACAACCATCCATGTTAATTCAGTGCAGTAAGATTCATAGCAAAAGATTAACCACTGTTGAAGATGTTGAAGAACAGGATGTTGCCCCGGCGGAGGAGCCACATTGGTTGGGTTTTGCTGAGACTCATCTGCATGTGGTTGTTGTGGTTGTTGCACCTGCACCAACAGAGGAGCGTTGATTTGCGTTGGCGGAGGTGTGCTGATTGGGGATGGCGGCGAGTCCATAGTGGGGTTTTCTTGCTGAGACTCATCTGCAGGTGGTTGTTGCACCGGCGGAGGAGCGGTTATTTGGGATGGTAGCGAGTCTGGAGTGGGGTTTTCTTGCGGTGGATCCATGGCTGGGTTTCTTTCCACACTCAGCAGATGCTGAAATTACACTTTCAAAGGAGAAGAATGTTATAGATAGTGTGTGTTCACTAGTACAAAATCTGCTTTAAAAAGCACTATTTGGAATCGGTTATTTGGATAACCGATTCCAAATGTAGAAGCGGTGGCAATTTTGCAATTTAATGGAAGGTTGGGAGATTTTTTATACATTGGGAATCGGTTCTTTAAACAACCGATTACTAAAGTCTATTTATCAACAAAAAAACCAAAAGTTCCACTTTCTCGTGCTCATCTCACCAAAATTTTCAATCTCCCCTTTCAGTTTCCCTCTCGCGCTCATCTTCACTTACGCTCATCTCACCAAAAAATTCACTCAGTTTCCTCTCGTTGTTCACAAGATTCGTTTCACTCTCGCGCTGCATCTTGCATCAGTTTCCTCTCAGTTTCACAGTTTCGTTTTGCCGTCGCGTCGAGCTGTCGCCTCTTCTCTATTGTGCCGTAGCGCCGTCGCCTCTTCTCTATTGTGCCGTAGCGCCGTCGCCTCTTCTCTATTGTGCCGTAGCGCCGTCGCTGTGTCGTCATCTCGTCATCGCGCCGTCGCTGTGTTACATATTGAAAGAAGGGTTTATTTCTAGGGTTTTCTTTGATGGGTAAGTTCTTTCTCTGATTCTTTCCTTTTGGCTAGGGTTTTCTATTTGGCTTTACCAATCTGTCTTAATGTTTCTTTAAATTCATCACAACATATTGCACATTATTGTCAAGTTTTATAGCAGTCTTTACTAGGTGCTCCGACATTGTTAAAATAGACTTTTGATCTAAGAATATTTTCGTTTTTTGTGATTGTACGGCCTTTGCAGGTTACAGCGTAAATAAGAGACTGTAACATGTTCTATTTAAAAATCCAATCTTACTTCAGCTTTCGTTTTCTTTCATTTTTTGATCAATTATTTTTCTTCGAAAAATTAGTAATCCAAGAACTGGAACCGTGCTTACAAGAAAGAGTGGCTTATATTAGCATTGAGCATCAAATACAGTTTTACTCTGAACAACAGCATTCTTTTTGTTTGTAGAGTTATATTTTATTTGAAGGTTAGATTATCTTGTCTTACATGAATTTATTGTGGTGAATGTTTTGCCAGTCACTAATATCTACTCAACTGTATATTGGTGAGAAAAGTAATATAGTCCCCAAATAGGAATGTTCAGGCTTCAACTGCATTGAGGATGTGATATGATTTTTGCGAATTTTCTAATTGAAAGTGGCTGATGTGGCCACAATTGTAGTTATAGACTTTTATTTAAAACCTTTCTAGTTTGTAGCATCTATTATGTAAATGAAAATGATGGTATGATCTCGCTCTAGATTGCAGTTGCTGACCTTTACTTAAAACCTTGGTAGCATCTATTATGTAAAGGATGGTAAAATCTTGCTGACCTTTACTTAAAACCTTGGTAGATTCATTGGGGTTGTTCAATGTGTTTATATAGTAGCAAAGCATGAAATTAATTTTATACAAATTTGGTAATTAGTTACAGGTAATTAGTTGCTTAAGATTTCTGTGCATTTCTAATCATGGTAATTAGCTATCTTTATAATTATTCATACTAATATGAGAATTTACAGGTAATTAGTTGCTTAAGTTTTCTGTGCATTTCTGTGCGGATACTTCTTCAAAAAGAATTAGCAAATTCCCATTTATCTTGGTTTCATTCAGAACAACAGCTTCCCGAATTTACAGGTAATTAGTTGCTTAAGATTTTGACATGAGATTACTTCCATGATGTTTATATGTTTTGATCATTTTAAGTACATTTCGTTATTCCATAAATTTTATCCATATGAACCTGCCACAAGTTATCTAAGCATATGATTGATTGTATTATGGTATTTCCTTTGTGATTAACTTTTTCTGATGCAAATACCATGATGTATTATGGCATTTCCTTCAGGTTTTTGTATCTGTGATTAACTTTTTCTGATGCAAATTAAGGTGTTGGATTTGCATCCTTGTGTTTGTGTGTTGAGTTTGGAGAGATATGAATTCTAACAAGTTTTTCTTTATAAAAGTAAGCATGAGACAAAAGTGATTATCAGTATCCAAATCTGAATTTTACATCTCATATTGAATATGTTAGCTATATTAGGCAAACAAAGAGAATAACTAGTAAGAAAACGAAGCATATGATCAAGCCTATTAGGCAAATCAGAGTGTTGGGAAGGTGTTAGCAACTTAGAAGCAATTTCAGAAGGTCACATGAAAGCACCAGGTGGCAACTTATAGTGCTTTTACATATTTTTATTTCTTCCCTTCTCTCATGGATTACATATTGCTTGTTGATCTGCACAGGATAAGACATCTGCACCATATGAACCAGTTTTTTGTGATGGAAAAGCAAGGCAAGTTCTTTTTTCCTTCTCAATTCTCGTGTGTGTGTGTCTATATATATAATTGTTATTTGTTTGGTCTTGGGATGTTACTAAGAGATGTTTATAGGGGGATTAATCATCAGTTTGCAAATATTAGTAAGCTTGGCTGTTTAAATTACAAGTTTTTAATGAACGAGTTTTCATGTCTCAATAGAATTCTGCTTGTTATGAGTAATTTGGTGAACTCAAATTTCATTTCATTTGATAGAATATTTTAGGTGCTCTTCTACATATTAGTTTCATTTCTCAGCTTACTAACGGAAAATGCAATGAAAATACTTCTTCATGATCCCATGTCTTTGGTTTGGATCTAATTTTGTTGTCTGTGTAATGATAGTTTTCAATTCAAGAGCTCTAGGCTCATGATTGTTTCACTTCAGTTTAATGTTCTTTACAAAGGAAGCCTAATTATTTATGTCAAAATGAAACTTGTGTCCTGTTATGTTGGTTTAGTGAAGAATTCAAAGGTTTTAGTGAATTTGTGTCTTACAAATAAATGAAAGAAAGAAAAATACTAGTAAGCTGGTTTATTTAACATTCATTTCAGATCTATTTATATCCAAAATTTCTTTCTAGAACTTTTCAGTCCACATACTCTGTAGCTCTGGGGAGACCAGTTTCTGAAGGACACATTCACCAGCTTTTGAGATGTGGTTGAGGGTGAGTTCAGCTTGATTACTAGTTAAAATTGGGTAAGTATGTTGTGAAAAATTGAGATGTGAAGCAAGTAGAAGATCTGAAGAGAGCAAAATAGCTTGGAGGTAGAATGAACCATAAACTTGGCTGAAGAATAACCTCAATCGTTGTTCTTTTTTGGATTCCCCATCTCTTGTATTTGTTGCTTTATTACTGGTTCTAAAATTTTTCCTTAAGAAACTTGTATAACTTTCAAGTTTAATTAATTGTTGGAATCTTGTGGTTGTAGCATTTTTAGGTTCAAGTAAATTTATGAATTATTGAATTATTATGAGTTGCTGCTTTATGGAAATCAGTTTGCATTGCAAATTGGTTAATGGGTATGAATTAATTAATTGTTAAAAAGGGACATTAGAAATCGGTTGTTTAAATAACCGATTTAAAATGTTAAATTTTGAATCGGTTATTTACCCGATTCCAAAAGGTATCAACATTTAGAATCGCCTACACATGAATCGGCCAATAACCGATTCCAAATGTGCCAAATAACCGATTCAAAAAGCGTTTTCTGCACTAGTGGTTGTTGAGCGAGTAAAGTAAGTTTATAATATATATGATAGCATATGGGAGTTAGTTTCACAAATAACTAACTAACTAACTGAACAACTTTCTTGAAGTTTGTTAGTTGGCTAGTTAATTAACGGTTGGATAGTAATTAACGTGATGATAGGAATATATAGGATACTTAAATGATGGGTGTTTCCCAATTTGATTGAGATTTTATCAGAGTTTTCCTTCGTTATTTTTTCAAAAGGATCGAGCATGGGAATTACTTTATGACAGCATTTGAGACTATGGGAGTTAGTTCACAAATAACTAGTGTACAATCTAATGTTATGTGGAATGGTAACCGTAATGTTTTCTTTCACCCGCAGAGAGGTATTCGCCAAGGTGACCCTTTGTCCCCTTATATTTTCGTGATGTGTATGGATAAATTGTCGCATATGATTTCCTAAGAAGTTGAGGTTGGCCATTGGCCCCCCCTTTATGTTGGGCGTAATGGTCCAAAGATTTCTCACTTGATGTTTGCAGATGATTTATTGCTTTTTGGCCAAGCCTTGGTCATGCAAATTGATTGTATAAATTCCACTCTAGGGAAGTTCTGTGAGATGTCTGGTCAACAAGTCAGTATTGAGAAGACTTCTATGTTGTTTTCTTCTGGAGTTCCTATTAGTGTCAGGAGAAGGTTGGTTAACAGCACGGGTTTCAGAGAAGTTTGATCTCTTGGAAAGTATCTTGGTGTGCCTCTCACTGGCAAAGCGCCAAAAATCTCTGATTTTGATTATTTGGTTGACATGGTAGAGCAAGCTTACCAATTGGAAGGCTAATCAGCTTTCCTTTGCTGGCAGAGTGACTCTTTCAAAATCAGTGCTAGAGGCCCTACCTCTCTATCCTATGATGACATCTGTAATTCCCAAATCTTGTCTTCGTGATATTCAGAAGCTTCAGAGGAATTTTATTTGGGGTGAGCATGATAACTCTCGTCATTATCATGCAGTAGCGTGGAATCAAGTTACTCGCCCTAAAGCCCTTGGCGGGTTGGGACTTCGCAATCTTGTGACTTTTAATTCGGCTTGCATTATGAAGTTTACATGGGCTCTCAAACAAGGGGATCAACATCTTTGGTGTCAAGTATTACGGGCCAAATACTTTCGCACGGATGTGGATGATGAGGGTGTGGTGGTTAAAGCTGGGGACTCGGCTCTTTGGAAATTAATGGGCCATCTTTGGGCTGATGTGGATAATTTTAGCGTTTGGGCTATTGGTAATGGGCAGTCTATTTCGGTTTGGAGGGATGCGTGGATTGAGCCTGGGCTAAAACTTATTGATAATTTTAATGAGGTTCCTTCTTTCCTGCTTCATTTGAAGCTTAGTGAGCTAGTTGATGCTCACGGTAATTGGGCCTTGGTTCCAATTATGGATCTTTTGCCGTCTTGGTTGTTGGATAGGATTCATGGTCTCCACCCCCTACTCGAGGGGATGATGCGGATTTAAGGTTGTGGCCTGGAAATAACTTGGGGACCTTCTCCATTGCTAGTGCTTATGCTCTTTTGGATCGATCAACAAATTCTTCTACTAGTGATTTGTGGAAGGTTATCTGGAAGCTTCAAGTTTCGGAACGTGTTCGCACTTTTGTTTGGTTGGTGGTCCATGATAGGCTCTTAACCAACAAGCGAAAGGCGAGAATGGGCCTTGGACGTAATTTATGTGCTCAATGTGATAATGTGTATGAAGCCCAATTGCATGTTTTGCAGGATTATCCTTTGGCTATGTCGGTTTGGTTGGGGCTTGTGCGGCGTAGTATGCAATCTGATTTTTTTGGGGGGAATTTATCTTATTGGCTCAATTTCAATCTTGGTGGATCTATGATGAACTCTATTGATACAAACTGGGCTAGTATTTGGGCGCTTGCTTGTCATCATCTTTGGTCTTGGCGCAACAAGGAAGCTCATGATTCTAGCTTTATTAGGCCACTTCGTGGGTGAATGTGGTGTATAAAAGTGCCCGTGATTATTCCTATTCTATGCAGAATATGGAGAGCGTCGATCCCGTGTAGAGAGTAGTGTTGCACGTTAGGAGGGAGCCTCCCACTCTTGGGGCGTTTTGTCTGAATACTGATGGTGCTGTAAAGTGGGATCAGAACAAAGCAGGTTGTGGAGGATTAGTGCGGGATCACTTTGGTAATTGGGTTTGGGGTTTTCCAGGAGCATTGGCATGTGTTCTGTGTTGGAGGCTGAATTGTGGGCCATTCTTGATGGCTTGAGATTCTATTGGTCGCATGGTCTCCTGTGTGTTGTGGTTCAGGTTGATTCTTCAGTGGTGCTTCCCATCATCAATGGCACAGGGTCTGGTACATTCGTTGGCTGGGGCTTGGTGAGGGAAATCCGTAATTTGATTCATCTTGACTGGGACGTGAAGTTTGTTAGGATTTATAGAGAATTAAATACATGTAATGATGCCCTTGGTAGTTTAGCCTGTAGTCAGACGGGGTCCTTGATTTTCCTAGAGCATTGCCCTCCCAGTATTAGGCTATTGCTAGATGCTGATAGATTGGGAATAGCTTCCCCTCGTTGTAGTGCTCGTTAGTTTTTTCTTCTTTGGGGCGTAGTCCCCCGTTTATTACCAAAAAAAAACTAAATAACGGAATAACTTTCTTGAAGCTTGTTAGTTGGTTAGTTAATTAACGTTTGGATATAACGGTTCTCTAGTAATTAACATGATGATAGGAGGAAGATACTGGAATGATTTTTTGACACAATGGGTATATATTGGAAATTTTATCTAAGTTTACGTTCTCTCCTTATTTCATCAAAAGGAGAATGGATACATGGAGGAAGTAAGTATTCAAGTGGACAAAATTACTAATAAACATATTAAACATCCTACTAATATGGAGTAGACCATCTTGCACTTTGGACTTTTGGACCTTATTGAAACATCCTTACCGTTCTTATTGAAATTTTTATAGAATTAGAGTACCTCTTGTACTCCCCGTTAATAAAATATTTTGCTTATAAAAAAAAAAGATTCTCTTTATTGGAAGTAAGGGTTAGAAGCATTTGTTAACCATGTTTCAGTCCTCCCAAGATGAAAATTTTAGCTGTTCAGTTCATCCTTGAAATGAGGTTTAGGATGAACTCTCAGGGACTGCATTAAGGCAATATGGTTTTACTATATATAGCCATTTAGCCATTAAAGCAATATGATTATACTCCATGTTTCCAAGATCCAACTCAACTCCCAGTATTACCTTACGACTGAAACATGGTTAACGAATGCTTCTAACCCTTAGGAATTCAACTCCCAGTATTAAGCCAATCATTCAACCTTTTTGTTCTTTATGCTTTTCTTAAATTTAAATTCTTGCATGGCCAAACAAGGGTTAGTTTAGGAAAAAGAATTTTAATCGCGAATGAACTCCCAATATGGTTTAGGATGAAAAGGGGCTTAGGATGAACTCCCAATATGGTTTTACTATATATAGATAGCCATTTAGCCATTAAAGCAATATGATTATACTCTCTGTTTCCAAGATCCAATTCGACTCCCAGTATTATGCTTCTAACCCTTAGGACTGAAACATGGTTAACGAATGCTTCTAACCCTTAGGAATTCAACTCCCAGTATTATACCAATCATTCAACCTTTTTGTTATTTATGCTTTTCTTAAATTTAAATTCTTGCATGGCCAAACAAGGGTTAGTTTAAGAAAAAGAATTTTAATCGCGAATGACCAAACGAATTAATAGCTTTAGTAAAGGGATTGGTAATTAAATAAAATAAGGGAATTCAAGTTGAATTAGACATAGGGGAATCGAAGCTTGCCAGTGAAGCCGCGACCCAAGACCTCTCTCCAATTTGTTAAATCTTGCATTTTAATTACTGTTATTTATTTCTACAAGACGCAAATTATTTGTTCCTCTAAAAATATATAATTTTGACTAGTTTGATACTTGTTAATTAATCCCCGTGGATACGATAATATTTTATACTACTTTTGCGAAAGAGTACACTTTCTCCAGGTGTGTTTTTAACTCAAAAATACTCACATTTTCTCCTTGTATGTAGATGATCTAATCTACGCGGGAAACAACACAAAGATGGTGTTTGTTACACTATAATAACAAAGCTAAAGTTAACCTAAAAAAAGCAATCTGCTATATATTCTATATATATTATATATATAAGTAATTAGTTAAGTTGTGAAAAGATAAAAAGTTTAGAACTAAATTTTATATATATTTCATAAAAAAAAGATAATCATATCTTGTAGCACATGACATCCAACTAGTTATATATATATATATAAAGGAGGTGGTGCTGGTGATGGTGGTGCTGGTGGTCAGTGGCGGATCCAGGACCCCGGGGTCGGGAGTGTTAAATTTTTTAAAAACACAATTTGCTAAAAATTTATCCATTTGATGACCTTGTTCAAACACACTATTAATACTAATTAGAATTAAGCTAATACTAATCGGAGACTAATACACACAATTACTTCAGTAGATTAGGCTAGAAAAGAGAAGAAATCTAACTTGTTTTAGTGTTTTTGAGAGTTCAATGGAAAAGAGAAAGTTGCTGCTGTGAGAGAAGAACAGAGAAGCCGTGAGACTGAGTGAGAGAGAGAACAGAGAAGCCACCGCCCACCGTGAGAAGAGAGTTGAGTGACAGAGCTCATAGAGAACATGAGAGAGCTCGTAGAGAACGTGAGAGTCTGAGAGAGAGTTGTGGGTGCATGAAACAGTGACTGTGTTGTGTTTTGGGTAAATTAAATTTGGGTCTTTGGTGCAAATGGGTGCAAAATTTAGGCTACTGGTGCAATTAAAAATATTTAGGTGTGTAAAAAAAATATTTTTATAGGGTGGTAAGCCAAAATAAAATAAAATTGGGGGGTCGAGCTAGGATTAAACTATTGGGGGGTCGAGCGAGTTAAAAAGAAATTAAAATTTCTGCAAAAAATAATAATATTATAGTTGTATCATATTTCGTAAATAATATTATACTTTTAAAAGAGTTATTGAAAATTTAAAATATTTATAGTAAATTTTTTTAGATTTTATCTTTATTAAATTAGTATTCCTAATTCTTAGAAGATGATAAATGTTGATTTTAATCAGTTATTTGTATATTTTTGTTTAGGTTGTTGCCAATCAATTTTTAATAACAAAATTTATATTTTTTTTGGTTACATAGAGAAAAGGAAAAGGAAAACAAAAATAGAAAAAAGACTACAATCTAGGAAAATGGACTCTACTAGCATCAGCTACAAGAACACTAAGCAGTCATGAGGGCGGGTGATCAATAGAAGTCCAAGGAGACGAACTCGAAGCTCCCAATTTAGCCAAGAAATCCGCGCAAGCATTGCCTTCCCTAAGCGAGTGAGATATCTGAATAACGCAATTCCTAGCAATTAGATCCTTGACGCCTTGAATGATGGTTGCATATTGATGCCAAGGCTCCAAGCAACTAGAGATTAAGGAAATGGCATGTAGGGAATCTGAGTAGCATTGAAGGTGACACACTCCAAAATTCCAAGCAAAAGTAAGACATGATAAAGAGCAAAGAACTCTGCATAAAGGTTGTCAGTGATGCCAACGTTGCCATAGAACCCTTTCAACCAAGCTCCATCATTGTTTCTTAGAAGTCCACCAAACCCCGAAGGGCCCGGGTTCCCCAAACTACTACCATCAACATTTAGGACTGTGATATGAGCCTTAGACGCATGCCAAGTTACCCATCTCGTAATAGTAGGATTCGAATCAATCCCGCCAAAGTAAACCGAGAATAAAGAAGCAAGATACCTGATATTCCTACGAAGTTGGATGATAGGAATGTCTTCATGAGCCATGATGGATGAGTTCCTGGCCCTCCACATCCACCGTAGAGCCGCAAGGAACACTAGGTGATTATCACGAGATAAGGCAGCAATGACCCAGGAAGAGAAGTCACTTTCACTAAAGAAATCAGCGTCATTAAAGCCAATGGTCCTCCATACAAGAGCCTGGAAGGAGCAGTCCCTTAAATAGTGCAACAAGTCCTCATCATAGTCATTACAACGCCGACAAGTTGGGGATTGGAGAAGGCCTCGGTGATGAAGCATTGACGCCGTGGGAAGGGAATGGTGGCAAGTGGTACAAACAAGCAGTTTTATTTTCTCTGGAGCAAGAACTTTCCAAATCCACGAACATGAAGGATTAGCAAAGGAGTTGAGGATAGGATACTTTTCTTTCAAAAGCCATTGGTATCCCGATTGAGCGGTGTAATTACCATTGAGCAAACCTTTCCAAGTGAAGCAATCTCTAATATTAGGATGTAAGCAAATAGGGATCTACTTGATGTAGTCGACAATATTTTAGGGAACCATAGTATAAAGGACATCCAAGTTCCATCTTCCTTGCTGAATTACGTCCATGATGCACATATCAATATCGTGAATGTCAACAAAAGGAACCTGCCCACTAAGTTTCCCAAAAGGAATCCAACTAGAGTACCAGAAATACGTGGAGCCATTACCTATTCTGAAAGTATAACCATTCTGGAGAACTTCTTTAGCCTTAAAAATAGAATTCCAAATAGAGGAACCGTATTTTTTTTTGGCGCAAGAAGAAAGGGTCATCCCCAACATATTTGCTCCTTATAATTTTAACCCACAACTTGTCTGATTCACTGTGGATGTCCCAGACTAATTTATCCAGCATGGTTGTGTTAGCTTCCCTAGCCATTCTAACCCCAAGGCCACCATGAGACTTCGGTTTAGTGATAGTATGCCAACCAACCAGGTTGATACCCTTTCCCTCAACACCCTTCTAGATGAAGTTTTGGGTGAGCTTATCAATGTGAGAACAAATGGATTGAGGGAGCCAAGCTATCTGCATATAGTAAGTTGGAATAGAGTTCAAAACTGACTTGGCTAGGGTGAGGCTACCAGCTTTGTTGAGAAGTTTATTCTTCCAAGACGCTAGCCTTCCTTGGATTTTATTAACATTAAAGTCAAAGTCTGTTTTCTTCAATCTACCTTTGATCACAGGGAAACTGAGGTACTTGTCAAGAGAAGGTGTACTTCTAATACCTGTTATAGACACAATTTTGTCCACCTTGGTTTTACGCATGTTGGAGGAGAATAAAGCTCTTGACTTAGCTATGCTTATTTTGAGGCTTGACTCCAACGCAAAGTTTGAGAAAATATCTGCCATCAAGCGAGCTTGCTTGCCACTAGCTTTGGAAAAAAAAAGGAGCAAATCATGTGCGAAGAACAAGTGAGCGATAGTTGGACCGTTCCTAGAAAGTTTAATTGGGTGCCACAGATTAGCATCAACAGCTTCTGATATAGTTTGCGAGAGCTTTTCCATACAAATGACGAACAAATAGGGAGATAGGGGATCCCCCTGGCGGAGGCCTGTAGTAAGGGAAAACGTAGGGAGTCGCTTACCATTCCATATGAGGGAGAGACTAGAGGAAGTAACATAGTGCATAATAAGCTTTACTATTAAGGGAGGAAAACCAAAATCCACCAAACATTACCGAAGAAAGTCTCAATTAACATGATCATAAGCTTTTTCTCTAAATCAATTTTATGTACCACATCACATTTATTTTTCTTAGACTTGTGCATTGCATTTGTAATTTCTTGTAAGATTATTGAGTTATCACAAGTGCCACGCCTAGGAAGGAAGCTGCTTTGGAAAGGACCAATGATCTGATAAAGAAATGACCTTAACCTATTCACCAAAATTTTAGTAATAACCTTGTAGAGAGTATTACAAAGGCTACTGGTGCGAAACTCCTTAAAGGAGCTAGGGACGTCCACTTTAGGAATCAAAGCTATTAGTGTATCTACAATGCAAGGGTTAAAAGTGTTAGTGTTGAAAGCTTGGATCACAAGGTTGCTGACATCTTCTCCCAACATCTTCCAGTATTTCCTAAAGAAAACCCCTTGAAAACCATCGGGACCTGGGGATTTGAAAGGATGCATTTGGTGCAAGGCCGCGGTGACTTCCTCAAAGGTAACAGGTCCAATGAGTGCCGATTGAGCTTCATCTGAAACCTTAGGGACGCTCCTGATCAATCTAGACACAACAACATGGTTAATATTAGTTGAACAAAAAAGAGATTGAAATTACCTTTGGGCTTCTTCTTGGAGGATGGCATCGTCAGTACACCATAAGCCGTTAGGGAGAGTGAGCCTGTGAATTTTATTGCGCTTTCTTCTAATAATTGTTTGGGCTTGGAAGAAGCTTGTATTGCGACCACCCAAGGTCACCCATTCTTCTCTAGACTTTTGATACCAATGGACTTCTTCTTGGAAAAGAATTTTATCATATTCACGTTGAAGCTCCTGTTCAAGATACACAAGGCGAGCACAGTCCCTTCTCTCCAAGGAACGTTGGATACCTGTGATACGCCTCTCTAATTCCCGCTTCTTTCGACGGATGTGACCAAAGACGTTTCTAATAAAGAGAATTGATTCCTTCTTTACCGAATTCAAAGACTGAACCGGGTCATGATGAGTTTGCTTCCATGCATTCGTAACCAGTTGGCATTACTCAGGGTGGGTGAGCCAAGCTACTTCAAATCTAAACGGATGAGTGCCACAGGTTATATTCAGGCCACCACATCGTAACAAAATATGGTGACGATCAGAATGGAGCCTACAAAGAATTTCAATAAAAGCTTCGGGCAAAGCCAATCTCCAATCAATGTTAGCCATACCCCTATCAAGCATCTTGGACACTCTCTGTTGTCCCCTACAAGGTCGTTGCCAAGTGAAAGTTCCCCCAATCATAGAGACATCCACTAGATTACAACTATCCATCATATTCAAAAGATGATCAGCTCTGTATTGATGAAAATTCCCACCTCTTTGCTCACACGGCATAATGATCTCGTTAAAGTCTCCCATTAAGAACCAATGACCATGGAATTGATTTTGGAGTGAAATGAAATGATCCCAAAATGCAGGCCTCACTGCAGGGGTGGGGATAGCATAAAGGCTTGTGAAATACCAATAATTACCTCCTAATGAAAGCTTCATAGTGACAAAATTTTGGTGAGTGTCAATAATGTCTATTTGTATATTACAACCATTCTGCTTAAAAAACCATAGGCCACCAGCATGTCCCTGAGCTTCAATCACAATCACTTTGGTATACCCAGACCTGTTCCAAAAGGAATGAGTTTTCTCACAACTTACATAGTCTCCATAATAGCAATAAAAGTTGGATTGTATTTTCTAGTCAAATCCATAACATGAAGTTTCGCATTCTTATTATGTGCTCCCCAAATATTCCAGGAGAGCACTGAAACATCTTGGAACCCTATCATCATAAGGACAAATAGATAAGGTCACCAAGATTCCCCAAAAAAATTTACGTAATCATGGCTTGTGCTTTATCCCCCACCAGCTCTAGGGTTTCAAGCACGTAATCAGATTCCTCGCATTCCTCATCCTCCATAGCCTTGGCGGAACCGTTCACGTTTGGTTTATTACCAATATCACAATTGCCTTGGGGCTTGTTCTGAGGATTGTTGGCAGGTTGTGCATGATAGTTAGGACCTGGGTCATGTTTGTTAGTGCTCCTTGAAATAATAACTTTATTCAAATCAAGAGTAGAAGTTAGGATAATAACTTGGTTCATATCAAGAGTAGAACACCCCTCTTGACGTCTTCGTTTGCCTCTTGGGTCGGTAGAGGTAGGCCCCACGTGTTTTCCATTAGTGATAGGGAATTTAGAAGTTGTTGGTGGTTTTTAAGTTGCACAAATGAATGTTTTTGTGTATTGTGCACAAGTGAGCTAACTACCTTGATTTTGAGTGAAAATTTTTTGATGGTCAAGAATAAAGTAGGGTACCTGCTATATTAGTTTGTACTATTATTTATTATAATTGCATTAAAAGCTCAGCTTATTACAAAAATTGCAAGTGAAGATTTTTTCTGATTTGTCTTTCTCTATGTCAGATTGCAGGCTTTCTCACTAATTTAATAGATGTTAAGTTTTATTAAAATAAAATACATCCAAAATATTTTATACTGAGCTTCTCCAGCAAACCCACATGAGTTACTCTAATCTCCACCAAACGAAAGTTACAGAAAACACCACTAGATACGGGTGGTAGTGAGAGACACTACCGGTGGAGTCTACTTTTAAACCTGTGCATAGCTATAATTTCGTATAGCATTTCCAATTTCCATCCATTCCAAAACATGTGAAGAATCCGAAGAAAGAATGCCATTTTGATTGTTCCGTTACGGGCTATCATTATTATATTTATATTTTCTTATAAAAAAATATTCTAGGGCCATGAAACAAAATATTGCTATGGTGCAAATTGCAATCCCAAATGCCAAAACGCCAAGCTAATCTAAGCTGGAAAGAAAAAAACCTCTCTTTCTCTCCCCCCCTTCATCACTGTTGATTGTCCTCCTTCTAAGTCCCGCGTTTTGAGTTGTTTCCGTACCGGGTGCCACTGCAACTCACACACCTCATGTGTTCTAGATTTCCAATATTAATTTATTGTCATTATTTGAGAGAAAGAAACATTGGCTAGAGAGAAAAGGCAGAAGGTAAATAGACGACACTCCTTTGCACCGCACCATCACTTTCCATGGATTCCTCTCCGTCGTCTTCTCTCTTCTCCGCTTTCCCTTCGCACCAATTTACAGAAAATGACCCATTATTGATACTTTTATTTTTACATTACATAAAAGCTTCACCACATTATAGTATATAAAGCTTCACCATGCCGCCCCACTGTCTCAATAAAATCATGGATTAAAGCATGATTGGGGGTTGGCTCGGAGAGACTTTTGAAGCTCACGGGGGATTGAAGCATGAGTATGTCTGCTTGGATTTGAAATGAGTTAAATTAAGTGCAAACAAGAAACAATGGTAAAGGTAAAAAATAGGGCCAAATTTATTGCAAGTTAAAAAAAATAGAGTGATTCTTGACTGGGGTTTAATAAAATATTTGGGTGGGAATTATAAATACGCTGTTAACCGCATGTAGCATAACGTTACTCGCTATACTAAGTAAAAGCACACTTGTGCACAATATACAAAAAATCCATTTGTGCAACTTAAAAGCTACCGAAGTTGTCACGTGTTTCTTAGATTGAAGCGGTGGATTTTGCTTTACTTGGTTCCCTGATTTTCGCTGACCTGGCTTCAAGCTAGCTGGATTCCTTTTTTTTCCTTCTAATAACAACTAACCACTCACCATGAGGTGAATCTGCACCATCACCAAAATTTTCGGCCTGATTCGGTAGGTCCTTCGAAATTTTTTCAACAGACTGAGAATCCCTAATTTCCTCATCGCCATTGCCCTGCGATGCTACAGCCGTCCGTCGGAGCCTTGTTGTTGTGATTTTTCTTTGGAGTTTACTTGCAGTCACGTGTATGATGGCCATAACATCTGCAATTGCTACAAATGATATGAAGTCCTTCATATTGCACCTTATGCCAAACACCATTCACATTGACTTTGCCCACCACCGGTTCGGTTAAATCTATTTCTACGCAAATTCTCGCAAAACGACCACGCTCTACATTAAGCATATTTGAATCCACCTTGACTGGTTTTCCAACCGCTACTGCAAGGGCAAGTAAGAAACTTTCATCGCAGTACAACATATTGAGACCCGGAAATCGTACCCACACCATCGTACGTTGCACCGTTGCATTAGGAGAAGTGAACTCTGGATTCCAATCAGACACCGCGAGATAGTGGTCAAACAACATCCAGGGACCTTCTGAAACGATCCTCTCCTTATCGCTAGGAATATCACACTTCACCATGAAGTATCCGTTATTGATGTCCATGATCTCAAAATCTCCGGTCAGGTTCCATAGCCTCTTAAGCCTCTCCTTCATCACATTGTAACCCACCGTTTTGCCAAGTAATTTAATCACCAGTGCCTTCTTCAACGGAAAGCAAAAATCTTGATAGTATTGGTCATCCAAAGTCACCAATGGAAGCAACCTGTTACCTCCCTCATGTGTGATTTTCACAAGTCCCTTAGCCAGGAGATCAACCTTCTCCTTTGCTGCTGGGCAGTCCTGTCCTTTAGCCACCATATCCCTGAACGAGGGCTTGCTGCTCTTGTCCGATTGTTGATTACTCTTACATTTATTAATCGGAAAATACCATTTTACATTTCCCTTATATTATTTATTAAAGGAAAATACCACATGATTTGCAAAGCGGTAAATGTTATACACTTATTTTATTGATTCTTCTTTTATTTGATTTGAACAAGATATGTATATATAGTGCTTTAGTTTCATTTTTCTTTTTACTACATATACAATACTACTACTATCTAGTGTTTAAAAAGTTGTTGTAAGGATAGGGGGCTGGAGCCATCCCAGCAATACACGTCTCTTCGTCCCTCAGAGGAAATATACACACACACAAAGGAGGTGGTGGTTGTGGTGAGAGGGAGAAATAGGTAGTGGTGGTGAAAGAATGAAAATGGGGTGGAAAGCTAGTATGTCTCAGTCGGATAAACGCAGCCGAAAAGCTATGTCCCGCAGAGTGAGCAAGGGTCAATATGCAAATAAATCTGAAATTAATCAAAGAGATACTTTAACGCTCTATTAAAACCCAAAGTTTAGAGACATGCTAAATATTAGGCTTGAGGAGCATTGAAAATATCAAAGTACAAATCGGTAAAAGATGTGCTAGAAAACACTGATAAAATTCCCCCACACTTAAGCTTTTGCACTCTGAGTAGAATATACTAGGTCAAGACACAAAGACAACACATGATGTTCCAATGAATCTACGGAATGCAAAGTAATAAGAGAGATCCATTTCTAGGCTTCAAGGAGCATGAAAATCATGGATAACACTTTATTGCAATCAAGGCAAACAAGAGGATATCGAGCAGCCAAAGAGTGAATCATATGTGATTTGTCCTCACAATATATAGAGCAACCAAAGAGGATATAAAGCAACCAAAATCATTGTTTTTCACATATAGACTTGTAATGAGCTAAAAAACAAAGAATTAGATAAACAGGCACAAAGGGGTATGACAAAGGGATACTTTTAAGGTATGTTTATTAGGCTAGTAGCTTAAGAGGAACAAACAAAATTGCCTAGGTAACTTCAATACATGCATGTTAACAAGTGCTTCAACAAGTATCAATTCAAGTTCTAGAGTAACTAACATCATAAGTGAAATCACACACAAGGCCATTAACTTGAAATTTAATATTTCCTTTTCCCATTACTTGCATTTTAGAGTTGTCTCCTAACCTCACTGTTTCTCTAAAATTTCTATCTAGATAAAAGGACCAATCTTTTACACCACACATGTGGTTACTACACCCTGAATCTAGTAACCAGATTTTCCCTCTTACTTCTGGTTGAATTTTAGTATTGTATGCCATTAACAATATCTCTTCCACTTCATTGTACCCAGCATAATTTGCCTCAAGACTAGGACATTCATAAGCAAAATGACCTAATTTTCAACAAATATAACATTCCATAGGTTATTTAGAGAGAGATTGCCTACCTCTTCCACAGCCTCCTCTCACAACACGCCCTCTGCCTCTGCTTCCAACCCTACCTCCATTAGAGACCTTCAAGACTTGTTCCTCTTCCTTGTGCATTTTTGTTCGCGCACCAACCAACTCCCCTGCAACTAGCCAATCGACATTGTTTCTGCATTGTTCGCTTCCTTAATAGCTCAAACCACGTAGTTGAATTTCTCAGTCATAGACCTGAGAATTTCTTCTCAACCACCACCGTTTCTTGCATGGTTTCACTATGTATTTTAACTTTGTTGGCAATTGCTAGTGTCCTTGTGAGATACTCGTTCACCGTGTCGCCCTCCTTCATCGCAAGAGTTTCGAATTCTTTCCTTAGGGCTTGCAATTGAGTCCTCTTTACTTTCTTGGAGCCTTAATATTTGCACTTCATCGAATCCCAAATCGCCTTTGATTATCAAGAATTGTCTCAATTATTTTCCTCTCGATCGATTGAAACAAGTAATTTTTCCCTTTTAGGTCCTTTAGTTTACTCTCTTCGACAATCTTCCTTTGCTCCGGCGTCGACGCTTCCGGCATATGGGTGGAACTCCTTGATCTACGATAGCCCAATACTCTTTCGATCGGAGCAAGTTCTCCATTGGAATCGCCCAATTATCGTAGTGCTCATCAAGTTTCGGAATTGATGGTTTAGCATAGTTGTTGTTCCCAGTTTCTGCCATCGTTCTCTGCAACGAAGCTCCCAAGGTTGACTTTCTTGCGACGTCTCACGTTCTCTCATGTTTTCACTCTTGTATATCAGGCCATTTGCAAAGCTCTAGTACCAATTGTTGAGAATGGACATTATCCAAAAACTGATTTAATTCATATGGCAGTTTGCCTTATAAAGGGAGGTTTACATCAAAGTGAGTTGCAACAACTTTGCAACTGAAAACTAACAAAATACAACACTATCAACAGACCTAATAGATAAGATTCCACAAATAAAACTGAAACTTACAAGCTATCAAACCTTACTACAATGTAACTTCCTTATCATTTCTAAGAAAAGTGTCATCGAGCCACTAACCCCACGTCATTGTTGGTCTTGCGCTCTAACATCCAAGTATGTTGCTCACTGAATCTTCCAAGATTTGAACGACGACGGTTGGGGGAACGAGGTTGGTGGTGAAATCACACTCTCAAGGAGCGGCAGCCTGCAGGTTCGGGGAAGTGGTCGGTGGTAGTGGGCAAAGTGGTCAGTGGTAATATCACACTCTTCTACGCTCTTCTACTATCAGGATATCAGAACACCAACAAACACCAGTGAAGCTTCCTAAGAAAAAAACCATAACTTCAAATAAAGGGGGAAAATTAATAACACAACATAGAAAAAGTTTCAGATTTGGAAAATCTCATCCATAATTGGATATATATTCATTCTTTTTTTCTTTGATATTTTAGATTTGAGATTTCGCATTTGTGTTTGTTAGTTTTTTATTTATATGTTGTGAGACTTTTTGTATGGGTTCGGGTACTCCTTGTACCATATTTATATTTATATAAGTTTGCCATTATAAAAAAAAAGTAAATCAAACTTAGAGTTATCTTTCTTTATCTGCTCTAATGGCTTTTAAATCTAAGAAGGATTCATCTATGCAGTTAATCATCAAAAGCGTATAACTTCATAGTTTAGTTCAAATAAAGTTATATACCAAGAAATTTCAATGGCTATTGAATTGTAGGAGTACGGAGACCGTGAATACAAATGAGTTTAATTTTAAACAAAATGAAACATGAGCTATACTTTCAATCGACAAATGCAAGAAAGTTTCCATGTAGTGGCCTGGCCTCCTTCTTTCCGGGAATTAATGCATTAGAGGCTCGAATTGTTTAAGAATAGACTCAAAAGATAAATAACCAATGCCTGAAACTAACAAATATCAAGGTTATAATAAAATTGTTGCATGACTAAATTAATCATTGAAACAAAACACTGCCATGAGATGAGATGAGATGAAACTCCTTTCATTCTAAAACATATATAAAAACATTTAATGAAGTAATAAATAACCACAACCTTATGGTATTTTTATATATATGCTACTCCCTCCGTTCCTAATCTTTGGTACTTTTGGCTTGTTACACACATATTAAGGTACCATTAATTTGTGTTGTTTAAGTACTAAAATGCCCCACTTGTAGTTGTATTGCGATAATTGAAGTTAAAGTAAAATAGTCTTGGAAAAATTAATTCATGCGTTGGAACTCTAAAAGGATAAATAAATATAGAGGGTATATTAGGAAAAATTAGGTGAATTGTACATTGCGTTTTTAAAAGTACCATTGTTTTGAAACAAAAATAAAAGGCCAAAAGTACCGAAGATCAGGAACGGAGGGAGTACCAAATAAATATACATTAGCAGAAAAAAATGACACGATCAAGAAAGATTTAAAGAAAGAAGAACCTACGATTGCTCCAAGCTGAAGACTCATTATGAGAATAGCCTCCAATGTGTCTACACTGCAGAAACATTCATAACAAGATTTTTGCCACTTTGGAGAATGTTGAGGATTAGGAGACTCCTCTGCAGGTGGTCGGTGCTCCGGTAGAGGCACGTTGATTTGGGGTGGCCGAGGAATGTTAATTGTGTATGACGGCCACTCTGGAATACGGTTTTGTTGCGGTGGTTCCATGACTGGGTTTTTTCCACATTCAACAGGTGCTGATATATATTAGATCTTGATATTGAGTTAGTAAACGAGAATAATATTGAGTGACCAAGTGATATTACTTTTTTTTATGAATCGGGTATCCTCTCTGCGCAACTGCTGAGACTAATCTTTCGATAGATGGCAAACCAACTGATATTATTTGGTCAAGACTTGATCAATTATCTGTTTTAACTTCCACGTGTAAATTTTCTTCTCAGTAATATTATATCTTACGAAGTATTCTACCCGATTTTTGTGGAAAAAAAGTCATGGAATGAAGGTGTTATTAGCAAATTTCATTTTATCGATTTCACTGCAATGAGTGTGTCCTGTGTTTCTCTTTTGTTTTTATCTTTCTTTTGAAAAAATCAATTAGAAAAGGTTAAAAGAAAAGAGGAGAGGTGCACATGATAGCCACATCATTCGTAAAGTTCTCACGAAATCTATTTTGGGGACGTTTAGCATTTTGTGGAAAGGAGAATGCTTGTTATAGTGAGGGATTCCACGAAAAGTTCAACGTACTATTTTCTATTGGTTGGTCAAACTTTGACCTTTGCTTTTTGTTGTGTTATGCAACGCTTGTTGTTGTTGTCTTAAGTGTTTTTATTGTGTTGTTGTTGTTGTGTTAAGGAGAATGCTTGTTATAATTGAATGACTTATCTAACTTTGTCATTTAAGAGACTTCCATGTCTATCAACAGCACTTGACATCCTTTAGTCAGATGGCTTTAGACTATTTTCGTCTCTAACCTCTATTTTCTGATTTACCACTACCATCTAACAAAATTTCAACACATGGGGTGTCACAATGTATCAGCCATGACACCATGCCGGTTTGGTATATTGATGTCGGACTTGTGAATTCCCAGAAAAAAGAGGCGCACTTGGAATACTTTTTTCGTTAAGAGTATTTTAGACATTTCAGTGTTTGGGGATTTGTGGTCAGTGTGGAGAGTGAGATAAGCATGAGCCAAACTTTGACTTTCTTTATGAGGGAAACATTTCCCTCCTCATTTAGACCCAAAACAAACCTCCATATTCAAAGACAACTCATTTTCTCTCTTTGTTGGATTTCTTAACATATTGATCTATTTTCTTCTTAATTATGGCTTGAACATTCTCATGGAGCTTCCTCGCATATTCAACTTTTGCCTTTCCATCTCTATGATTCTAAGAAGAAATGTCAGGTAATATAGAGGCAGTAAATCAAGGGGTTTGAGAGGATTAAACCTCTCTATACAATTTCAAAAGGAGAAAAACTAGTAGTTGAATGAATTGTCCTATTATAAGCAAATTCAACAAGAGGTAAGCATGTTTTCCTACGCTTTGGTGTTTCCTTTGATTCGTGGGTGGAAAATGATAATTTAGTCTCTAATTCGTGGCTTTAGTCTCTAATTTGTTCCCAAGAGTTCTCTGTTTTTTGCATTCACATTACTAATTTACGACTACCATCTATTTTCTGACCTCAGTTTCAGACAACGGGACAAACCGGTTATACCGTTGGTGTCACACCCTAAACCACAAAATACATATCATAAAAGACAAGTAGTTTTAATAAAAAATTGGTGAGGCCTAGGTTGCCCCTTCAAGCATTGTGGGTAACTTACCTATCTAATAATAATTGGCCATGTGTATTCCACTAACTATATCAAATACATAATTATATTTTACAACTTTTCATATAATTTTTGTTATTTGCATATTTACCTAATACTCAATTAATGAGTTTTTGTGTTCCCAATCCAAAACTTTAATTTTCGAGGTCAGTCTTCTTAAAAACTGCACCTGACAAATATTCAGGCACACAAAAACTTAAATTAATCACTAATATTTGAGTTGATTTGAACTTTAAAATGGGGATCGAACCCACCATCTGGATGGAGAAATTGGATGCAATGGCTATCCACGATGCCTAGCAAGTTCATATGATAATCGCTAACAAAACAGTCCTATATATCCTAAACATAAAAAATTGTATAATTTATAAATGTTAAGTTTAATTACTATGTACAATATTTTAAAACTCGGATGAGTGACCGACTCGGTGAAAGTACTGGGTCACTGGGTCAAGAGTCGGACCAATGGCTCATCAGTCAGACGATTACTTTGCATCCAACTACGATCCATGACTATACGCTCCAAAATAATAGACCAAGTATTAATTGTTAAAACAAAATCAAACTTAATTGTAACAAACTAATCTGAAAACATAGATTAAAGCAAAACAAAGAAACAAAACAAACCAAAACAAAACCAATTTCTCTTTGAGATTTGGTGAGACAAACTTACAAACACAAATAAAGGAATGTGAAAAAGGTGACCCGGATCAGAATATCAAAGGGAATTAATTATAGGAAATGATGCAGAACAGAAGAACAAAGCATGAACTAAATATGCATGTCATCATTTTCAGTGTTATAATAATCGCCACCATGTAAGCAACAAGAACAAAAGCCTAAAATGGATTATTGGAAAACCTGACCATAAAAGGAAAAATTTTGATCTTGGAAACAGGAGACTTGAACATTCT
Organism: Astragalus glycyphyllos; assembly: GCA_963573325.1. Classification (NCBI taxonomy): domain Eukaryota; kingdom Viridiplantae; phylum Streptophyta; class Magnoliopsida; order Fabales; family Fabaceae; genus Astragalus; species Astragalus glycyphyllos. The sequence continues at coordinate 8,463,331 of OY754314.1, read as the reverse complement.
CTGAGAGAACATTGCTTATATCATATGCAACAAAAGATAAAAAGAGAATTTTCCCTTTAAAGGTTAAAAAAAGAAGAATTATTATTAGAAAGCAATAAATTAATTAACTGTTGAAAGAATAGAGTACTCTTCTGACTTTCTCAACTTAAAACAAAAAACAAAATCTGAGAGTACTATACTTTACTTTCATTTTCACCAACTGAAACTAAAGTCTAAGGTAAATGACCGAAATTCAATTTATTCTAATACTTAAAATGAGACAGAGATCTAATTATTTCTGTCATAGTTTGCTGAACATTCAGCTCCTAATAACACATACATGCAAATGTCAAGCATCTACAATTACACATACACAGGGAACCAATGCTAATTGATAAGTTCTACATACAGACTAGACAGTCCTACATGCATTCTATTTCAAGGAACTGAATCCATTTGGAGTAAACAAATATGCTTATGTAAATAGAAAATGAAAATTTGGAAACAACATTGGGGAGATATGTGTATCTCTTATAGAAAAAGCAACAATTCAGCCAAGTCCTAAGCCAAGTATATATGTGTATCTCTTATAGAAAAAAAGTTATGTAAGTGTTTCTTTTGGATAAATAAAATAATGGACCATAATATCTTATATACCATAACCAGAAAAGTTCATGTGATAACCAATAAACTTCACACATAGCTACAGATGCAATCTTTTAAAACAATGGTTGCTTTGTGTTTCAAGCTATGATACTTAGGGTTTGAATTCAGTTTTCATGGTATGATACTTAGGGTTTCAAGCAAAAGAAAACAAAAAAGAAGCATCAGTTTTTGAAGACACAAACAAGAAGAACGAAAACGGAAATATTGATTTCAGAGATGCTTACTGCTTTGAAGATGAAAACGATGCTCCTTTGAAGATTTCTCAGAAGATGAAAACGATGCCTACACCAATGAAGACGCAAACGAAGATGTGCTTAGGGACGAGGGTTTCAGAACCTGTAATCCAACACTCAATATTATTAGGGTTCATTTGATATCAACAAATTAGAAGAAATTAACAGAGGGTTAATTGAAGCTCTACCTTCGATTAACCTGCAGAGAGTGCCAAAGTCTTGTTACACAGGGACTTTGCGTCTGAGAGCTTCACGAGACTTTGTAATCAACGACGAAGGAACTTGAGAGAGAATCTTCCACCGCGTTTCAGAGATTCACGCAAAGAGAGCTTCAGAACGACGAATCAAACCTGAGAGAGAGGACGAATCAGAAATTTTGAAGAACAAATAAGATTTTTGCCATTTTGGAGGATGTTGAGGAACAGGTGACTCCTCTGCAGGCGGTTGTTGCTCCGGCAGAGGAGCGTCGATTGGGGGTGGCAGAGGAATGTTAATAGAGTATGACGGCGAGTCTGGAATGCGCTTTTGCTACTAGTGGGGAAAGCTATAATTACTACTAGTGGGGAAAGACGGGTACTCCGTGCCCGTCTTTCATGTGAGTGTGTTAGTGGGTGGTTATCGTTTATTAGAAATTTGTACTTACAATAAGGGCATTTTGGTCTGAAAAATCTGACACCAAAAATGACAGTTTTTTTAGAATCCCTTTTATTAATAGTTATAGATATTAGAAGTTTTTGACAAAGTTACTATAGTAGAAATTAAAACTGCATAAAATAAAGAATTTATATTATAAAAAACTAATCTTAGATTGTAGTTTAAAACAAAGGAAAGGGTTATTATAATAATATATAAATAATCCACGAGGGAATTTAATTTTCTTGGGTCAGGTAGTGTAACACCCCATTTTTTCTAAATAATTATTAGGACATTGTTTTATTTTAATTGTGTGTTTTTGCGGCTTATAGAAAGACCTATATTGTTATAATATTATATGTTAAGTGTGGTTATTCTCTTCATATCATAAGTTAATATATATGATATCTATTGTATCCATATCATGCTACGTGCGAGATGTTGATGATAATGCCTAACACTAGGATCACAAATTCATTTCATAATCTAGTGAAAGTTATTTTAGATAGTAATCACCTATGTGTCTTATTGCAGAAGCTGAAAAACTTGAAAGCAAAGCTGAAGGACTGGAATACTACCGTTTTTGGTAATGTTTTCACTAATGTTAATGAGGCTTTAGCCAAACTTGAGATTATTCAGGGTCAGATTAATAATGTAGGTGGTTCCGATGATTTATTCTCTCTTGAGAAGGAGACTCAAACTAATTTGCAATATGCGTTAAATTATGAAGAAGCATATTGGAAATAAAAATCTAGAGTTAACTGGCATAACTTTGGGGATAGAAACACTGCCTTTTTTCATAAGATGGCAAAAATTAAAAAAGTTACCAAGAGGATCTCTATTATGATGGACGGTGATAACATTCTTACCAATGCTGCTGATATCGGGAACCATATTTTGAATTATTATCAGAATTTATTTTCGGTGAACAATGACTGTCGTTCCAATGATCTTATTCGGGACGTTATTTCTGCTCTAGTTTCGGATCAGGACAATATTATGCTTACTAATTTACCTTCTCTGGATGAGGTTAAAACTGCAGTTTTTTCTCTTAATGGTGATGGCGCCCCCGGTCTTGATGGTTTTGGCGGTTTCTTCTTTCAGTAATACTGGGATATTGTTGCTCAAGATGTTTATAATGCTGTGTTGCAATTTTTTCAACAAGGTTGGTTGCTCCCTAACTTTAATTCTAATATTGTTACTCTAATTCCAAAAGTTGATGGAGCTGACAGAATTGAGCATTATAGATCTATAGCTCTTGCTAATTTTAAATTTAAAATAGTTACAAAAGTTATAGCTGACAGACTTGCTCTAGTCGCTCTTGCCATTATTTCTGAAAATCAAAGGGGATTTGTGAAAGGTAGAAACATCTATGATTGCATCTGCACAGCCTCCGAATCTATCAATCTGCTTCAGAAAAAGTCTTTTGGAGGCCAGCTAGCCTTGAAAATTGATATCAAAAAGGCTTTTGATACTATAGACTAGAATTTCTTACTTCAGGTTCTGGCTGCTTTTGGCTTTAATGAGAAGTTTTGCTCTTGGTTTAATATTATTCTTCACTCAGCTAAGCTCTCTTTTTCTGTGAATGGCTCTGTTGTTGGTTTTTTGGTTGCAAAAGGGGAGTTAGACAAGGAGACCCACTGTCCCATCTTCTCTTCTGTCCCATCAACTGGTAAATTCTGTCATTCTGAGCATGTTGGTATATAGCTTTCGCATTTATGTCTGGCTTGCTAATATCCTTAATACTGTTGATACATGGATTAGAAATTTTGTGTGGTCGGGCGATGTTACTACTAGAAAAATTGTTACTATTGCTTGGCATAAGGTATGCAAACCCTTTCAAGAAGGTGGTTTGGGTCTTAGATTCATCAAAACAATTAATAAGGCTGGTATGTTAAAACTTGGCTGGAATTTCATCTCTACCAATCTACAATGGGCTCTACTTTTGAAAGCCAGGGTCTATAAAAATAATAAGCTGGTGAACTATCACGTCTCTTCTTCTATTTGGCTTCGAGCACTCAACTTGGAAGCTTGGCAATGGTGTTAGCATTAATTTTTGGACGGACTATTGGCTCTCTAGGCCTATTGTGGATATCATTGGTATACCTCCTAATGTACACAAGGACCTCAAAGCTACTGTTAGTGATTTTATAGTAAACGACAAATGGTGTATCCCTACCGATTTCGTTAATCACTTCCCCCAAATTTACTTTGACATTCAAAAAATTGTTATCCCAAATATCCCGGTGATTGATCAATTAATGTGGGATTGCTCTAATTCAGGAGATCTGACTTTCAGGGATTCTTTCCTTTTTCATGCTCCCACTAGGCAGGTTGTTCCCTGGACGAAGACAGTTTGGGGGAATTTTATTACGCCACAAAAATCATTATCCTTTGGAGGGCTATTCATAATAAGATGCCAACAGATGACCAACTTTGGAATAGAGGTTGAACTGTGGTTTCTGTTTGTAGCATTTGTGGTAGTGATTCGAAGACTTCTCACTACCTTTTCCTGGCCTGCCCATTTGGAATTGGCTCGGAGGCATCCTAGGCCTCAACATTGACACTGCTTCCTTCCAGAGCATTTTATCATTGACTTCCCATGGTTGGAGTCCTCAATTGAATGACATCGTCTCTGCTGCTATTCTAAATATTTTTTGGGTAATTTGGTATTGCAGGAACCGGGCTAGATTTGATAATCATGTGATCCCCTTACACACTACCATCAATTTAACTATTTCTAATGTGACTTTAGCAGGCAATGCCTCTAAATCTACAATGTCTTCCTCTGCTGCCGAATTTATGATTATCAAAGATTTTAATGTCAATGGTAATTACAAAAATTGTTCAACCATCAAAGAGGTAATTTGGACCTCACCCTCTCCATACATGATTAAGTGCAATACAGATGGTGCTGCTAAAGGGAGTCCTGGTCCAGCTACTTGTGGTGGTATTTTTAGAGACAAGAGTGCGGCTGTCCTTGGTTGTTTTTCTGCTCCGATAGGTAACAGTTATGCCTTTCATGCTGAGCTTATTGGAGCTATGTTGGCTATTGAGATTGCGTTTAATAAAGGTTGGATGTCTTTGTGGTTAGAATGTGATTCTCAATTAGTTGTTTCAGCCTTTAAGAACTGTGATGTTGTTCCTGGAAACTCCGCAACAGATGGAACAATTGTTTATACTTGACTAGACAGATGAATTTCGTTTGCACCCACATTTACAGAGATAGTAATGCTTGTGCTGATAAGCTTGCAAGTCATGGAACTAATTCAAGTGGCTTTACCTGGTGGAATCTCATCCCAAGCTTCATTGCGGAGGACTTTTTCAGGAATAGGTTAGGCTTGCCTAACTACAGGTTTTGTTAGTTTCGTTGTCCATCGATGGGCTGGGTTCGCTTTTTGCCTCCTATTTTTGGTGTGCTGCAGATGATTTTTAGCGACTCTGGTGCCGACCTGGTTGGGATGAGAGTCGTTATAGTGATGCTTTTGCACACCTTTGTAGGTTTGCATTTATTATTTTTAAGTTATAATAACGTTTATGTTCATGAGTTTTAGTCTAGTCCCCTCATGTTTCCTGTACATTTTCTATTTTTTATCAATAAAATTTAGGGGGAGTACTCTTTCCTTCCTGATGCTTTTTCCCTAAGGAGGATTTTGCATCAGAAGGTTTTAACGAGGCTCTATATCCCTTTGTTTTGTTTAACAAAAAAAAAGTATTTCTATAACACCATAACACCTCATGCTTACAAATTTTGAGTGTTGGATTTATTAAAATTTGCCACTTAGGTGGTTGTCTTGATGAGTCACTCTTTTAACCCTTATTATCATGCCACTCAAAAAGTTTGTATCCTTGTCATCCTTTCTTAACTCACCACATGGACAAGTATATTTATGACACGTAAAAGAGAAGGCCACCTCATGCTTGTTTAGCATGTATGGGCAATGGAATTTGCACTATAAATAGCTACTTCATTTCCCTGCTTCTTCTTTTCTTGAGAAACCTTCAGCCATATAAACCCAATCACTTGCACCTTTTTTATTTTAAAGCCTTATTATCACCTCAAAAACCTTAAACCAAGACTAGCCGATTATACCGTTGAGTTCATAGTTTCATAGCGGTGTTGGTGCTTGAGTACGTGTTGGCATTACCAGATCGAGTATTTTGTTCGTGAAGTATTTCAGGGGGGCCAAGATACCGTATTCGTCGGGACGGTTAGCGTAAAGTTTTAATTTAAATATGTGTAGAGTGACCCAAGCTCTACTAGAGTTAAATAGTCAGCGATACCTAAAGATCATTTGACTACTCTTCGGAGTTAAGGTTAAGGTTAAGTGAAGTTTAGGCCGTCGATGACCGGTTAAAACATAGGAAACTTCTATATTTTTATTTGATTGATTGCTTGATATATTGTGATTGATTGTTTTGATTGTTTAAAATGCTATGCTTTTGTGCTATTCTTGATTATCTGTGAAATTTCTGAAGTATCTTAGTTTATAACTATGTAATGAAGTTAAGATTTCTTAATGAACCTAGATATGATAAACAAGTACAATGAAAATATTAAGATAAGATTGTATAATTAACCGGTACTAGAACTGATTGACGATAGTTCGGAAAGAGCTACCTACGGAGGGGCTGACCGTAAGACCGAGTTAAGCGTCATAGAGTGCAGCCTCCGAAATGTCGACTCTCAAATGGATCGGAAAGGGCTACATACGGAGGGGCTGACCGTAAGACTGAGTTAAGCACCGTAGCGTGCGGCCGCCGAAATGTCGACTCTTAGAGAATCATTAGATATTAATAAAGGATAGAAGCTAAGAATTAACTTGAATTGATGTGCTTGTGACATGTTTAAATTAAGTTTTACCTTATCGTCCCATTTTTCTAACTTATACACGTATCTTAGCCCTACGTGTTTTCTTTTGTATGTTTGTTTGTATCACTTCGAATGAGTCAGGTGTCTCACTGAGAGTACCTGTGTTTTGTTTAGCCAGTGTATCAGTCTTTGAGTCTCGTGATATTAGTTATTTAGCTGGTTTTGTTTTATGTTCTTACTTTCCACTGTTTTGCAATACTTTGATATATGTGAGTGGCTTTAGTATTGCCATATATTTTGTAAAACTCTTAAAATTATGTCTTTATCTATGTGGTGTATGTTCAGTTATATAAGTATTTTAAGTTTTAATTTATTCGTTTTTTAGATTAAGAATTTAAGTGTCAATGGTTATTATGATGAGGACGAGGGTCGTCTCAAGTAGGGTGATCTAGATAATGGAACTTCATATTTTCAAACTGGGGTATGAGATATATATCTTCAATATGCCGATTGATAACAAAAGCATTGATAGCACAATGGCATGGCATTACGCGTTTGATGCCTTTCGGGTTCGCTCGTGGTTCGGGATGGGCCGGCTCAGTCTGTTTTTCCCGAGTTCACACCGGTTCTCCAAGTCACGACCGGGTCAGTTGCATGTCCGATTCGCTAACCGGCTCGAGGCGGTCCGGTTCCCGGTTAGCCCAATTCGGGGGAGTTTTTAAAACACTGACTTTGTAGGTCCCTGAGAATTTAAAGTAGCTCTCTAAATCAAAATAAGTTGTAATCAAGTCCGAGATATAAAAGCAAAAAATTGTAACCAACAAAATACTTTTATGAGAAATAAAAGCAAAAAATTGTATATTACAGTACTAAAAGAATATTCAAACAAATATTAAATCATATGTATTAAGTCAAGCATGTTTAATTTCTTCCGAATCAACAAAGCTTCAATCTTTTTTCTAAAATATATAAAATATATCGAGTAAGTCTTTACTTCAAATCGATCGAATTTTGTTAGTTTATTCTATATCGACAAAGATTAGACATTCAACAATGAGGATGAAAATTAAGTACTATTTTAGGTAATATAATTAATTTTTTAGTTTATTTAATTACATTTTCTGTTACATAAACTATGGATGATTCACTTATCTTCCAGTTCGACTAAGTATAGATGATTTCATATATCATAGTGTGAACTGATCGGCAGTACTTAACGTCCAGTTACACTGAGTGTGGACAATTCCATGCATTACAGTGTAACCAATGATTCACTTACCATCTGATTTGGCTGATAAAAGATGATTTCATGATTTCATGTATCACTTACCATTGTACACTTGCTAAGTCTGTTTGCAACCTATTGGAGTGTAGAGAGCGGACAGTTGGGGGTGGTGTAAGCAGTGTATCGAACGGCAGACACGGAAGTAGCAAAGTGAAGCAATCGGATTTGCTGAAAATTGAGTTCTTTACTGCTGAATTTGGAGAGTGGTTTCTGCTTTTTTTCACAGTTTGTGCACTGCCAGAAGGCACAGACAATGGAAGGTTTATTGTATTGATACTGGCTACTATCAGCTGCTGATAATTCACTTGTTGCAAAAGTATTGGTTTGGAGTTAATTTGTCTTGGAGTCATCTTGCTGTGGTAGTGTTAGATGGTTCACTGGAGTCAACTCACTTGCTGTAAAAATCTGGTGGTCGTTGTTCTGTATGAGACGGGGAGAGCAAAACAAATGAAAAACAAAGAGTTGTCCTTGAAAATCAAATGGAAACTCTAAAAAATCATTAAATTCTTTAATCGGGAATATCAAAACTCATTAATTATTATATGAGGTAAAAATGCAAATAACAAAAGTCATACAGAAAAGTTGCAAAATGAAATTATATATTTGACATAGTTAGTGGAATACATATGGCCAATTTTTATTGTTGCGGTATATTTCCCACAATTTTTGAAAGGGCAACAAAGAATTTACCTAAAAAATAGTTGTAATTAATATAATGAATAAAAAGTTAATTTATACTTTTTTCGTATGGTAAAAGGGTATCACTCCATCACCACACATCATAGCACTGGAACATTGTTTAACTTTAATAATATATAATGACTTCTTAAAAGCCTTAAAGTCATCCTCGAATAACAGTATTGTATATGTTTATTATTATAAAAAAACAAAATAAGTTCAAGATTAAAATATTAAACTCGACCACGATGTCATAATATCAGAGCTTTACAACCCAATTAAACAAAATCATAGTCCAATAACACCATAACATAAGTGAGAGAATAAATCTCCACTCTGTCCTCCTTGACAAACACCCCAACACTGTCTGAGGATAGCTTGTACACAAATCATACTAGAAATACACGTACAAAAAATGGGCGCATACATTTTACGTGATGTTAAAAGTATAACTAAAGCAATGGGTAGAAACAACACACAAATATACAATCAAAATAATTTTGTAATTTTACAAACGTTGTTGTATAGTCATTAAAATGTATGTCAATGCAATGCTTCTCTGACTCTACTCCATATGCATGCTTAGAATATCAGGTTAAGTGCAACACCCTGCTGTGAGAGACTTTTTTCTTTTGCACTCTCACTACATATGAGATTATCATGTGGCTAGCTAGTCAAGGTTGCATTGGTTGATTGATTTGGGTTTCAACACCAGAGTATGATCACCCCAAGGCCAGGTTGACAAACCCATCAAGGCCTCCACCATCCAAATTCATACCTACAATATGCCGATCTAATCTCCTTCTACAATATGATGCAAATGAAAATCTATAATTCCTTCTCGTCTCCCCAAGTGAGTACCATAGTCACGTCTCATAGGAAAACAACGTTACGAATAGAATATTACTCCAGCACATCCTCGCCTCTCATGGATTAGGTTAAACGGTCTCAATAATATTAGTTTGTTTGACAACCTCAATAATATTAGTTAAAAAATCATTGATTAGATCTGCACGTAGTAACTATCACACAGATACAAACATCCTTGAAAACCACATCAAATTAATTAAAATTAATAATAAATTTATAAAACTAACAAATCCAATTCCAAGCTATATAAAATATCAAATGTGTAGTCTATTTTACTCATTAAAATTTGAAATCTTAAGACTAATATACTTAAACTATAAAATATCAAATGTCTAGTCTTTCTTAATTAAAAAAAATCATTAACTATTTTTATCAAGTCGGAGTTGTTTACTGTTTACATTCTCCTATTCATAAAATCACATCGTTCTTCTATTTTTATTTAATTAGCATTCCCTTACTTTTTAAAATTCATTCGGTATATTTTTATTTAATTCAGCCTTGCTATTTCTAAAATAAAATATTACAAATTTTTACCCACAAAAATTCTGTTTTACACATTCTCACTAAATAACCAAAATCCAAATTCACAAGGTCTTACCAAATAACCAAAAATAAGCTTCGTAAGTTTATATATATATATATATATATATATAACTGCAAAATCTACCTCAGATTCAAATACTTATCAGTTTTAAAATTCAAATTTTACCTCCATAGAAAAAATAAAAATATTAACCATACACTCATACATATAAGCCCCTAAACCGCTATTTCTCACTACTTGTGTTAAGGTGTGCGAATTACACACTTCAGCATTTCACACTGAGAAGAGTGAATAAGGAAAATGAATTCACTTGCTTTCATTGAAGGTCAAAATGAGTATATGTACACTTGTGTTCCAATCAGTTTACTGTACAACTGTCTTACTCTCTAACAGAATTGGTTAGCTTAAACTGAAAACTGTTAGCTAATTAAAACTATAATTAAATTACAACTTTGAGCTAATCAGCAGTAGGTCTAATACTCCCCCTCAAGTTATGGGCATAAATATCTAAGACACCTAACTTGACCATGAAATCAGAGAACTTTGCATGAGGTAGGGCTTTGGTGAAGATATCTGCAATTTGTTGATGTGTAGACAAGTGTATCAGCTTTAGCAAACTAGAAGATACATACTGTCTAATGAAGTGACAATCTATGTCAATGTGTTTTGATCTCTCATTAGATGTAGGATTCTCAGCCAATTGGATGGCAGATTTATTGTCACACATAACCAGAATACAATCCACAGTGATATCAAAAGGCTTGGGGAGTTGTTTCAGCTAGAGCAGTTCACTGGTAAGGCAAGCCATTGCTCTATATACTGCCTCAGCTGATGATCTTGCAACTGTAGGTTGTTTTTTTGACTTCCAACATATCAGTGAAGATCCTAGGTAAATGCAAAAACCTATTGTTGATTTCCTGCTCACTTTACAGCTACCCCAATCTGAATCCACATATGCAGTGACTGTGGTGTTGTGTTCTGCAGGAAACAGTAGCCCTTCACCTGGAGCAGACTTGAGGTATTGCAGAACCAGCTGGTGCAGGGTGTAACACCCCGGAAATAATTTAATTAAAATAGTTGATTGAATTATTAAAATAATTTGGAGGCGGGATATAGATAAATTAAAAGGTTAATATTTTATATGCGTAGGAGGTGAAATGAGTAAAGGAGGTGGTGACGTAGAGAGCCCAGTGTTTACTGAGCCCTCAACTTAAACCCTGGGGGTTTAAGCCAAACCCTCATTCGCAGCAAGCAAAAGAAAAACGAAAGTGAGAGTGAGAGAGAGAGCATGCGGCGCAAAGAGGGAGAGAAGAGGAGGGTTTCGCGAAGAATTTCAAAAGGGGATCGTTCGTGTTGCTGTGGTTTTGTTCGTGTCTCGTTCGTCGTGTTCCGGAGCTTACGTTATTCGAGGTAAGGGTGGGCTTAACCTTGATAATGGGTTGATGATAATTATGTGTGGGTAGTCTAGGGTTTTGTTGAATTGTTCGTGTTGTTGCATATCGTGTTTTCGTTGAGATTGGTGCTTTGATGATTATTGCACGTTATTGTGATTTGTTTCGTTATTTGTTGTTGCGTGATTGTTGTATCACGATGATGGTGTTGTTATTGTTCGTGTTTTTGTTGTTGCTGTGCGTGGTTGATTGTTGTTGTCGCGTTGTCGAATTGTCGTTTTTGTTGTGGTGGTTGCGGTGTCGTTGCCGTTAGGGTTTGGTGTTTGGCAATTTAGCGATTCTGGACACAGGTTCGGTTTTTCTAAAACTGGCGCTGTTTGGTGGATCCAAAAATTATGAGGTTGATTGTTTTTGAAAATAGACTTAACGCCGGTCGTTTTGGCACTGGTTTCGTTAAATTCGGAGTTGTATAGCTCGAGTTATAGGCGATACAAGTTAGGTTAAAATTCTGGAAACGATTTGGGTATAGATTCGGTATTTCGGTGACTGGGAACGTTGTATTGACCGAAAAATTATGTGGTTTATTTTTCTGGAAAATAGACTTAATGCTTGTTAATTTGGCACTGGTTTGGTTGCGTTTAGAGTTGTGTAGCTCGAGATATGAATTCCACAAGTTAGAGTAAGATTCTGGAAACAATCTGGACACAGGGTCAGTGTTTTGGTTACCACGTTTTCAAAAGAACTCCTTTTCGAACGAATCCAATTTCTTTGAAAACTAGACAAAATTTGCCCCAGTTTATGCACAAGTTTCATGCAATTTGATTGAGTTTTGGTCACTTTGGAATTGCTTGAATTTGAAGGACAGAAACTGTCCTCTTTTGCAACTAGCCTGTGTGCTTTTCGAAAACTGTACCTATTGGACACTCTCCTTCAAAAACTGAACTTAGGGATGATAACCAGACCCATAGGGCTTTCCAACAAGTATTTATTTGTTGAAATCCGATGTCGTTTGCTATTTTAATTAATTCGCTGAAGTAGGTGCGATGTGCCTAGGCGCTGTGCGCCAGTCTTGTGCGTGGTGTGCGTGCGTTATGTCCGCGTTGTGGAGCCGTCTGGTGTTAATATTTCAGGTGCGGTGCTGGTATGCTCAGGAGAGTTTAGTGGTAGCTGTGATGCTACAACTTGGTGCTATTTTTGGTGAAATCATTTGTTTTGATTCTGGTGATATAGTATTTATTTTAAATACTTGTTATGGCGAGTTGGTGCATAATCATGGTGTCGCATTGTCATATGCATGTTTTGGTGATATAGGCTCTGCCTCTGGTGTTTGTTGGTGATATGCCCGTCGTGGCTCATTTTGGTGATCGGTACCGCATGCATATGCCCACTGGAGGGGTTGCATATCATCCCATTGTCTATGAATGTTATAATTTTGGTGGTTCACTGTCAAATGGATTTTTCCTTTGGTATCTGGTGCTGTGATATGGTGTAATTGTATTGTGTTGCTGTAGTTACCTGATGCTAGCATATTTTTATCATCTGCTTATTACCTCTGTTAGACTCACCCCTTCTGCTTGGAATGTTGCTCTCATGCGGCAACGCTGCAGGTGATCGCTAGTGCTCGTGGAGGAATTGCTAGGTTTTGCTTCCTCTCTCGTTTGGGTCTGTGTCAGCTCTGATATGTAGCACCGGGGAGTCGTTAGTTATCGTTTTGAACTATTATTTTAGTTATTGGAAATTGTTTTAATTAATTTTGGAGATGTCTTTAATTGTTAATTCTGGAGATGTTTAAACTGGTTAATATTTCCGCTGCTTGGTGATTTCTTTTATATAAATTATTTTGGAGATTTTTTTTTGGAATAAATGGTGTTTTTTTTAAAATGGTGAAAAATGTAGCGCCCTTCGAGGTGACTCTGATAATTGTCTATTTAGTTGTAATAGTAAAAGGGGGGTGTTACACAGGGCCTGTAAGTGAGGTGTTCTGGGAGCTGCCATGAATTGGCTTAGTCTGTTAATGGCAAAAACAATATCTGGTCGTGATATAGACAGGTACATGAGCCTGCCAATTAATCTCCTATATAGTGAAGCATCAGGCAACAAATCCTCAGAAGTGTCATCAAAGTGAATATTAGGATTCATAGGTTTGCTGGTTTAGATGTTGAGAAGCCAGCATCATCCAGGAGGTCCAAAGTGTACTTTCTTTGGCTAAGATGGATGCCTTGAGAGGATTTGGCAATCTCCAAACCAAGGAACAATTTGAGGTTACCCAAGACTTTCAACTTGAACTTGTCTTGGAGTTGTTGGATGGTCTGATTTATGAGGACTTGTTGAGGACTTGCAATGACAATGTCATCAACGTAGACTAGTAGGATGATGATTGAATCACTGGTACCCTTGTAGAACAGTGAATAGTCAGCAGAAGATTGCATAAATCCAAGACCAATGATAACAGTGGAAATTTTTTGAAACCATTGTTTAGAAGCTTGTCTCAAGCCGTACAATGATTTATGTAGTTTGCACACTTGGTGCTCCCCCTTACTAGGATGACCCAAAGGTAGATCCATATACACCTCTTCAAACAAATCTCCATTTAGGAGTGCATTATTAATGTCAAGCTGTGACAAATGCCATTTCCTTTGAGCAGCTATAGCCAATAAGACACGTACAGTAGAGTGAGCTTTGCTACTGGTGAGAAGGTGTCAGTAAAATGAATTCCCATTTGTTGGGTATAACCCTTGGCCACCAATTTGGCTTTGTGCCTTTCAATGGTGCCATCAGACTTGAACTTGGTTTTTTAAATCCATCTACATCCTATGGTTTGTTTGCCACTAGGGAGAGGAACAATTGACCAAGTGTGGTTATCTTCAAGAGCCTTTAATTCAGCATTCATGGCAGCTCTCCACTCAGGAAATTTTACAGCTTGGTGATAAAATTTTGGTTCATAGTGAAGATTGACATTCAGTACATATGATTGGTACTAAGGTGATAGGTGTGAATAGTCAATGTGATTTGAGAAGGGATAAGTGAGGTAGTCTTGGAGGTATTTAGGTGGGTGAGACACTCTAGTTGATCTTCTAGGTGAGGACATTTCTGGCTCTGTCACAGGAGTAGGCAAGGTATCAGGGACAGGGTCACTGATAAGTGGTGGTACAAGATCACTGTCAAGTGTTGGTTCATTGGTTGCTGTAGATGGAGTTGTAGGTGGCTCAGGATCATTGATTAGGGGTTCTGGTTGAGGCATAATTGGAGGAGGGTGAGGTTGTGATTCTTCTGCAAGTGCAAGGATTTGTCTTGGCAAAACAATGTGCTTAAAAGGATCTGTTCCAATTTGTAAATCAGATAAATGAAAGAGAAACTTGGATTCCATGAAGTGAACATCCCTAGAGATGAGAAATTTGTTAGTGGTTATGTCAAAGAGTTTATAGCCCTTGTATCCCAATGGATACCCCACAAATACAGTGGGAATGGCACGAGGTGATAGCTTATTTCTTTGGTGAAGAGGTACTACTGCATAGGCGAGACAACCAAAATTCCTAAAAAGGTCATATGGTGGTAATTTGTTGTATAGTAGTTCATAAGGAGACTTGTTTTTCAAGGTAGGAGTGGGGACTCCATTCACTAGAAACACAGTTGTGGTGACACATTCCCCCCAGAACTGAATTGGAACTTTGGATTGAAACATAAGTGACCTAGCTACATTCAATAGGTGCTGATGTTTCCATTCTACCACAGAATTTTGTTCATCTTAGAATGTGAATTGGGCCTAACTCAACCTCACAAAACCGGCTTATAAGGTCAGAGTTGCCTCACACTTATAAAGTCTTTTGAGGCCATATCTCTAGTCAATGTGGGACTTGGGTTGATCAGTGCATTTTAGTGCACTCTCTATATCTTTTCACATGGTGTTTTTAATTGTGTTTGGTTCCTAATATTTAAGCCTTAGCACGTTTCTAGACTTTGGGTCTTAATTGAGCGTTATAGCAAATTCTTGATTAATTCCTGTTTTTATTGCATATTGACCCCTGTCTACTTTGAGGCCATAACTTTGGCTGTGATTATCTGATTGAGGCGTACGAGCATGCGTTGGTGAAGGGTGTTGCTGTAAGGATTTTGAGGTTCGGTGCTTAATGTTTATTTCCTTTTTATGGTTTTAATTCTTTCTCTATCAATTTCATCTCTGTAATTCTTGCTGCAAATTCAGTTTGTGTTTTGCTTAATTACTCAAATTCTGTGATTTGCTTATGTGACTCGTTTTATGATTCAGTTTTGCTTAATCACTTAATCATGATTCTGTTTTGCAACTTTAATTATTCAAACTATTTTATCGCTTGTTTAATCTAGTTTGGATAGGAATTGATAGAGTCTATGACACTTGTTTATAGGATTGATAGAATTCAGTTATGATGTTAATTGTGTTACTGGCTTGTTCACTATCACGATTGATTAAACACACTGTTTTGACGCTTGCTTTAAAAAGTGCGGATTCGTATAAACTGACTGGCGCTTGTTCACTTAGTTTATGATCAATCAAGAATTATCAAACCTTGCATGAATCTTAATTTTAGAACCGATGAGAAATCCAAGAAGCACACTTGAAACCAATGGATTGATTGTTTATCTTTAATTGATTTTCTTCGTTACTCATCAAACTCTTTTCCAAATCAAACCCCCCCTTTTATTGTTTATTTAGGTTCTTGATTTTGGTATTTTGGTAATTTCATTATTTAATAGTCATTGCACTTTGTTTTCTATTTTTAATTAATTATTCGAATATTTTATAATCTTAAAAAAATCCCAAAAAATTAGCATATCTTTTTTTGATTTTATTAGATTTGTAGTGTTAGTTTTATTTTTTTTTAGATTTGATTTGATACGTTTTCTTAATTTCCTCTCTATTTTAGTGCTTAGGACATAGTTGGAATTTTCTGATTTGTTCCATTTATTCTGGATACTGTTCTGATTTGCTGATCATCTTTGATCCTAGTTCTGTTGACTAAAATATGGCTGCTAAATATGAACCTTCACTGGAGGATCTCATTAAACAGATGGCTATTCAAAATCTCCAATTCCAACAAACAACAGATTCCACACTTATGCAGTTGGAGATAATAGTTGGACAGTTAAACACTGTAGTTAATCAGATGCAAGCCTAGAGATCAAACCAACTGCCTGCTCAAGAAGTAGAAAATCCTAGTGTCTCAAATACTCCCATTTTCGGTGCAACTACTCTTGTTGAAACTCAAAGGGTGTCTGAAACAGTTATTGCGGAAAATAACAAAGCTGCAAATTTTAGTGACACTAGTGAAAAATTTGGGATCTTTGATGCTAAGGAACACCCCATGGAAGAGAATTCCCTTTGTAAAATGGAATTTCTTGATGGTTTGATTGATTATACAAGTTCTGATAACCCTTCTGTTTGCGCTGAGATTGAGAATACTTTGCAGGTTGATACAATTTCCATAGCTGATGTTGTGGATGTAGCTGCTGCTACCATTAAGCCAGCACATGTTGTGGATCTCAAACCACTCCCTGCAAATTTTAAATATGCATATTTGGATGGAAGTGAATATTTTTCTGTGATTATTTTCATCTAACCTTGAATCTGAACAGGAAAAGCTGCCTCCAATTCTAAGGGAACATAGGAAAGGTATCGGATGGACCTTGGCGGAAGTTCCTAGTATGAAAGTTTGGCAAACACAACAAATTAATCCCTTGATTCAAGATGTGTGGAAGAAGAAGGTGACAAACATGCCTGCGGTAACCATAGAAGCGCCTTCTGTGGCAAATACCAACCACATAGAATCTTCAAGTTCTCCACCTTCAAGAGGGAGTTTTCTTTCCTTATTCTTAAGATATACTTATTGCTTACATTGATGACTTTTTGTGATTTAAGTGTGGGGGTGCGTACTTTTGTTTTTATGTTTTTAATTTTTAACTATAAAAAAAAAAGAAAAAAAATTGTTATTTTAGCATGTTTTTCCATGAGTTCTTAGTTTGTACTAGTTGTGAGTGATTTTACTATTCTAGGACCACAGGTGTTATGACATGACTTGATTGATTTCTTGTTGCTCTTGGCATTATAAGTTGGATATGAGCACTAAATTTTGCATCATTTGTGATAGTCAATGTCCCTGGTGAGAATTGAGCCTTTTATTGGATACCATTCTATCCTTTCTTGTGTGTGACTCACTCATGTTTGTTAGTTACTCTAGAACTTGACTTGATTCTTGTTGAAGCACTTGTTCATATGCATGTTTGAAATGATCTAGGCAATTCTTTTTTTAGCTACTAGCCAAATAAGCCTACCCTGAATTTACCCCTTTGTGTAAGCCCCTTTGAGCCTTTTTATCCCATTCTTTCTTTTATAGCTCATTACAAGCCCAAAAGTGAAAAACAATGTTATTACCCAATCCTAGAGGGTGAAGGAGCTTTGAATTGAAAATTGTCAAATCCATAAGTGTGGGGGTGTCCAAATTGTTGCAATTGTGGTTCTCACTTGGGTTAGTTCACTACAACAGATTTGGGGATGGGCAGCATTTTTTTTTAGCTATGGGCAGCGTTTCTGGGCGCTGCTAAATTTGGCGCTGGTGATTCCTCCCCAAAAATGGGCAGCGTTTGAGAAGCGCTACTCATTAATAGCCATAGGCAGCGTTTAAAGGGAGAAGTGCTGCTCATTCACCTAGCGCGTTTAGAAATGGGCAGCGTTGGTAAGGGGAAGCGCTGCCCATTTCTAAACGCGCAAGGTGAATGAGCAGCGCTTGGTGGGAGAAGCGCTGCCCATTCACCTAGCGCGTATAGCAATGGGCAGCGCTTGGTAAAGGGAAGCGCTGCCCATTGCTGGTGAATGAGCAGCGCTTCCCCCACCAAGCGCTGCCCATTCACCTAGCACATTTAGCAATGGGCAACGCTTTCCTTTACCAAGCGCTGCCCATTGCTATACGCGCTAGGTGAATGGGCAGCGCTTCTCCCACCAAACGCTACCCATTGTTTAATTTTTTTTTCCTTTTTTTCTTGTTTTTTTGTATTTTCCTTTTTACATTTGATAATTTCCTGGTCATATACAGCCAATTAATACCAATCCAATCCATTATATACTAACAACATATATATATATATATATATATATAAACTAGTTATATATCCCAATGCACCAATATGATCACAAACCAAAACAAACTAGCTAACAAGTTATTATATGTATCCAAAACTTAGCAACTTACAATATTAACAAATTAATATGTATCCAAATCAAACTCTCTAACAATATGTATCCAAACTAGCAAGATACTTACAATATGTATTTAAATTAAAACAAGTTAGCAACTAACATATGCATGAACTAATTCATATGCATGTATCCAAAACTAGCAAGCTACTTACAATATGCATCTAAATTAAAACAAGTTAGCAACTTACATATGCATGAACCAATTCATATGCATGTATCCAAATAAAACTCTAACAATTTACAAGATTACTATCTATCTAAAATCAAAAGAATTGCGAGACATAACGGCACCACTCTCCTCTAAGCTCATCAATCTGTGCAGTAGAGTATGTCTTCCACCGACAATCGGGAAAATACTGAAATTATATAATTAAATAAAATTAGAATTGAAATATATGGTTAAACCAAAATAAAAAAGAGTTCTGTAAATATACCTGTCTGGGGATAACCATTTGATTGTGGGTAATAATTTCCTTCATAAATCTCATTACGTAATACCCACAATCATTGTTATTTGGTTGTTTCGGACACTACAAAACAAAACATTAGTTAATTGTTAAATTTAATTTAATACATTTTTTGACAACAATAATGTAAATAAATATATGAGAAGATTGATTACAAACTTACCACTATTGGCACCCATTTTGTCTGTGATTGTTCCAATCCCCAATATTCCTTCAAACAACTGAACACAATTGGATATAACTATATTATTAAAAATACATATAGTTAACAACTAAAACAAAGAAATATGCAGAGTGATCGAAATACACACACCTAATAAATATCACAACCAAGTCTGGGTGGTTGTTGAAATGACCATGCACAGAATCAATGTAGTACACCGTATCTGTCTTAGAATTTATTGCAAGCAAAATCCAATGATCCCTACAAAATAAAACTTTGAATAAGTAATTGACTAGTATTTAAAAAATGCCTGTTATATAAGAATAGATTAAATCTCTCACCCTACGAGACACGGTGCCAAAAACATGGTATCGACGCCTCTATATTGAGCATCCGATAAGCATCGAGTGATATAATTTGTAACATCTTTCTTGTTTTGTTCCACAAGGTCGTTATAATTAGACAGATCCTCCCTGACATTACGGAGGTGTGTACTATCCGGACACAAGAACACATATCTCTGTGTCCGCTCCGAAGGGACCAAAATGTTATGATACAAGAACCTACAATTAGAGGTATATATATATATATATACAAATTAAATTAACGATATAATAAAATAAACTCAATGATGTTAAATAATAAATTACATACGTACCTGATATATGCTCTAATACAAACACTGGTTGTCCAATTCATCTGATGTTAAAAATTTGTCACATGTTGATGTTGTTGTGCGTGCAGGAGGCAACCAATGTGGTTCTTCTTAGGTCCATTCTTGTTCGTACAACCCCCTTCTACTCACTGGACACGCTAATTTTTAATAGGTTCAGAACTAAACTTCTAAACCGGTTCAGAAGTTTAATTATGAACCTGTTAAAAATCTTGCGAATGGGGATGTGTGCTTGGTTCAGAACTAAACTTCTTCTCAATCCCAAAAAAAAAAGTACACGTTTTCATTAATGGCATTTTTGTCTTTTCGTATGGTTTAGGGGTGTCTAAGTCAGTAGGGAGTGTATTCTAAGAAGTATGGCCCTCTTCTTACTATTGATCTCTGCAACTCCACAAAAATAGGCTCTGGGGCCCATTTTCACATGCAATACACCAAGAAGAGGCCTGAGCATGGCCTAAAATAGCGCACCCCCAAATTGCTTAAAATATCCTCACCAGGTAGTCAAAACCAATAAGAACATAATCTCTACTAATTTTATCCATGAAATTCTTGGATATTAAATGAAAGATTTTTAATTCAATAAAAGAAACTTAGAGAAACCCTTTTTTATCTAGTACTCCTTCAGCCATCCAATTATTGAAGCAAAAGCGTATAATTTCATAGTTTAGTTCAGATGAAATTAAAGAGAAAGAAATTTCATTGATCATTGTACCGTAATGCATACAAATCAGTTTAATTTTGAACAAAATGAAATTACATGAGTCAAACATTGAATCAACAAATGCAAGGAAATTTCCATGTAGTTGCCTCCTTTTTTCAGGGAATTAATTAATCCAGGTTAAGGCTACCCATAAATGTAAAAAAAGCGGAAGAGTAGAACAATAAGATAAATAGCGGCTACCTGAAACAAATGAATTTGACGGTTAGTGAATAAAACTATTGTTTGCAGTGAAACAGAACTATGCATTAGATGAGATGAAGTTCTTTCATATATAGAAACATTTAATGAAGTAATAAATCACCACAACCTTATCGTATTTTTTATATATGCTGTGCCATTTAAATATAAATCAACAGGAAAAAATTGAAACGATCAAAAAAGAATTAAAAGTAGAAGAACTCACAATTATTACAAACACAATACCCATTACGAGGATATCATTAAATGTGAATAAAATGCCGTAACGTTCATAACAAGATTTTTGCCATTTTGGAGGATGTTGAGGAACAGGTGACTCCTCTGCAGGTGGTTGTTGCTCCGGCAGAGGAGCGTCGATTGGGGGTGGCCGAGGAATGTTAATAGAGTATATGACAGCGACTCTGGAATGCGGTTTTGCTACTAGTGGGGAAAGCTATAATTACTACTAGTGGGGAAAGACGGGTACTCCGTGCCCGTATTTCGTGTGAGTGTGTTAGTGGGTGGTTAATGTGTGTTAGTAGGTGGTTATCGTTTATTAGAAATTTGTACTTACAATAAGGGCATTTTGGTCAGAAAAATCTGACACCAAAAATGACTGTTTTTTTTAGAATCCCCTTTATTAATAGTTATAGATATTAGAAGTTTTTGACAAAGTTACTATAGTAGAAATTAAAAATGCCTAAAATAAAGAATTTATATTATAAAAAATAATCTTTGATTATAGTTTAAAACAAAGGAAAGGGTTATTATAATAATAAATAAATAATCCACGAGGGAATTTAATTTTCTTGGGTCAGGTAGTGTAACACCCCATTTTTTTTAAATAATTATTAGGACATTGTTTTATTTTAATTGTGTGTTTTTGCGGCTTAGAGAAATACCTATATTGTTATAATATTATATGTTAAGTGTGGTTATTCTCTTCATATCATAAGTTAATATATATATATATGATATCTATTGTATCCATATCATGCTACGTGTGAGATGTTGATGATAATGCCTAACACTAGGATCATAAATTCATTTCATAATCTAGTGAAAGTTATTTTAGATAGTAATCACCTATGTGTCTTATCGCAGAAGCTGAAAAACTTGAAAGCAAAGCTGAAGGATTGGAATACTACCGTTTTTGGTAACGTTTTCACTAATGTTAATGAGGCTTTAGCCAAACATGAGATTATCCAGGGTCGGATTAATAATGTAGGTGGTTTTGATGATTTATTCTCTCTTGAGAAAGAGACTCAAACTAATTTGCAATATGCGTTAAATTATGAAGAAGCATATTGGAAATAAAAATCTAGAGTTAACTGGCATAACTTTGGGGATAGAAACACTGCCTTTTTTCATAAGATGGCAAAAATTAAAAAAGTTACCCCTTTTAGGCAGACACCCCTTTTCAGTTTTTAAAAGGTTCGGCCAAGTGTGGGCCGAACTAGTTCGGACGTGTATCAGCCGAACCTCATTGTGTTTGTTTTTTTTTTTTAATTTTCCTTTAACCTACTTACATCGAATGATAAATTAGCTATTTCGGAACGATAAATTACTAACTTTTAACGAATGTAACGATAAATTGAATACTTAACTATGGAGCACTAATAAAGACAACAACAACTAAATATATATACATAAGTAAGTCATACAAACTGAGAAATTCAAACAAACAATCCGTGCAAATTAATAACTGAACAATCCGTAGAATACAACAATATAATCTGTAAACACAACTACTCCCTCTCCCCCCTATCCTTCCGCTGGTATAGAAACAGCCAAACATCCTTAGCCCCCGTGCAAATGGCCTAGTGAGTTGCTTAAGTCTATCAAGAATGGTATAGCCACGAGTCCCATGGGGATGTCCACCGTCCCTAAGAACTTCCTCCATGTCGTCAAAGAGGCGCAGAATCTCTGGCATATTCTATAAGACAGAAATAAAACTATCTTATTGACAAAACAAAATAAAAAACAAATGATTTAATAACACTGTAAGACTAAAATAAAGGATCATACCTCTCTAATCTCTGGGTGGGATACCCTCCTATACCATGCACGGTACTTCTGAGCAGTGTCTGGCATCCCATCCACCACTTAGACACTACGGGGAATAAGGTGCAAGTGGAAATCTATCTAGGCTTCATCAGCTTGCTGCTGCGTGACTACCGCCCGTCCACTAGGACTAGGGTCCTCTGGGATGCCCTGTGTCCAGCCAAACTGCCTCACCACTCCATCAGGGTGATAAGCCAACATGCTCCCAACATGACACAGATGCCCCTTAAAATAGGTCAGGTTATCCATATCTCTGTGGTGAGGGTTTGCAAATGGCATCCATGTCACCTCCTCTGACCTGACATGATCCAGAGCTTCCCTAAAATGATATACTGACCCATCAGCCCTCTTGCAGTCCCACCTCTTAGCCCGTGGCTGGTCTTCAGTGTACCCATCAACCAACCACTTAGTACCAAATACTTGCCCCTGGAAATGTTCAAAAATCCAAGTCTGTGATAAATAAAAAGCGGGTTAGGAATCCAACATATAATAATTAAACTAAACTTATACCAACTGAATTTTTTTTAAATAAAGTCAAATACCTGCAAGAGAGTGGCAAATCCAGCAATCTGTGAAGTCGAAGGGGAAGAAGAGGCTTCCGACAGCTGCTGGTATAGGTGAGCCAATGCCATAGCCCCCAACAGAAGTCACCAGCATGCTCTAGATCTCTAACACGTAAAGGAATGCAACCTTCACCATGTTGCCAGACTTGTCACAGAATAACATACGGCCCAACAAGATCAAAAGGTAGCAACGGGTTGCATCGTCCCACCTCTCAGCTCCAGTGGCATTGTTGTAGACTTTTCTATAACCAGCTCAGCTTCACACTAGTACCTTTGGCAGGTACCTCAGTAAATGCCTCCTCTTGGGAAACCCCCAAGTAGTCAACCAACCACTGTTGTGCCTCCATCTTTGTAGGCTCGATCATGTCATAAAATTCCCCGGTGATGGGGATATGGAGCAGCTCTGCCACATCATCCAGGGTGATGGTCATCTCACCAACTGGAAGGTGGAATGTGTTGGTCTATCTGTGCCATCGCTCCACGAAAGCAGTAGCAAGGAAATGGTTCACAGTATTAAACCCCACGTCATAAAGGGGCAATAGACTAGACTGATGGATTTAATCCAGAATCATAGGATGAATCATAGAATGATTATGTACTTTCTGCTTATGCCCATCACCAGGACGCTCCTGCATTTTTCATTATAAATGTAAAATACTCAATAATTAGATAGATGTAATAAATGCAAGGTAATCAAAACCGGACCGGACATTCAACCAGAAGAGATAGCGGTTCAGGGGTTCTTGGGTTCAACCGGTTGAATCGGGGGTTGAACCGGAATTAATTAAATAGATTATTTAATATATTTTTTACAATATATAAAGGATAAAAAACAAAAAGAAAATCATAGTATGACAATAAAACTATAATATTCAACAATCATAGATAGTTAGATACTATAATGTAAATACTCTCATAGTAATATTAGTGTACACATTTGTTTTTTAATTATTTATTTATTTATTACATCAATATAATTATAAAAAATGATAAAAAATATCTCATATACCAAAAATCAACATCATTTATCAATTTTTTTTCCAAAAATCAACATGGTATACCATTTTTTAAGGAAAATAAACCAAGTCCGGTTTTCTGCACGGTTCCCCGGTTTTTGGCCGGCATCCTGTCCGGTTCCCGGTTATCCGGTTCAATTCCCGGTTTTCAGGCCAGGCGGTTCTGGGGTTCATTTGGACCGGATAGGGGTCCGGTTGAACCGCCCGATCCGGCTCGGTTTTGACAACCTTGAATAAATCAGACTTATTAATAACAGAAATTGTTAAGTAATTGTAAACTTACCAGACCGTCCCATATGTTCCGAGCAATGTGGGACCCATAAGCATATAGGACAGATCGATCGTCTGGCCCTCCAAGATAAGGGAAAGTCGATGATCTGTCAACAGGAGCAGCAGATGGCTCGGCCTCGGCAGCATCAGAGTGGGGAACATCAGCCTCGGGAGCATCAAGAGGTGCAAAATCAGCAGCAGATGGCCGAGAAGTGGAAGGCCGAGATGTGGATGTGCGAGGCTGAGATGGCCCTTCCACCTGAGCAGCCACAATGTCAGCTGCAGCATCAGTGTCTGAGTCATGAGACTCTAATGGTTCGTCTAGTGGAGGTTCATAATCAGTCTGTATCTGTTTCCCGCGTCCACCATAGTGTCCACGTACTGCAATTCCCGGCCACGGCGGACGGACGCAGTGGGACGAACCCTATCGTCGTCAGCCTCAGGCTCAGCCTCAACCCGCCTCCGGCCAAGAGTACCTCCTCGGGTGTTAGCCATACTAAAAATAACAAATCGAAGCATTAAAATTCAGTTAAAATCAAAAAACTCAGCATTCAGCAACAATCAGACCCGTTCGGCGCACCCATGGCCGAACAGGTTCAGCACACGCGTGATTGAACGGGTTCGGCGCGCGCTTGCCCGAACCAACTAAAAACAGTTACAATTTTAGGGGGTTCGGCGCACGCCTGAACGAACCAGTTCGGCTTGTGCTACGCCGAACCACCCTTAAACCCGAAAAAAAAAAGATTTCGCAAAGAAGAAGAAAGATGAACGTACCTATACTCAAATGAAAGGAAATGTAGTTGATTGTTGATGGAAAACGAACGAAATTGATGGATTGAAGTCAGGGGGTGTGGGTTCGGCACTAGGTTAGGTTTTTGAGAGAATGTGAAAGTGAGGGGGGTGTGTGAGGGTGAGGGGGAATAGATAGTAAAAAAATTATTTTAAAATCAGGCATATTTTGGTAATAAAGCGGGTTACGGGGTATCCATCGAGTAGAGAAGGGGTTGTACGAAGTATCAGCCCAAAATATAAGTAAAACGTTATATAAAAGTGTTTCTAATTATGGAAAAAGTTTTGTCCCGGTACAGTGGAAGGCAGGAGAGCGCAAGGCCTTGGAAGTTTAAGAAGCCCAATTTCGATTCTCACGGCTCTTCTTTTCTTTTTTTGACCTTGCTTTTTCTCTTTATTTTAACTGAATTTTCCTCATTTCCTTTTCTTGGCTTTGTTTTTTCTTTTTTTGGTATTTTTAAGTTTTCCTTTTTTTGGTAATAATTTTTCTTTTTTTACAAAATTTTTTGTTTCTTTTTATAATATTACGGAATTAAATATATTATATTATATTATATTGCTTTTGGATTGTATTCAACCAAAAATTATATTGTTTTTAGCAAAAAAAATTGAATAAATATTTGAAAATTTCCACAAATAAGTTCAACATTTTAAAACCAAAATTAATTAAATTTACATTTATTTTTTTTAAGAATATTGTGATTTTTGTGTTCTACACAGAATTTCTATCGACGAATTAAAATAGTTTCTTTAGAAATTCAGTTTTGTTTGTAGCTACAATATTTTTTAAATTTATATTTATTGTTCTTATCTTTGATTAATGAGTATACTCGTTGATGATTTTGGCCCGCACGATAAATTTTGTAAATTTGTGGTGCCCAATTTGATAAAAGTAGGAGCCCCATTTTTAAGATTTGAACATGGCCTCTCAATTGTTTAGGACGGCCCTGGGTGCACATGATAGCCACGTCATTCCTAAAGTTTCTCATGAACGTTTAGCATTTTCGTTTCTTTAATGTGTAATATGATGACTATGTTTTATTTATTGGAAAAATATAATGAGAATGTTTAATAGTAATGAAAACTAACCTAGGGAGTGGTTGAGCGGTTGGGGCTCATCCTCCCTTAACCAAATGTGTCGAGGATTCGATCATCGCCTTGGGTATGGAGTAGCTTTAATCCGTGGGCCAGCTGTCCCACCCTTCGAGGTGCCTCCAATCCAGCGAGGGGATTAGTCACTGCGTTCCGCGGTGGATACTCTGGTCTCGAGCAAAAAAAAATAGTAATGAAAA
Organism: Astragalus glycyphyllos; assembly: GCA_963573325.1. Taxonomy (NCBI): domain Eukaryota; kingdom Viridiplantae; phylum Streptophyta; class Magnoliopsida; order Fabales; family Fabaceae; genus Astragalus; species Astragalus glycyphyllos. The sequence continues at coordinate 8,436,816 of OY754314.1, read as the reverse complement.
CTGAAGTTAACATAAAAACTGTTATATTTGGGTGAGAAGGCATAGATCAAAATCATAAATGATCAATGTATTAAAATAAAAAATCATGTGACTTAATTTTTTTAAATAGTCATGTGACCACTTATTTCGAACTGGTCCAAGAGGCCCAATCCGCTTAAGAAATGGCCCAAAGAGCAATCATAATTGGCCCGAATGAACTGATCCCGAAATCAACGCTCCAGATCACTCTAATCCGATCCAACGGTCTGGATCTGGTCAAGAGTCGTGTTACCTCTACCCACGTCTATAGATACGGTACTGACCCCAAGATTCAGGTACGCTTTTGTCATTTGTACCTCTCACTGACTTCCGATCGGAGTGTTTGCAGGTACCCAACCCTTCCGAGTCCAACCTTGGTAGAAGGCGACGTTAACAAAGACAACCTTGGAGGATTCCGACGCTGAAGGCATTCTTCCGACCTCGAGCCAAGGAGAAGGCTATACAAAGACATCCAACAACAGTCATTGACCCAGGATCCAGGATCTGAGGTCACGTACTGAACATTGGCGACCAGAATGGGAGTTGATCGTCATCTCACACCAAATCGAAGTCTACTCCCATGGCCCCTCGAGGCCAGTGCAAACACCCAAAGATGTCCTTCCATCCAAACCTCACCAAGTCCCTCCTCGGGACTATCCGACCCCGGAAGTCACGCCAGGCAGGCGTAACCGTAGCTGTCATCTTGGGAGGTTAACCGGTCGAACCTCTCGAAACCAGAAGATCCCTCAAGAGGAAATGAGAGGAAATATTGCACATTTTCAGCAAACCCACTCGGAGGAAAACTCTAATACGACCTCCACTGGTCTTCTCGGACCATGATCTACTGAATGAAGTTGTGAACAACTACGTCCCCCTTGTGATCTCTTCGACGATGATAGACAGCTGTGTTCTGCGGATACTGGTGAATCAGGGGAGCTCTGTGGATGTCATGTTCTAGGGTCTCTTGCCGAAATTGAGAATTCTCGAGGTCGAGATCATTTCTTACAATGGATCAGACTTATCAGGGTTCAACGGGGCCTCGGCTCGGCCTCTTGGGTATGTCGAGCTTATGGTTACCTACGGAGCAAGTTCCTGGGTATGTCGGACTTATCAAGATACAGTTCCTGGTTCTACTCTGCGACTCGCCTGACAATTGCATCGTCGGGAGGCCGACTTTAGGGGCACTAGGGGTAGTGGCCTCCATAGATCACCTGAAAATGAAGTTTTACTCGTTAAAAGATCAAGTTACTACGATTGCTGTCGACTTAGAAGCTGCCAAGAGGTGTCATTACTTATCGGCCAAAGCGACGCTCCGTTCTGAACGGATCGGCGAAACTCCCCGAGAAAAAGTTGAAGAAATGAAGGTGGAGATCCGAGCTGAACAACCACCGTCAGAGGTCGACTTACCCGACCTGGATGCCCAATACGATCCGGACAGCTCGGAAGATGAGCGAGACGACTAGCTCGCGAAGGAGCTAAAAAATTGAAGCAAGCGCCCCGAACCCGATGGGGATTTCGTGGAATTACCTCTAGGAGACGACCCCGCTAAAATGGTGAAGCTCGGAGTCGGACTCCGGCCCAGATTATGTGCAGAAGGGTCTCATCACTTGCCTCAAGCAACACATTAATTTATTCGCCAGGTCGGCGGCGGATATGTTGGGCATCCCACCCGAGGTCCCCTGGCACCACCTCACAGTTAATCCTGAATGAAGAAAAGGTCGAGGCTGTCTCTAAGGCCGTATTGGATCTCATTGTTGCGGGGTTCATTAAGGACGTGAAGTACAACCTGGATGTCGATTAATCCTTTTTTAAAAAAAAATTAACGGACACGATTCCACCAAATAGATTTCTAACGGTATAGATCGCACCGACAATATCAACGGTGGATAATCAGTGACCATTGCTATAAATACCCCCACTCACCCTCATTTCTTTCACACCAACATTTCACTCTGATTTACTTCTTACACACCCACACACTCTAAAATGAACACCTATTCCACTCAGTACTCAAGAGACAACAGACTTACCGCTATTCACCATGGTGGCAAAATGGCCATAAGAGAATATGGTGTCTTGTTCTCATGTCCAAAACTTCTTTTATGCAAGCTCCATGACAATATCACCTTCGACAATTTGAAAGAAAAAGTTGAGCTTAAAGTTCAAGTGATTGGTGATGACCGTGAGGTTACTAGTATTACTTATCGCAAAACCGATGGTGGAAATGATGGTTGCATTTACTGGTCGTCCATGAAGATCAAGACTGATGACGACGTACGAAGCATGTTGAACATCTATGACATGTTTCAGAGTCGTAGGCCGTTGGAGCTGTTCGTGGAGACTCAACAGAGCGTCGTTGTTATGTTGGAGGACCAGGAATTTAACAACTGTATTTGTTGTTGTTTATGTTTTAATATTTATGTTTTACTTTCTTATGTTTGCATCAATGAAAATAAAGTTTTAATTTAACTAGTATAATATCTGAATGGAACTGTACTAATAAGAAATACATAATCCAAATAGTTCAAATGGTACAATACAACAAAAAAAAAACTCAATGGTCTCCCCTCCCTCTGCCAAATCAATCAAGCCCCAAATCAGACTGTACGACTAAGAGTCTCGACCATTGTCTCTAGACTGAAGCACCATCCGTAACTGCTAACAAATAATCATCAGTCTCTCCTCAGGTCCCATCACACCTAGATTTGTTGCTGCTGGTGGCGCCTTTGGTGCTGCTGGAAGTAGACGGGGAACTGATACATTAACATACCATGGCAGTAAGTCTAATGAACCTCACCCACCTCCCTGGCACCAGCGGTCGTAATCCTCCAATTTGGACTTGCAACAAACCTTGATAAGCGGCGAGCAACCCAAATGTTAGGCTTTGTGGTAATTCTCCAATTTTCACCCGCTTCGAATACTATAAGCAATTGTGGTTCCTTTCATTTTTTGAACTTAATTTTTGGAAGGGTGGCGATTTAGAAAATAACATTCCTGCCGGATTTATATCAAAAACATAAATCCGGAAATAAAAATTAATTATGAGAAGTGTTTAAAAAAATTGAATTTTACCTACGGACAAAAACTGTCACTAAAAGTTAGAAATCCAGAATCTGATTAACTAATTCTTAATATCCACGGATATCTCACATTTAGTGACGGTTTCTGTCGTAGCTAAAATCAATTTTTTTAATTACCGATTTATGTCAAAAACATAAATCTGGAAGTCAAAAAAATTACAAAATCTGGATTTATATCTAGTGCATATTTTCGGAAAAGTCAAAAATACAATTCTTGATTTACACTTTAATACATAATTTCAGAAATAGTGTAAACTTTGAGGAGTATTTTGGATTTGATAAATGATTACTTGCACGAAACGAATTTTGAAGAATTACGTGGCACTACACGCAACTTGTGATTTGTAATTCATATATTGAACACTACAGTGGCTAATTCTCGTAAAATCTGTATAACCTTGCATTGCATTGTCAACCGGTACCTTCGTATGTTCCGTACTGCAAAGTCTTCGTACCAAAGAGTGGGACTCTTTGGAATTAAATCAATATTGTGGGGTATATAGAGTCTAAAAGAGGGGCATAAAAATCGCCACCCTTTTTTTTGAAAAACAACGGAATTGAAAAAGCTTATAATATCGAAGTCTTGGTTTAAGCCATTTTATTTAAGGGTTTTATTTTTACCCCCACCTCTTCCCTCCATACCCCCACAAGAATTTTTTAGACGAAAATACTCCTGCCTAAAATAAACTCGCTCGGATTTACTTAAGGGAGGGATAAATCAGATTTGTTAATTTTAGCTTGTCGGATGTATCTAGTGGGGGTACATGGGTAGATACATCCGACTTTAAAAATAACAAATCAGATTTACCTAGGGGGAGGATAAATCCGATTTGTTAATTTTCAATGTCGGATTTACCTAGTGGGTATATACATTCGAATTCCCCAAAAAAAGGAAATCGGTTATACCCCCTAAGGTAAATCCAATTTTGTTATTAAAAAATTGTTTTTTTTTAAATTTTTAAAAAAGTTTATAAAAACGCTACTAAAAATTCGATAAAGAGTCAAAACTAATCAAAAAATTATAAAAACACCACTAAAAATCTAATAAAACTAAAATAAGGCTATGCAATATTTTTTAGAATTTTTGGAGACTTTGAACAATTAAAAAAATTAATAAAAAATAGTAAACGATAGAATTTGGGATTTTGAGCCTCCTATCCTCAAAGATTTTTTGAGGAGTATTGATCCTTGATTTTTTTGGATTTAATGACTGTGGTTTCATTAGAATCGGAGTAGGTTAGCCGAAAACCGATTTTTTAGCCAAAATTATTCGCTCGACGCATAACATCATCACGTGTTAACGAACTACACCCTAACAAAACCAAAAAACGTCCGGTATTCTAAAAAAAAATATAATTTTAATTTTTTAAATGATTTATTTATTTATTATTTGGATAAAACCTATGGGTGGGGGTACATCCGATTTCCAAATCGGATTTACTCCCACCTTAGATAAATCCGATTTTAATTTTTTTAAATTTTTTGGGTAAAATCAGATTTACCTAAGTCCGATTCCCAATTTTTTTTTAATTTTTTTTTTGAACTCTATGTTGGGTTTTTAATATTTTGTGAAGGGTATTTTGGTCTTTTTGCAGGGTGCGTGGTGTACGGAGGGAAGAGGTGAGGGTAAAAAAAAACCCTTTATTTAACCTCGAAGTGAGCTTTGGCCATATGCTAAGTGTATTCTTAATATTTATCCGATGCACATGATTTTCACTATTTAATCTTTTAATTTCGTATTATAATGGCCAGAAACTCACTATTATTTTCTTGACTGGCGTGTTTTATTTTATTTTATTTTTTATATATAACGTGGTTAATAATTAGTGTGTTAATATTTAGAGGGGAGCGGGGAGCGGGGAGCGGAGTTTGAATCCCGGACATTTTTCCACTAACGATGTCCCTTTCAAACATTTTTTATTTTATAATAGCGACATGATTATAATTGAATGACTTCTCTAATTAGATATTGAGTTCATCAGTTGACAAATTCTAAGTGATTGTTCGATCAAATTTGAAGCGCCAAGCGGTTGAACACAAGACGCAGATCACGCCTTGAGAGGAGAGAACATCGTGAATCCTCCAAACACTCCACACTAAGGGTTTTCAAAAACCCCACAACCAAATTCTAGGTGATTGTCCGATCAAATTCGAAGTGCCAAACGGTTGAACACAAGACGCAGAACACGCCCTGAGAGGAGAGAACATCGTGAATCCTCCAAACACTCCACACTAAGGGTTTTCGAAACATGAAATTAAGTAAAAACAAACTCGAGCAACTCACGGAAATCAATCCCAAGAGGAAAATAACATTACGAGTCCCCCAGGTAGAAAGAGTAAAACGCAACGTAAATTGCTAAAAGATAAGAAGACAGCGAAACACTCAATTGTCGAAAAGGAATTGCCTTTAAATTGAAATAAGTTTGGCATGAGACATACATTCTTCATCATTGTAGCTAGAGATCCCGTGTGATCGGATGCGTTAGGCGTAATGAGTTACTTAAGGGTATCAAATCGTCTTGACTTCTTCGCCCGAACTACTATTTATAGAACGAGGAAAGTAAACTGCTTATGGACACATGTCCTTATTCGAAAGCAGATAAAACATAAACTAACTAATATTGGTCGATGATGATCGATGCCACGTGTCTTCTGGCGTCTGGATGCCCCACACCTGTCCTCTTATCCGAAACACTTGCCTTAACTGCTCTTGTGTCTTCGCGCGTAGTACGTAGGCCTTCGGGACTTGCCTTCGAGAGCCTCCCATGTGTCTTTCAGAAATATAGCCTTCGTGCACTTATCTTCCTTCGATCTTCAAAGTTGGCTTCTAAAAGTCTCTTCAAAGATAAATATAGATCGAGCCACGTCAGCTTCGAGTGTTGCTCCTCTTACTGTTTCCCGAATTCGCTTTTAATGTCATGCTAACGTGTCTCCACTCTGTCCTTCTGGACAAACGTCCCAACCGTATTCCCAACCTCAATTTGAGGATAGCTTGCACACAAATCATACAAAACAGGGGGTGCGTACATCTTACGCCATGTTAAAAATATGACTAAAACAGTGGATACAAGCTACACACAAATATATCAACTAAATAATTTTGTTATTTTACAAACGCTGCATAATCATTATAATGTATGTCAATTCAACGTTACCAACTCTACTCCATATGCATGTGGTACTGTATGACCAAGTTAGGAAAGTAGATTACCACTACAAAAAAAGGCTCATTGGCAAGGGAATTTTCCCTCGCTAAAAGAAGAAAATCCCTTGCTAATGCATATTCTTTCGCTAAATGATTCCTCGCTAACGCATAGCGAGTGAATTTTTATTCCCTCGTTAATCATTAGCGAGGGAATATTCCGTCGCTAATTCTGTCTCTAATGTTAAATGGCATGTGTCTCAATTTTAGCGAGGGAACTAACGAGGGATTATTCCGTCGCTAATGAGCACATATTTAATTTCTTTTAAAAAAATCAGTTTTTTTAATATTTATAAGATATTAATTAATAAATACTAAAATTTAAAATAAATAGAACAATTCAAAAAAAAAGTTTTGAGAATATTCAAACAAAATCCAAATCGATATAAACTAGTTTGAAATGTTATAACATAGTCCAAATCTACATAAACATAAACTAACTCCAAATTAGCGTAAACATAATCCAAGTCAACATAATACTAATAGGGGTCATCAGGATCATCAAACTGCTAAGACTCGGACGAAGTAGACCCATTTGGCTTCAAGCTCCTATAGAACCTTAACATCTTCTCCTACTGACTAGTCACCCTCACGAAGTCTTCCTGCATACTTCGGATAGTCTCAGTCTGCTGCTGCTGAGTCTGCATCTGAGCCAGCAGTTGCTTCGCCTGAGCCTCAACCTGCTGTCTGAGTTGTTCTGTCTCCTCAATTGAAGGAGGAGGTGGTCGACTGCTAGAAACTTCGCTGGTGTCAAAGTGACCGACCCCAAACTCCATAAATGGGGCCAATTAAGGACCCCGAACCACACAGGCGACCCTTATTCTATCCGCCTACCACCTTCTCTCACACTACAAAAAAAACGCTTATTTGCGAGGGACATTACCGAGGGAATAACATTCCCTCGCTAAAACTGACTTTAGCGAGGGAATGTGATTCCCTCGCTAAAACTCACATTAGCGAGGGAATTAGCGAGGGACCAGTCCCTCGCTAATGGTTAGCGACAGAATTTTCAACATTAGCGAGGGACTGGTCCCTCGCTAAGTGGAGGCGGGAATTTGAAAATTTTAGCACGAAAAACAAGGTGGTTAGCGAGGGAATTGGTTCCTCGCTAACATGAATCTGACCGTTAGCGAGGGAATGGTTAGCGAGGGAATTGGTCCCTCGCTAATTCAGTCAAATTCACGCAAATCAAGGAGTTTAGCGACCGAATTTTAAATCCCTCGCAAATTAAAGTGACTATTAGCGAGGGAATTAAAATCCCTCGCAAATTTTTTTTCTTTTTTTTTCCTTAAATCCGTTTCAACCACACAAACACACAACCACTCTTCTTTCTCACTCAACACACCCTCACTCTTCTTCTCTCCTCTTCAGCATTCCTCTTCCCTTCCTCTTCCTCTACTCTCCACCACCACCACCACCACCACCACCACCACCACCACCACCACACAACCAACCAACCACCCTCACTCTTCTTCTCTCCTCTTCACCCTTCCCTTCCTCTTCATCTACTCTCTCTCTCACCTACAAACACTAACCCACTACCACACAACAACCATCACCACACAACAACCACCACCCACGACCACCACCACACAACCACCACCACCACCACCTTCTTTCCTCTTCCTCTCCTCTCTCTCTCTCTCACGATTTTGCCCTTCCTTCTTCTTCTCTCCACCTTCTTCCACCACACAACCACCACACAACCACCACCACCACCCACGACACCACACCACCACCACCACCCACGACACAACCACCACCACCACCACCTACGAATTTCTTTCCTCTTTCTCTCCACCTTCCACCACCACCACCACCACCAACACAACCACAAAATTAATAATATAATATAATATAATTTTCATTAATAGTATAATAATAAATAGCTTCAAAAATAAAGAATAAATATAAAAAAAAAACAAGCCAATCAAATTTGAAAATTTGAAAATTTGCACAAACATTAGCGAGGGAAATTTCCCTCGCTAATTAGCGAGGGATTCAAAATCCCTCGCTAATCCCATTAGCGAGGGAACTGGGCCCTCGCTAATTCCCTCGCAAATGACCATTAGCTAGGGATTTTGGTCATTTTGCGAGGGAAATTTCCCTCGCTAATATCCAATTTTTTTGTAGTGTCAGTTGCGGTTCGCCAAAGCTATGATCTCAGAGGGAAGTGGACCGAGTGAGTCTGGGTTCCAGCTCCCTCGATTCGCCGCAGTCATCGTCTTAGTATGTTCCTCCTATTTTGAATAACCACAAAACATAGCATAATTAGCGCTCAATTTTAACAAAACAACATTATAAAATACAAATAAAGTTTTACATTTACCTAAGTATTCCTCATGCACGCATTAACATAATCCTCGGTATCCTCCCTCACATGTGTAGCCCTATGCATCTCAGCAATAATGAGATTGCATTCAGCCTTCTTACTTTGTAAAAATGAACAACACATTTTCAACGATTGCTAACTAATCGTCCTAACTAAACTAAAATAATTAACACAGTTTTTTAAAATAATTTACCAATCTGACATCATGTCGAGCCTGGTAGATGGAGCCACAGCAGTGAAGCGAGCCACCCTTTTCTGAATTTCTATTATTCTTCGCTTTTTCATCGTTGCTTTTTTTTTTCTCACTTGCCCAATGGTCATTGAATTGATTCCAAATAAGGTCAGCACTATACTTCGGCTTTTTATATTTACACCGCAACTTATAGAGCAAGTCCGACATTTGGTTGCTCATTCTATGGAAAAAAAACTTCCTACACCAGTGCATCATTTTAGGGCAGCAACAAAATCAAAATATGTATTAGTACGTAATTATATTAAACATTAAATAATACATTAAAATTAACAATATAGTTAATGACATAATTGATACTTAGCTTAAACAATCTCACGCCCAAGGCCAGGTTGACAAACCCATGAAGGCGATCCACCGTCCAAATTCATTGCAATAATCCGCCGACCTAATCTTCTTCTACAACATGATGCTTATTTTCACAAAAATAGGATGCAAATGAATATCCTCATTTCCTTCTTGTCTCCCCAAGTGAGTACCATAGTTGCCTCTCATAGACTAAATAAATCACAAATAGCATATTACTCGAGCACCATTGACGCTTCTCACGGGTTAGGGCCTTAGGGGAATGGTCTCAATAATACAAGTTTAAAAATCATGTCAACAGTGTGGTCTGCATATAGTAACTATCACACAAGATACGAGAATCACATTAAAATTAACTAAATTAAATAATCCTGTTATTAAGCTAGCAAATCTAATTCCAATTATAAAAAAAAAAAATCCAATGCCAAGGTCTATAAAATATCAAATGCGCCTAGTCTATTTTAAAAATTAAAAACTTAGGACTACGACACTTAAACTAAAATTAAGATCCTACATTCTATGTCTTTCCTAATCAAATAAAAGTCATTGACTATTATTTATTTAATTTGAATTCTCTTATCTTTAGAAATTAACCTTTTTATATTTTTATTTAATTCTTCCTTGCTATTTAATTTCTAAAACCAAACATTACAACTTTTTAATGACTAAAATCCAGCGTCATACATTCTCAATAAATAATCAAAAATTAGTTTCAAAAGGTATTTCTAAATAACAAAAATTTACTCTACAATGTCTCACTAAATAACCAAATCCAATTACACAAGATCTTACCGAATAACCAAAAATAAGCTCCGTATAATTTATAAGATGCATGGACCTGGTCCGACAATTTCTCTGGTCTCTACATCAATAAGTCAGCTTTTTTTTTTTGGTGAAATCCAATAAGTTAGCTTACCACATGCTCCTTTCAGGTAAAACTAGCCCCATATCCCGTGCGATGCACGGGGTTGGCTAAATTCTTTCGTGTAAATGAGTAATAAATTTTTTATGTATTTATTAGTCAACCTCATTATAAACATTCATGCTCAATTTATTTTTTAACTGTACAGAGAGCTTGTCCACTGCGGGAATTGAACTCGGGAGCATCGAGTCGACCCTGTATCCAATTGTAGCCTGTACCAGTGGACCAACGGTGTTGGTTTGTAAAATATATAGTCAAATAACTGTGAATAAAAATTAAATTATAACTATAAATTAAATAAGAATATTAAAAAATTAAAAAAGAATATTAACAAAGACGTTGAAATTAAACATCCATAGATAATAGGAAGAAAATGTCTAAAAATTTTAATAACATAATCCATAATTATCAAATGTAAATATAAAAACTTAACCCATAATTAGAAAGAAAAGAATACAACACACTTAGAAAGTGAAATATGTGTGTATCATGTAGGGTTGGATGAAAATCACCAATAAAATAGAAGCAGCTATACAAAGTTGAAAAAAGATGATGGGGTTGTACTGTAAATGTTGCAACGCGGTACACGAATATAGAAAGTTGGAAGAATATTAACAATGACGTTGAAATTAAACATTCATAGATAAAAGGAAGAAAAAGCCTAAATAAAATAATTAAACATTTCATATTTATCAAATGTAAATATTAAAACTTAACCCATAATTAGAAAGAAAATAATACAACACAATTAGAAATTGAAACACGTGGATATCATGTAGGGTTGGATGAAAATCACCAATAAAATAGAAGCAAACTATACAAAGTTGAAAAAAGATGATGAGAGTTTTTCTGTAAATGTGGCTAAAGTTACCGCAAATATAAATGATTCAACGTGGTAATCGAATATAGAAAATTGAAAGAATATGATATGATGTTCTTTTGTAAATGTGGTTGAAGTTTTCGTGAATAAAAATTAAATTATAACTATAAAGCCCTTTACGTATCTTGTCAAGATTTTTTCACCAATCCAGCTATCGAGGAACATACTTTGTGTATTTGAATAAATAAAATGTATTCTGAACCATAAAGTAGACCAAATCACACTGTTTAGCATATCACTTTATGCATGTTGTCATAAAATTAAATCTTTTTTTTCATCCGATCGATTATTGAAGAATAAACTTCACATATTTGAACATCTAAAATATTTCGAGACCGTACAGTACTCTTTAAAATATAAAAAGAAGAAAAAGGTTGAACCTTATTAAAACATAAAAGAAGAAAAAATGAAACAAACTAAGAAACAAAAAGAAGAAAAATACAAAAGAAGAAAAAAAAACTGAAGAAAAAAAAAGAAACAAAAAGAGGAAGAAAAAACTGAAATGAAAAAAAAAGGCTAAAAAAAACGAAAGGAGGAAACAAAAAACAAAACAAAAACCTGAAAAGAAAAAAAAAAGAAGCTGTCACTTGCGCGCGCAAGTGACAAGCAGCATACATATAAGAGATAACTGACCACATTAGTCCATATTGGTCTTGGTTAGGAAAATTGAAGATTTCAGCAAATATACAGTTTTTTCTTTGGCAATTTTCTCAAAATTCTCTGCCAACTAAAGCTACTCTTTTGAGGTGCCATGTAATCCAAAATGGAAGTTATCCTTTGTGTAATATCATGAAGAATCCATTCTTCATTGTTTATTTTACTGTGATCTTGCTCAGGAGGTTTGGAGGATTTGTTTTGATGGGAATTTTGTGTTTCCATCCGGTAATTGTTTTGTGGAAAATTTGGTGTGCTAGAAACTTGTTTATCTTTGAGGATAAAAAACTCACCTTATGACATTGTTTCTCAAACTCAAGGTTTTCACGCGATATTATTTCTGCTTTTGGTCCGACAGTGACAACTAGAAGAATCAGTTCTGGCACTGAGGTTTCCTGGACACCTCCTCCTGAAGGATTTGTTGCTATTAATGTAGATGGAAGTGCTCTACATAATCCTGTTGTGGCCAGTTTCGATGGTTTGTTTAGGGAGAAGAATGGCCGGTTTCTTAAAGGGTTTCATGACAACTTGGGGAGTTCCACCATAGTGCATGTTGAGTTAAGTACTATATTGCATGGGCTGAGTTAATGTTGGGATATGAGCTATAGAAAAGTTGTTTGTTACTTAGATTCTTTGAATACTTTGAAGCTCATTGAGTGTGCTTATACTATTTATCACAAGCTCGGGAAAAACATATCTCTTATTCGTGGCCTTTTATCACGTTCGTGGAAGGTGCAGATTCATTCTGTGTTTAGGGAAGCAAATTTCTGTGCAGATTTTCTGGCCAACTTGGCAGCTCAGATTCTCGCTCTCTCATGTTATTGTAGAGGTTCCACCTGCTGATTTGTTACAGCTTCTTAATGCTGATGCTCTAAGGCTTGTTGTCGTCGGACCTTAATTAATTAATTAGCTTCTTTTGCTTTTTCTCTTTTGTAACCAAAAAAAGTCTACCTCACATCGACATGCTTATCAGTTTTACAATCCAAAATCTACCTCTATGGAAAAAACTAAAAATATAATGTAAGCACCTAATAAACCACTATTTCTCTCTACTTAGGGCATCTCAAATAAAGAATGATAATAAAATAGTATCTCAATCAAGTAAAGTTAATCTCATCAATTCAATAAACTCATGAATACAATAAAATTTAAGTAATACCTATTATTACATAAATTAAACAATATATAAAGCACACAAAAGTTTATAATCAAATTCAGTATTTTAACACAAAAGACACTTTATTAAAATGTATTGATTGTTAAAATTGAGACAAAGTGGGGTTTAAAGCCAACCCATCCCCACAACCATTGTTATACTATAAAATAATCTGGGTGATTCTATTCCCACGCCCCATTAGGCTATCTACACCTCTTTTCCCTATCTATTTACTAAAGGGTTAAATATATTTTTAGTCCCTATAAATATAATGAATTTTGTTTTTAGTCTCTCTAAAACTTTTTGGACACTTTTAGTCCCTACATTATTTTCCGTTTACACTTTTAGTCCCTGCCGTTAATTTTTGTGTGAGCTGGCTAACAGAGCTGACGTGTCCTTGCTTACATGTCTAGTTTTTATGTGCTGTCAGCGCCACATCATTGCCACATGTTTTTTGAAAAAAAAAACAATTAAAAAAACCCCAAATTCCTAAATTCCCCCTCTACCCTTTCTCTATCACGCGCCATTGATGATTATCTTCAACAGAAGCTCGAAAGGGAGATACTGCAAACCTTCTGAATCACCCAGAAACCATATCCCACCCATCAATTCCCCTTTTCCCCTTTTTACTTTTCTTTTGTTGTTTAAATATCTCTTTCGTCCTTTTAGATTTTGTTTTAGATTATTATATCCATTTTAATGGCATTGATGAGGAGATAGAGAGAGATGAATTTGTAATGGGTTATGCACACAGGATCGAAGAATCTTGCTTCAATTGTATGTAAAGTTGTGCTTTTTCCCTTTCCCCTTTTATTATTTTTTAAGTTTTTTCCTCTGCTGCTTTCTCTGATATGTTACTGTTACGGTTTGTTGCTTTCTCCTTCTTCATCACACCTCACAGAGATCATCCTCTACAAATCGATTTCTATTCTCACATCATCTGGGTTGCTTCTAATTTTGTGTATCTCCTTCGACTGCTGCACTGATTCTCTTCTCCTCTTCGATTGTTGCATCGCGCCCGATTCTACTTGCTACGGTTTTGATCTGGTTTTCCGTCATGCGGATTTCATTTTCTGGGTTTGTCGCGATTGAAGGAGGAAGAGAGAAGGGGAATTAGGGCTTCTGGAATCTAATTTTCAATTTGTGTTTTTAATTTTTGTTTTCAAATTTGTTTATATTTTCTTTTTCATTTTTCCAGCGTGTAACTTATGTGGTAGTCAATAAATGATGTGGAATCCAACATAGAATGCCAACGCATCAAAAAAATGCCACATAGTTCATGCCACGTCAGCGTCGTTGGTTAATTTTAACGGCAGGGACTAAAAGTGCTAACAGCAAATAATGTAAGGACCAAAAGTATCCAAAAAAGTTTACAGGGACTAAAAACAAAACTCGTTATATTTGTAGGGACCAAAAACATATTTAACCCTTTACTAAATTACCCATGTTATTTTGTTAAGGGGGTAAACAGACTTCACTATAGTTATAACAAAGTGAATTCAGTATAACTTATGTCTCAGGATGTTGAGGCACTCTCATCTGATGATCTGCTCCCATAGTCTAGATGGTATCAGACCCATTATCAGAGTAGGAGTTAGGTACGAGCCTTGCATGGCTTCACTTCGTGACATGTCTGTTTGTTATACGTTAGTGAATAACTGATTGATGTTTATGGTAGTACTTGTTTTAGTTTTTCTTAAGCTCTTTATAAAGTTTAGACACTCTTTCTCACCCATGGACAATTTTTTTTAATTGAGCATCAGGTGCTGTCGAGATTCTTATGATTGTGGAGTGGTGGAGGCATGCTCACTACATATCGCCTAGTGATGTGTTGTATAGTAGTACGCTTCAGTGTCACATCATATGCAAAAATAAAACATTTCAAAAATGAATCAATTTTTTTTTGAAAAACAAAAGTTCTCATTCTTTAGCACTATTTCATTTATAATTCAAGTGCGAACGGTTAGTCTCACATCGGCTATGAATGAGCTATATGATGGATATATAATAGAGGGGACCCATGTATTCGGCCCATTTACCAGGCCATTAGGTTTACACATAGAGTAGCCTATTTAAACTCATTAGTGCTTGTACTTAATACAATATATACAATTTATAAGACGGAACTACAACTACTCTGTAGTCGTAGACGTAGGCAAAGATTGGCCGAACTGCGTGACCAACATCGTGTCTCATATTTCTATTCTTCGTCTCTATTCTAATCATTTCAACATGGTATCTAGAGCCTACAGTCAGTAGGTCAGCAAAGTTCTCAAAACACCTAGCCGTCCCGCCAGTCCAAAAAAACACACACAATATCCTAGCTGTCTCGTCTAAAGTCCATATTAGACGACCCTAGGAGCTTCGAAAACTGCACCACTAGAACCGCTGCTGCAAGATCGGCCAACCACTGAAGCGCTGCCACCATCGCCTCCGTCACGCGCTCTCACGTGCGCTGTAAGTCAGAACAGCCTCACCGGCGCGTGAGGTCCATGCGCCTCCCTCCTCTACTCTGTTTAACGCGCCGCTGGTGCCATTCTGCTCGAAATTCTTCGATCTATCTGTTCTGATAATTTTTGGTCAGTGGGCCTCACATTTCAGGTGCTTTCTCTCTATTTTTTGGATTTCGTTCGCTTCTTTTTTGGTATTGTTACTGTGAACATTGTTCGTTTACTGTTGGGACTGATACAGTCTGGTTTATTTCTGATTTTTACTGGTTTATTTAGTTCAATGGTTTATTTTTTGGTTCTCATCATCATCAACTATGAGACTCTTGTGTCCTCGGGTGAGACTCTTGTGTCTTATGTTTTCTCCAGTAATCCCTCTATAACAACGGAGAAACTCAACTAATTGTTTGAATTGGTCGGCATCTGTCAAAATGTGGTTTATGGGTCAAAGACTTTTAGATCACCTTACTAATAATTCTTCAAATAATAATAAAGATCCGCGTCAAGATTGGGAACAAGCAGACTGTCAATTAGTCTCTCTACTGTGGTAAACTATTGAACCCTCTTTGTTGGTCCACTATCGCTCATACACCACTTGTTATGATATTTGGCAGAAGGCTAAGAACGTGTATTCTAATGATATCCAGTGCCTTTATGGTGTTATTCATAGTTTAGCCACCCTTCAAATGACAGAAGACAACATCATGACATATGCAAACAAAGCTCAGTCAGCTGTAAACGAGTTCAAGCTCCTTGTGACCGACAATGACTCAAAGAAAATGCTCGAGAAATTGGACAATGTTTGCATGATCTATGTCCTTTATGGCCTTCATCAAAAGTATGAGTCAGTCCAGAGCAACTTTCTTTCTGCATCAGATATTCCCTCCATAGAGGATCTTATCAAACGTCTTATACGCCTTCCTAGTCTAGAAGGATCTGGGGGCAATGGATCTCAAACTACCATAGAGTCCTCTGCTCTTGTTTCAAATTTTGCAGGTCGTAGGGGAGGCGGTCGTGGTCGTGGGGTGGTCGAGGAGGTCGTGTTGGAGGTCGTCCTCAGTGCACTTATTGTAAGAGACTTGGTCATACTGAAGACAAGTGTTATTCCCTTCATTCCTTTCCAGAGAAACTAGTAAATGTGACTCAGGTTAATGATTCTAAACAGAGAAACACTAAACAAAATGTTCTTTCTGATGAGGAGTATAAGGCATTCCTCCAGTATAAGGCTTCCTAGGCTTCATCATCGGCAACGGTTGCTCATTATGGTAATTCTACAGTCGGTTTCTCTCAATCATCACCTGTTGACTCCTGGATTATAGACACTGGAGCTTCCGATTTCCTGGCTGGTAATCCATCTCTTTTATCCAAAATATCCCAACCTAACACCCCACATTATATTACTGTTGCCGACGGATCAAAAGTTAAAGCTAGTGGCATTGGTAAAGCCACTCCTCTTCCATCCTTACCCCCTGACAATGTTCTTCTTGTTCCCAACTGCCCATTTAATTTAATTTCAGTTAGTCGTCTGACTCAAAATCTCAAATGTTCTGTAACTTTTGATGATGATTAATTTGTTATACAGGACCGGAGTACAGAGCGGACGATTGGTATAGGATATTAGTCACATGGCTTTACTACATCCAGCCCATCCAGCCTTCATCTAGAATTGCCTCCACTTCTACTACAGAGTCTCCAAGTCTTCTTCATCGTCGGTTAGGTCATCCAAGTCTCAAGAAGTTCAAAGTTATGGTTCCTCATTTGTCTCACCTGTAGTCATTAGATTGTGAGTCTTATCAGCTTGGGAAACATGTTCATTCTTCCTTCCCTAGCAGTACTCAGTCACAAGCTCGTTCTCTTTTTGATGTTGTTCACTCAGATGTATGGGGACCAAGTCGAGTCACTTCAGTTGTAAGACATAGATATTTTGTCACTTTTATTGATGAGTTTTCTAGATGTATGTGGATGTACCTACTTAAGGATAGATCTGAACTTCTCGATGTTTTTCAAAATTTCTTCAAGGAAATCAAAAATCAATTTGGTTGTTCTATTTGTACTTTACGCAGTGATAATGCGAAAGAGTATTTTTCTGCATCATTTAATTCTTTTATGGATGAAAATGGCATCATACATCAATCATCTTGTCCCCATACCCCACAACAAAATGGGATTGTTGAACGTAAGAACCGTCTTATAATTGAAACAGCACGCACTTTGTTTATTCATGCTAATGTTCCTTTGAAGTTTTGGGGAGATGTTGTCCTCACTGCAGGGCACTTGATTAATTGAATGCCATCCTCTGCTATCCAGAATAGGGTTCCTCATTCCATATTGTTCCCCGATGAACCCTTGTTCCGTATCTCTCCTAGAGTCTTCAGATCCACTTGTTTTATTCATGATCTTACTCCGGGACTTGATAAATTGTTTGCTCGTGCAGTTAAGTGTTTCTTCCTTGGCTATTCAAGAGTTCAAAAAGGGTATTGATGCTACTGGCCCTCCACACATTGCTTCTACATGTCTGTTGATGTCACCTTCTTTGAAGATGCATCCTTCTTTGTATCTCCCATTGAGTCTGAGTCTGTCTCTCAAGTATTACCTATTCCTGACCTTGTCCCGGTAGTTCCACTCACACCCATCATTGATCAGATAGATCACCCTTCTCCTACGGAACTTCCTAGTCCTCCTAGTCTTCCTCCTTTGCAAACTTATCAGCGTCGTGCTCGTTGATCAGTGCATTTTGATGCACATTCTTCTACTATTGTACTTAGGCATTTCTTTAGTTTGTTTTATTTTTTTTACTGTTTTATTGTGTTTTTATGTTTTAGTTTATTTTTGCCTTTATTTAATTTTCGTATTTTATTTTCAGCATTAGCGGTTATTTGATATCTGTCCACTATGCAGACCATAACTTGAGCAACGGTAATCGGATTGACGCATTCTGAGATGCGTTGGAAAGCTAAGATAAAGAGCTACAAGTTTCCTGTTGAAGCCAAAAGCTGATTAGGAGTTCAGAAGTCTCAAATAATTCGTTGAAGTTCCAGACTTAATAAATATATTTAGTTTTGGGCCGGTTTTTTTTATGTTTTTCGACCCGGTTGGGTTAAACCCGACTTCTTTGTTTTGCCTATACCTAATAGCCGCGAGTACTGTTCATATCTCGTTTTTACTGTTCACAAATTATTTTTCGGGAGCTTGGTACGAAAACCGATGGAGAACTAATCACCTGGTTGATCTGCTGTATTCAGGTTCCGATACTTGAGATTAATATAACCTTGCAATTTAATTCCTATTCTTTTCAATTCTATTATGTCTATCGTTTGCTTAATTCGATTTGTCATAGAATAGTTTTGTTTGGTTCGATTGATTTATGTTCGCTAATTTTGATTGCGTGTTACCGTTTGCTTAATCCGTTAATTCGCTTTATTCTTAACCGATTGCTTAATTCGGTAAACAGGAAACATACTTCTTATAATATCATTCTCGCTTGTTGATTGTTGTTGTGATCGATCAGGAATAGGATCCGCTTAGGATAGTGAAGTTATAACAATCGATGATAGGTAGGAACCGAATCGGTAAATTAGCTTATTTTATAATCACTTAATTTATAATCACTTTCTGTTAATTGTTTTCTGAATCAAAACCTAAAACCCCCCCATTTTTCCAGTCTGTTGGTTAATTCATACAAGAATCCTTGAGAAACGATACTCGAGTTGTCGTTACCGTAAACTACATTTTAAAATTACTCGTTTTGATCCGTGCACGACAGCGGATCAAATTGGCGCCGTTGCCGGGGATTCTTGTTGTTATTAACTGATTTTAGAGTCATAGGTTTAGTGTTCTTCCGTTTAGGCCCTAGTTTCCTCACGGTTTTGGCCAATTCGCGGCTTAGTGTCAAAAATCCGGTTTTCGGGAAAATTGTGTCCGTTTCAAAATCTGTTCCGTGCAATTTGAGCAGAAAAATCGTGCGATCATAATTTCTATTTTTTATGAATTTTTTTACTGTTTTCATAATTTCGAAAAATTACAAAAAAATCCTCAAAATTCTTATTTCACTTAATTAGATTAAATTTTGTGTTTTTGTATTTTTCTGAATTTATTTTAATCATATCTCTTCTTCCGTTTTGTTTCTGCCTATTAGGGAAATTGTTGGCATTTTCACATTTGTTGCTGCATTGCTGCATTAATCCTGGCTACTAGGTCTGCTTGTTCTGACTTGTTTGATTTTGATCCTGAAGTTGAAAGAACCTTGCACACACGCCGCAGAGCAAATCGGGCTAGCACTAGTTCACCACCCGTTATCGATTTTGATTCTGACTATTTGCATAGCTTATTTGATTCTGATTTTGAACTTGCTTTTGATAGCATGGCTGAACAAAGAACACTAAGGCAGCTTGCTGCCCCTGATGTGAACTATAATGGTTTATGTATTGATTATCCTGAAGCTGATGCACCCTTTGAATTGAAATCTGGTTTAATACACTTGTTGCCAAAGTTTAATGGTCTTGCAGGTGAGGATCCGCATAAGCACTTGAAAGAATTCCAGGTTGTGTGTTCTACACCATTGAGGCCTGAAGGAATCACTGAAGATCACATCAAGCTCAGAGCCTTTCCATTCTAATTGCAAGGTGCGGCAAAAGATTGGATATATTACCTTGAACCGAATTCTATCACAAGCTGGAATGCTCAGAAAAGAGTGTTCTTAGAAAGATACTTTCCTGCCTCCAGAGCTGCATCAATCAGAAAACAGATATGTGGCATTAGACAGGACGATGAGTCATTAGCTGAGTACTGGGAGAGATTCAAGCAGTTAGTGTCCAGTTGTCCCCAACACCAGATCACCGAGCAGTTACTTATCCAGTACTTCTATGAGGGATTGTTACCGATGGATAGAAACATTCTTGATGCTGCTAGCGGTGGAGCACTTGTTGATAAAACTCCAACTGCTGCTAAAGCCTTGATTGAAAACATGTCTCTCAACTCCCAACAGTTCACCACTAGAAACAATTCTGTCCAAACCAAAGGTGTGAACGAGATTCGAGTTTCTTCCAACAAAGCTTTAGAAACAAGAATTGACGAGCTTACTTCTTTAGTGAAACGGCTGGCAGTAGGTAAGACTCAAGCAGCAAACTTGTGTGGTATTTGTACTTCTCCTGAACACCCGACCAATACATGTCCTATTTTGCAAGATGAGTCGATCATTGAGTTGCCTCAAGCTTATGCAGCAAACCTTTACAATCAAGGCAACAATCAGAACAGGTACAACATTCCTGACCTGTCCACTAACAAATACCATCCCAATTGGAGGAACCATCCAAACCTTCGATATGGGAATCAACAGTCCAGCCAACAACAAAACCCTCCCCAAGTGACCACCCCTGCACCTTCCGGACCTTCATTAGAGGATCTTGTCAAGCAAATGGCTGTCAACAATCTTCAGTTCCAACAAAGAATTGATTCTAGCATTCAGACCTTGCAGACACAGATTGGACAGCTTGCCACTTCAATGAATGCCATGCAGCAAGCCTAAGGATCGAACCAACTTCCTGCCCAAACAGTTGTGAATCCAAAAGGCCCTAATGTGAGTGCAATTTCCTTGAGATCCGGAAAAGTTGTAGAACCAGCCCCAGACAAAAATAAAAAAATTCTTGAGGTAACACCTTCTTCACCTGAACCCTCTTCTGTTGTGGTAGAAACTGAAAAAGATAAACAGAAGGAGTATGTACCACCAGTCCCTTTCCCACATAGAGTACTGAAAAATAAAAAGACTGATGAGGGAGACAAAGAAAGAGAGATTTTGGATGTACTCAAAAAGGTTGCGGTAAACATTCCGCTTCTTGATGTGATTAAGCAGGTTCCGAAGTACGCAAAGTTCCTGAAAGATTTGTGTACACACAAAAGGCGGTTGAAGGGAAATGAGAGAGTCAACTTGGGAAGAAATGTTTCTGCTTTCATTCAGCCTAAGCCTTCATCGGAAAAAGCTACAGGCGAGCAAAATGTTTCAGCTCTAACTCAGGTCATGCCACAAAAGTGCAAGGATCCAGGAACTTTTACTATTCCTTGTACCATCGGGGATAGTAAATTCGAGAATTGCATGCTTGATTTAGGAGCGGGCATTAATGTTATGCCTACTTCTGTTTATAATAACCTTAATCTTGGTCCTTTGCAGCATACAGGTTTAATCATTCAGCTGGCGAACAGAAGCAATGCCCGCCCCACCGAAGTAGTGGAAGATGTCCTTGTTCAAGTTAATGACTTAATTTTTCCCGCAGATTTTTATATTCTGGACATGGAAGGAGAAACTAAGTCAAGCAGGGCTCCCATCATTTTAGGCAGACCGTTCATGAAAACGGCGAAAACAAAAATTGATGTTGATGATGGAACCATGTCCATGGAATTTGGTGGCATTGTCGCGAAATTTAACATTTTCGATGCTATGAAATATCCCTTGGAAGAGCATTCCATTTTTCATATTGAATTGATCTCTGAGTTGGTTGATGACACTTGTTCTGAATTGTTTTCACTTGATTTTCCATCTTTATCTGGTTTTGATGATGTTTACTCATGTGATGATTGTACTGACACTAACCTTTGTGTTGTATGTGCTGAGATTGATGCTGCCTTGCAGGGTAACATTTTTTTTACAGGAGAAGTTGTCAATGAAGCTGTTTATGCAGTTGAAGCTCTCGACACCCCGGCTGCCCCAAGCACTCCATCCATTGAGCAACCACCTTCCCTGGAGCTGAAACAACTCCCTGCAAATCTGAAATATGCTTATTTAGAGAGTAATGAAAAACTCCCGGTTATAATTTCTTCTAACCTTGATTTCGATCAAGAAAGTAAGCTTTTGCAGGTTTTGAGGAAGCATAAAAAGGCGATTGGGTGGACATTGGCTGACATCCCAGGTATTAGTCCCTCAATGTGTATGCACAGGATTTTACTTGAGGATGGTGCTAAAACAGTAAGGCAGCCCCAAAGGAGGCTTAATCCTTTGATCCTCGATGTTGTTAAGAAAGAGGTAACCAAACTCTTGCAAGCAGGTATCATTTACCCTATCTCTGACAGTAAATGGGTAAGCCCAGTGCAGGTTGTACCTAAGAAATCTGGACTCACGGTGGTAAAAAATGAAAAGAATGAACTTGTCCCCACTAGAGTTCAGAATAGCTGGAGAGTTTGTATTGATTACAGGAGATTGAACCAGGCTACTAGAAAGGATCACTTTCCTTTACCGTTCATTGACCAAATGCTTGAACGGCTTGCTGGTAAATCACATTATTGTTTTCTTGATGGCTTTTCAGGTTACTTTCAAATTCATATTGCACCTGAAGATCAAGAAAAGACTACTTTTACGTGCCCATTCGGTACATTTGCTTACAGGAGGATGCCTTTTGGTCTTTGCAATGCTCCTGGCACTTTCCAGCGATGCATGATTAGCATTTTTGCTGATTTTATTGAAAATTGCATGGAAGTGTTTATGGATGATTTCACTGTTTATGGTTCTTCATTTGATGCATGTTTGAGCAGTTTAAATATGGTTTTAGAGAGATGCATCGAAACTGACCTTGTTTTAAATTATGAAAAATGCCATTTTATGGTTGAACAGGGAATTGTTTTAGGTCACATAATCTCTGAAAAAGGAATTTCTGTAGACCCTGCTAAGATTGATGTGATTTCTACATTGCCTTACCCATCTTGCATTCGCGAGATTCGTTCTTTTCTTGGTCATGCAGGTTTTTACAGGCGTTTCATTAAGGATTTCAGCAAGATAGCTCTTCCGCTGTCCAACTTGTTGAAGAATGACGTCACTTTCAACTTCAATGACCATTGCAAAAAAGCATTTGACTTCTTGAAGAAAGCATTGACGTCAGCTCCCATCATCCAGCCCCCTGACTGGACCCTCCCTTTTGAGATTATGTGTGATGCTTCTAACTATGCTGTTGGGGCGGTACTTGCACAAAGAGTTGACAAGGCTGCCCATGTTATTTACTATGCTTCTAGGACTTTAGATTCTGCACAGTCTAATTACACCACCACTGAAAAGGAACTTCTAGCTATTGTTTTTGCTCTTGATAAATTCAGATCATATTTGCTAGGTTCCAAGGTTGTTGTTTTTACTGACCATGCAGCTTTAAAGTACTTGTTGAAGAAGCCAGAAGCAAAACCAAAATTGATTCGGTGGATGTTGTTACTTGTATGCACTCCGAAAAATCCGGTTTGGATCCTTCTTCGTACAACGGGAAAAACAATGAAGCCGCCACCAATATTTTAATTTAGAAAAAACATTGGAAAAATCTTTTTAGGCGATTGGCCTTTTGAAAACGAGAGATATAGGTTCGGGGGTCGGTTATGTGTGGGGAAGGTATTAGCACCCCACACATCCTTTCTACCGAAAGGGAACCTTTAATTTAGTGTGTGGTTTTTGACTGTTGATTTGAAACGCTTTGTTCTACTTCTTTTCTTCTTTTTTTATTTAAGAAAATGCTTTTGAAAACTGGGGAAAGAAGAATCTTTTTGTTATTATTTTTTTAAAAGGGTGCTTGACGGGAGGTGAACCCGCTCCTACGTATCCTCCGGTGCGATGAGGAATTCAAAGCTACGTAGTTCTAGTCTTGTTTTGAAAAGGCTCTTTTGTTTTTAGCTTTTTAGTTTTTAGGTGTTTTTTGAAATAAGACTCGAGTGTTCACTAATACCAAGCAAGCAATGGCTTCGAGTGGTTTTCATTACTAACTCGAAAGAAAATAAGTTGAAACCGATAATCAAACAAGCAATGGCTTCGAGTGATTGTAAGTAACAACGTTTTTTTTTTCTAGCCTTTTTTGCAAATGAGGCGAGCATCGGTGATAATCATCTAGCAAAGGCTTAGGACAATTACCACTAATGACTCGTGTTGTTTTTGGAATTGAATTGGGTTCGCATGTATTTAAGGTTTGGGAGCTTTCATGATAATCAAACAAGCAAAGGCTTCGAGTGGCTACCACTAATAACTCCTCATTAGTGATCAAACAAGCAAAGGCTTCGAGTGGCCACTAATGATTTTGTTTATGAAGAACTTAGGGTTTAAGCTTGGAAAAGAAATTGGTCTTAATTTGTTAAAGACATAGTTTAGAAAAGAAGTTTGAAAGCAATTTGATTTTTGGAAAAGAGTTTTGGAAAACTAGTAGAACATTTTCAATCAAGTTCCAAGTCAATAACCAAAATGCAAATTGCTAAACTACAATTCATGCAATGATCTAAACTAGTAACCATTTTCATGTCAAGTTGTTTAGAAAAGAAAACAATGAATGCAAGAAAGTTCATAGATGCAAGCATAGCACATTCATTGAGATCATGTTATCAAGCAAGCAACAACATAGACACAATTTGTAACTTACCCTTTCATGTTGAAAACATCTCATTACAACATTTGAATACACAATGCATGAATAGGTACAGATGAACCTAGACTACACATATCATGTCACAATACATAGATAGGCAAAGAATGAACCCAAGTTGAACATTTTGGCAAAAATGCATGAATAGGCAAGAGAATGAACCTAGATTGCACATCTTATTGAAGATGCATGGCAAGAAATGAACCTAACTAGGCATTTATGACACAACATGTGAGTAGGCAAGGAAGTTACAAAGCACAAGTGAATTCAAACATTTAATGAATCACTTGCAAAATCCTAGGGATTTCACATCAACATTTGACATAAGCAACAATGTGGTATCATTTTGATGGCATCAACATTTAGCATATTTCTACAATCAACCACATGAAAGGAATAAGTTGGAAAGGGCATTTGCCTCAAGTAAGATCATTAGCAAGCCATGAAAAATCAATTTGACATTTTATTTAGCAAGCATATGCAATTAAGGTGTTGAATCCCTTTAGGTAATCTTTAACACTTGGGATATGCACAAGTGCATAAGCGTCAAATCCTCTTACCAAATCATCAACACAAACATGATTTTCAAAGCAAGCAACAAAAACAAGCACAAACCCTAATTATCTCATGAAATGCGACACCAACATAGAGCTAAAACCTCATTTTATTCTTTGAAAGCAACAAAATCATGCAAGCAAATGACATAGATCAAACTTTTTGGCAAGGATTCACATGATTAAGCAAAGGAATGCACTAAAATCACACAAACTCTAATTTTTCTACAATATGCGAAATGAAACATAAGCCCAAATCACAATTTTATTCATGAAAATGCAAGCACAAAATGGAAATAGCACAAACACACAATTTATTCCAAGAGAGAGATGCATTTCAAGCATTTAGGGGCATTTAGGTTTAGGGGCATTTAGGTCATTGTGTACCTCATCTCATTCTAGGATTGCATTTTAATTTTGAATCAAGGGTGAGGATTGAAACACACCTTGATGAGGGGCAAAAAAATGCAAAATGAGAGGGGAATGAAGGGGTAGATATTCAGCCAAGCAATGAGAGTGGTGCCCAAGTTTTGCAAGTTGGCAATTGTACTATTGTACTATCCATGAACCTTCCAATTATCCTCTCAATTTTGATTATTCCTTTCAAGATAATTATACATAAATCTAACCATTTTGAGCCATATACAAGGTATCTTGAAGAATATGCCATTTTTGAAAATGAGAGATGACCAAAATTGCCAACAAAAATCCTATCATATAATTTTTGGGAATATTCCTTGTACTATTTTTTGAAATGCTTTCTTGAATTAATTTGAACTTGATTTTTTTACTACACATATAAAATATGCGCACAATTTGAAAAATGATTTTCTTGATTTTTTTTATTTTTTGTTCAAAATAATACAATTTCATTAAATAAATTCCCAAAAATTAATTGGATTTTCAACTAGCAAAAATTTATTAAATTGAAATTGACCAAACAATGCCCCTTTTAAATGCCCCAAAATTCCTTAATTTCTCAAAAATGATTTTGAAAACCTTAGAATGCTAGGGTAAATACCCTAAACCCTTTCTCAAATAATGCATCACTCACAAAATTATTTATTTTTGCTGAAAATTAGGGTTTTGAAACTAGGCGGACAAAATTAGGGTATGACATTACTCCAAGAGTTTAATGTGGAGATTAAAGATAAAAGTGGAGCTGAGAACTTGGTGGCTGATCACTTGTGCAGGATAGAAAGGGATGAAGATCCTTTTCCCATTCAGGATGACTTTCCTAATGAGCAGCTTTTACTTTTGCATGGGGTTACTCCTTGGTTTGCTAATATTGTTAATTATCTTGTTGCTGGTGTTTTTCCTACAGGTGCATCCAGGACACAAATTCACAAACTCAAGAGTGATGCCAAATATTATGTTTGGGATGATCCATATCTTTGGAAGTTTGGTAGTGATCAGGTAATTAGGAGATGTGTCCCTGACTATGAGATTGAATCTATTTTGCATCTTTCTCATGCTTCTCAAGTAGGGCGGCACTTTGGTCCTCAAAGGACTGCAAGGAAAGTCTTAGACTCAGGTTTCTATTGGCCCACTATTTTTAAAGATGCCTATGAGACTTTTCGCACTTGTGAAGAGTGTTAGATAGCAGGTACAACCATCACTCGTAAGAGTGAAATGCCTCAGCAACCTATGCTTTTCTGTGAGGTATTTGATGTATGGGGAATCGACTTCATGGGTCCCTTTCCTATATCATTTGGTTTTCTCTACATTTTGCTTGCTGTTGATTATGTTTCAAAGTTGGTGGAAGCTATCCCCACTAGGACTAATGATTCTAGAGTTGTTGCAGATTTTGTCAGGGCCAATATCTTTTGCAGGTTTGGAATACCCCGAGCTATCATAAGTGACCAGGGCACTCATTTCTGTAACCGCACCATGGGAGCTTTGCTCCGGAAGTATGGAGTTGTGCACAGAGTCTCTATTGCATATCACCCACAAACTAATGGGCAAACTGAGATCTCAAACAGGGAGATCAAACAGGTTTTAGAGAAAATGGTGCAGCCAAACAGGAAGGACTGGAGCCGCCGTCTAGAAGACGCACTTTGGGCTCAAAGAACAGCTTTCAAGACACCAATAGGGATATCTCCTTATCGACTTGTTTTTGGTTAGGCATGTCACCTTCCTGTAGAGATAGAACACCGTGCTTATTGGGCGGTAAAGAGTTGTAATTTGGAGATGCAACAAGCAGGTATTGAAAGAAAACTCCAATTACAACAGCTTGAAGAGCTTAGGCTAGAGGCTTATGAAAGCTCTAGGATTTATAAAGAGAAAACTAAGCACTTCCATGATAAAATGATTTTTAGGAAGGAATTCTCTGTGGGCCAACAGGTTTTACTGTTTAACTCCCGCCTTAAGCTTATGGCTGGGAAACTTCGATCCAAGTGGATTGGCCCTTTTGTTGTTACTAATGTTTTTCCTCATGGTGCAGTAGAAATAAAAAGTGCAGGTACTGACAAAACCTTGAAGGTCAATGGGCAGCGCCTGAAGCTATTCCATGAAAGTGTGGGGGAGGGAACCATTTTTTTGTGTTGTTTTCAGTTTTCTCTGTTTTGGTTTTGTTTCTTAAAAAAAAAAATTGCATGCTTTTCTTTGGTTTTTGAGTTACAATTATGAGTATTGTTCTTAGTTCTCTTGACTAGAGCCTTGTGATGTGATGTGAAAAAATTTGCTGTGCATTCTTAGTATGATAGGTAAGACTAAACTCTGAATTGTACATCATTAGTAGCAGATCATTAACCCTTGTGAGTTTTGAGCCTTATATGGATAACATACAAAAATCCATCTCTTTCTTTCTTGTGTGAACCACTCATGTCTGTTAGTCTCTAGAACTTGAATTGACTCTTTTTGATACTTTTTGTTTACTTGTGCACACTGATATGATAAAGGCAACTAGTTTTTTTCGTTTTTTTTAGCCACTTAGCCAAAAGCCAACCCTGAACAATGTCATCCCTTTGTTTGAAAACTCCTTTGAGCCTATTTATCCGTTTTTTTTTGTGATTAACTCATTACAAGCCGAAAAGTGAAAAACAAAATTATCACCCTAATCAAGGGTTGAAAGAGTCTTGTGTGGGGTTGAACTTTATTTTTGTGATGTTGTTGTGATGTTCCAAATGTTGGCAGAAAAAAGAAAAGAAAAAAAAAGAAAAGAAAAATAGAAAAAAAAATGAAAAATGAAAAATGAAATAAAATAGAGAAGGATGTCAATACATAGCCCTTCTGAAGAAAAAAAAAGGGAAGAATAAAGGAAAAGGAGAAGAGAAATAAGTTGTGAGGTTGTTGTTTGAAAGAAATTGAGGTATCCTGTAGTTCAACTCCCGCAATCCTTTCAATTTTCTTTTAACCCTTTGATTTTTAGCCTAGTACCCCCGTAGGATTTATCTCACCCTTACCTTGGCCAAGTTACAACCGAATTAAAGTCCTTTTGATCTTTGTGTGCATGTATTTAAATTGTAGATGTTAGAGTCTTTTCAAGCTTATGGTAGTACTAACTTTCATGTTGTGCTTTGAGTGTAAACGGTTAACCTAAACACTTGAGAGTTGAGTGAATTTTATCCTGTGAGGATCTTGCTGCTTTTGATGTACTTTTTGGTAATCTGTTTTCCTATTTACTTTGAATGTCACAAAGAGTTGCTCACTAACACCATATTCTTGAAGCTTAGACTTAGAATTCTGCTTGCACCTTGTATCTTGAATACTTTTGGAAATGCATGCTCTGTTTTGTTTTTGTTTTTTCTGAAGTTACTATTTTTCTCGGAGTGCAAAAGTTCAAGTGTGGGGGAATTTGATCAGTGCATTTTGATGCACATTCTTCTACTACTGTACTTAGGCATTTCTTTAGTTTGTTTTATTATTTTTACTGTTTTATTGTGTTTTTATGTTTTAGTTTATTTTTGCCTTTATTTAATTTTCGTATTTTATTTTCAGCATTAGCGGTTATTTGATACCTGTCCACTGTGCAGACCATAACTTGCGCTACGGTAATTGGATTGACGCATTCTGAGATGCGTTGGAAAGCTAAGATAAAGAGCTACAAGTTTCCTGTTGAAGCCAAAAGCTGATTAGGAGTTCAGAAGTCTCAAATAATTCGTTGAAGTTCCAGACTTAATAAATATTTAGTTTTGGGCCGGTTTTTTTTTATGTTTTTCGACCCGGTTGGGTTAAACACGAATTCTTTGTTTTGCCTATACCTAATAGCCGCGAGTACTGTTCATATCTCGTTTTTACTGTTCACAAATTATTTTTCGGGAGCTTGGTATGAAAACCGATGGAGAACTAATCACCTGGTTGATCTGCTATATTCAGGTTCCGATACTTGAGATTAATATAACCTTGCAATTTAATTCCTATTCTTTTCAATTCTATTATATGTCTATCGTTTGCTTAATTCGATTTATCATAGAATAGTTTTGTTTGGTTCGATTGATTTATGTTCCCTAATTTTGATTGCGTGTTACCGTTTGCTTAATCCGTTAATTCGCTTTATTCTTAACCGTTTGCTTAATTCAGTAAACAGGAAACATACTTCTTATAATATCATTCTCGCTTGTTGAATGTTGTTGTGATCGATCAGGAATAGGATCCGCTTAGGATAGTGAAGTTATAACAATCGATGATAGGTAGGAACCGAATCAGTAAATTAGCTTATTTTATAATCACTTTCTGTTAATTGTTTTCTGAATCAAACCCCCCCCCCCCCCCCCCCCCCCCATTTTTCCAGTCTGTTGGTTAATTCATACAAGAATCCTTGAGAAATGATACTCGAGTTGTCGTTACCGTAAACTACATTTTCAAATTACTCGTTTTGATCCGTGCACGACAGCGGATCACTCGTCTCCCTCCTGTCGACCCACCTCCTACAGAAGATCGTAATGACTCATCTCCTGCCCCGGTTTCCTCTTCTACTTCGGCTCCGCCTACCGGGTCAGACGACCCTCCTGTTGCCCTGCGTAACGGTACACGTTCCACCCATAACCCTCATCCTATTTATAATTTCCTCAGTTATCACCGCTTATCACCTTCACATTATACATTTGTGTCTGCTATTTCTTCCATCACCATTCCTAAGTCCATGCAGGAAGCTCTTTCTCATTCAGGTTGGCGACACGTTATGATTGATGAGATGACAACCTTAGAATCTAACCAGACATGGACTCTTGTGCCACCTCCTCCTGGTAAATCTATTGTTAGGTGTCGTTGGGTATATACTGTTAGAGTTGGTCCAGACGGAGGTATTGATCGTCTGAAAGCCCGCCTTGTGGCTAAGGGTTATACTCAGGTTTTTGGTCTTGATTACAGTGATACTTTCTCACCAG
Source organism: Astragalus glycyphyllos (assembly GCA_963573325.1). Classification (NCBI taxonomy): domain Eukaryota; kingdom Viridiplantae; phylum Streptophyta; class Magnoliopsida; order Fabales; family Fabaceae; genus Astragalus; species Astragalus glycyphyllos. The sequence continues at coordinate 8,406,320 of OY754314.1, read as the reverse complement.
TGGCTAAAATGGCTTCTGTTCGTCTATTCCTTTCTATGGCTGCCATGCGACATTGGCCATTGTATCAACTTGACATCAAGGGGGAGATCTAGAAGAAGAAGTTTATCTATAGCAACCACCTAGTTTCGTTGCTCAGGGGGAGTGTCGTTGGTATGTCTGTCGACTTCACAAAGCCTTGTATGGTCTTAAACAATCCCCTTAAGCATGGTTTGGGAGATTCAGCAGTGTCATTCAAGACTATGGCATGATTCGGAGTGAAGCTGATCAGTCGGTCTTTTATAAGTTCTCTTCTCACAAATGTATTTATCTGGTTGTCTATGTCGATGATATTATCATTATAGGTGATGATCATGATGGGATTGCAGGACTTAAACAACATCTAGTCCACCACTTTCAGGTCAAAGATCTTGGGAAGTTACGATACTTTCTTGGCATTGAGGTAGCTCATTCTAAGGCAGGGATTGCTATTTCTTAGAGAAAGTATGCTTTGGATATCATAGAAGAAACCGACATGCTGGATTGCAAGCCAATTGACTCTCCTATGGATCCTAATGTCAAGATCCTACCAGATCAGGGGGAGTCATTTTCAGATCCAGGAAGGTATAGGAGGCTAGTTGGGAAGTTGAATTACTTGACCATTGCTACTTCATTTGTTGGTTCTAATGATCAATTGGCAGATATCTTCAAAAAATCTCTTTGAGGACCATGGATAACTTACATATGTGACAAACTGGATGCCTACAATCTATACGCTCCAGCTTGAGGGGAAGTGTTGAGATATGTTGTAAATAGTAGATTTATTTATATATGTATTCGGCCCATTTACCAAGCCCGTTAGGTTTACACATAGAGTAGTCTATTTAAACTCATTAGTGCTTGTACTCAATACAATATATACAATTTATAAGACGGAGCTATAGCTGCTCTGTAGTCGTAGACGTAGGCAAAGATTGGTCGAACTGCGTGACCAATATCGTGTCTCATATTTCTATTCTTCGTCTCTATTCTAATCATTTTAACAGTAGTGTCCAAGTCTCTTGGTGGTTTGGTTCATTGGTTAACTCGTTGTTGCTCTCGTTGTCCCCCGGACTCCCCAACAAGTGGTATCAAAGCCATGGTTCGGCTTGGTGGGGGAGCGCGAGGGGATCCTGGTTTAGATAAAGTATAGTGATGTGGGTGACTCACACTTGGGGGTTGATTGTGGAAATTCAAGTGCAATCGGTTAGTCCGACATCGGATATGAATAAGCTATATGAAAGATATATAAAAGAGGGGACCCATATACCTGACGCCTTAAGGTTTTGGGTGGAGATGTGACGTCCAAGTCTCTTGGTGATCACGATTCATTGGCTAGCTCGTTGTTTCTCCCGGTGCTCCCTCGGACTCCCCAACAAGTGGTATCAGAGCCATAGTTCGGCTTGGTGGGGGAGCGAGAGTGGATCCTAGTTTGGATCAAGTTTAGTGATGTGGGTGAGTCACACTTGTGGGGAGATGTTGGAAATTCAAGTGCGAGCGGTTAGTCCCACATTGGCTTTGAATGAGCTATATGAAGGATATGTAAGAGAGGGGACCCATATACTTAACGCCTAAGTCTCTTAGTCGTCGGATTCATTGGCTAGCTCGTTGTTGCTTCCGGTGTTCTCCCGGACTCTCAAACAAATATATATATATATATATATATATATATATCGTAATTGATTTTGAGTGCCAGGCGTTTTGTGCAACAACTTTTTTATATTCTTGTCTTATGTATTGCCATCACATGATTGGTTGGTTGGTTTGTATATTTCTTAGGAAGATTCGAGAGAATTTTTTTTGTGTTAAAGAGATCCTTTTAAAAATTTGTGTTAGGATGTGTACCCTTGAATTTTCAGATCAACCCATTAGACTATTTTTGATCTTCGCAAATTTCACAAAAAGAGGCTCTAAAATATCCCCTCCCATCAAAACCAATTGGAACATAATCTACCAGTGCTGACATTGAAATTCTAGGAGAGTAAAGGAGAGATTTTTATTTCAGTAAAAGAAACTTGGAGAAATCTTTCTTCATCTACTCTAATAGATTTAAAAGGAAAGAATTATTCTTCAGGCATCCATTTTCGAAGCTAAAACGTAAAATTTTATAGTTTAGTTCGGATAAAATTAAAGGCCAAGAAATTTCAATGGTTATTGTATTGTAGGAGTAAGGAGACAATGCATATAAATCCCTTTAATTTTGAACAAAATGAAACATTCAAAAGGGGAATAACAGGTACTGAAATATACCAATATCGAATGAGAATATATATATATATATATATATATATATATATATATATATATATTAGATAGTGATATTGAGTGGGTAAAGGAGAATAATATTGAGTTACCAAATGATATTGCTTGGTCAAGAGTTGAAGTATTCTGTCGTGAAATTTCCCAAAGATGTAGTATGCAATTTTCAACTATTTCCATGCCGATATTTGTGAACAAAATGATGAAATGATGGTGTTATTGACGAATCACAATATATCAATTTCACTGCAATGAGTGTGTCATCTATTTTATCTTTCTTTTGAAAAAAACAATTAGAAACGTTTAAAAGAAAAGAAATGGAAGAGGTGCACATGATAGCCACATCATTCCTAAAGTTCACTACGCCAGAAGTGCGAAAAAAAGTCGCTACCTTGAGCAGCGCTTATTAAAAAAGCGCTAGCCAAAGAGAAAAACCCGAAACAATGGGCAGCGCTCCCTTGCCAAACGCTTCCTATTGGAGGACGCATATGAGCAATGAGCAGCGCTCCCTTGCCAAACGCTGCCCATTGGAGGACGCATGTGAGCAATGGGCAGCGCTCCCTTGCCAAACGCTGCCCATTGGAGGACGCATCTGAGCAATGGGCAGCGCTCCCTTTCCAAACGCTGCCCATTGGAGGACGCAGGACGCATGTGAGCAATGGGCAGCGCTCCCTTGCCAAACGCTGCCCATTGGAGGACGCATATGAGCAATGGGCAGTGCTTCCTTGCCAAACGCTGTCCATTGGAGGACGCATATGAGTAATGGGCAGTGCTCCCTTGCCAAACGCTACTCATTGGAGGACGCATATGAGCAATGGGCAGCGCTCCTTACTTATAAACGCTGCCTATTGTTTTTTTTTTCATTTTCATTCCCTCGCGTACGTTTTAGCGTTAATATTTTCTTTGGGTCTTCTCCATCACCTAGCTCTCTCACTTGAAGCTCTCACTCAGGTATACTCTCTCAAGCTCTCCTCCTCTCTCAGGCTCTCAAGCTCTCAAGGTAATTTAGACTTACATCATATGCTTTTTATCTATTTCCAAGTAAAATAACTACTTGGAAATAGATAAAAAGCAGCGTACAAGTATCTATTTCCAAGTAATTTAGACTTACATAGTTTTCGCCCTTGTTAATTTAATGTTGCTCTAGGTTAAGGGATTCTTGTGTTGTATTTATAAATTTGAGATATTTAGTGAAATGCATGTTAATTGAATGTTGTTCTAGGTTTATGGGATACTTGTGATGTATTTCTAAACATGAGAAATTGAGGATTGTTGCTGAATATGTGAATTGTTGTTAGGTTTTGCGAGTTTGTTTTGTCGGAGCTTTGCATTCGTTGTTCGAGAGTTCGGTTCATTTGCTAGTGCGTGGTTCGCCTAGGTTGGAGTTCATTGTTGCTTCCACTTGTTCAGGTACTTTCGTTGTTTAAAACTAGAGTGACTATTTATTTATTTAAAACTGAAATTGCCTCTCTTATTTATTTTATGTGTTCCTTTTCTTTTAGTTGTGCTTGAAATGAAAGATTGATACCTAACTTGTGATGAAGTTTAGTCTTGGCAACAACAATGATTCTAAAAATCAATTGCTAATAACTGTTTTGATTGAACCATGATGATTTATTTCTTCATAGATATTGCATTGATATGTAGGCTTTGTTTTCTTGATACCTATCAATTATAAGTTATGCAAACTTTTCTATTACTACTTTTTAGAAATATATCACCTTTTTTATATTATATATTTTATACTTGAACAAGAATATAAGTTATGCAAACTTGTATATGTGTGGTGAATGAAACTAGCAAAGTAAAATCGAATATGCCTAAATATGCGAATTGTTTGTTGTTTGTCACCTATAATAGGTTTTTAAGTTCTCTTATCAGGATTTTATTATAAATAAATACTGGGAAATTATGGATAGAGAGTGGATGTCTGCCAATCGTCTGTCCAAGGAATATGTTGCTGGAGTGGATTATTTTGTGAAATGTGCTGTTGAACGTTTAGGGACTTCTAGTAACATGAAGTGTCCTTGTTTGAGTTGTTGTTATGTAAAATCAGTTAATGCAGAGGAGTTGGCAGGACATTTAAAGGGTTACGGAATAGATCAAAGTTACACTTGTTGGACAATGCATGGTGAGGAAAGAGGTGAATCTTCAAATATGGGTAATAGTACTGAGAGATGTGCACCGGTTGACACCGAAAGACCTACATTTGAAGGGGGTGAATTTGAAGAGATGGCAAAGGTTGTTGAAGACGATCTTAATGACTGTCCTCAAATGTTTGAGAAATTGATAACAGATGCGGAGACACCGTTGTATTCAGGTTGTACTGAATTCACAAAACTATTGGCTGTGATAAAGTTGTATAACTTGAAAACTTGCCACGGATGGACGGATAAGAGCTTTACGGAATTACTCGCACTGTTGAAAGAAATGTTGCGAAGGATAATGTGCTCCCTTCTCGAACGTATGATGCAAAACAAATGTTAGGGTCCATTGGGTTGAACTATGAGAAGATACATGCTTGTTCATATGATTGCATTTTATTTCGGAATGAACATGCATCGTTAAAGTCGTGTCCTAAATGTAATGCATCGCGATATAAAAATAAAGAATCTGCTCCAGAAAAGGTGTTGTGGTATTTTCCCATAATTCCTCGATTTAGGCGCATGTACCATAGTTCAGAAGATGCAAAACACTTGACATGGCATGATGATGAAAGGATTAAAGATGGCATGCTACGACACCCGACAGATTCTCCGTAATGGAAGAAAATTGATATTGATTATCCTGATTTCTTTGAGTTGCCATACTGAAGTCATTGTATGTAAGGCACTTCATTGATGTGATGCATGTTGAAAAAAATGTCTTTGAAAGTGTCATCGGTACCTTACTCAATATGCCAGGAAAGACTAAAGATACCATCAACTCGAGGTTAGACTTGCTTAGTATGGGGTTGAGACCAGAATTGGGTCCGATAAAGAAGGGTACACGTACATATCTACCTCCGGCAGCTCATACTTTATCTAAAAAGGAGAAGACCGTGTTTTGTAAGTTTCTTCATGGAGTTAAAGTTCCAGAGGGTTACTCTTCAAATATTATGAACCTTGTATCGATGAAAGACCTCAAGTTAAAGTCTTTAAAGTCTCATGATTGCCATGTTCTAATGGAGAATTTGCTACCCATTGGTATACGTTCCATTTTGCCTAAGAAAGTGCGCAAGACCCTAACCAAACTTAGTGTCTTCTATAAGGCGATTTGTAGTAGAGTGATTGACCCTGGAAAGTTGCCATCATTGCAAAGAGAAATTACTGTCACTTTGTGTGAGCTTGAGATGTATTTCCCACCTTCGTTTTTTGACATAATGATTCATCTAATCGTTCATCTGATTAGAGAGACACAATTGTGTGGCCCATGTTACATGAGATGGATGTATCCGTTTGAGTGTTACATGAAGATATTAAAAGGTTATGTGAAAAACCGATCACAACCCGAGGGTTGTATTGTTGAGCGCTACATTGTTGAAGAAGCTATTGAGTTCTGTACCGGCTATCTATCTAGTCTTGAATATTCTGTTGGACTGCCAAGGTCTCGTCACTTAGGAAGCATTAGTAAAGGGATATCAGGAACAAAAATAGTGATGGTATCAAGGAAAGAACTAGATGAAGCACACTTATATGTTTTGCACAATGATACTGAGGTTGATTCATATGTTTCCAAGCACATGGACATACTTAAGAGTGATCACCCATATAAGACTCAAGTTTGGTTAACAAAAGAACATAATCGGAGTTTCATAGTGTGGCTAAAAGACCACATTGATTTCGAATTTGCTATGAATCCTTCCTCGATTTCAGAAAGATTGAGATGGTTACCAAAAGGTCCAAATATGCAAGTTTTCTCTTACACCAGCTATCTAATGAACGAGTACACGTTCTATACAAAAAAACATGATGATCAAAGTAAAATGCAAAATAGTGCGGTCATTGAACACATATGGGAGTTGGATTACAACATGTTTCGGGAGCCTGTGTTCCTATGTAAGTGGGTTGACAATAATAGTGGTTTACAGATTGATGAGTTGGGGTTCATGCGGGTGAATTTCAATAAGTTAGGATATAAAGATGAGCCTTTTATTTTGGCATCCCAAGCTCAACAAGTGTTTTATGTCACTGATCCAATTGATACAATTTGGTCCATTGTTTTATTGACAAATAAAAAATTGGTGAATGACATTGAGGATCAAGGAACCGATGATGATGGTATTGAGGACGACCCTTTCTTTGGGACATCACTACCAATTGTAGGGGAAAGTACTCCTATAGAGGATTTTGTGTATGTTACAAGCGATCATAGTGATGGGATTACGATTCGTCAAAAAAAAATACTAAGAAGCGAATTGCAAATACAATTATATCCAAGAAAAGGAAAAGGTAATTTAGACTTATATCATATGCTTTTTATCTATTTCCAAGTAGGTATTTTACATAGTTTTCATCTTCTTGTCTGTTTATTTATTTTGGATACATATATATAACAATAACAATGATTATGTTTTATTGCAGGTCAGATGGCGGATCATAGTGATCATGACAGCGATCATGAGTGTGATGTTGAAAAGTATATCAGAAAGCAGACTCCTCGTGGAATGACAGCGATCATGAGTGTGATGTTGCTAACTTGTTTTAATTTAGATACATATTGTAAGTAGCTTGCTAGTTTTGGATACATATTGTTAGAGAGTTTGATTTGGATACATATTAATTTTTTAATATTGTAATTAAGTTGCTAAGTTTTGGATACATGCATATATAACTTGTTAGCTCGTTTGTTTTGGTTTGTGATAATATTGGTGCATTTGGATATATAACTAGTTTATATATATATATGTTGTTAGTATGTAAATGATTGGACTGGTATTAATTGGCTGTATATGACTAGGAAATTATCAAATGTAAAAAGGAAAATACAAAAAAACAGAAAAAAAGGAAAAAAAATTAAACAATGGGCAGCATTTGGTGGGAGAAGCGCTGCTCATTCACCTAGCACGTATAGCAATGGGCAGCGCTTGGTAAAGGCAAGCACTGCCCATTGCTAAACGTGCTAGGTGAATGAGCAGCGCTTGGTGGGAGAAGCGCTGCTCATTTACTTAGCGCGTTTAGCAATGGGCAGCGCTTGGTAAAGGGAAGCGCTGCCCATTTCTAGGTGAATGAGCAGCGCTTGGTGGGAGAAGTGCTGCTCATTCACCTAGCGCCTTTAGCAATGGGCAGCGCTTCCCTTTACCAAGCGCTGCCCATTGCTATACGCGCTAGGTGAATGAGCAGCGCTTCTCCCTTCAAACGCTGCCTATGGCTATTAATGAGCAGCGCTTCTCAAACGCTGCCCATTTTTGGGGAGGAATCACCAGCGCCAAATTTAGCAGCGCTCAGAAACGCTGCCCATGGCTAAAAAAAACGCTGCCCATCCCCAAATCTGTTGTAGTTGTTTCTGACCAAAAAAATCAATTTTGGGAAGTTTAGCATTTTTGTTTCCTTTATATGTAATATAATTACTATGTTTTCATATCAATGAAAGCTGACGTTAACATAAAAAGAAAAGTAATTTCCTATATTTATATGTTCCAAACTATTTCCTGCGAAGTATCAACCAAGAACACAAGAGTGTGAGAGTCACAATAATAATCGTGGAATGTAGAGAATAAAGTGAATATCAAACGTCAGGATCCTCTAATTCGCCTCTAAGGGCTATTTGTAAGTACAACTAGGGATTAATGCTCATTAATACACATATAGTCGTTGTGGGATCAGTTACAAGATTAAAGGAATTTCCTTAAATACTTTAGCCCTCGTCCCATTCAGCCGAGCTATGAAGGAAGTCGGGCCTTAGGGAGAGGGGCGGAGTTCCTCAGTCTTCTAGTTGGAAGAGTCCCTCAATCATGGTGTTCGGCTGAGTTTCTTGGATGTCTTGTCTTCGTCTTCATAGGTAACAGCCGTATCAGCCACAAGGGTGATGATCCGAACCCTCAGGCAGTGGTCGGTCCAATTGTGAACACAGTCTCTCGAGCGGTGAACACAGGATGCGAAGGCGCTCTCATAATAGGTAGATTTAACTCCTAATTACCGCTTTTAAGTCCCTCTGCAGCAGATCACCGATCGTAGCATTCTGGCACGGACCCAGTATCTTGACAAGACACTTGGTTTGACTGTTTGACCCTTGACTTTATCTTCTTGGGAGTTTCACCATGACTAGAGTTAATCTCCTTGAGAGTTTCACTTTGACTGACATTTGTTTTTGTGTTGTCATAAATATTCACCATTGGAGTTTGTCCTTCTCTTTCTATATAAAAAGGGGTTTTAGCTTCCATCCTCGCTAAACATGGTTGGTTCTTTTCTCGTCGTTGCTTCCCTTGTTGTTAGGATAACTTCTACCTTCTTGAGTCTCCTGCGTAACGCCAACAGGTTTTGTCTTGCTGGGATTGCCAGGAGATTCAATATGGGAGTTGTTGAGTGTGTGATAGCTTGATACGCTTCATTGTAAACACTTATTGTAGTTTACTTTCCCATATAATCTTTCAAAACCAAGAGAAGGTTAATTTCATCAACATTCTCAAGACAGTTTTCAAACCAATTCATAATCTTTCAATCTACTAAAATCTGTTTGAATACAACATCTCTCTTATAAGCTAAGGTTATCTTAAATCATTCTTATTAATCATCATCAATTATAATAGATATATCTGTTGGTTGTTTTTGGAACTAACTTCAACCTTCTCATCTCCAAGTTTACCTTGACAATAATCTGTTGAGAAGGTTTCAGGCTACAATTTTAAAAAGGGCACACAATTCAACCCCCTTCTTCTGTATCTTAGTCACTTCACCTCAAATATCATACCCGAACCAATCATCTCATTGGTCTTGATATCCTGTATGATACAATTTGGAATGTCAAAGAGGACACTAACATGTTAATAAATCATGAGTCTAGGCATAAAAATCAGATTTAAGTAAAACTCAAGTACACATAGGATATCTTCAATGTACAGTTTAGGAGTGAATTGAACAATCCCCTTAGTTGTACCAAAGGCTTTATGACCATTAGGCAATCTTATGCTTATAGGCTCAATTGGCACGTATTTCTTAAAATGTATGAGAGAGGAACATATATGGAACAATCTTATGCTTACATATCTACAATGTACAGTTTAAGAGTGAATTGAACAATCCCCTAAATTGCTGGATTCCAATGAGCAAATAAGAGAGAGGCTACCTGAATTGGTCTGTTCAAAAGAAGGAAGATTCCTTCCAACCATATTCTCTAATTTTGTAGGAGAACCATATGCTTGAGGGAGGGAGGGAGGGAGGGAGGGAGGGAGAGAGAGAGAGAGAGAGAGAGAGAGAGAGGCTCCCTTTTATCATATTTACCAATTTCCCATATTGTTCTTTTGTGATACCACGGTCTTGCTGTCATCATCATCTTTTTGCTCATCAGTTTCATCAGAAATGCTTAAAGCATTTTTCTGGCAGTTAGAAGAAAAATCATGCTTTTTATAACATGTCTCAATGGTGTGTCTTATTCTACCATAGTGAGTGCACACCCTACTAATTCTTGCTCCCATTTCCTTGGTAGGTTTCCTTCCCTCAACTAAAAGGTGTTTAGGTCTAAGATTAGCTAAAGTTTTGGCTTCACTAGTACCATAAAATTGTCTTTCCTGTTGAATGACCACGGAAAAAATTTGTTCAGCTTAGGAAAAGGGTCCATGAGTAATATTTGAGATCTTATTATTACAAAATTTTCAATTAATCCTATCAAAAACTGAATTCTCTTGCTTAAGTTATGGTGCTTATGAGCTAATGCCATACCGGTAAGATACACACACACTTTCTAGGACATCCACAAGTAGGTTCAGAGCGATATGATGACTCAGTAACTGAAAGAAAATCAGTAACAGAAAGAGGGTATTATTTTAATGAGTATATTTCACATTGCAATTCTGAAATTCTGATTAAGTCCCATTGGGAAAACCGTTCTTTGAGCAAATTCCATTTATCTTTAGGATTTTCCAAGAAAACAATGCTTTGGCCTATGGATTCAGCCACTGAATTCATGATCCAGGAATGTGCAAGCATATTGTAATTAGTGTGAAAAGAATTAGTAACTTCTATGGTTCAATCAACAATGTCAGATGTGGTTTTCCCACCTAGAGCTCTTCTCATGGAATGAGCCCAGGTATGATAATTAGAACCATCAACATTCAAAAGGGGAATAACAAACTGTGGAATCTCCATCACTAGGATGAACATAGTAGGGACTGATTTTATCCGAACTAGGATCCGTAGGTGGGGGATTCCCCGGGAAAGAGACAGAACCACTACTGGTGTTCCTAGTCACGGTGGCGCTTCAAATAAAAAAGAAAGGAAAAGGAAGAAAAGGATAACACGCAGGGTAATCAGATCATATGCTCTGATATCATCTTGAAATCAACAGAATGCATAAGACAAAACTGGAATATAACCATAAAAGTGGTAAAATCCATTAAGAGGCAATAAAGCAATAGAACAATAAATGATAAAATCAGAAATTATCAACAAAGGAATATATTCATTGATGATTAAAGTACTAATTTCTAACCACTTTGCCTATAAAAAAAGGAATATATTCATTGATGATTAAAGTAGTGCGAAGTACTGCTATATATAGCTAGTACAGTAGACTACCATACACTAGTGTGTAGTTATTACAAGATTGAAAAAACGAAAAAAAGAATTCTAGAATAGCTATAATAGTATTGTGTAATTCCTTAGTGTATGTTTGGATGGAGCATTTTTAGGAGGTAATGTAATTTTTAGGGGGAATTCAAATATTTTAGTTCTAAACTTTAAACTAAAATATTTGAATTGCTCTCAAAAATTACATTACCTCCTATAAATGCTCCATCTGAACACAGGGTTAAGTGAATTTGCTTTGTTTACATTTGCATTTCCCTCCAATACTAAAAGCTTTGATCTTCGATATTTGCACCGAGTAAATTTTTGTTTTATCATTTCAGGCAACTCAGACTAAAATGAGCCTAATACGCCAATGGATGCAACAAGATCTTTCAATGCTAGCAACATTTGATTTTTTTAGCATATTTTAGTTTATGATTTCTTTGAAGCTATTAGGATTTTAAGTTGTATGACATTAAAAAATTGAGCTACAAATGTTTCTTTTGATGGAAGAACCACAAATGTTTGAAACACATTTATGTGATTAAAGGTATATTTTTGGCTTAAATATACGTTTCGTCCCTGCAAATATACAAATAATCCACTTTTGTCCCTGCAAAAAGAAAACCTTCAAAAAATACCTTGCAATTACAAAACGTGTTTAGTTTCGTCCCTGCTGTTAGTTTTAGACTAACACCGTTAATGGATGCTGATGTGGCAGCCAACATGGATGCCAAATCATCATCTCTTTCATTCCTCTTTCTCTGAAACTCTGTTCTTCTCTCATCTTCTCTCTTCTTTCTTCAAAACAACAATCTTTCTTCTTCTTCTTCTTAAATCCACAAACAACAACAATGAACCCCAAAATCATACCTTTAAACAACAATCTTTGTGCACAGAATTAAAACAGGTTATTTTTTGATAGAAAAATTAAAACAGATGTGGAACAATATTTGAGAATTAAAGTCACTTCCATCCACAATATTATTTCTCTTCCAGTGTTCATCTCTCTTCTCATCTCATCTAGAACCCAAAATTTCAAAGCTCTCTTTTTCGAATCTCTCTCAGACTCTCTCCTTTTCGTTTTCAACGAGATCAGCGACATTTGAAAGAGGGTTTCGATTTCAGAAATAGGTTTTGATTTCATAAAGAGGGGTAACTAAGGCACTTTGATTCGAGGGGGATTGGTACGGATTTGAAACGATTGTGAGCCAAGGATTCGTAAGGAAGAGAAGAAGAGGGATTCGTAAGGAAGAGCCAAACCACAGATCTGGTGTAGAGTTGAGCATTGAAGAATGTTTTTGTTTTCTGGGTTGCAAAGTTATGAGCGAGAGAGAGAGAGAGAGAGAGCATTTTCTATATTTATTTTTTGGGTTGCAGAGTTCTGTTGAAAGAGATGATGATTTAGCATCCATGGTGGCTGCCACGTCAGCATCCATTAACGGTGTTAGTCTAAAACTAACAGCAGGGACGAAACTAAACACATTTGTAATTGCAAGGTATTTTTTGAAGGTTTTCTTTTTGCAGGGATGAAAGTGGATTATTTGTATATTTGCAGGGACGAAACGTATATTTAAGCCTATATTTTTAATGAAATTTTCAGTTTGTAAAATATATGATGCATAACTGCTAATATTAAAAATGTGTTAATGAAACAAGGGAAAAAAAGTTTTCAATTTACAAAGGTAATATTTTGTCTCTACATCATGGTTAGAGGAGGTCTAAAACCCACCAAAAAATGCTACCAACTATGATCGATAAAAACTTTGCAGAAAAACTACCACAAAATTACTTAATGTTTTAGGAGGTTATTGTGCAAATAGATTTGATACCAGCGTTTTGAAAACCTGCGAAAATAGATGGGGGCACTTGAAACTCCGACGGTTTTAAAAACCCCCCGCAGATTAATTTGTAGGGGTTAAAAACCATCTCTAATTAAAACCCCCACTATTTGATCAATTTTTTTGTAATGTTGCCTGTATTGTTTTAAAATTCCTATAATAATGAATTAATTAAGATTATGCCCTATTGTTTGTTTTTATGAATAGTAATCGACTTTGCATTGTTGTTAATTTGAAAATTAGCAAAGCAAGCTTTGAATTAAATGAAGCTTTTTTTAAGAAAAAAACTACTTGTTTAGCCACGGTTCAATCGTGGCTAACAGCTTGTTGAAGTTTGCATATATAGGTGCATAGCCGCAGTTTCAGTAGCAGCTATTCAGAACTATGATCGTGGCCAAACACATGTCATAGCACTAAGGTGGGAGTCTTTGGATGGAGATTGTTGTTGGGGAAGCTCTCAATTCGTGATTCTCTTATTTCTTGGGGCATTATCAATGACCCTCATTGGCGTGTTGCCCCTTTTGTTTTGAGCAGGATAAGTCGATTTCCCATATATTTTTCTTCTGCAGGTGTTTCGGCGGGTTAGCTTGGCTTGCTATTCAAAATCGGTCGGGCATGGTGATTTCAGATACTCTAGTAGGTGTCGACCATTTCTGGGGTCATGGCTTGCAATTAGAATCGAAGAAGGCGTGTATATTGAAGTATTTGATATGGATATGGTTGTCACTTGCTGTATATGGCTATGTTGAAATCATATTCTTTTCAGAGGTCAAGTTTTTAGTTTGCAGGTGGTTGTTAACCATGTTAAGTCTATAACATGGGCTTGATTCATAAGCATAGAAGGTCGCAATTCCAATCATAAGAACTTTTATCGGTGGTGTAATCCTTTTGTTTGTATGAACTAAGTGTTACTCACTTTTTGTCTCATTCTTCTTGGGTCTTGTTCCTCTTTGGGTCTTTTTCCCATGGGGTTTTGACCTAGGGAGGTTTTAATAAAGCCCCTTGTATATGTAACGATTGGGGTGCCCGTTTGCACCCCTTTAATACTATTATTTTTCTTGTAAAAAAACATGTCACGGCAGTTAAATTTAGTGCAGCTAACGGCTCACAAAATGGTGGCTAAATATTTGCAACGCCACGTCTTTCCACCATCGCCATAATCGCGGCTAATTGAATTTGCAATGTTTTTTTTGTAGAGTCACCAAGGTTAGAGAAAGCCTGAAAGCTCTTTCGATGCTTATAGAGTTACTAATTACTCACTAATAAGGTCCTCCGATCGGCAGAGAAATTTGGACTCATGTTTTTGAGAGATGTGAGCTGAATCTTTAACAACTAGAACAACAGGTTGTATTAGTTTAGAGGTAAGATAGAAATTACTATGGAGTTCTCGATAACTTCCAAGAACAAGAAAACCATATTGGGATGCAATTTTACAGGAAAAATAAAATACTAACTAGCAGGAAAATACCTCATTTTAGATAGAATTTTGTACCTCATGTTGATTGTTGAAGATTCTAAGCCGTAAAGGAGTTTACGGTTTTATAGGGTTTAAACCGTAAACTCCTTTACGGTTCTAGACTATGTTCTAGTTAGTTTGTGCCATGTACAGTCATAAGACGTAAATGTACAGTTATTTATATATTGCCATATATGATACTTTACTTTCTAGTTTTTGTAATTGTTTTGGTTCTTCTCCCTAAATTCAAGTTGCGCCTTTTAATTTATTAGGAAAACTATCCGGCATAATTCTACTAAAATTCTTCTAATTTATCAACAAAATTGGCCTTTCTACATCACTTATAGGGCGTCAATATAGTTTCCAAGAGTGTCGTAAGAATTTTAACGCCAGTTCTTTTAACAATTCTTTTATACTCTTAAAACAACTTACAATAGAGTGGTTTTAAAGCCGGTTATTAGTGAAAACCTAAGGTTAAAGCTTTATTTTTTTAATATCATTTTACTTCTTTTCAGTTTATCAGTTCAACAATTGTAAAATAAAAAATACGCATATAATTATAAGGGTTAAATATGTTTTTAGTTCCTTTAAAATTTCACAAATTCGTTTTTTGTCTCAATAAAACTTTTAAGGTTTAAATATTCCCCCCCTGCAAATATACCCATTTTCTATTTAGCCCCCTGTAAAAAAAACGTTTATGGTTACCCCCTACAAATATAAACAGTTTACGGTCATCCCCTGATGTTAGATTATGTAGTGTATAATGGTATAAACCATGTACGGTTACCCCCCTGCAAAATATAAAAAGTTTACGGTTACCCCACTGCCGGGGGTAACTAGAAACACTTATTATTTGCAAGGTTGATTTTAAAACTTTTTTTTTACAGGAGGATAAATGGAAAATTGTGATATTTGCAAGGGGGTATCAAATATTTAAACCAACTTTTAATCGACTTTTAGTCCAAGAAAAATTTCCTGTCATTAGTTTTAGTCCTTATAAAATTTTCACAGATTGGATGAAGAGAGTGAGAGGTCGTGATTAGGGTTGACAATTGGGTTTTCTGAGTTTTACTTTTGTTTCTTTTAATTTGTTTTTATTTTAAGTATTTTATTAAATCGCATTAATTGACGTGGCACGTGTGTTGCCTACATCAAGTACGACATCAATTAGTGAGCTCCACGTCAAATAAAATACAACCCAAATCCCCCGTTGGACCAAATGTCTGATTTTTTAAAAATTGGGCGACTTAGTGTCCAAGTTTTGACCAAAAGTACAATTTAGCAAAATTTTTTAAGGGACTAAAAACAATATTGTGAAGTTTAATGGGGACTAAAACCATATTTAACCCAAATATTGTGAAGTTTGGATTAACAAACGAATGTATAAACTCCCACTTGACTCATAAAAAGTTATGCTTTCCCACAACACAAAATAGTAAAGTTTAAAAACGGTAGTATCAGAGAGAACGGGTATCGTGCTTTGTCTGGGGAGGAGAGGGCTGACTCTAACCAACTTTTTGACATTTTAAGTTCTATTCATCCCGACGATTCCGACCAAGATCGATGATAGTGGAGTTTTGATAATTTTCATGCGTTTGCGGTTAAATCTTGTTGTGCTCCATTGTTAAATCGGATGCATCAGAATAGGTTGGATAGCGACACTCAAAGCGCTTTAGATTATATGTGGCAGCATTTGATACCCACTATGGTAGGGGTTTTCTGTTGGAGATTGTTGCTGGGAAAGCTTCGAACTCGTGATGCTCTTATTTCTAAGGGTATTATTAAGGACCCTCACGGGTCGTGTTGTCCTTTTTGTTTTCAGTAGGATGAGTCTATTTATGCAGGTGCTCTCGATCATTTGGACTTCTATTCATAATTGGATGAGAATCACGATTATGGATTCTTTGGTTGGAGTTGCGCATTTTAGGGTCCATGGTCTCAGGTTGGATTCCAAGAGGACTGGGAGATTGAAGTATTTGCTTTGGATGGCAGTTACGTGGTGTATTTGGGTCCATCACAACTATATTCTATTCAAGGATCAAATCTTTAATTCTCAAGTGGTTGTGAATCATGTTAAAACTATATCCTTGAGCTGATTCATTAACATTGAATGCCGAAATTCAGCTTTAAAAATTTCTGATTGGTGGGGAAATCCTCTTGTTTGTATTAATTCAGTGTAATTTGGCTACTTGTCTCGTTTTCTTCCTGGGGCACTCTTTTCTTCTTGGGTCTTTTTCCCATAGAGTTTTGGCCCAAAGAGGTTTTAATGAGGCCCCTTATATTTTGTAAGGGTTGGGGTACCCCTAATACTATACTCTTATTAATATATATTTATATATATATATATATTGCTTATAAAAAAATATTCCAAATGCTTACAACCAATACATATCCTAATACTAAGTGGTACATCTAGGTCTATTCCACTTATGAATCCATCACACCATAACACATAATCTCTAAAGAGACCTAACATTTCTTTAGAAGGTCCTTGTAGCATTTGTCAACCGTGTGTCCAAGAATCCCATAATGAGTGGATAAAGGGCGATCTTCCTTGGTGGAAGCCGGTTTGGGGTTCCAGAGTTGGACCACTCTTGGCACTGAGTTCATGGTGCTTTTCATCTTGGAGCACAAGGGAAAATACCTTAGCAATGTTTAGAATGGGATCCATAGTAAGAATTTGGAATCGGTTCTTGAGATCATTCCAGATGTCTGAAGCAGAGTTTGTGTAAACGATGGAGGTGGCGACGTCCTTGGAGACGACGTTGAGAAGCCATGAACAAACAATGTTGTCGTATCGAGATAGGGAAAGGATCCATCGGCGTAGTCGTACTTGTTCTTCCCCTTGAGAGCGAATTGCATGGAGCAATACCAGAAATTATAGGTATCATCAGTGAGGGTTTGGGTAACAAGGACCAAACCAGGGTGATCATTTGAATGGAGGTAAAGAGGATTAGAAACATTATCTTGATTCTCGGTTGTACTTGCCATTGGAGCACATAAACGAAGCAATTGAAAGATTAGGGTTTCAAGAAACCAAATAATCGAACGATTGAAGCACAGAAATGTAAAATTTTTGGGGGGGAAAGGATCGGAAACACGAAATGATGAAAATTCGAAACGAGAATTGAAGAATCAAATCAAGAACGTGATGAACTTCATCGAAGAAGATGAATCAAGAAGAACGTGTGGAAACGTAATATATCTTCTGATACCATATTAAGGTGAACAGAGTGAAGATGGATGAAAATCATTCATTGATCAAGTGAATTGAATGATATAGAATCTCAGTGTATATACAAGTGAGTTCTAACTGAATCTGTTAGAAGCTAAAACAAACAAAACCGATTCTTTACTAAACTGAATCAGCCAACTAACTAGATTAACCTTAACTGTAGTTAACTAACTAAGGTTAAATATAATAAAGTAAATACAATGGTAAAGGTAAAATTAAAATTAACCTAATTACTATATTATTATGTAATGCTAAGAAGAAAATATCCTACATCCATCTAATAAATCAAACAAACGTTTGTCCCTCGTTATTGGCTGCTTTGGTTGTTTTAGCGATATGAAGACATCGGCTCTTAGGCAAAGGCGGATTCAGGGGGTGTTCCCCGTGTTTCCGGGAACACCGAAACATCCATGTGTAAGTGGTAATACACCCCAAACATCCTGCCTTGGTGGTAATACATTTTGCCTTAGTGTCATTGAAGGAAGACCAATCTGCCTTGATGGTAATACTTAACCATTTGGTTTTGTGTTCAATCTCATGTGTATGCAAAAACATCTTTTTACAATTGTTGGTTACATAAAGCGTCCTAACACTATTAATGAAAGACTAAACACCGCTCATGTTAAAGAGCAAACTTTGCATTAACCAACACCAAGTTTGTCTCATGCGAGAATCAAACCTAGAAACACCAAGTTAACCCCCGTGTGTCAAGATAGTTTATGCCAATGAACCTATGCTTAACAAACGCTCCATGCATAATTATTTTGGCATGATGAATTTCGGTACACTAATTTTTTAATTAATGGGTAAATAAGTTATTTTTTTAACGGCAAAATAATCTATACCTATATATAAAGGCAATTGCCTTCAATAACTACCTATTTTGGTGTATCACATATTTACTTTGGTGTGTAAAGAGGTATGCAGCGATGTGCTTATTGGACCTTTGAAGCAAAGACTATTTAGACTGTGCTAACGCTGTTAAAAACACACAATAAACTACAACTATTTAAGTTTCAATGTAGTACAGTAATTAAAATTTTGCTAGTATTAATAATGTAAAACGGTACAACAGGTACCCGAATCCATACAAAAGAGGCAAGTTGAGGCAATAAAACCAAAACAAAAACGCAACCAACGGGGAGAACTACTTTGAAATGCATAAAAAAAACCTCTGCCCATCTCCATGACAAAACCTTAATCTTCTCCAGAACTCAAATACCATTAGCAGGTGTACTTGCAAAGATATAGTTGTTTCGCTCGCAAAGAACCCAGATCGCTGCATGCCACATCAAAGGCAATTGTTGCTTACTCATGGCCCCGTAACCAAACGAACAAAAAAGAAGGAAAAGCTGAAAGGGATCTCGACGTACAACCCACATCCACTCCACCCATTTAACAAGTGCATACAAAGGGAAAAGTCACATGTGAGAAAAAACTGTATAGAAGAAACTAAGCACAACAATAAAAATTCTAGTTTTACTTAAAAGCAACAGGAAAATGGAATGCTATTATAACCTTAATTTAGGAAATGACATTGGTCCAACTCTAACCTTGATTTTTGTATTAAGTCCCTATTACCAGTCGTGGAGCTCAAAAACAAGCTGTTCTGGTGCCAAAATAATCCAGTATTATTAAAAAAAATATTTTAAAATTAAATTATTTGAAAAATAATTTTTATCGAGCATAATTAAATTATTTATATTTAGTTAATTTTAATTTTCAAAGGACGAAATTACTTTTTAGAGAATTATTTCACATTTATACTAACTAAATATATATTGTTTTTAAAAGGAGAATTTTATATGTAGTTAATTTTAATAGGATTTTAAAACGACATAATAAATTTTAAAATGATATAATAAAATTTAGAATAAGAGACTTTCATACCTTCATCGATTTGCCCTTTTGCCCTTCGAGCTTCTCCCAAAGATCGTTGGCTGACAATATTTCTTACACATTCGCAAGAATTCTTTGCCACGCACAAGCAAATTGCACTTGCAGCTCTCAAATCCACTTCCTCCCATTTCTCCTTGTCCATGTTGGAAATGTTTTCAGCGCCATGTGTAAACCCGATTGTATCAACACATCCTTGACTTGTATTCTCCACAAGCCAAAATTGATTCTTCCATCAAATTTCTCTATGTCAAACTTCACAGCGCTTGGAAAATTTGACATTGCAGCTGTAAAGTGATTGTAAACGGTACACCGAGTAGGTTCCCAAGAAAGAAAAAAAAATGGCGCATCGAGTAGGTTTCCAGGAAAGAGAGGTGGGTCACAACGGACACGCTTAAATACCAAGTCTTTCCTTAGCCAGAACTTTCTTGAAAGAACACTTTCATGGTATTAAACTTATTTTCTGATGTGGGAGATCAGACAAAGCTGCAACCACAGAGCATACTAAGAAATTAATACCCCACGAAGCCAAAAACTTCTTTTCTGATGTGGAAGATCAAACAAAGATGCAACCACAGAGAATTAACATGAAAAACTTAACATGAAAAACTCCAAAACCGGAGAAAAACCATTAACCGTTGCCTAATGACAACCAAAGAATAACAATGCGTGAAAATTATTACAACACATAGACTTCTCTCACACACCCAATGACCCCAATACACCCATACTCTCCAAAGAAAATATTGAACTACCTCTCACAATACTCTAAAACAAGAGTATAAGAGAAAGAAAGAAAAATCAAATACAATTTAAAGTGTGTTTGATTGGTGCACTTGTAAAGGAGAACTTGAGCCCCTTTATATAGCATTGGTCTCCTTTTTCCTTCATAAAACTTGGAAATGTGAGACTATTTCAAGATGCAAAATTGCAATTAACTCCAACACTCTGGCTCCTTATACAAGCTCCGCCCATGATTGTAACAATATGCTCAAATTTTTTTAAGAATTTACGGCCCTTCCAACGTATATGCAGTGCTTAAACAAGAAAGTGCGCAAAAATATAGGGGAGATACGTAGTTTTGTTAGACTTGCAAGATATTATAGGAGATTCATAAAAATATTTTCAAAGATAGTGTTGCCTATGTCATAGTTAACCAAGAAGGGTAAAGCTTATGAATTGACCGAAGAGTCTGAGACAAGTTTTTCGAAATTGAAGAAGAGATTGACCGGTTCTCAAGTATTTGGTTTTACCTGATCCTTTAGGACAACTCGAAGTGTATTGCAAGGCATCTTATCTAGGTTGTTGTCTAATATTTTGTGAAAAAAATATTATTTCACATACAATTTTTTTTGTATTTATTTTTTGTTTTTTTGACAAGATTTATTTGTTATTAAAACATATATATATATATATATATATATATATATATATATATCATTTGTAGTGTGCATTCTATTGTCGTGTATTTTGTTCATGTTTCTTTTCTCTTTGTATATTCATGATTAAAATTAAAATGATAATCATTGATAATTATTGTTGACAAAGAAAATAGCTTTAGTGGATACTACTAATTATGAACATAAGAGGCCACACGCTGCTTTGCTTGTGATCCTGATAGGATGGCACCTACTCCTATTGATCATCCAAGGGGACCAGCCTCTCCTATTAGCCTCTCCTGTTTTAGGTTTACTTTATTCAAGCATTATTTTATTGTAGCGTTTTTTTATACCTTAGATCGTGTCTATCTTTTAAAGATATGGGATCATAGTTGGATGTCAAAAAATCGCATGACCGATGAATATTGAAATGGTGTAGAAGACTTTCTGAAAATTGTAGAAAGATAATGTAGAGAAAACTAAGTGTCCAACCTATTTGCGATCACATTATAAAAAGAATGGTGATGATGAGGGTTCTAATGTGACTATAAAGAGTCCTCTTGTGAAACAATCCCAGAATCAACGCCTTACTGAAAACCACTTGGACCGTTCTTCTTCACGGTAATTTCTGGTGTTGGTTTTAAGGGGATGTTGTTTTACCATCGTGTTATCTAATCAATTGCATGCCCTCTTTTGTCCTTGATGACAAAATACCTCATTTGATCATTTTCCCAAATACTCCTAAACTATCATTTCAGCCACGTGTCTTCAAGTGCACTTTTTTTTGTTCATAACCTCTCCCTGGGTCTTGACAACGTGTCAGCTTGTTTACTCATTGTTATTCTCTTACTCTTCAGCATGTCAACTTGTTGCACATGTGTGTTATAAAATCTGACGTGGACTTTTTCAGAATCTGACATATTTTAAGTGAAATATCCACATGGACACTGCATCCATCGTTTAGTATAATTATGATATGATGCATAACTGCAAATATTATAAATGTGATAATGAAACAAGGGAAAAAAAGTTTTCAATTTGCAAAGGCAATATTTTGTCTCTACATCATGGTTAGAGGAGGTCCAAAACCCACCAAAAAATGCTACCAACTATGATCGTTAAAAACTTTGCAAAAACACTGTTACACAAAATTACTTAATGTTTTAGGAGGTTATTGTGCAAATAGATTTGATACCAGCGTTTTGAAAACCTACGCAAATAGATGGGGGCACTTGAAACTCCAACGGTTTTAAAAACCACCACAGATTAATTTGTAGGGGTTAAAAACACCCTAATTAAAACCCCCACTATTTGATCAATTTTTTTGTAATGTTGCCTGTATTGTTTTAAAATTCCAATAATAATGAATTAATTAAGATTATGCCCTATTGTTTGTTATTATGAATACTAATAGACTTTGCATTGTTGTTAATTTGAAAATTAGCAAAGCAAGCTTTGAATTAAATGGAGCTTTTTTTAAGAAAAAAACTACTTGTTTAGCCACGGTTCAATCCTGGCTAACAGCTTTTTGAAATTTGCATAGGTGCATAGCCGCAATTTCAGTAGGAACTATTCAGAACTATGATCGTGGCCAAACATATGTCATAGCACTAAGGTGGGAGTCTTTGTATGGAGATTGTTGTTGGGGAAGCTCCCAACTCGTGATTCTCTTATTTCTAGGGGCATTATCAATGACCCTCATTGGCGTGTTGCCCCTTTTGTTTTGAGCAGGATGAGTCAATTTCCCGTATATTTTTCTTCTGCAGGTGTTTCGGGTTAGCTTGGCTTGCTAATCAGAATCAGTCGGGCATGGTGATTTCAGATACTCTAGTAGGTATCGAGCATTTCTGGAGTCATGACTTGCAATTAGAATCGAAGAAGGCGTGTATATTGAAGTATTTGATATGGATATGGTTGTCACTTGCTGTATATGGCTATGTTGAAATCATATTCTTTTCCGGAAGCCCTTGTCCGCAAATTGTGTCCCGTTGTCGGTGATCACCACGGAGGGGACCCCGAAACGGGTGAGGATGTTCTTTTTGACGAACTTGATGCAGTTGTTGGTCGTTATCTAGGAAAGTGGTTTGCTTCGATCCATTTTTGTGAGGTAGTCAACTACGACGATGAGATACTTGACTCCACCTCGGCCAGGTGAGAAAGGTCCAAGGAGGTCTATACCCCAATGACTGAAGGGCCATGTTGCCGATAAGGAAGAGAGCTCGGCTGGTGGAGCATGATGGACATCAGCATATCACTGGCAGGTGTCGTACCTTTTGACGAGGTCGGAGGCGTCCTGTGTCATGGTTGACCAGTAGTATCCTGCCCTGAGGGTCTTTTTTGCCAGAGCTCGGGCCCCCAGGTGTTGTCCGCAGATACCTTCGTGAGTTTCGTTCAGTACGTACCCGGCCTCGTCCCCTTCAATGCATTTTAGGAGGGGGTAGAGAACCCTCGCCGGAAGAGTATCCCGTCTACTATGGAGTAGGACGTTGCTCGTCGCCGAACTGCGGTGGCTTCTTTAGGGTCGGCAGGTTCAACGCCGAGTTCGATGTAGTCTCTGATGGGCCTTATCCATCCCGAGTCTTCGTGACTGTATTGACCTCGGCCACCGTGGTTGTGGACATGTCCACACTCAGCTTTGTCAAGCTTTTCTGAATGATGCTACGTAGATTGCCCGCTGGATTCGTACTAGCCAGCTTGGCCAGAATGTCGACTCGTACGTTCTTAGCCCGAGGTACGTGCTTGAGTTCCGCATGCTCGAAGCGGAGGAGTAACTCCCGGACCCGTGCTAGATACCGCTGTAGGATGGGGTCGTTTGTTATGAAATCCTTCATGACCTGAGATACTACCAGCAATGAGTCTGTGTTCAGTTCAATGGTTTTTGCTCCGAAATCCGATGACCAAGCAATATAAATGTGGGCTGAAATTAGAAGAAATGTTAGAATAAAAGAAAGCAAACCCAAGCCCAAGCCCATTAATGCAAGAAGGCCCACAGTAATAAAAAGAAGAAGATCCTCTTAGAGATTTCAATTAAAAGTGATGCGCATGTGACTTGGAGAGAAAGAAAGAGGCATGGAGTGGATAGCAAGCAACACATATTTAGGAAGGATCTAAATACTAATATTTAGGGATTGAGATATCTTGCAATTAAAAGAGGAAACAATCTTGACTTGATCCCTTGCTTGGAGAGAAAGAAAAGGAACTAATATAAAAGGAGGGCTTCACTTGTAAATTAAAAAACGCCACACACCACATACAAAAAGGAGAGCTACACGGACGCGACGAAGGGAGAAAAGAATTTTGGTACCGTTCTTGACACCGTGAGAGAGCTCTGGAGCAGAATAAAGAGATTGAAGACAAAGATTAAAACTTTCTCTACATCCGGGTTATTCTTATTTTTGTAATTCATAAACCTAATTTTTATTTCATTGTTCTTGACTATTATGGATACATAAATCCTCTTCTAGGGTCTTTGTAACACCCCTTTTTAGCTATTAATCTATGTGCATATATTGGTAATTGTGTGATAATTTTGTGTGTGACTATTTTATTATTAGCCTATGTTTAGATGAGATACCATCGTATTTTACATACTAATAGTCATTCACTATATTTATTAATTAAACTAGTATTATTTGTTATGATATATTAGTGAGTCCTTGTGTGATAGTTGTTGTAATACATTATTATTATTATTATTATTATTATAGCAATATAATTAATTTAGTAGCATTTAGATATTGTTTTGCTATCATTATTACTATTATTTTAAAAACAAGTATAGGAGAGTAACACCACCTCATCATCATCATCAGCGATGAGGCTGGCCACGTTTTTTTTTAAAAAAAAGAGTTATTATAAGTGGATAAAAAGGGGAGTAGGTTTGAGTACATGTGCATAGTCCATTGGATAAAATGGTGCAGCCGAATTCCTTTTATATTATAGGTTGTCTAGGTATATGTGCATCATCATCTCCAATAACTCACTTCCCGCCGCAGCAAGCCATAACAGCCATAAGAGTGAGCACCTCCATCCTTCTTTCTTCTAGAACTCACCGGTTAACCCACCGTTTGGTCCAAAACTTCACCACCCCACTCGAAATTACCTTCTGAATCCGTTTCCAGTCTCTGTTTTATCAAAAGAAGCACCGTTTGGGGTGTATTTTAAGTCTAGGCGATCTGTCTTCCACCCATTTCGACCACCACAGTCTCCGGTTGGAAAAACGGACGTCGTATTCGGATTCTACTCGTCGAGACCTTCAGGACTAAGCCTTCGTTCGTTTCGGTGAAGTTGACGTCGGACCCCTTGTGACCTGTTTGTTCCGGTGAGACGTCCTTCGGTCACTCTTCTTATTTCGTTTTAGTCTCGTTTCAGTTTTAATAATCCTCAAAAGTTATTTAGGACTGATTTTATATGTTTTCAGTTGCTCTTCGCTTCCTGAGTGACTCGTAGACTTTCCGTGTGCTCGTTCGGTACTAATTTAACTATCGTGGATAGATCAATCTTGCTCTCTGTAATACTATAATTTTTGTTTATCCAGGTAAGAAGAGGGGGGATGATGACTAGGGAACTTGGTAGTGTAGGGTAAAAATGACATAACTGGGATGTCCCATGATCTCTCTGTCTTACGCTGACAACATAGTTTGCTTGTAAACCATTGTAGGAGCAATGGATTTTAAATGCCTTAGTAATAATTAGTTATGTCCTTGTAGGAGCAAGGACCCTATTATAATTTAAAATGATATGTGTGATTGTTCATGTTTGGTATGCCTGCTGTGGTGATTTATGACTGTTGTTGATGAGCTGGTAAAGCCTAAGGGCTAACCTCCCTGTATAAGACATTTTTTTTTAGTAATTGGATAATAATGATTGATGAACCCTAGGGTAGTTGACATAATTGAATATCTGATAGAGACAATGCTGAAATTATATAACTAGTTAGCTCACATGTTGGAACTAAAGATGAACTTACGATTTAGTTACCTCTAAGTTAATGAGTCAGGTTAGCAGGTAGAACTAAAGACTAAATTGTTGATATCGAGGTCCTTAAGCATTTAAGGGTTAAATTAGATTAAGAATGAGTTATAGTGACTTATAGGCATAAATGAGAACCACAGTCGGTTAAATTGATGTTACTAGTTGATGATGATGCTTAAGGAACATTGTCGCAGTATGGGCAAGGACTTGTCGCAGTATGGGCGAGTCGCACCTCAAGAATAGTGATGGTGATCATTGTTGTTGTTGTCTCCGTCGTTGTCGTCGCTAATTAGGGCATTATCGGGCAAGGTATCCCGGTCCTCACAGTCCTCTTTTGGGTCTTCTTTAGCGCATTATCGGGCAAGGTATCCCGTTCGAGTGTCTCGGTCCTGTTGTTCTTGTAGGGCATTATCGGGCAAGGTATCCTATTCAGACAAGGTATCCCGGTCCTCAGAGTCCTCGTGCCATTGTTTTTGTAGGGTATTATCGGGCAAGGTATCCCGTTCAAGCAAGGTAACCTGGTCCTATAGTTGTTGTTGATGATGTTGATTGTCATGCAGGATATGGCAAGGTATCTTGATTCTGTTGTTGTTGTCGTTGCTACTTGTAGTCTTAGGACCATAACGAGGTCGTGACACTAGTATTAGCTGAAAATTAGTTAAGGATTATATGTGCATGCGTGTTATGAAAGTTGTATCCACTACCGTTGATTGTTTCCTTGTTGTATGATTTCCTCACTCTTCTTTCCTTGTGGCTACTTGTGTGCCATTGTGCACGTTTAGGTGACGACCTTGCTGGTGATGAAGAACAAATCGATGTGGATGCCGAGGAGTAGTTTGCGATGATGAAGACTTTTAATTGTTTTTGATTTTATTTATTGTTTTTTTAGAGTTGTAATGAAGTGGTAAAAGCTCTGAGATATGTGACCCAGGGATTTCACAGGGCTTTCTTATAATTTCGCTATTTGGTCTGATTTCTATTTCCGCATGTTGGTGATACTTGTTATTTCGTTTGAATTAAGGTTTTTATAAAGACATACTTTTATTTAAATCCTCCATTTATGTTAAAGTTTTCCAAACGGGGTAGCAGGTGTAGGACCCTTCTGGTGAAAGCCTTATTCTTGGACTAGAACTAGTACAAGAGACCACTGAGAAAGTAAAATTGATACAAGAAAAGATGAAGGCAGCACAAAGTAGACAAAAGGGCTATCATGACAAAAGAACTAAAGACTTGGAGTTTGAAGAAGGAGACCACGTGTTTCTACGTGTTACACTGACCAAGGGGGTCTGTATAGTGATGAAAGCGAAAAAGTTGACGCCCAGGTTTATTGGTCCTTATCAGATCTTAAAAAGGATAGGGGAAGTGGCTTATCAAGTTGCATTGCCGCCATTTTTGGCGAATCTTCACAATGTGTTCCATGTATCTCAACTCCGGAAGTATATTCATGACCCAAGTCATGTGATAGAGCCAGATACAATTCAGCTGAAGGATAACTTAACCTTTGAAGCATTGCCAAAACGGATTGATGACCGAAAGGTGAAACAGTTGAGAGGGAAGAGTATTCCCTTAGTGAAAGTCATATGGAGTGGAGCTTCGGAGGAAAGTGCGACTTGGGAGTTGGAGAGCAAGATGAAGGAGCTTTACCCCCAACTCTTCGATACAGGTTAGCATAATTCTGAGGCCGAAATTTTTTTTTAGGGGGATAGGATTGTAACACCCCGTTTTAGCTATTAATCTATGTGCATATATTGGTAATTGTGTGATAATTTTGTGTGTGACTATTTTATTATTAGCCTATGTTTAGATGAGATATCATCGTATTTTACATACTAATAGTCATTCACTATATTTATTAATTATTAAACTAGTATTATTTGTTATGATATATTAGTGAATCCTTGTGTGATAGTTGTTGTAATACATTATTATTATTATTATTATTATTATTATTATTATTATTATAGCAATATAATTAATTTAGTAGCATTTAGAAATTGTTTTTCTGTCATTATTACAATTATTTTAAAAACAAGCATAGGAGAGTAACACCACCTCATCATCATCATCAGCGATGAGGCTGGCCACGTTTTTTTTAAATAAAACAGTTATTATTAGTGGATAAAAAGGGGAGTAGGTTTGAGTACATGTGCATAGTCCATTGGATAGAATGGTGCAGCCGAATTCCTTTTATATTATAGGTTGTCTAGGTATATGTGCATCATCATCTCCGATAACTCACTTCCCGCCGCAGCAAGCCATAACAGCCATAAGAGTGAGCACCTCCAACCTTCTTTCTTCTAGAACTCACCGGTTAACCCACCGTTTGGTCCAAAACTTCACCACCCCACTTGAAATTAGCTTCTGAATCCGTTTCCAGTCTCTGTTTTATCAAAAGAAGCACCGTTTGGGGTGTATTTTAAGTCAAGGCGAGCTGTCTTCCACCCATTTCGACCACCACAGTCTCCGGTTGGAAAAACGGACGTCGTATTCGGATTCTACTCGTCGAGACCTTCAGGAAACACTAAGCCTTCGTTCGTTTCGGTGAAGTTGACGTCGGACCCCTTGTGACCTGTTTGTTCCGGTGAGACGTCCTTCGGTCACTCTTTTTATTTCGTTTTAGTCTCGTTTCAGTTTTAATAATCCTCAAAAGTTATTTAGGACTGATTTTATATGTTTTCAGTTGCTCTTCGCTTCCTGAGTGACTCGTAGACTTTCCGTGTGCTCGTTCGGTACTAATTTCACTATCGTGGATAGATCAATCTTGCTCTCAGTAATACTATAATTTTTGTTTATCCAGGTAAGAAGAGGGGGGATGATGACTAGGGAACTTGGTAGTGTAGGGTATAAATGACATAACTGGGATGTCCCATGATCCCTCTGTCTTACGCTGACAACATAGTTTGCTTGTAAACCATTGTAGGAGCAATGGATTTTAAATGCCATAGTAATAATTAGTTATGTCCTTGTAGGAGCAAAGACCCTATTATAATTTAAAATGATATGTGTGATTGTTCATGTTTGGTATGCCTGCTGTGGTGATTTATGACTGTTGTTGATGAGCTGGTAAAGCCTAAGGGCTAACCTCCCTGTATAAGACATTTTTTTTAGTAATTGGATAATAATGATTGATGAACCCTAGGGTAGTCGACATAATTGAATATCTGATAGAGACAATGCTGAAATTATATAACTAGTTAGCTCACAGGTTGGAACTAAAGATGAACTTACGATTTAGTTACCTCTAAGTTAATGAGTCAGGTTAGCAGGTAGAACTAAAGACTAAATTGTTGATATCGAAGTCCTTAAGCATTTAAGGGTTAAATTAGATTAAGAATGAGTTCTAGTGACTTATAGGCATAAATGAGAACCACAGTCGGTTAAATTGATGTTACTAGTTGATGATGATGCTTAAGGAACTTTGTCGCAGTATGGGCAAGGACTCGTCTCAGTATGGTTGAGTCGAACCTCAAGAATAGTGATGGTGATCATTGTTGTTGTTGTCTCCGTTGTTGTCGTCGCTAATTGGGGCATTATCGGGCAAGGTATCCCGGTCCTCACAGTCCTCTTTTGGGTCTTCTTCAGGGCATTATCGGGCAAGGTATCCCGTTCAAGTGTCTCGGTCCTGTTGTTCTTGTAGGGCATTATCGGGCAAGGTATCCTGTTCGGGCAAGGTATCCTGGTCCTCAGAGTCCTCGTGCCATTGTTTTTGTAGGGCATTATCGGGCAAGGTATCCCGTTCGGGCAAGGTATCCCAGTCCTATTGTTGATTGTTCTTTGTAGGGCATTATCGGGCAAGGTATCCTGTTCAGGCAAGGTATCCTAGTCCTATAGTTGTTGTTTTTGTAGGGCATTATCGGGCAAGGTATTCCGTTCAGGCAAGGTAACCTGGTCCTATAGTTGTTGTTGATGATGTTGATTGTGAAGCAGGATCTGACAAGGTATCTTGACTCTGTTGTTGTTGTCGTTGCTACTTGTAGTCTTAGGACCATAACGAGGTCGTGACACTAGTATTAGCTAAAAATTAGTTAAGGATTATTTTTGCATGCGTGTTATGAAAGTTGTATCCACTACCGTTGATTGTTTCCTTGTTATATGATTTCCTCACTCTTCTTTCCTTGTGGCTACTCGTGTGCCATTGTGCACGTTTATGTGACGACCTTGCTGGTGATGAAGAACATATCGATGTGGATGCCGAGGAGTAGTTTGCAATGATGAAGACTTTTAATTGTTTTTGATTTTATTTATTGTTTTTTTAGAGTTGTAATGAAGTGGTAAAAGCTTTGAGATATGTGACCCAGGGATTTCACAGGGCTTTCTTATAATTTCGCTATTTGGTCTGATTTCTATTTGTGCATGTTGGTGATACTTGTTATTTCGTTTGAATTAAGGTTTTTATAAAGACATACTTTTATTTAAATCCTCCATTTATGTTAAAGTTTTCCAAACGGGGTAGCAGGTGTCACAGTCTTAGGTGAATCTTGCATGATTAGAGACCTCTTTATGTACTAATTTCTGGTTTGAATTCCTATTTTTATTTTAATTAACATTGTCCTATTGTTTTTATCACATAATTAGGATTAGCTACCCTTTTCATGTTCATAATCAATTAGTTGATCAGCGACCGTACTGCAATTAGTTGGTGGACCTATAGGATAATTGGGGCTATAATTAATGCATGACCAAACTTTAATTTAGTCTTCTAATCATTCAACCTTTTTGTACTTTATGCTTTTCTTAGATTTAAATTCTAGCATGACCAAACTACGGTTAATTTAGGAAAAAGAATATTAATCGCGAATGACCAAACGGATTAATAGCTTTAGTAAAGGGATTGGTAATTAAATAAAATAAGGGAATTCAGGTAGAATTAGACATAGGGGAATCGAAGCTTGCAAGTGAAACCGCGACCCTAGACCTCTCTCCATTAATTTAGTCTCGCATTTTAATTGTTGTTATTTATTTATTTCTAATTTATTTCCTTCACATCAAACTATTGGTTCGTCTAAACAATATATAATCTCGACTAGTTTAGTACTTAATAATTTATCCCTGTGGATACGATAATCTTTTATACTACTTCCGCGAAAGAGTACACTTGCTCTAAGTGTGTTTTTAACACCACAAGTTTTTGGCGCCGTTGCCGAGGATTATTTCGCAATATTAAACGAAAAAGATTTTTATTGCTTTAGATATTTTTTTATGCTTTAGTTTTAATTTTTTTTATCTTATTGAAAAAATACAAAAAAAAATTGCTAATACTTTCCCAAGAGACAGTTGCAGTTCACTTTTTTTTGCAGAGAAAAATCTACATCATGGTTAAAACTCTTGGAGATTATTATAGAAAGGCAGAGGCGAAATGAAATTTAGAGAAGTTATATTGGTATATGCCTCAATGTCAACGCCCATTTTCTCCTCCTCCTCCTTATGAAGCTTATTCAAACTATTGGGATGACTATGAGCCACCTCCTTATTCCTCCAACTCAGATAATTATGAGCAACTTAAAGTGCAGAGGAAAGAGGAAGAATATGATATCGATGAGGTCTTGGTCAAATTTATGGAGCAAACAAATGAAAGATTTGAAAGATGTGAGAAAAAAATGGAGCAGGCAAATGAAACACTTGATAGTTGTAAGAAAAATATGAAGCAGACAAAAGAAAGTTTTGATAGTTTGAAGAATCAATTGTCAAAGGTTATTGATATGGTAACAACTCAATTGGCTGAAGAAACTCTTTATTTACAAACTAAGTCTACCCCAAGTGAAGAGTCTGAGCAATACAAAGATAATATTCTTAGTAATGATGAAGAGTTCTCCCCAAAAGCTAATTTAGAGGAAGAAGCTCTCAAGAAAGATGAAGAGACTCCTACTGAAGGGAGTCAAGTTAAAATAATAGCTCCTACTGAAGAGAGTTATATTGAAACAACAGATTTCATTGATGACAGCATTTGTGAGGAGAATGAGAAAGATCCATTTCATAATTTGGAGAAAGATGAGAAAGATCCATTTCATAATTTGGAGAAAGAGGAGAAAGCCCCAATTTTTGGGCAAATTGTTTTAACCATTGGTGATGCTGTGATTGAGGTTTATAAAGGAAAGGTAACATTAAGGAGTGGTAAAGAAGATGATGTTATTAAAACTTTAGATTCCAATGAAATTTTCTCTTCTTTTACTTCTCCTTCTTTTGATGATGTGGTTAAAACTAATATTTTTAGTGATTTGAAGATGCAGGACCTTTTGGAAAAATATTTTATTTTGCAGGATTCTAGCATAGTGGTGGATGGAGACAAAATAAAAATTCCACAATCCTTTGAAGTTCATCCACCACGTGGAAAAAGAAAGAATAATGTCAACCACATGGTTAGAAAACTAAGAAAGTCCATTCCGTTAGATGTAAAATTTGCTCTACGAGAGCCACCTGATTGAGCACCAACTATCGTCAGGCTCATGACGTTAAACAAGCGCTTCATAGGAGGCAACCTGTGTTTTATTTTCAGTAATTTTCATTTTGTTTTGGTTTCTGTGTTGTTTTTAGGAATAAGCTCAGATTGCAAGCTCTCTCAGGGAAGTCACTCTTACTCTTACTCTATCTCATTTATTTCCTTTTGTTTCTATTTGATCATTTTGCATTGAGGTGCTGTTTACCGTGGATTTTGGTAAACACCGCTGGTCTCCAATTTGGTTAACTTGCAGGATCAACCAGTGAATCCTAAGACCATTTGTGTTTAGAGTTTTTAGTTTGATGTGATGTTCTTCAGTGTTTTGCGTTTTAAACAGAAAAGAAGAAGAAATAATTGATTCCTTACGCGCGAAGCAATCAAGATATTTCAGGGAAGAAGGACTTGAATTGTAAAACAAATAAAGGTAAAGAGAAAACAGAAGTAAATTGCATTAAAATGAAAGAGAATGGTACACAAGATCATACGTTGTTCTCTGACTCGTTTTTCTCTTGAATGCGGAAGTTAGAGCGTGAGAATTGCAATATGAAATTTTGTGACCCTTGTTCTTCTCAGAAACTACTATTTATACTAAGCAGAAACTGCCCTAAAACAGTTATAAAAATGATAGCAACCGATCCTCTTTTCGACCAACTGCTAGTTCTTCAGCGCATAACTGCTCTATTTTCTGTCTGTCGAAAGCTTGTGTCCATTTTCCTCTTTCTTGCTTTTGCTTCCCCGGAAGCTTGTCGAATTTACCCTGCACATGACCATTTTCTCTGTCGAAATACTTTGGTCTTTGTCGAAATATAAGTCAAGCCTTGTTGACCATTTTCAATGAAGCCTGTCGAAATTACAGGCTAACAGGTGCATGCTTCATGCTAGTGTGGGGGAGGATAGTTTATTTTGTCACTTGATCTCTATTAATGCACATACCCACCATATATGTTGATAGCATTTTTCTGGCTTATTTTAGTGACTTATGCTTCAAGTTGAAAAAAAAATAGCGATTTTGCCTTTAGGGGATCGCATATTTAATTTACTTGACAGACTTGTGCTTGATTGTAACTGTGGGGTTGTCCTTAGGATGCTGATAATTAGCATTTGTCCCTCTTGAGTACTTTTTGTGAACTAGCTTCTAAATGTGAGATCTGAGCCTTCATAAATTTGCTACATTATAGAATTTGTCTTTTGACCGTTTCAAGGCGAAAATTGATTTACATCATGTAAAAAGATTTGGTGAATTAGGTATTTTTTTGGCCTCAGAGTTGTTTGCTGAAATTATCCATTAGTTGCCCCCTTTGAGCCTATTTGTTATAGTTTTTCTTTGGTACCCAGATATAATTTTTTCGTTCTTTTTGTGGAGCAACTATCGAAAATTACAATTTCGTCCTATATTTTAGTTGTCTATATTATCACGACTGAAATTTCGTCCTACACTTTAGTTATCTATCTTGTCAGGATGAAGAGGAAAAAATGGAGTGAATCACGTGCTTACAAAAATATTTTCATACAAAGGAAACAAAATAGGAGTTTTCATGTACTTACCTTTTCCTCCTACGAAAAAAATGCAAGAGGGAAAAGGCACATCAAAAGAATGAAAGAGCCAAAGGGCAAATGAAAAGAATGAAAGAGCCAAAGGGCAAATCAAAAGAATGAAAGACCCAAAGGGCAAATCCAAAAAAAAACAAAAAAACAAAAAAAAAAAACAAAAGAGTCTACTTAAGAAAAAAACACAAATCAAAAAGAGTTGACTAAATAGAAAAAGAAGAGTGAAGAATGAAAGTGAAATTAATTTGGAGTTTGGACAAAAATTGTAAAATAGATAAGAGCTCCATATTTGGTTTCAAAGGTTACTCTATATATGCAGGAAGGTAGAAAAAGAAAAATAATATAAATGTGGGTTGAAATTAGAAGAAATGTTAGAATAAAAGAAAGCAAGCCCAAGCCCAAGCCCATTAATGCAAGAAGGCCCACAGTAATAAAACGAAGAAGATCCTCTTAGAGATTTCAATTAAAAGTGATGCGCATGTGACTTGGAGAGAAAGAAAGAGACATGGAGTGGATAGCAAGCAACACATATTTAGGAAGGATCTAAATATATTTAGGGAGGATCTAAATCCTAATATTTAGGGATTGAGATATCTTGCAATTAAAAGAGGAAACAATCTTGACTTGATCCCTTGCTTGGAGAGAAAGAAAAGGAACTAATATAAAAGGAGGGCTTCACTTGTAAATTAAAAAAAGTCACCCACCACATACAAAAAGGAGAGCTACACGGACGCGGCGGAGGGAGAGAAGAATTTTGGTATTCGTTCTTGACACCGTGAGAGAGCTCTGGAACAGAATAAGAAGATTGAAAACAAAGATTAAGACTTTCTCTACATCTGGGTTATTCTTATTTTTGTAATTCATAAACCTTATTTTTATTGCATTGTTCTTGACTATTATGGATACCTAAATCCTCTTCTAGGGTCTTAGGTGAATCTTGCATGATTAGAGACGTCTTTATGTTCTAATTTCTGGTTTGAATTCCTTTTTTTTAATTAACATTGTCCAATTGTTTTTATCACATAATTAGGATTAGCTGCCCTTTTCATGTTCATAATCAATTAGTTGATCAGCGACCGTACTGCAATTAGTTGGTGGACCTATAGGATAATTGGGGCTATAATTAATGCATGACCAAACTTTAATTTAGTCTTCCAATCATTCAACCTTTTTGTACTTTATGCTTTTCTTAAATTTAAATTCTAGCATGACCAAAATAGGGTTAATTTAGGAAAAAGAATATTAATCGCGAATGACCAAACGGATTAATAGCTTTAGTAAAGGGATTGGTAATTAAATAAAATAAAGGAATTCAGGTAGATTTAGACACAGGGGAATAGAAGCTTGCTAGTGAAACTACGACCCTAGACCTCTCTCCATTAATTTAGTCTCGCATTTTAATTGTGGTTATTTATTTATTTCTAATTTGTTTCCTTCACATCAAACTATTGGTTCGTCTAAACAATATATAATCTAGACTAGTTTAGTACTTGATAATTAATTCCTGTGGATACGATAATCTTTTATACTACTTCTTCGAAAGAGTACACTTGCTCTAAGTATGGTTTTAACGCAACACCAGTTTTAGCCCGGCAATACAGGCCTCGTTCTCCGGCTGGTTGTTTGAAGTGGTGAATGCAAAGCTGAGGGAGACCTTAATCATCAGTCATTCAGAATTTTCGAGGATGAGCCTCGCCCCACTACCCTTCCATTGCAAAGGTTCGGTCTCAGGTAGGGACGATGTCATTTCTGCAACGAAGTCAGCTAGGACTTGAGCCTTGAGGGAGGATCTGGCCTCGTATCGGATACCGAATTCCGATAGTTCCACGGCCCACTTGATGATTCTTCTTGTGAGATCGGGGCGATGCAGAATTTGGCGAATTGGTTGGTCAGTCCTGACGACAATCTGGTGAGCCACGAAGTAAGGTCTTAACCATCTGGCCGCCACGACCAGGGCCAAGGCCACCTTCCCAATCTTTTGGTATCGGAACTCGGCTCCCTGCAGTACCTTGCTTACGAAAAACACCGACCTCTGCCCTTCTTCCGTTTCACGGATAAGGACCGCACTCACCGTTTCCTCAGCCACGACGAGGTAAAGATAAAGTGTTTCCCCCTCAACTGGTTTCAGTAGTATTGGGGGCTCGGACAGTATTTGCTTGAGCTCGGCGAGGGTGCTCTCGCACTCGTGTGTTCACTTGAACTCTACACCTTTTTTCAGGATTTTGAAAAAGGGGAGTGAGCGATTGGCCGCCCTGGATACAAACCTGGAGAGGGCGGCAATCATGCCCGTTAACTTCTGCACTTTTTTCTTGGTAATTGGGGGACGCATGTCGGTCACAGCCTGACACTTATCCGGATTCGCCTCGATGCCTCTTTCGGTTAAGCAGAAACCGAGGAACTTTCCGGCCCTGACGCCGAAAGTGCATTTCTTAGGATTGAACCTGAGGTTTTTCTTCCTAGCCTCGTCAGAGATCTCCTGCAGGTCGGCCAGGTGACCCTCATCGGCCTTGCTTTTCACAATCATGTCGTCGAGATAGACCTCAACGATCCTGCCAATTTGGCTGTGGAAAACCTTATTCATCATCCGTTGGTAAGTGGCCCCAACATTCTTGAGCCCAAAGGGCATGACTCTGTAGCAGTAATTTCCCTGGCTAGTCATGAAAGCAGTTTTCTCCTAGTCCGGACGATTCATTACGATTTGATTATAGCCGGAGTAGGCGTCTAGGAAGCATAGAAGTCGGAATCCGGACGCGTTGTCGACGAGTTTGTCGATGTTGGGGACGGGGAAGGCATCTTTAGGGCATGCTCTGTTGAGGTCGGTGTAGTCCACACACATTCTCCATTTTTCGTTACTCTTTTTGACCAATACTATGTTGGATAGCGAGGTGGTATACTTCACCTCTTTGATAAAGCCTGCCGCCAGGAGGCCGGTCAATGCTTTTTCCGCCGCCTCAACTTTTTCGTCGCTCTGGGCCCGACGCCGTTGTGTCACACACTTGGCGTTGGGATTGAACGCTACGTGATGACACGCTACTTCCAGGGAAATCCCGGGCATTTCAGAAGCGGACCATGCAAAAAGGTCGGCATTTTGCCGTAGACACGTGATCAAACTTGTTCTGACGGTTTCGCCGAGCTCGGCTCCCACCTTGACAGTCTTTGCGTGGTCGTCCCCCAGGGGGACTTCAAAGAACTTGCCCTGGGGCTCGGGGCATTGATCTTTCTCTTGAGCTCTCTAGCCAGCTCGTCGTCATTTTCATCTTCGGAAATGTCTGGGTCTTAACGGGCGTCGACCTCGGTAAGATGTACCTGCGCAGCGGTTGGTGGCGGCTCGGGGAGCTCCTGCAGCCGGCGTTGGGTGCCTTTGAGGGCAAAGTACTGGCATCTTTCAGCAGCGTTGATGCGGCCAAGATTGTCACGACACTGCTCGACAAGGTATGGAACTTCATCTTCAAATGCA
Source organism: Astragalus glycyphyllos (assembly GCA_963573325.1). NCBI lineage: Eukaryota > Viridiplantae > Streptophyta > Magnoliopsida > Fabales > Fabaceae > Astragalus > Astragalus glycyphyllos. The sequence goes on along the minus strand of OY754314.1, from coordinate 8,369,122 downwards.
CCGTGGAGGCGACGGCGCCGAGCTTGGCTAACGTCGGTCTCCCCACAATGCAGTGGTACGGGGTGATAAGCGGGATCACCAAGAAGGTTATCCTGATAGTCCGAGCGAGCTTCTTCTGACCGTAGGTCACCATGATATCGAGGTACCCCAAAGGTCGGGATTGCTCCTCCCCAAGCCCGGACAGGTCAGTCCCAAGGTGTTAGCCTGCATTTTTGACAGACTCAATTAAATGCAGTCAACGAGGTTGCATCAAGCTGATTTCGATCTTAGATTTGGCAAAGTCGAAGAGGCTGAAGGCAGAGATTTCAATAAGAAGAAGTTGAAGGCTGATAACGAAGTAGAATCAAGCAACCGTTGTCGAAAGCACGTAGCAGTTACATTTTTTAAACTTTGTACAGTTATTTTCTATTTGTATAAATAGTATTTTTTTCATAGGAAAAACAGGTCACAAACTCAAATACGGATTCTCACGCTCTAACTTCCAACATCACAGAGAAAACGAGTCAGAGAAGAATGTATGATCATGTGTACCAACTTTCTTTTCAATTGATGCATTTTACTTTGTTTCTTTAAGCAATTTTCTGCATTTTTATTTGTTTTCTTCATCTCTGTCTGAAGCAACTTCGACAGTTTCGCGCAAAACTGCCAGTTATCTTCCTTCTTTTCTTTAAAACCGTAAAAACATTCATAATTTTTGGAAAAACTTTAACACAAATGGTCTTAGGATTTACTAGTTGATCCTGCAAGCAGAAGAAATTTCAAACTAGCGGTGTTTACCAAAAACCACGGTAAACACAAGGTAAAGGTGCAAATCCGCGAGGGATAAACCGAGCTTGGGAAGGAGGTCTTGGAACATGATGTCGGCAGAGCTTCCTTGATCAACCAGGACTCGCTTTACCTCGACATCGAGCATGGAGACGGAGATGATGTGGGGGATGAACTCATTTGGCTCACCCAGAACATAGTCTTCGTCGGAGAAGAAGGGCTTCCCGGACGAAGCCGAGGTCGAGGCTGAGCTGGAGGTCAGGCTGGCGATTTCCCTCTATTTGCGCTTCAAGGTCTTTTTGGTTTCCGTTGTCGAGACGGATGAGCCACCCGAAATCACCATGAGGGAGTGATTAGGCCACCTTAGTTGGCTCATTAGTAACCTGCAAAGAATATTCATACAGTGTGTGGCATATACTGCTGTTTGGGTTCTGCTGTGGATAAAACTAAGCAATGTGTCTGATTATCTGGCTCAAGTTAAACAAATATTAATGCCTCTACTGGTAAAATTTTTGATGAGGCAAAGGAGAACTCAGACAACATACTATATCTTTTAGATTCTGTGTAATGGTTTAATCATTGCTTATCATAATAGCTGCAGCCATGTTAGTCTTGAGATTTCGTTGATTTTGTAATCCTCTCTATGTCCCAATTTAGATGCAGAATTTCTTGTTGGGATTCAATTTATATTCTTACTTATTTGACTTGAATTTATATATTCTCACTTGTTACTGCAATGTTTGAATTTATTGAATTGTTTATATATGAAGGTTCTTAATTAGTCAAATACATGAGCATGAATATAGTGCTGAATTCATATGGACATCTAAAGCTTTCTTTATGAACATCTATATGGATTGTTGAGGACCTTCTCCAATGATTTAAGAGTCAGTGACTTAGAGCTTTTGTAGATATTGGTCGTATGAATTGATATCCCCTAGAGAATCTAGCTTATTGTTGAATGTGCATTCTTTTGTAAACGGGTTGTTCAAAAAACTCAATAGGTTTCTTTTTTCTTCTTATTTTGGCAGTTTACGACATGATCAACGTCCCTTTCTCATCAGAAGCATTTGGTGCTGGTATATTGGCACTGATTCTGGATGCCTCGTTGCACAATATAAGAGTTTGTACTGTAATGATAATTGCACTAAACAGCAATATGTGTAAGAAAACATAACCATTTACACTTGATGGTTCAAATTACAAGGTTTTTGCATCACATAGACACTAAATCTAATTTGTGATTTTTCTTATATTTGCTGTTTTGAGGAAGGTGGAATTACTACTTGTCATAATTGATGATGGATGGCAATATGTTACTTGGCATGGACCCCAATGGTATTGAATGGGAAGCTGATCATGCAGCCAAGTGAGTATTTTTCTAAGTTTCAATACAATTGGGTAACTTAGTAGATCTGATTTGGGGATGTGCGTTTATTTGTGCCTTTTTCCTTACATTTAGGTAATTGGTGTTCTTAATGAAGTTTTTTTTCCTTCCATTAATCCATATATGATTATATTGGCAACTAATGCATGTCAACTAATGCATGATGTGCAGGGTGGAAAAAAACATAAAAAAATTGAGACGGAGCCTCTTAAGGGTGCAAAAATCAATTCTATATCCAAGAGAACTGCATAGTAGGCAAGATATTTGGGTTTAGCAAGTATATTTGGAGCTTATTGAAAACTTTCAAAGGAACAGTAGGGGTAGGGTAGAGTTTCTGCAAGCATCACCAAATCTGTAATATTGATAGTTGTGTTTATTTTTGTGGTTGCTAGATCTAATTTTGCTTTAGATCGATATTGTGACTGTATTAATTAGATCCAATTTGCGTTTCTTTGTAATGTAATATACTTTGAAATTAAATAAAAAATCTGTTGTATGGTTTATTTTGAAAAAGTAATTATACTAGTCAATAAAATTTACAGCTGGTTTGAAGAAAAAAAGGTTTTGCGATTTCCTGCGGAATTCCTTCATGTGGAGATTTCCTGCGGAAATTTTGAATTTCCTGTGGAACTTCCTGCAGAATTTGCTGCGGACCTCCTGCGGAATTTCCTGAGGAATTTCCTACGGAAATTTTCTACCGATTTAAAAATCCGTAGCAAACAATTATACACGAACAAAATAACTGGGAACCTTAATTATCTGCAGGAAATGAAGAAAATTCTAGTAGTGAAACTACCACAAAATTACTTAATTGTTTTAGGAGATTATTGTGCAAATAGATTTGATACCAGCGTTTTGAAAACCTGCACAAATAGATGGGGGCACTTGAAACTCCGACGGTTTTAAAAACCCCGGCAGATTAATTTGTTGGGTTTAAAAACCCCCTCTAATTAAAACCCCTACTATTTGATCAATTTTTTTTGTAATGTTGTCTGTATTGTTTTAAAATTCCTATAATAATGAATTAATTAAGATTATGCCCTATTGTTTGTTTTTATGAATAGTAATCGACTTTGCATTGTTGTTAATTCGAAAATTAGCAAAGCAAGCTTTGAATTAAATGGAGCTTTTTTAAGAAAAAAATTTACTTGTTTAGCCTTAGTTCAATCGTGGCTAACAACTTGTTGAAATTTGCATAAATGCATAGGCGCAGTTTCAGTAGCAGTTATTCAGAACTATGATCGTGGCCAAACACCTGTCATAGCACTAAGGTGGGAATCTTTGGATGGAGATTTTGTTGGGGAAGCTCCCAACTCGTGATTCTCTTATTTCTAGGAGCATTATCAATGACCCTCATTGGCGTGTTGCCCCTTTTGTTTTGAGCAAGATGAGTCGATTTCTCATATATTTTTCTTCTGCAGGTGTTTCGGGTTAACTTGGCTTGCTATTGAGAATCATTCAGGAATTGTGATTTCAGATACTCTAGTAGGTGTCGAGCATTTCTGGGGTCATCGCTTGCAATTAGAATCGAAGAAGGCGTGTATATTGAAGTATTTGATATGGATATGGTTGTCACTTGCTGTATATGGTTATGTTGAAATCATATTCTTTTCAGAGGTTAAGTTTTTAGTTTGCAGGTGGTTGTTAACCATGTTAAGTCTATAACATGGGCTTGATTCATAAGCATAGAGGTCGCAATTCCAATCATAAGAACTTTTATTGGTGGTGTAATCCTTTTGTTTGTATGAACTAAGCGTTACTCACTTTTTGTCTCATTCTTCTTTAGTCTTTTTCCTCTTTGGGTCTTTTTCCCATGGGGTTTTGGCCTAGGTAGGTTTTAATAAAGCCCCTTTTACATGTAACGATTGGGGTGCCCGTTTGCACCCCCTTTAATACTATTACTTTTCTTATAAAGAAACATGTCACTGCAATTAAATTTAGTGCAGGTAACGGCTCACAAAATTGTGGCTAAATATTTGCAACGCCACGTCTTTCCACCATCGCCATAATCGCGGCTAATTGAATTTGCAACGTTTTTTTTGTAGAGTCACCAAGGTTAGAGAAAGCCTGAAAGCTCTTCCGATGCTTGTAGAGTTACTAATTACTCACTAATAAGGTCCTCCGATCGGCAGAGGAATTTGAACCAATGTTTTTGAGGGATGTGAGCTGAATCTTTACCAACTAGAACAACAGGTTGTATTAGTTTAGAGGTAAGATAGAAATTACTATGGAGTTCTCAATAACTTCCAAGAACAAGAAAACCATATTGGGATGCAATTTTAGAGGAAAAATAAAATACTAACTAGCACGAAAATACCTCATTTTAGATAGAATTTTGTATCTCATGTTGATTGTTGAAGATTCTAAGCCGTAAAGGAGTTTATTTTCTTATATCTTTTGCGTAGACACCTACTAGTTCTACTCTTTTAGATATAGAAGTTTAGTTAAATCTGACAAACCCACTGGAGATGCGTGAAGGTAACTTATACTCTAGGCGTGGAGAATACGTGTACGGAGAACGAGAAAAATATAAGACAAAAGAATAAGAGATATTTTGGGTAATTAGTGATGAGTTTCAGTAAGGGTTTGACCCAATTAAATAAATTCTTCCATTTTTATAAAGATAACATATTTTTATCTATACCTATATATAAAGGGGATTCCAATTGTAACTTCTTTTTTGGTGTCAGATTCTTCTTCTGATTTTACCCTCAAAATTCAATCTAAAATTACAGTAATATCTTAAATCAACTTACAAATTACGAAATCACCATAATGAACTGCATAATTATTTAACTGCTATTTGGTAACCGTTGTTTTAAACTCTACTTAGTTTTGCTTTCTTTCTCTACTTAGTTTTACTTAGTTTTGCTTTTTTTCTTTTTTCTTTCTCTGCCTGTAAGAGGTTTCAGTTTTTTCTTTTTTTCCTATGAGTCTAAACTTTTACTAATTTTACAACTACTTCTAACGTTGATTACAGAGTTACTGGAAAGCCACAATGGATCCTAGCCAACTAAACAAGCAATCGAATACTCTTTGCAGCAAATAAAAGAATTCATTCATGTGATGTTGTTGATTGTGGGCCAACAGAAGAGTTTTTCACCAAAAGAGAAGATAATGGGCCATACGTGAATGGACAGTTTTTTCCGTCAAACATGTGTTTCTATGCAAGGTTGGTTTAAACTTAATGGATTGTTTTACTTTTTAACACGTAACTTCCTTTTCTTTTTTCTCGTTGGCTCTGGATACAACATTAATATTACCTTCCTTTTCTTTTACTATTTTGCAATTTTTATATTAATTTATTCATGTTACATGTTACATGTTAGACATCCTGCAGTTTTGTGGTTAGGACATTATCAGGTGTGAATGTATTCTTCATCACATGATTTTTCAATTTATTAACATGAGTATCTATTGTAAAGCGTGGAAGACGGTGTGATCTGACCTTTGGGGCTCAACTCTTAACTCTTAACTTAATATGAACCGAAAGGCTCTTGGAAGAGCGCGTTAAGAGTTGAGGTGTGATCTGACCTTTCGACCTCGCTTAGGCGATCTTGGCCATTATATCAAGAGGGTGTCCACAATGACTTGTAACAATGTGTTTATCAGACCCTTTGGAGCGAGGCAGATTTGGATTGAGCTAACCCAGTCCGAAACTCACATTAAACCACTATTACATAATATAAGAATCTACTGTAAAGCGTGGAAAACGGGCCCGAAGGGCCCGTCTTCCCCCCTAGTTATAATAACATGCAAGCATCTTGTAAAAAAAATTAAAATTAAAAATAGAGAAAAGAGGTGTTTTTCACTCTATATATACCCCACTCCTTCCACCACTTAATACTCAGAAAGTAAAGCAACTTAGGAATAACAAAGCAAAGAAGAAGAAAAAAGTACGTTGTGATTTTTTAAGAAGCAATGGCGAGCAAAAAGTTTGCATGTGCGGTTGCGGTGATGTGCATGGTGGTGTTGGGTGCACTCGTGTCAGAGGCAATAATCTCATGCGAATATATTCAAAGTGAACTTGATCCATGCCACCCATATTTGGCGAGTGGTCCAGGTCCATCGGGTCCCTGCTGTGATGGAGTGGGGAGAGTCAACGCCACCGCCAGCACCACCCCTGACCGCCAGGCTGCTTGCTACTGTTTGAAAAAATTAGCTGATGGCTTTCCTGACTTGAACTATGATAATGCCGCAGCACTCCCCGATAAATGTGGTGTAGACATCCGGATCCCAGCTTCCAAGATTAGGCCAGACATCGATTGTACCACGTATGTCTAACTTTCGATTTTTTTTCAAAATTATGCTCATATTATATAATCTCTACCTTTACCTTACCTCGGGGTAGGACCGAGATTGTAGTAGGTAGGGTTCATGCTGACTAAGTCGGGTCTCAGAATGGTCCCCGGGTGTGATACCTGCAATGCCACTCTGACACTTGAGTGAGTATGTGAGAATCTTAGAATGATATGCAGGGAATGAATAGTGTACTTTTTTTAGCTGTGTGGGCTAGCATTTATAGGAATTTGTGTTAGCCCTGATCTGTTGGAACGATTGGGTAGATCTTAGTCGTTGACACCTTGTAGTCATAGATGAGGTTAATTTGCATGGATTTGGCCCCTAGTTATTAGGCTGATCCAACTCTATTGTTGGAGTTACGCCTCGTGGCCCAGTCTAGGACATTATATAATATAACCCTATTTTTGTAGTTGTTGGTTAGACGCTTTACCTACACATCTAGATAGTCATGGTTTTGATTCATAAAGAGAGAAAGTAGAGAACACCGTTGATTCTCTTTTTTTTTTGGGTGAGCAATAGGGCCTAAAACGGCCCAAAAACACTAAACAGAAGAGTTATTACAACCGTTGCCATCATTAAGTGGGGTACAAAATTGTACTCTCCTATAAAAAAACTTATTTTTGCTTCTAATCATCTATAGAACTTCACGAGCACATATAGTTGTTTTAGTCAGAAAAAATTATTTGAGCAATTTTGTTTGGTTTTTGTAGTATTACGCTTTGAAGAGCGTGGATGTGGGGAAGAAGCAGATATTGCATGGCACTCTTTTCTACTGCAGGATACTCATAAAGAAAGTGTTGTAGAATTAACTAATAATAAGAATAAAGAAAGGACAACTCTGCGAGGGTTCCACTTCGTCGAGTCTCCTCTTGTGTTAGCCTACAAACTCTAGACTATGTTCTAGTTAGTTTGTGCCATGTACAGTCATAAGACGTCAATGTACTGTTATTTATATATTGCTATATATGATACTTTACTTTCTAGTTTTTGTAATTGTTTTGGTTCTTCTCCCTAAATTCAAGTTGCGCCTTTTAATTTATTAGGAAAACTATCCGGCATAATTCTACTAAAATTCTTCTAATTTATCAACAAAATTGGGTGAAAAAAAAGAGCCAGTTCTTTTAAAAGTTGGCTTAAATATTTGATACTCCTGGTGTTAGAATATGCAGTGTGTAATGAGTATAGGCCATGTACGGTTACTTTTTTTTACAGGAGGGTAAATGAAAAATTGGGATATTTGCAAGGGGGTATCAAATATTTAAGCCAACTTTTAATCGACTTTTAGTCCAAGAAAAATTTCCTATCATTAGTTTTAGTTCTTATAAAATTTTCACAGATTGGATGAAGAGTAGGAGATTAGAAGAAGAAGAAGAAAGTGAGAGGTCGTGATTAGGGTTGACAATTGGGTTTTCTGAGTTTTACTTTTGTTTCTTTTAATTTGTTTTTATTTTAAATATTTTATTAAATCGCATTAATTGACGTGGCACGTGTTGCCTACATCAAGTACGACGTCAATTAGTGAGCTTCACGTCAAATAAAATACAACCCAAATCCCCCGTTGGACCAAATGTCTGATTTTTTTTAAAATTGGGCGACTTAGTGTCCAAGTTTTGACCAAAAGTACAATTTAGCAAAAAATTTCAAGGGACTAAAAACAATATTGTGAAGTTTAATGGGGACTAAAAACATATTTAGCGCTAACTATAAATTCAAGAACATTGCAAATAGGTCCCTGAACTTTTAAAAAAAATTAAAAAGGTCCCTAAACTAATTTAAACATATAAAGTTGGTCTTTGAAAAAATGATCAAAAACAAAATAATAAAAATATAAAAGAAAAATAAACAAAAACAATTTTATTCTCAAACTATTAAAAATATTAAAACTACTTTTTGATTATGTAAATGTTATCAATATTTTAAATCGTTTTTTTTTTGACAAAATTTTAAATCGTTTTTAAAATTGCAAAATCTTGATTAAATTGGTCGAAGACTTTTCAATTTCATAAATAAATTTTTATTTATTTCCTCTCTATAGACTTTGCAACACAGTCACCGATAGGTCTGATCACAGCCTGATTTTGCTCCGTCTCTATGGTGAAGGCCGTAGGTGCCGTAGAAGAAGTTTCAAGTTTGAGAATTCATGGTTGGAGGAGGATGGGCTAGAAGAGGTGGTGATGAGAGGATGGGGTGTTGGTGGTGACATAGACTTGGTGAACAGATTGAAAGCATGTACCGAAGAGATGAATATGTGGGGGAGATCTCTTAGAATGCGCTTCCGTGGGGACATAGATTGGTGTAAAAAAGAGTTGGAAGCTTTGCGCATTGACACAAATGATGAGGCTGCCACAAGGTACAACGAAGTGAACCAAAAGCTTACCCGGCTTCTTGTGCAAGAAGAAGCATTTTGGAAGCAAAGGGCTAAAGTATTGTGACTTAGAGAGGGTGACTCCAATTCTCATTTTTTCCATGTTGTGGCTTCGGCCAGGAAGAGACACAATGAGATAAAATCATTGACTAGAGATGATGGTTCGCAGGTCACTAGCCACGAGGACATTGCAAGCACCGTGAAGGATTATTTTGACACTCTTTTTCACGTGAACAACTCCGCCTTCGTGCCCGTCATTGATGTTATCCCTTCCATCCTCTCGCATGAGGATAATGAGGCTTTGCTAAAAGATTTCACGCGTGAAGAATTTGGCCAGGCGCTGCACCAAATGCACAAGGATAAGGCTCCAGGTCCGGATGGTCTGAATCCGGCCTTTTACAAGCGGTTTTGGCATCTTTGTGGAGATGAAGTCTACCACGCAGGGCTTCATTGGCTTGAACAAGGGTACTTTCCTCCTCACTTGAATGATACTAATGTTGTCCTTATTCCCAAAAAACAAAGTCCATCATCTATGAAAAATTTACACCCCATTTCTCTTTGTAATGTTGTGTACAAAATTTTGTCTAAGGTGCTTGCAAACCGCTTGAAACCGTTACTACCTAAAGGTATTTCCCCCGAACAATCTACTTTTGTTGAGAATATATCCATTTTGGACAACGCCATGATAGCTATAGAAACTATTCATCACATGAAATGTAAGGTGAGTGGGAAAGAGGGGGAGGTTGCTCTTAAAATTGATATTAGCAAAGCCTATGACAGAGTTAGTTGGGAGTACTTGAGGGCTGTCTTGTTAAAGATGGGTTTCAACAGTAGATGGGTGGGTTGGATGATGACGTGTTTGACCTCTGTTGAATATCAAATAATTGTTAATGATGACAGTGTAGGACCGATGAAGCCGGGTAGAGATTTGCGGCAGGGGGATCCTTTATCTCCGTATCTATTTATTCTTGCTACCGAGGGGCTTACTAGTCTTATTCGTAAGGCAGAAGGGAGAGGGGACTTGCATGGTATCAAAGTGTGTAGGGGCGCTCCTGTCCTTACACATTTGTTATTTGCTGATGATTGTTTTCTCTTTTTCAGGGCCAATGAGAAAGAAAGTAGAGTGATGAATGATATCTTAACTACTTATGAGGTAGCTTCCGGCCAAGCAATTGACAAAAAAAAGTCAGAAATCTTTTTTAGCAAGAACACCACAGCTGCTTTCCGTACTTTGGTTTCTAGTGAGCTGGGCGTGACTGAGTGCCTTGGTACCGGTAAGTATCTACGCCTTCCTTCAATGGTGGGAAGAAAGAAGAAGGCAATTTTCAATTACCTTAGAGACAGAGTATGGCAGAGAAGTTCTCATCAAATCTGTGGCACAAGCAATCCCCTCTTATTGTATGAGCACATTTCTCATCCCCACCTCTCTTGGGGAGGAAATGGAGCGCATGATGAATTCTTTTTGGTGGGGTTCGAATAGAGCTCAAGGCAGAGGTATTAATTGGTTGAGATGGGACAAATTAACCATGAGGAAAGAACATGGCGGCATGGGGTTTCGACATCTCCACACTTTCAATTTGGCAATGCTAGGGAAGCAAGGTTGGAATGTTCTCACAAACCCAGATGCTATTATATCTAGAGTTTTCAAAGCTAAATATTTCCCTAGAGGGGATTTCATGGAGGCATCTATTGGCGACAACCCAAGTTTTGTTTGGCGTAGCATCTGTGCTTCATGGGCTATAGTCAATGGAGGATTGAAATGGAAGATTGGTAATGGTTCTAAGGTTCGCATATGGGAGGATCCATGGCTGCGAGGTTCTTAACACCCATTTATCACGTCGGGCCTGCACTCCAATCATAACTTGCGAGTTGTCTCCGACATTATTGATCCTAATACAAATGAATGGAGAGCTAATCTTATACATGAGACTTTTAATGAGGATGAGGATGCTGCCATTTTACGCATGCCAAGGAAGGCTGCTCTTGGTGATGACACTATGGTATGGGATCTTAGTAGAAGTGGAGATTACTCGATGAAGTCCGGTTATTACTTTGCTATGGAGCATCTTAGGAATATTTCTCATCTCCGGGTTGAAGGTGATTGAACGGCGATTTGGTCTCTCAAAGTTCCAAGTAAGTTGAAAATTTTAATGTGGCGTATTGTTCGTGGTTGATTACCTTCACGTGAGCGTCTCCTTTCCAAGAGAGTCAATTGTCCCTCCTTATGTCCTATGTGTAATGATACCTTTGAGAATGATTGGCATATATTTTTTGGGTGCACAAAGGCTCAACAAGTTTGGGAACATTCTGCACTTTGGCCTAATATTGACGAGTTGTATGAGAGGGTAGATAATATAGCTGAAATGTTTTTTACTCTCCTTCAAACTTTGGACGGCGATGACAGGTAAGTATTTGCAGCTGGTTTATGGTGTATTTGGAAGAGGAGGAACGATATGGTGTGGAACGGGACCGAAAGACCAATTCCCCTTGCTCTCCACCACGCGCGCAAGGTTGTTAGTGACTGGTGCAGCCACCAGCAGCAGCGCCTTCATCACAGCGCACACCAGCAGCAACATCATGCTGCTACAGTACCTGAACATTGGATAAAACCGGTTCCTGGACACCTCAAATGCAATATAGATGGGGCGTGGTTCGAGCAACAATCTAGGTGTGGTTATGGTTTTTGTCTCCGGGATCATACGGGCACTCTCATTGGAGCGGTATCCGGCTGGTTTGATGGTTCTTTGACACCCTCGGAGATTGAGGCAATAGTAGAGGCGCTAAAATGGTTGCTACAAATGAATGTCACTGCAGTTGATTTGGAGCTTGATTGTAAAGTTGTAGTGGATGCTCTTCATCATGGGTCCACTTCTTTGCATGAGTTTGGCTCAATTATTTTTGATTGTAATCGTTTTTTTTCACAATTTAAATAACTGCTCCATCAGTTATATTAGAAGACAAGCCAATTGTGTGGCTCATAGCTTAGCTAGGGCGGCTCAATCCTTTGCTAGTCACCAAGTGCATCAGTTTACTCCTCGTTGTTTCACAAATTTGCTAATGAATGAAATGGCTTAAGTGCGTTTGCTTCAACAAAAAAAATTAATTTTGTTAACTTTAGAAACTAAATTTCCAATCTCCTCTTTGTTACTTGAATGCCGTCTCTTTTAGATGTACTAATAAGATTTGACTACTTTTTAAATAACTAAAATGTTTTTCATTCAGTCAATAAAATCTAGTTTGTTTTCATTGTAACAAATCAAAGATGTACCGCTAAGTTTGGATTAACAAACGAATGTATAAACTCCCACTTGACTCATAAAAAGTTATGCTTTCCCACAACACAAAATAGTAAAGTTTAAAAACGGTAGTATCAGGGAGAACGACTAATGGAGTAATAATACTTGGCGTTGGAATCTCGACTAGTATCGTGCTTTGTCTGGGGAGGAGAGGGCTGACTTTAACCAACTTTTTGACATTTTATGTTCTATTCATCCCGACGATTCCGAGCAAGATCGATGATAGTGGAGGTTTGATAATTTTCATGCGTTTACGGTTAAATCTTGTTGTGCTCCATTGTTAAATTGGATGCATCAGAATAGGTTGGATAGCGACACTCAAAGCGCTCTAGATTATATGTGGCAGCATTTGATACCCACTAAGCTAGGGATTTTTGGTTGGAGATTGTTGCTGGGAAAGCTTCCGACTTGTGATGCTCTTAATTCTAAGGGTATTGTTAAGGACCCTCACGGGTCGTGTTGTCCTTTTTGTTTTGAGTTGGATGAGTCTATTTATGCAGGTGCTCTCGATTAGTTTGGACTTCTATTCATAATTGGATGAGAATCACGATTTTGGATTCTTTGGTTGGAGTTGCGCATTTTAGGGTCCTTGGTCTCAGGTTGGATTCCAAGAGGGCTGGGAGATTTAAGTATTTGCTTTGGATGGCAGTTACGTGGTTGTATTTGGGTCCATCAGAGCCATATTCTATTCAAGGATCAAATCTTTAATTCTCAAGTGGTTGTCAATCATGTTAAAACTATATCCTGGAGCTGATTCATTAGCATTGAATACCGCAATTCAGCTTTTCAAATTTTCTGATTGGTGGGGAAATCCTCTTGTTTGTATTAATTTCTGATTGGTGGGGAAATTCCTGGGGCACTCTTTTCTTCTTGGGTCTTTTTCCCATAGAGTTTTGGCCCAAAGAGGTTTTAATGAAACCCCTTATATTTGTAAGGGTTTGGCATTGAGTTCACAGTGCTTTTCATCTTGGAACACAAGGGAAAACACCTTAGCAATGTTTAGAATGGGATCCATAGTAAGAATTTGGAATTGGTTCTTGAGATCATTCCAGATGTCTGAAGTAGAGTTTGCGTAAACGATGGAGGTGACGATGTCCTTGGAGACGACGTTGAGAAGCCATGAACAAACAATGTTGTTGTTTCGTTTCCACGCCGTTTGCGACTTGGAATTAGCAGTATCGAGATAGGGAAAGGATCCATCGACGTAGTCGTACTTGTTCTTACCCTTGAGAGCGAATCGCATGGAGCGATACCAGAAATTATAGGTGTCACCGATGAGGGTTTGGGTAACAAGGACCAGACCAGGGTGATCATTTGAATGGAGGTAAAGAGGATTAGAAACATTATCTTGATTCTCGGTTGTGCTTGCCATTGGAGCACATAAACGAAGCAATCGAAAGATTAGGGTTTCAAGAAACCAAATAATCAAACGATTAAAGCACAGAAATGTAAAATTTCTGGGGGGGGGGGAAGGATCGGAAACACGAAATGATGAAGACTTGAAACGTGAATTGAAGAATCGAATCAAGAACGTGATGAACTTGATCAAAGAAGATGAACGTGTGGAAACGTAATATATATTCTGATACCATATTAAGGTGAACAGAGTGAAGATGGATGAAAATCATTCATTGATCAAGTGAATTGAATGATACAGAATCTCGGTGTATATACAAGTGAGTTCTAACTGAATCTGTTAGAAGCTAAAACAAACAAAACCGATTCTTTACTAAACTGAATCAGCCAACTAACTAGATTAACTCTAACTGTAGTTAACTAACTAAGGTTAAATATAATAAAGTAAATACAATGGTAAAGGTAAAATTAAAATTAACTTAATTAATCTATTATTATGTAATGCTAAGAAGAAAATATCCTTCATCCATCTAATAAATCAAACAAACATTTGTCCCCCGTTATTGGCTGCTTTGGTTGTTTTAGCGATATGAAGACATCAGCCCTTAGGCAGAGGCGGATTCAGGGGGTGTTCTCCGTGTTTCCGGGAACACCAAAACATCCATGTATAAGTGGTAATACACCACAAACATTCTGCCTTTGTGGTAATACATTTTACCTTAGTGTCATTGAAGGAAGACCAATCTGCCTTGATGGTAATACTTAACCATAACTCGAAGGCAGATTAATCTCTATAATTGCGCGTGGAGGATACTTTGATTTGAGAAAAAAAGAACAAAATAAAGCATTTCCTTAGTTATGAACAGTATGAAATTGAAACAAGAGCTGCCAGTATACAACAATGACTCCTCTGACTACTTTAAGATCAAATAATCCAAAAGCTTTAAACTAAGAACTTTGAAGCATCTCTTTGAGCATATTTCGAAGTGGACGCCGCCTTTACTTCCAAAACCATATTTTCTTGAATGTTGCCACACCGATGATTAACGGTTTTGGTAGATAAAATAAAACAACAACGCCTGAAACAAACATTCCCCGTGTTGAATGAACAAAATATATAAATATAAATGAGGAGAATCAATGAAACACTTCATGCATTATTTATTTTGGCATGATGAATTTCGGTACACTAATTTTTTAATTAATGGGTAAATAAGTTATTTTTTTAACGCCAAAATAATATCAATAAAATAAAGGTAACACCAAACCTATACAATGCAAATCCAATATTGTTATAAACAAACTAAAGTACTGGTGAACAAACTCTTGTGCTTTAATGAATAATAAATAAAGAACTATTCCGATGACTCTTGTTGCATCAATGTTGATTCTTGTTGTGATTGTAGTATATTAGGAGAGGACTCTTCCGATGATTCTGATTGTGAAGGTGAAGATTTAAGAGAAAATACGACGTGTGATGGTTCGTCCCTTTCCGACCGAGAAGAGTTAGACGGTGATGATGGTGATTGTGGTGGAGCATCCGGTTCTTGCGGTGGATCTATGGCGGGTAGTTCTTGAGAATATTGTGATGGTAAGTTTGAGTGAGTAAACGTACGTAACAATTATGAGAATGATATAGGAGCTAGCTTCATTAAAAAAAGAAGTAACTAACAAAACAGCATTGTTCAAGTTTGTTAGTTAACGAATAGGATTGAAGATATAATAACTGAATTATAACTGTCTTCGAATAACTGAATTTGCAAATTTGTTGAATTCGCACACTTTAGTAATTGTGCATTTGCTTTAGTAAATACATAAAGTAATAAACTAAAACAAAAATGAAAATTCTAGTTTTACTTAAGCAACGGGAAAATGGAATGCTATTATAACCTTGATTTAGGAAATGACATACTAGTCCAACTCTAACCTTGATTTTTGTATTAAGTCCCTATTACCGGTCGTGGAGCTTAGAAACGAACTGTTCTGGGGCAAAACTAATCAAGTAAATTATTAAAAAATATTATTTATAAACACAAAATTAAATTATATGAAAAATAATTTTTATTGAGCATAATTAAATTATTTATATTTAGTTAATTTTAATTTTTAAAGGACAAAATTACTTTTGAGAGAATTATTAAACATTAATACTAACTAAATATGTATTGTTTTTAAAAAGACAATTTTATATGTAGTTAATTTTAATAGGATTTTAAAACGATATAATAAAATATAGAATTAGAGACATTCATATCTTCATCCATGCGTAGATTGTGAAATTGCACTTTCGGCAATAATCGATTTGAGATGCATCTTGCTTGATATAGCCCTTCGAGTTTCTCCCAAAGATCATTGGCTGACAATATTTCCTTCACATTCGCAAGAACATTCTGTGTCGCGCAAAGCGAATTGCATTTGCAGCTCAAATCCACTTCCTCCCATTTCTCCTTGTCTATATGTTGGAAATGTTTCCTTTCAACGCCATGTGTAAACCCGATTGTATCAGCACATCCTTGACTTGTATTCTCCATAGGCCAAAATTGATTCTTCCATCAAATTTCTCAATGTCAAATTTCACTGCAGCGTTTGGAAAATTTGACATTGCAGTTGTAAAGTGACTGTAAACGGTGCACCGAGTAGGTTCCCAAGAAATAGAGGTGGGTCACAATGGACACGCTTAAATACCGGCCAGAACTTTCCTGAAACAAAACTTTCACAATTTTAAACTTCTTTTCTGATGTGGAAGATCTGACAAAGCTGCAACCACATAGAATACTAAGGAATTAATACCCCCACCAAGCCAAAAACTTCTTTTCTGATGTGGAAGATCAAATAAAGCTGCAACCACAAAACCGAATCAAAAGCTCTGATATCAGTTGTTGGGAAAAACAACATCGAGAAAATAAGCGAACAAAATCGGAACACAACAACTTAACATGGAAAACTCCAAAATCGAAGAAAAACCATGAACCGTTGCCTAATGACAACCAGAGAATAACACTATGTGAAAATTATTACAACACATAGACTTCTCTCACACATCCAATGACTCCAATACACCCATACTCTCCAAAGAAAATATTGATCTACCTCTCATTCCACTCTAAAATAAGAGTACAGGAGAAAGAAAGAAAAATCAAATACAACTTAAAGTGTGTTTGATGGGTGCACTTGTAAAGGAGAACTTGAGTCTCTTTATATAGCATTAGTCTCCTTCTTTCTTCACAAAACTTGGAAATGTGAGACTATTTCAAGATGTCAAATTGCAATCAACTCCAACATCTGGCTCCTTACAAGCTCCGCCCATGACTGTAACAATATGCTCAAATTTTTTTAAGAATTTCTTCAACTGTGAATTTTGGTTGGAAGAATTTCAATTCTTAAACCATGTGATCAATAAAAAGGGAATTGTTTCCGACCCTTCCAACGTAGATGCAGTGTTTAAACGAGAAAGTGCACAAAAAATATAGGAGAGATACGTAGTTTTCTTAGACTTGCAAGATATTAAAGGAGATTCATAAAAAGATTTTCAAAGATAGTGTTGCCTATGTCATAGTTAACCAAGAAGGATAAAGCCTATGAATTGACCGAAGAGTGTGAGACTAGTTTTTAGAAATTGAAGAAGAGATTGACCGGTTCTCAAGTATTGGTTTTATCTGATCCTTTAGGACAACTCGAAGTGTATTGTGAGGCATCTTATCTAGGTTGTTGTCTAATATTCCTTGAATTTTTTATTTATTTCACATACATCTTTTTTTTTGTATTTTTTTTGTTTTTTGACAAGATTTTTTTGTTATTAATACATATATATCATTTGTAGTGTGTATTCTATTGTCGTGTATTTTGTTCATGTTTCTATTCATGATTAAAATTAAAATGATAATCATTGATAATTATTGTTGACAACAAAAATATCTTTAGTGAATACTACTAATTATGAACAAAAGAGGCCACACACTGCTTTGCCTGCACGGTGGGTGGGGAACGTTAGGCGATACCGTTTAGTATTTCATATGGCTGGGGGATCACACGACATTGCTTGTGATCCTGATAGGATGGCACCTACTCCTATTGATTATCCAAGCGAACCATCCTCTCCTAGTAGGCTTGTTACTGCTAATGAGGTTCCCCACGCTTCGGTAATCATCAACTTGGACTTTAACGATGACGATGAGCCGTGAACACCAAATAATAGACCAACAACTCCTTAGATGAATCTACGGCCCAATTTTTTCCTGCTAAGTCATGTCCCAAATCAGGGTAGACTATGTTTTAGGTTTGTTTTATTCAAGCATTATTTTATTGTAGCGTTTTTTTATACCTAAGATCGTGTCTATCTTTTAAAGATATGGGATCATAGTTGGATGTCAAAAAATCGCATGACCGATGAATATTGAAATGGTGTAGAAGACTTTCTGAAAATTGTAGAAAGATAATGTAGAGAAAACTAAGTGTCCAACCTATTTGCGATCACATTATAAAAAGAATGGTGATGATGAGGGTTCTAATGTGACTATAAAGAGTCCTCTTGTGATATAATGATCAATTCCAGAATCAAAGCCTTACTGAAAACCACTTGGATCGTTCTTCTTCACGGTAATGTCTGGTCTTGGTTTTAAGGGGATGTTCTTCTTCAGTTGCAAGCCCTCTTTTGTCCTTGATGACAAAATACCTCATTTGATCATTTTCCCAAATACTCCTAAACAATCATTTCAGCCACATGTCTTCAAGCGGATTTTTTTTGTTCATAACCTCTCCCTGGGTCTTGACAACGTGTTAGCTTGTTTACTCATTGTTATTCTCTTACTCATCAACGTTATCTTATATCGACCAATGTTACCTTTTTCAGGTTTCTCCCATACTTTGAGTCAAACCACGTGCCTCTCGAGCTTCTTTCTATAGTCATCCCTCTACCTCCTTGATTGGTCCTCTTGAGTCTGTCGCATTTGACATGAAGAACATGACCACTATAAAGATATCATCGTCGTCAACAACCCTTTGCAGTACATGTTCCTGCTCCTGTTCCTCCTTGCTAAACTCTCTTCTAGTGTGATATCCTTTACTAAATATATATGGCCCTTCCAAACGAACCTGACCTTCCCATTTCTCTTCGTACAGATATACGGTCTACTCATAAGCCATACCCTTGTTATGTTGCTTTGCGTTATCATTATCTCTCTCTCTCTTTCTCTCCTTTGCATTACACTTGTCTTTCTTTTTTTTTGTTTTACATTCAAAGTAGCCGTACTTGGGAACGGGGTCCTCTATCTTCTGTTAAGTATTTGATCGGTTGCCACTGGCTTTATACTGTGAAAATTGGAGTTGATGGTAAGATTGACAGCTTTAAGGCTCAGTTAGTGGCCAGTATAGGCGAATTACGATGACACTTTTTCACCGTTGGCCGAAATGAAATCTACTAGAGCCCCCCTTCTATTGCAGACATCCTACACGGGCCTCTCAATTAGCTTGGTATTACAAATTCCTTTCTACAGGGGATCTTGGAGAGGATTTGTATATGGAGAAACCACCGAGATTTATTGTTCAGGGGAGTCTCCTAATACGGAACATTGGCTTCACAAGTCTCTTTATTGTCTTAAACAGTCTCCACGAGCATGGTTTAGTAAATTATACACTATAGTGCAACAATATTGTATGATTCTTAGCAAAGTCAATCATTCTGTATTTTATCGCCATTCATTCCAAGGAGGCACTTATCATATCGTTTATGTAGATGATATTGTGATAACTAGTAGTGGTCAACAAAGTATTCTACAGCTTAAGAACAACTCTCTAACTAATTTCAGACTAAACACATGTGTAGACATTCTTACTATTGGACATTGAGGTGGCCTAAACAAAGGATGGTCTAGTATTTTCATAGCAAAAATTTGTTGTTGATATTCTCGAAGAGACAATTTTACTGAAAGCTCAACCGACTAAAACTCTAATGGATCCAAATATCAAAATCCTACCTAATTAAGGGGAAACCCTTTTTGATTAAGGGAGATACAGAAGATTGCTTGGGAAATTAAACTTCATTTTGTAGTCACTATGGTATGCTAGTTCTTAAATTCTCTTTACCAAGGGTACAATGATATGATCCTCGGAGCCATTGATGACTAATTTGAGTGTCAATAATATGAGAGTGATGGAGACGCCACAATACGAGATGGAATACCTATCATCAAGTCTAGAAGATAGAACAATTGGCAATGGATGTTTTGATGGATAGATATACATCAGGATGAGCGTCACAACAAAGAGAAATGTCTCTCTAAATTTTTATTCAAAATTCAACCTGTTTAGTTCATAAAATGCATTTCAATATATAAGGCCCTAATTTAATCAATAAACCCTAATAATTCAAGTATCACTTAATTATGGAATAGTTATAAGAATCAAATCCTAAAATTCATTTTTGAAAACTATCTATAAGAATTAATTTTAGAAATAAAACTAATTCTAATTTGGAATAAACCAAATAGAGAAAAAAATTCTATAGGCATTAATGCCTTTAGTTGTTTTTGCTAAGAAAGCAATTAAGGTAGTGTGGTCTTCAAAATCAAGCAAGCTGAAAATTCCTTATAGGTTTCTTTCTACATTCTCAAAGAACTCTTTAATTTGGATCCTAAACTATATTAAAAGTGCTCTAGGGAAAAGGTCTTATGTATGAAGATAGATACTTAGATAGTTGATTACTCAAATGTCAATTCGTTAGACTCACCCATTGATAAGCGATTATTCACGACTATGTATTGAGTACTAGTTGGAAGAAGCTTATATCTTAGAATAGTAAGGAACAAAATGTAGTTGCAAGATTGATCAAGGCTAAAGCTTAATACTGGGCTGTGGCATTAGTGACTCTAGAACTTATTGGGTTGAAACAATCACTCAAAGATCTTTGCTTCGTAGATGCTATGCCAGTGATCCTAATATGTGATAATCAAGTAACTTTGCATATTGCCTCTAATCCTATTTTTCAATATGAGAGGTCTAAACATATAGAGGTGGATTGTAACTTTGTTAGAGAGAAGATTGAATCCGGAGACATTACCGCTATATCTGTTAACTCAAATGACCCCAATTGACGAATATCTTCAATAAATTCTAAGAGGTCCTCGAATTAGTTATATATGTAACAAGTTGAATGCATATGATTTTGTATGCCCCAACTTGAGAGCGAGTTTTGAAAATAAGATAGAATAATATAAATAAGGCTTAAATATGTTTTAGGCCCCTGCAAATATGGGGTGTTTTGGTTTAAGCCCCTGCAAAAAAAAAATTTATTTATAAGCCCTTGCAAAATGACACGTTTTGTTTTAAGCCCTTCTGTTAGCAAACTGTTAGTGAGACGTTAAAAATCTCTTCTACGTGTATATTTGCAGGGACTTAAACCAAAAAAAAAATATTTTCCAAGGGTCTAATAAATAAAATATATGTTTGCAGGGGCTTAAAATAAAATAAAAAACACACGTGGAAGAGATTTTTAACGTCTCACTAACAGTTTGCTAACAGAAGGGCTTAAAACAAAACGTGTCATTTTGCAAGGGTTTATAAATAAATAAAATTTTTGCAGGGGCTTAAACCAAAACACCCCATATTTGCAGGGGCCTAAAACATATTTAAGCCCATAAATAATGATAAAATGTCATGTAAATAGGAGTAGAATATCCTATTATTGTTCTCGTCATTATATGCATTTATTGCATTTTGCAAATATAAAATTGACTCCGTTGTGTACTTTTTTTTAACGCCAAACGTGAATATATTGAATAAATAGGAATGGAGTCGAGCCCAAGTAGTACTCAAACCGAATACAAAAGATGAAAGTCGACTCCACTAAAGGAAAAGCCACCAAAACTACCAGTTTTACCAAGTCTATCTCTTTTCACCCTTAACAGTAATATACAACTAGAGAGATAGAGGGACTAATATCATAAATATGTTGGGTGGTTGATGTGGGTAAAAGAGAGGTAGCGATGAGGTAATTGGATGTGTTTGGGATTTTAGAGGTGTCTAAAAAGCATAGTTTAATAACAAATCAGCTCTTATACAAAATATATATATGTATTAGTTTGTATGCAGTTTTTGAGCCATGACGAGATTTTCTAGTTCAGTGAATGAGACTTTTAGAGAAATTGTCCTTCATCCATTTAATCAGTCTAAAAAAAGTTTACTCATCAATTAAAAAAAATAAAGCAAAAGTTTAAAATATTATAATTTATTTCCTTCCGACTCTGAAGATGACCAAATAAAATTAAAGACTCAGGAATTTCAATGGCAATTATTGGAGTACGCCGAGAGGACCATGACCATATATATATATATATATATATATATATATATCTTGAATATTATTTAGTGCCTTCTTAGTCCAACACTGATTGGCGTAGTGGCCTACTTTGCCACATTTGTGACAAGTAATGTCAAGTCTTTTGGCTTTTCTCTTTCCTCTCTGCTGGAAAGGCTTGATCCTATCTTTAGCTTTCTTTGAAAAGATTTTCTTTTTTCTAAAATTTTTTCTTTTACTTTTGTAAAAGTTGTTTGTTTTATTGTTTAGAGATTTTCTTTTATCCTTCTTTTTGTCCTCGGTAGTTTACCCAAGTCAAAAGCAAACTGCTCACAGAACTCACCTAACTGGTGTTTTTCTGTTTAGGGTTTAGGGTTTATATATTTGGTATCAGAGCCAGATGGTGGAAGTAGGAATGTAGATATTAACTTTGAACTGTTGGTTACTTATCTGGGTTATGCTTTGCAGTTAATTATGTTTTGCCCATATTCATATATGTGCCTGTAATGGATATTAATTCAAAGTTAAAATATTTCTAAGTGTTACACTATTAGTATACTCCTTGACTATGGCTAGCCGAGTTCAGGCCAGTTTACTGGTGTATTTTCAAAGAATGTTCTGGGAGCCTCACAAACGTGGCCAATGTCTGTTGTGAGCAGTACCAGATGTCTGAGAAATCCCATAGTCAATCAGCCTACTATTTTATAACACATAAACATAAAAGGTGATTGAATAAGAAAATTATTCATCTGAGTTTATATTTTACAAAGATTTACTTTTTGATCTTAAAACAGTTTGTTAAAGTGTGTTGTCATATGTTTAAATTGGACTTTCCCTGAGTTATATTTTGTAAACGTATTCTCTGCTTTTGATCAAGAACATCTATAACATTTTCAAAACCATGTTCTACTTACTTTCGACATTATAGGATTTTGAAAGAGTACTTGGGAATCTCGCTAACGACGAACGGCATAACGAATGCGTAAGACTCGCGAGTGATAGAGCAGCTACCTTGCCGCCCAGAGAGATGTTGTATTCTGGAAACATCTTGGTGTTTGAAAGAAAGTAAAATAGAAAACAGTTTGTTTTTTGATCACTTGCATGTCAGAATCAAACTCAAAATATAATTCATATGGTTTAAATTAAATGTATTTCAGTATTTACTTTACTTGTTGTTTTCTGAGTAAAAGGATTTCTCTCTGAAGTATAAATTAGAAAATAATTCTTTTATCCAAGTTTTAATATCCTGCACTTGGCCTTGTTATGATTTTTAAACAAAACATGTTTATTTCCCCAGCATAATCTAGAAAGTAGTTACTAGTTCATATTTTAATATTTATATTTCTAATGAACCCAAGTGAAGGCAATGATGCTTACGGGTGAGGAATTATACAATTTTCTGAAAAAACCTCTGTTACTTTTATACTGCTTTCCTCACTTTCTCATGTCTTTTATTACTATGCCTTCTTTAGAAAATCAATTTTCTGAAAATAACAATCAAGATCTTAGTAAAGATCTTACCAATCAAGATCTTTGCAAAGATCTTATCAACAATCAAACTTCTTTTGTCATAGATAAAATTTCCCTCAAAAAGGAATTTTATTCTGAAGAATGGTCTCTTCATAGAGAATGGTTCTTCAAACATTATCAAGGGAAAAATAGAAAATCCGTTCAGGAAAAATTCTATAAATTTCTTGAAAATGTCAAATACAATATTCCTTTTTTTGATTGGTTTCATGCATATACCATCAAGAAAAATATCAATTATCCCTTCCAGGATGACATGATTGGAAGGAAAATCGTGGATGTCATCACCGTATGGCATCTAAAAGATGGTCAAAAGGTCCAGTCTGAATTACCTCCTAAAGGCCCTTTTACCCTCAATATTCAAAACCAATCTGCCCCTGTCTTAGCTGCCCCCTTTAAAGCTAGACCTGACAATGAGCCCATAACAGCCAGAGATATCAAAGATCTCATGGAACAATCTAACTATACAAACAAATACCTCCAAGCTCTAGGAGACTCCAAGTCTAGTAGAAACAATGATGCCTCCCCTAAAACTGAGTCATCTTCTGCTAAGATAGAGAAACCTCTATTCAATCCCTATAGGGTATCCAAAACCTTTAAAAAGGCCTTCAGGCAAGAAGGTCACATCAAAAGAGAGGTTGATGAAACCAGTGATGAAATCCTGGAAAAAATCAACGAACATTTAACTCTCCTCAAAACAACTATCCCTGATACGCCTTCTCCCCATACCCCTAGGAAAAGCATCAATATGATAAATGAGACCTCTTCTGATGATTCAGAAGATGCCTCTCCTAGGAATAAAGTCAGCCCAATCATTTACAATCCTAAAAACAAATGGCGTAGGGAAACCAAGCTTTATTACCCTAGGGCCACTGCTCCTGACCTTCTCTTAGAAGAAAAGGAATCCAATTTCAAAAGTTTCAGTGCCAACAATGTTTATGAGTGGAACATTGATGGAGAAAATGAGTATGGCATAACCAAAATCCTCCAAAATATGACTATGGTTGCCACTGCTTATGAAACCTCCAACAACTGCTCAGATGACATGATCGTAGAAATCCTCATTGCAGGATTCTGTGGTCAGCTCAAAGGTTGGTGGGATAATTACCTCAACGACGAGGATAAACAATCTATCCTTACTGCCATCAAAAGGGAACCAAACGGAGAACCCATCCTTGAAAATGGGATTCAAATTCCTGATCAAGTTAACACCTTGATCTTTACCATTGCCCAACACTTTGTAGGAGACCCTTCCTTAATTAAGGATAGATCTGCAGAACTGTTATCTAATCTTAGGTGCAAAACCCTCGGTGATTTTAGATGGTATAAGGACACATTCCTTACAAGAGTCTATACCAGAGAGGATAGCCAACAAGCCTTCTGGAAGGAGAAATTCCTTGCAGGTCTCCCTAAGTCTTTAGGTGATAAGGTTAGAGACAAACTGCGTAATCAGGACCCCAATGGGAATATCCCCTATCAGCAATTAAGCTATGGTCAGCTTATTGCTATCATCCAAAGAGTTGCTTTAAAAATTTGTCAAGACGACAAAATTCAGCAACAATTATCCAGAGAAAAGGCTCAAAATCGCAAAGACTTAGGAACCTTCTGCGAACAATTTGGCCTTCCTTGCACCAAAAAGGCCAAAGCCAGACCAAAACCTATCAACACCTTACCCAGGCCTGACTATTATAAGGAAAGGCATGATAGGAAACCGAGGCCAAAGGTTACTGGTCAATTTATCAAAAATCATTATGAGAATAATGATAAAAAACCCATCATCTGCTTCAAATGTGGCAAACCAGGCCATATTAGTAGAAATTGTAGAGTTATAAACAAACTCAAAATCCTTAATCTTGGTTCAGACATTGAAAGCAAGATTAACAATTTATTAGCCCAATCTTCAGAAGAATCTTCGGATCAACCTTCTGAAAAAATAAACCAAATTCAGAATGATGATTTATCTAATTCTGATTCCTCCAATAGCATCAATGTTCTTACCAAGGAACAAGATCTTCTTCTAGAAGCCATAAATGCCATTCCTGACCCCCAGGAAAGAGAAAAATATCTCAAGAAGCTTAAGTCTACTCTTGAGACTAAACCTCCCAAAAGCCCTTTAGTAACCAATAAGTATAACCTCAAGGATACTTTCAAAAGGTTAGAGAAAACCAGCATCAAACCTGTTACTATCCAAGATCTTCAGTTTGAGATCAACAACTTAAAAGTTGAGATCAACAAACTAAAAGAAAAACAGGCCAATCACCAGTCCATTATTGACCATTGGAATAATCATGAAACCAGTTCCTCTTCGAGTGTCCCTGACTCTGATAAGGAAGTAGATTCAGATTTCCTAGGGCTGATCAATTATGTGAAAATTCAAAAATTTTACATAAATGTCAAAATTATTATCAAAGATTTTATTTTTGAAACTGTTGCCTTGTTTGACACAGGAGCAGATTCAAATTGTATTTTAGAGGGTCTTATCCCAACAAAATACTTTGAAAAAACCTCTGAACAACTTAGTGCTGCGAATGGTACTAAGTTAAGAATCAATTACAAATTGTCTTCAGCTATCATTGAAAACAACAATTTCAAAATTGATACCTCTTTTCTTCTTGTCAAAGGTTTGAAAAATCAGGTGATATTAGGAACTCCGTTCATAAGATCACTTTTTCCTTTTCAAATTACTGAAGAAGGTATCATAGCCCAGCATTTGGGACAACCAATCATATTTAAGTTTTTAAGAAAACCTTTTGTTAGAAACTTAAATCCAATTTCTTACAAAGAAAATCAAATCAACTTTTTGAAAGATGAAATTACTTTTAGAAATATTGATCACCAGTTACTCAAAAAAGAAAATCAATTCAAAATTAAGAGTCTTTTAGAACAAATACAATCCACTATTTGTTCTGATCTTCCTAATGCTTTCTGGGAAAGAAAACGTCATGTTGTGGAACTTCCTTATGAAAAGGATTTTCATGAAAGACAAATTCCCACCAAAGCTAGACCTATCCAGATGAATCAAGATCTCCTCCTGGTCTGTCAGAAGGAAATAAATGATCTTCTGAAAAAAGGTCTTATTCGCAAAAGTAAGAGTTCCTGGTCTTGCTCTGCCTTTTATGTTAACAAACAAGCAGAAATAGAAAGGGGAACTCCCAGATTAGTTATCAATTACAAACCTCTCAACCAAGCTCTTTGTTGGATTAGGTATCCTATTCCTAACAAAAAGGACCTTCTCAAACGTCTTCATGACGCAAAAATATTTTCAAAATTTGACATGAAATCTGGATTTTGGCAAATCCAGATCAAAGAGAAGGACAGATACAAAACTGCCTTCACTGTCCCTTTTGGTCAATATGAATGGAACGTTATGCCTTTTGGCTTGAAAAACGCTCCTTCTGAATTTCAGAGAATCATGAATGATATATTCAATGATTATGCAAATTTCGCCATTGTCTATATTGATGATGTGCTCATTTTTTCACAATCTTTCGACCAACATGTCAGGCATATCAATACCTTTATTTCTATCATAAAGAAAAATGGTCTTGCTGTGTCGAAAACAAAAATCAATTTGTTCCAAACAAAAATCAGATTTTTGGGTCACAATATCCATCACGGAACTATTACTCCTATCACTAGGGCTATTGAGTTCTCAGATAAATTCCCCAATCAAATTATTGACAAAACCCAACTACAAAGGTTCCTTGGTTGTCTAAATTATGTCTCAGACTTCTTTCCACAACTAAGTAATCTCATCAAACCCCTTCATGATCGTCTAAAAAAGGATCCTCCTCCTTGGACGGATGATCACACCAAAATTGTCATACAAATCAAAGCCCAGGTTAAAGTGCTACCCTGCCTTTACCTACCCAATCCTGAAGCCTTCAAAATTGTCGAAACTGATGCTTCTGATATTGGTTACGGCGGAATTTTAAAACAGAAAATTTCTGGTAAAGAACAAGTCATTGCTTTCACTTCTAAACATTGGAATCCTGCCCAGCAGAATTATTCCACTATCAAAAAAGAAGTTTTAGCTATTGTGCTATCTATTTCAAAATTCCAATCTGATCTTTTAAATCAAAAATTTCTTGTTCGCATTGATTGCAAGTCTGCAAAAGATATTTTGCAAAAGGATGTTAAAAATCTTGCATCTAAACAAATTTTTGCCAGATGGCAAGCAATTTTAAGTATATTTGATTTCGACATCGAATATCTTAAAGGTTCTGACAATTCTCTTCCTGATTACCTCACTCGTGAATATTTACAGGGAAACATTTATCCTTAAGCACGATAACTGTACCACTCTTTGTGGGAAAAACTGCTTAAATCCACCCTGGATCATGGTGATTGTAGTGTCCTTATGGACATGAAAAACTGGTCAGATTTCAAATCCAAAACCTTTCGACAAGCTCTGTTGTCTTTCGACAAGCTCTGTTGAACCACCCTCGAACATGGTGATTGTAGTGTCCTTATGGACATGAAAAACTGTTCGAATCTCAAAATCTAAACTTTCGACAGGCTCTGCTGTCTTTCGACAAGCTCTGTTGAACCACCCTTGAACATGGTGATTGTAGTGTCCTTATGGACATGAAAAACTGTTCATATTAAAAATCTAACCTTTCGACTTGCTCTGTTGTTTTTCGACAAGCACTGTTGTTTCCTTTTTGCAGGAACACGATAAGGTTCTCCTCTGCAAGTTTTAGTGGACGTCCCACCCTCTACTTTGTCTTCATTGACGAAGATTCTTGCTTTCCCACAAATCGATGTGGTCAATCCATGGGGACCCCTTGTCTCCCACTATCTTCTGGCATTTGGAATCCAAGGCTCCTTTTTGCTCAGACCACGTGCACTTATCCCTGTTGCTGCACAGTTCAAGTCAGATTTTCTTGGATCCTCTACAGTGCAGGTCACTTAGTGCACAGTGCCGGTTTAGTAACCGGTTACTATTCAATTTTCAATCTATATAATCTTGTCTTAGCCTTGTATTAGGGACAGACTTCGACACACAATTCTCTACTTCTCTCCCTAAGTTCTAGTGAGAAGCCAGAGCTCTTGTAATCTTCTTCTCCTCTTCTTCAATCTTCAATCCTGTAAAACATAGATAGTTTTTAACTATCTCAATCAATATTAAGTAACTCATAGATAGTACATGGAAGGTTTTACCTCCTAAACTATCTCGTGAGTTTTATCTGTGTTTAATTTATTTATTTGTTGCATTCCGTATGCTACCTACTTCCCCTCTGTCTCTTTAATTTAATCCCCCTCTCCTGGTTCCGACCCCCTTATATATATATATATATATATATATATATATTCAATTCAGAACAAAATAATATGATCAATAATATGACATGGGAAGTCTTGTTACATTGGAACAGAATCTCAATCTACTGTTATGTAGGGGTGTGCAAAAATTATGGTTAACCACACCATTCAATAAACTGAACCACAACCGCACCAATAAAAACCAAACCCAATTAAGTAGATTACGAACCTATCCAAATTTTTAAAACAGACCGGTTACCCAAACTTGTTAAAAAAATCCGGTTTAACATTTTAATCCAAATTGCAAAACAACTTCCATGAACTTCCTTATTACAATCACTGTTTGCAACAACAGTACTTGTTGTACCAATGACAACACAACAACGACTACCGGAACGTGATGCAATTACTAATGGAGATTAATTAAATAATTAAACCTATATATATATATATATATATATATATATATATATATATATATATAACCCGAATAGGCTCTTCACGAATCCAACTTGTGAGTTTTTTGAGTTTTGTTTTAATGGAGTTCCATGATAAAGAGTAACAGGACGAGAGAAGGAGAAGAAGAGTGTAGAAGAAGAGTTCCATGAGGAAGAGAGGGCTGAGAGAGAGAGAGAGAAGGGTGACTGAGAGATGATGAGGGTGCGCATGGCGATGGTGCGACTAACAAGGCGGCGGCAAAGACCGCCATTGATGGTGGCCGCCATATATGAGATGGTTTGTTTTATTACTTTGCTGTGATTGAAGTGGCCATGGTGGCCACGGTACACCTCTCTCTTCATAGTGTGGAAAAAAAGTGTAGAAGGCACAACAAAACTGAGTGAAAGTATCATTAATTTATTCAATTAATGTTTTGATTTTTCTTGTTGTGTTTAAATCTTACATCGAGCCTTGTGTTAGTGTGAAGTGTGTAAAAGTCAATTTATTCAATTAAGTGTACTAATATTTTTTACTTTATTATAAAATTATAAAAAGTGAAACCGTGTCTGACAAGTTAAAAAGACAATAGCTTTATGTCCACAACAATGCACAGAAGCAATTTTCAATAACTTGTGTGCTATTAAAGCAAAAAATCGGTTTTTATTTGATTCAAACAAGGAAATTTGACTTTTATAATAAAAATCATGTTTTGAAACTTGCAACTTGGCACAAGACGAGTAACGGGTTTATTAAAAAAACAGTCTTCTTTTTGCAGTTCTGGCTAAACCGGGTTGACAAAGGGAAAAACGGTTTAAATCTGGTCAACCCAAAGGAATCCGGTTTTTTTTATGACAAACCGGTTTTAAACCGGATCTGAACCAAACCTTAACCTGTTAAAAGAAAAACCGGTTTTTTATTGAAATGGATTTTGCAAACCGACCCAAACCACATATACGGTCCGGTTTGGTTTGGTTCATGCACCATGCACACCCCTACTGTTATGCCTACAACAATAACTCGTTTGACTACTTTTAAAACCAAAAAATACTCAAAAATAACAAAAAACCAAACAACACTCTTGAAAAGGTACCGAAGCAAAATATTAGCCAATCCAATGGATCTTTCAGTGCATGAAACAATCTTTCAATTTTTAGGTGAATGATTCTCTCATATAACTAGAGAGTTCAGCGAAATCTTAACGATCCATAAAAGAGAGAGAAAAATGAGTTTACAACATAATAAATCAGATAGTACTTTTACGGGTGATGATTTCCTCAAGTTTTTTTCCGCTTGAGAGGATCATTTCTCGGGGAAATGGTAGTTTCTAAAGTTGGATCCCTGAACAGAAAATTTGATATTCCTTCGACGCAATAAAAAATGCGGTGACGATTGTTGTTTCGGTGAAGAAGAGTCGATTGACTGTTGTTGTGACCACCATGAAGGAGAGCCAGATGTTTGCCACTGCATCGGAGATACAATTGGTTGCTGTTGCGGTGAACTAGGAGAGTGCTCTCGTGGTGGTTCTTCTTGCTGCGGAGAAGCTCTTGTTGGCGACGGTAGGGGCGATGATTCCTGTTGTGGCAGATGTAATCTTAAATCTTCATGAATATCTGATTCTGGTGTTTGTTGAAGAGGGGGCTTGTCTGATGGTTTTTGCTTGGGCGGAGGAGACTCGATTCTTGGTGGTTGCGGTCGCGGTGGGGAATCTTGCCAAGGATCCATGGTGGTGTTTTTACACTCAGCAGTCAGCACACTCAATGATAGATAAGAGAGACTAGACGGAGTTTGTAAGTTAACGTGCTTAATAATATATATATATATATATATATAAAAATGGGAGGGAGCTTCGTAAATAATGACTAACGGTTTTCAAATTAGTTAGTTTGTTAATTTGTTAATCATTTGGACTATAACTGACTAACGGTTTTCTAACTTGTAGGATATGTTAGTCAACAATTGCTTGCATTAGTTGGCAGGAAGCAAGGAACTTGTAAAATGCGTCTCAGGAAGTGAGTGCAAATGAGAGTTAGAGAGAGCATTCTAGTGAGGGAGTTTTTGCAAGAAATTTTGGGTGCAGTTGGGTTGTGGGCAGTAAGAGTGTTTGTGCGTGTTTTTTGTAAACACTTTGTATTCAGTAAAAGATCTACGGTAGTCTAAAGAGAAAGGCATAATTAGCTGAACTTAGTTTTCAATTTTGTGTGGATTATTATTCTCTATTAATTTTGCATTCGATCTGGCAACGAAGAAATTTCACATAATTTCCCATCAAAAATAAAAATTAGCTTAGTTGATACAGAATCATTGCATTGCATTTAAAGAAGGACAACACCATTTTTGTCTTTAAGCCATTGTTTTGACAATTTCCATTTTTTACAATATCACGTATCTACTGATACCATTAATTATTAGTACAATTTCAACTGTAATATGGCTTTTAGGTTTAATATAAATTGGGTCAATCGCTCTATCTATTTGATTCCGAAATTGAAGAAAAATGTATCTCTTGAAAAATTAAGAATGAATTCTCTCTAGGCTTCTAAGCCATTTTGGTATAAGAGAAAGGTTCCTAAATCAACAGTTGAGTTTGTGTGAGAAAGTTTGAGTTTTCTAAAGTTTTTTTTTTACTAAAGTTTTCTAAAGTTGTTAAAAGTAAAAGAAAATTGCCACCTTCAAAAGTCTATTTGTGGTTTTTTTCACAAAACTAACATTGTCATTGCATTCAGAAGATGAGAAAACCTTTCACCGTAACTTCTAGTAGCAAATGGAGCTTTCACGTACCGCCTGGGATTCCTAGGATTTTTGCGATGGCCACAACCTATATCACCAAAAAAAACACCACAAACCGCCACCGAAATCTAAATAACTCTCCTAATCATCATCCCTTCATATTTCACTCTCAGTCTCTCTCTCCCTCTCTCTCTCTCTCTACCCGAACTCACTCTTCCCCACCACACCCCCACACATCCACCACCACCACCACATAGCTCCTCTCATCCTCAATCTTCTCTCTGACTCTCTGTCTAACCGTCCCTCTCTCTCTACACAAACTATGATCTCATATTTCACATCCACCACCACTACTAGAAAACACCAAAATAGCGTCCAATTGGTAGCGTCGGCCACGACGCGGACGCTAGTAGCGTCAAGTTAGCGTCGGCCAAGCCCACGCTCAACAAAAAGTGTTGTTTGGCCCACAAGGAGATTCAGATTAGCGTCGGCCTGGCCCACGCTACACTGTAAGATGCGACGCTAAAAAAAACATAAAGTTAGCGTCGGATGGCCCACGCAAAATTTAAGTGAATTTACTAAAAAGCCCTAACTCTCCCACTCTTTTTTCCAGACTTCTCTATTCATTCCCTCTCACTCTCAATGTCGCGCCTCTTTCTCTGAAAACCCTAAGTCTCCACAATCTCTTCCGTTGCATCCATACAGGCGACGACACCGGAGAAGACGAAGAACACCTCCACGTCGTCGACGGCAACGCCACCTTCTTGATCACTGTCCCATTCGATTTCACAAGCACCAATTTCAGTGGTATGTTTTCTGTCTTCAACTGGGTTGCGGTTCATTCTAGTTTTGAGATTCTTCATGTTCTCAAGTTTTCATCTTTTTTTTTCTTGTCAGATTCCGACGAAGCCCCATCTTCTTACTCTGAAGAAAAACCTAAGTACTCTCTCTTTCTGCCGTAATGCTTCTAAACTATTACTTTCTGCTCTGTTTTTTTTTCACTTTCTTTCTAGATTCACATTTTGATTATATGGCTGTTCTCTGTTTCGTGGTAGTTGATACGTGTGAATTTTGCTATTTGTGTGTTTGTTCCTTTGAATTGGTGTTATCTTTGAATGTCATTTGAGTTGTGATTCAGTATTTTATGAATATTGCTTCTTTTGATTCACTATGGTTATCTTTTAAAAAGCTATAGTTTATAGTAGTTTGATGCTTTATCATATTTGACCATCGACATGTTCTTGACTCAACTGAGAGTTTTAGGATGAGTTCTTGATCTAGTTCTTTCTCAACATTGTCTTGATTTTTGAACATGCTGATTAGTAAGTTTTTTTGAAGTGTAAATATATGATTTTTATATTTGTAGAACTTCTGGGGATATTCATAAAGATGTCCAATGTCCAATTTGCCTTCGTATGTTTTTGTTCAACCTTTTTGGATCATATAATTGAACGTTGACTTGTATATGATTTTTATTTTTACTACAATCAAAATGTGCCCAGAGTTATAGATAGGATACTTCCTGCTACTCTCAGTTTTATTGGCAAGTAGTTAATGTTTATTTCAAGATCATGATGTGTAATGGAAAGGTTTCTATGTAAATGATGTTGCTTTCTTTAGTTAACATGATTCAGGTTTTCTTTAGTTAACATGATCCAAACACGTTGAATGACAGCCAGGCAATTTATGCATGTGATTTGATTTCAGATTTTTGTACATCAAGAAGGAACTTTCAATAAGGGTTTCCTATGGTTTTTTGTTTTCAAATGCTAGATCAGAGAGTTTTCTGTGTGGAATTTTGTTTTCCCTACATGTTCATTAGTATATATGTATGTTTTTATTATTAATAGTAATATTATGATAGCTGTAGGTGTGTGGTTGCTGCTGTTCTCCTTGCCCTCTCATTTTGATTTAGAGTCAAATTTGTCAGCTTCTTCGAGGTCGTTTTTCGTGAACGGTAATGTCTCTTTCTTTTCTTTGTTTTGTTTTTTTTCCTTTTGTTTCTTATTAGATATGTGATTCAAACATTGATGTATTCCTTTTCACATCTAATACAAAACACAACTCTACTCGTTGTCATGTCATTAAAAAAATATGCCTCTTAGTTTTCAAGATCATTGCTCTTGTCATGTGCAGCCTCTACTTTTTCATCTCTTTTTCTAGGCAGAGTTGTGAAATTCAGTTGCCAAATTGTTGGACTTATTCCTCTCAACCCCTTATTTTTGAATTCATAATTAATGTGGATTCTGGAGATTAATACTTACACTTATTTTTCTTTGTTTTATTTTTTTCCTTTCCTTTCCTTTCTTATTTATTGTTTGTTTGCCTTTTAGTGACAATTTAAGTGTTTACCGTATAGAGAATGGATCGTACTTGGATGTACAATAGGGCAAATGCTAATAGGCACGGATTGAAAAAAGAGTTTGTTCGTGGTGTTAAAAACTTTGTGAAGAGGGCCTTAAAGCTACCCATTTGTATATCTGAGGGAGGGATTAGGTGTCCGTGTAGAAAATGCAAGTGTATCAAGATATCTACGGCAATTAATGTTAGGCTTCACTTGTATCGGTATGGATTTCAACCAGACTATTGGATTTGGACTGAACACGGAGAAGTGAACCCCGGTGTTGATACAAGGGGTGGTTCGAATAGTAGCAGGCATGTGCATCATGACAACCAACTTAATTCAACAAATCAGATGGTGTTTAATGCTTTTAGGCCATATGAGAACGAAGATGTCCCCCGTGAGGATGAGTTGCCAAACGAAGACGCAAAGCAGTTTTACGACAAGTTGATACTCGCCAACAAGCCCATCTACGAGGGGGCTACCCAGTCTACGTTGTCAATAGCTGTTCAACTTTTGGCAATAAGAACAAATTGGCATCTTACACAAATAGGTATAGACTTTGTTGCTCAGATGCTTAAAACTGTATGTCCAGTTCAGAATTGCTTGCCCAAGAACTATTACCAAGCAACACAATTGGTGTCTAAGTTAGGGCTGAAGGTTGAGAATATTGATTGTTGCGAGAGAGGTTGTATGTTATATTACAAGGATGATAGCAAGTTATCTGAATGCAAAATTTGTCACTCTCCTAAGTTTATTCCTCGTAGGATTGGTATGGGAAACTACAAAGATGTCCCCGTGAAGAGAATGTTCTATTTCCCTATCATTCCCAGATTACAAAGAATATATGCATCACCTGAATCTGCAGCTGAAATGAGATGGCATCACGAGAACAAAAATAGTTCAAACGTCCTTCGCCATCCGTCCGATGGAAAAGCGTGGAAACAATTTGATGATATATATCCCGACTTTGCTAGTGACCCCCGAAATGTAAGGCTGTGTCTGTGTTCAGATGGATTTAATCCTTACATTCAAGCCTCTGCTTCTCCATACTCTTGTTGGCCGGTAATAGTTACCCCTTACAATCTTCCCCCTGAAATGTGCATGACCAAACCATACTTGTTTTTGACTTGTCTCATACCCGGACCTCATAACCCTAAAGTAAAGATTGATGTCTACTTGCAACCATTGATTGATGATCTGCAACGTCTGTGGTCCAATGGCATTTTGACCTATGATATATCCACAAAACAAAACTTCATCATGAAAGCGTGCTTGATGTGGACAATCAATGATTTTCCGGCCTATGGTATGTTATCTGGATGGGGAACACAAGGAAAGTTGGCATGCCCTCATTGTATGGAAGACACAAAAGCTTTCACATTGAAACATGGAAGGAAGAATTCATGGTTTGACTGCCATCGTCGGTTCTTGCCAGCTAATCACTCTTTTAGAAGAAGTAAAAGAAGATTTACCAAAAATAGGGATGAGAAAGACGGTCGACCTTACATTGCCACAGGGCAAGATGTATGGGAGGTTGTAAGTGGTTTTCCAAAGGTGACCGAAATTGGTTGGAAAAAGAAATTTGATGGGTATGGAGTGGGTCATAATTGGACTAAACGAAGTATTTTTTGGGATCTTCCTTATTGGAAGGATAATTTGTTAAGGCACAACCTTGATGTGATGCACATAGAGAAAAATTTCTTTGACAATATATTTAAGACGGTCATGAATATTAAAAGTCAAACAAAGGATAATGAAAAGGCAAGAAAAGATTTGTCTTTATTATGTTGTCGTGGGGACTTAGAGATGAAACCCTTATCTAACGGAAAGATGGGAAAGCCAAAGGCAAGTTACACTCTGACATCATCTGATGCCAAGTTGGTTTGTAAATGGCTTAAGGAACTTAGAATGCCTGATGGCTATGCTTCAAACCTTGCTAGGTGTGCTGATGTCGAAAAGGGTACAATGCATGGGATGAAGAGCCATGATTGTCATGTTTTCATGGAGTGTTTACTTCCAATTGCATTTCGTTCCTTGCCAGAATTTGTTTGGAGACCATTAACTGAGTTAAGTCTATTCTTCAAGGATCTGTGTTCCAATACGCTAAGGATGGATGACTTAGTTAGGTTGGATGAAAACATTCCAATTATCATATGCAAGTTAGAAAGGATTTTCCCACCGGGTTTCTTTGACTCAATGGAGCATCTTCCAATCCACCTCGCCAATGAAGCAATGCTAGGTGGTCCTGTACATTACCGGTGGATGTATCCATTTGAAAGGTAATTATTGTGGTTGATTTTTTGAACGGTTACATGTTTATTATAACTTAATTAATAGACATGGAATGATTGAAATGTGCAGATGTATGGGAGTCTCAAAAGACGCAGTGACAAATAAGGCTAGGGTTGAAGGTTCCATATGTGCTGACTATTTACAACGTGAGACAACTTATTTTTGTTCTCATTATTTCAACTCATTCAATTTGTTGCCAACCCCAAGTTTAAGTAATAATACTGGTTCGGAACATGATGACTTGCAACCTACACTGTCCATCCTACACAAGGGTGGTCGACCCAGTGGGAAGCCAAGAGAACATTATCTATCAGATAAGGAGTGGGAATCTGCTCATGTCCATGTCTTGATTAACTGTAACGAAATCAAACCATATCTTGAGTGAGTATCCTTCGTTACACATCAATTATGATCTTGGCACACATCATAACCTATAT
The DNA here is from genome assembly GCA_963573325.1 of Astragalus glycyphyllos. Classification (NCBI taxonomy): domain Eukaryota; kingdom Viridiplantae; phylum Streptophyta; class Magnoliopsida; order Fabales; family Fabaceae; genus Astragalus; species Astragalus glycyphyllos. The sequence continues at coordinate 8,332,331 of OY754314.1, read as the reverse complement.
TGACTTATGAATTATGTGATTGATGTCAGCACTTTCTTGGAGAATCACTCAATCAATGAAGAAGACGCATCTGGACGTATACATGCAGAGTTTCCCACATGGCTAATGGAATATGTAGATGAGGAGGCGAATGGAGTTACAAACAAAGAGATAATTGCACTATCTCACGGTCCTTCATCAATGGCAATATCATGGAACATATACTTTGTCAACGGGTACAAGTTTCATACTAAGGCCTGGAGCAATGGTAAAAAAATTGTTAATTGTGGGGTGCACGTAAAGGGTCTTACTGAAGGAGGAGAAAATGATTATTATGGCACAATCAACCATATCTTTGAAGTAGATTACTTTGGTCTCAATGACAAGATTGCACTATTTTATTGTGAATGGTTTGACCCAACAAAAAATAGGGGCACAAAGGTTCATCCACATTATAAAATCGTGGATATTAAAATGGATAAACGTTATGGTCCTTACGATCCTTTTATCCTTGAGCAAAAAGCAACCCAAGTGTCTTATGTCCCCTATCCCGAAATGTGTAGAGCTATGCGTGGATGGTGTGCGGCAATCACCACAAAACCAAAGGGTCATGTGGAGATTGACAACACAGAGGATGAAATACCATATCAGTCTGATGGGATGTCACCTGTTTTGTCTATTGCAGAAATTGAATCAATATCTTGTTTACGTGACGCCTCACAAGTAGATGTGTTTGAAGAGATTTTTGATGATTCTCCTCACAATGATTGAGCGTGTATTTTATTATAGTTCTTTGTATTGAACATTATTAGAGCTTATTATATGTATTTTGTATTGCACTATCATGATTTAGACTAGTTGGTCTACTTACATTCAGAATTGTAATTAATAATAGCTTTTGAGGTAGACTATGTAACTATCAGCATTGAGTTTGAAAGATATATCTTTTATCCTTTTGTTGATTTTCATTGACCATTTTCTGTTTCACATGTTCTGTCACTTGTTTGAACGATATACCTTATTTCTATTTTTGTATTCTATAACGGTAACATGCATTTTGTATTTTATGACAACAGATGAATAACAAAGGTGGTCGTGGTCGTGGCAAAGGAGAAAAGCTGCATCCTTCCAGGGGTAAACCAAGGATGCTACCACCGCGCAAACTTGAGCAGCAGAATCTCTTGCGTCGCAATTTGATTAACACCAAGTCACTTAACCGATCATCTCCACCTCTATCCCAGCCTCCCGTGCCGACCCAGACAGCGACACCTGCTGAGAATGTAGCACCTGCTCACACACCATCACCCATTCATGCATCTACCCCTGAGGCATTTGTGTTTATGCCAACTCCAGGTATAAACATTCAAACCATGGGTGCCTCTTCACAACATGCCCCACATGAGGAAAGTGAGGACGAGGACGAAGTGGAGGATGAAGTTGTGCCCGTCCAAGAGGATGAAGTTGAAGACCATGACGAAGAGGAAAGTGAGGAAGAGGACGAAGAGGATGAAGCTCAGGTAGGTGGAGGGTCATTTCCTCCTCACTTGCCAGAGAGAGATGGCGATGGTAAGATCAAGATATATCCTTACGGTAATGGGTAAGTTACAACATTCTACAACTTGTTTTAAAATATTCCCTTAAACAACTTTTTATTACTCTGCGGATGTGTTGGTTTTGATGCTTCATTCATATTCCTTTTTATTACTTTGCAGCCTCGTTCCTAGCAAGGATGTTGCAGATGCCATTAGGGTTGCCATTCAAACACAATTTCGAAAGCCTATCTATGGTTGGAGTGCCACAACCAAAAAAATTCGAGATGGTTGGTTTGCCAGATTTGGGGTAAGTATGTATTTCTATAAAATAGTGCAATTAGTGCTTCCTTGAATTACTTGGACTCTGTACATTATTACTATAGAATTAGTGCTTCCTTGATTTCCTAATTTTAAATTTGAGTTTTAGCTTTACAATCTAAGTTAATGTAACTATTTCTAGGCAATGATTATTATATATATATATATATATATGTGTGTGTGTGTGTGTGTGTGTGTGTGTGTGTGTGTGTGTGTGTGTGTGTGTGTGTGTGTGTGTGTTCTCAACATCTATTCACCATTAAAAATGGAGTACAAATCAAAGTCAGAGTTAGTCTTGAAATCATAATTTGGTACTGAGAAAGCATAAGCTAATACTCCAAATCTTATTTTTCCCACTTGACAATGCTTGCTACCATTCCTAGGTGTAGTTTTTCTTTTAAGGTTGAATGATCAGTTTTATGAATCAAAGTTTTTAATGGTTGGTTTTTTGACGACTTTGTCATAATGAGAATACCTAGGTGTGGTGTCGTGATCATTTCCCTTGACATGTACTTTCCCCCGAAGTTAGGAAAACCATGGCTTTCAGAACCCTTGCTTGCTTGCCCAATTCTGTTTGAAAAACTTGAAATAGGTTATTACACTATACTTGGCTCATAGAAACAAAGCCATTAACATACCGTAATTTTCTTTTCTTTCCCCTTTCAAAGCATTCATGCCCTTGCATGTCTACAAGGCTACTTCTATCTACCACCCATGAAGTTCCTTAACTTCTTCCGACATTCACTGCCATTCATTATTCTACAAGTTGTGTTATCTCATTCTTCTTTGGCCTTTTGATCTCATTCTTTAAATTGTGTTGTAATTTGCAGGAAAAAGTGTCATGGGATCCTAGTCTTACAGGTATTGTCCGACACTTGTTCGAGCAAAAAGCCAAAAAAAGACTCAGTGACATGCTTACTAAGCAAAGAAAGAAAAATGCTCAACCTAAATGGATGGGACATAAAGCTTGGATTGGTCTTAAAGCATACTGGGCTAAACCAGAATTCCAGGACATTTCCAAGCAAAATAAGATTAATAGAGCATCAACAACAGGTGGAGCGGTCCACACCTCAGGCCGCAAGGCTCACATTGATTTAGCACTTGAGCTAGTAAGTATTAAACTCAACAATTCTAAACAAACTGAATAGTTTATGCTTACTGTGATCTAGTTTTTGAACACTTGGTCAAAACACATGTTACAACACAAGTAATATAAGACCAATAAGTTAATCAACATGTATCAAAACTGGTTCCTAAGTATCTACTACAGTAAATTCAGAATTTGGAACAAGAAATAACAACAATGCATCTACAATCCATATATGTACTGGTTTAATGTTTCTGGAACTGTTTTGATTAAAAAATACTTATTAGAATATGAAAACTTGTTTGAATTGGTGTTGGGTATGTTAAACCAATTTGAGTGAGTATGCTGAGTGTGAATTATGATTACATCTTGATTTTATTTGTAGTGCAATGAGATGCAAAGAGATGTGCGACCGGATGAGTTATTTTTAAAAACTCACAAAAGAAAATCTGGTGCTTGGGTTGATCATCGAGCCGAAACTACCTATGTAAGTTATTGTCAACGTTTCTTGAATTTTTGGTTAACCTGGTGCTTGTATTTCTATATATATATATAGAAATACTGTTGAACAGTGGCTGTCCTATGTGTTGATTTTGTTTTCCCATTGTCACACACCATGAGAACATAACATTCTGTTTGGTTTATCTCCTATTTGGTTTTTTGCATTCTGTTTGGTTTCTCTCCTATTTGGTTTTTTGCATTCAATGTGATTGATTGTTTTGCTAGTAGCTTATCATTATTTTCTTATTGGTCAGGATGCATACAAACAAAACGTGGCTGAAGTACTTGGTAGTGATGATGATGAACTGGTAGATGGAGCGGTGGCAATTGATTGTTGGACAGTGGCTGCAGGGCCCCGTACCCGTGGTCGGCTTTATGGCACAGCAGGCTTATCTGTGAACGCCCGACCTGGGTCCAAGTCACTCACCCAACCATCCCAGAATCTTTCTAGTTTCAATATTGTGATAGCTTTGGAAGAAGAGAGGGCAGCTAGGCGTAAAGCTGAGAAGATGGCTGAAGTGGCTGCCCAAGACGCTCGAGAAGCAAAGGAATGTTCACGAAAGATAGAAAATGATTTTAACGCGTTGAAAAAATTCTGTGTAGATCGCTTGGATGCTTTTGAGCGTCGATCTGGTGGTGGATCTTGTGGTGCTAGCCATCCTCATTATGATGATGATTTGGATGAAGTGTCACAAGAAAGCGATTGATCTTGTTATCATTACTTTTTTCTAGATGTTGCATGCCAAACACTTTGATGATGACTATGTTACCTATTTTGTAGTTTCTCTAGATGTTGGATGCCAAACACTTTGATGATGACGATGTTACCTATTTTGTAGTCTCTCTAGATGCTGGAAGCACTTTGATCTGTTGTTCAGATTAGTTATGGTAATTTGTTGTTTTGGGATTAAGCATTTTGATTTGTTATATTGTTTTTTAATGGTCCTTAGGTGAAAAGTAAATTAGTAACAGGTGTGGAAAGCAAAATAGTTCGTTGTTGTTCTTTTAAAAGAAACAATTATTAGCGTCGGCAAAACGGACGTTACGTATTTGTTGACTAATTTCTTTCGTTGACTTTAGCGTCGGCTTCATGGACGCTAATGTTTGTTGACTTTTTAAGTTGGTTGACCTTAGCGTCGGCTCCATGGACGCTAATATTTGTTGACAAAAGTTGGTTGACTTTAGCGTCGGCTTCCTGGACGCTAATATTTGTTGACTATACCCATTGGTTGACTTTAGCGTCGGCTTGGCCAACGCTAATATTAAATAGTTGACTTTTCAGGGAGTTGACTATAGCGTCGGCCTTTGCATTAGTGTCGGGTTAGCGTGGGCTTAGCCGACGCTAAGTAGCGTCGGTCAAAATATGTGGGACGCTACATATTAGCTTCGACCGTTTTAGCGTCCACGCGTGGCCGACGCTAATCCGACGCTAAATCACTGTTAGCGTCCGTTTCTAGCCTTTTAGCGTGGGATTTTGGCCTACGCTAAAAGCTGTTTTTCTACTAGTGCACCACCATGAAAGTAGCTTCCACTCTCACTCCTCTCTCTCTCTCCTACGAATCGTCTTACTTCTTATGCTATGTATGACCATGTTTTGTTGTTGAATTCAACTTTTGTTTTGGTAGTTTCTTGCTCGATCATGCTTGTTTGCAAAGTTGTGCCCTTTGTGTTTGTCATGGATATTAGAATGCGATTTTGATCGAATTGCATTCCAAGTTTAGGATTTGAATCGAATTCCAAATTTAGGATTTTAGTTTATTATCTATGATGAGTGTGTTTGTTCCGAATTCGTGGAACAACTTTTTCAATTAGGAGCTTTGAGAATATTGTTTGAAAAGAAGACTATTAGGTATTTATTCTACTTCTCAACTTACGTTGTCCTGAATTCTTGCAACCTCTTCTCCTACATTTTTGTTGATTACAAGAAACTTCTTAATCAACTTACTTTTATCATTTTGAAACTTCCATTTTATACTTGTGTAGATTGCAATATGTTGAAACATGAAATTTTATCATCGATCGTTCTATGATGTAAATCTTTTAGTGGCAGTAGCTTGATAAGTGAATATTTATCACTGTTCTATGATAGGTGCTAAGTTTTGAATATGTTTCTTGCCTCTAATGTATTTTGGCATGAGATTATTTTGATAAGAATACGCTTTGTAAGTTTCTTTTTATTTATGTATTGCTTGAACCTATTGTTTCAACTAAACTGCTTGCTTTGATATAGCATACCATTCTCCACATACCCTTTTTTAGTCTCTCTTGATCATTTGAAATAACTATAATTGCTTATACTTCCATCTTATATTTTCCTTTTCCTTGTTAAATTAGGTGCTAATGACATATTGACATGTGTTGTTGTGCTAAGATAATCAACTATTTTTTATGATGTATTGGACGATTTACATTGAAGTTAAATGATTATGTATTTTGTTAAGGAATATACAATCACGGCTGCTTTCCCGTGTCTTTAATTTGACAATGTGATATTCGTATCTCTTTTGAAGTCTCTTTGCAGTGATTGTTGAATTGATTAGTCACGAATGTTGTCAGGTAAAGCACATTCCTTGTATCTGATGCATCTTTTAAGAAGTGTTTGTATTTCTTTAAAACGATTACCATCTCTTAAAAAAGCTGCTCATCGACTCTCTGATATGCTCAAAAATGTCCACCTGAGCATGAGGCAGCCTTTTGGATAGGAGTGTTGGAAAGTATAATGGTTTTAGGAAGACTTTGGGAGGAAGGGAAGAGGAGACTATGGTTTCTTAAAAATGAGAGGATACTTTGATCTTTAGAACTTGATGTTTATTAGATAACTTGCTTACTTGCTTTTTGCTTGGTTTACAAATGACTAGCTCTCCCTTATTTATAGGCTCCAAGGGAGAGTTCTACATCAATCTAGAGAACATTCTACACACTTCAAGTGAGAGAGTTCTACACACTTCTCTCAACTATTTATTTAATATTACATATTCCACTTCTAACTTTCTCTACTACTCTCTAGAATTTTCTATAAACTAAAACACTAAAACCAAATGGGCCTAACACTTGATTAGTCCAATGGGCCAAATCAAGTTTACTCTCCAACACCCCCTCTTAAACTTGATTTGTCATTCAAAGTAGGCTTCGCAACTTGATAAAGTCTTCATGCTTGAGGGGCTTTGTGAAGATGTCAGCAACTTGGTCTTGAGACTTCACATATTCGACTTGCACATCCTTTCTTGCTATGCACTCCCTTATATAGTGGTAGCGAGTATCAATATGTTTGCTCCGATCAAGGAAGACTGGATTCTTTGCTAGAGCCACAACAAGAAATTTGCCATATACCAACGGATGCCTTTAGTGACAGTAAATAAAACCGTAGGTATAGATATCATACACCTAAAAATATTAAAAGAACCGTGGGTATAGATTTCCTATACCTATGGATATTAAAACTCGTTAGTGTATGTAATAGCGATAGGCTTATATCTGTGGGTATAGAGTATTTTAATTTTAATTTGCTCTATTTCTTTGGCTAAGACACATAGAGCAAAAACAAAACACAGAAGATGGGAGAGAAAACTGAAATCGCAGAGAAGAAAGCAGCCACCGCCGCGGTCGCCGTGAGCTACTGAAGCGAGAAGGAAGACCATCGGACTATGTTGTTTGCTGCTCCTTCTGGGTGTGAGTCTTGTTTCTTAAATATAACTTTCCCTACTTCTTCAATCCCAATTAGGTTTTCCCAAATCTCAATTTTCTACATATGAGATCTGTTATTTTCTTGCGTTTGTCAAATAGATTTGTGCCTCTTTTATCCAATTTGATGCATTCACTAGTGCAAAATCTTCTTTAAAAAGCACTATTAGGAATCGGTTGTGTGGATAACCGATTCCAAAAGTAGGCACGGTGGCAATTTTGCAATTATAAGGATTTTTTGGAAACTTTTTATACATTATGAATCGGTTGTTTGAACAACTGATTCAAAATGTATGTATTTGGAATCGGTTTTATAGATACCCGATTACTAAAGTCCATTTTTCACCAAAATTCTAAAATTTTCACGCTCCTTTTCTCTCATTCGCGCTCCCTCTTTCAGTAATAACCCTAACTTTTCAGTTTCCTCTCTCACACTCACCGTATTCCCAAGCTGTATCAGTTCCCTCTCTCACGATTTCTTCTTACGTCACCGTGTTCATCTCTCACACTCACCGTGTTCATCTCTGTCACCGTCGACGTTTCCTCTCCCTCACCGTCGTTGTTTCCTCTCCGTCGCACTCTGTTTCCTCTATCTTGCACTCACTCTGTTTCCTCTATTTCGTGAATGGTGAGTCACTGTCGCTTGTCTTAACTCGCCGTCACCGTCTCTGGTTCGCATTTCTTCAGGTACTCATTTTTCTAATTTCTAGGGTTTTCTTTTTGGTTTGCAATCTGTTTTCTTTTTTGAATCAATAATATGGCTTTGAGTCTGTTGTTTTCTCATGTTTGCTATCTATTTTCTTTTATAAAAGGACAATATGAATGATGTTTTCTCATCTTGGAAAAAAAGATAAGTGCTTAGGGTTACATTGTTTTAAATTTTGTATAGAATTTATTCCGATGTTAACAAAATTGATTTGTGTTTCTTGGCTGGCTTCTATCAGAAACAAATAACGAGTATTGGCAAATCAGAGGTTTTCTGAGTATTCTAATGGACTTTGTTGTAATAAAAAAAATTTAGTGGTCAGATTGATACACAACAACAGAGATTACAGATCTGTTAAGTTACAAAGGTTGAGTCCCGCATGAATAAATCCCAGATCTGTTTAAGCTGTAACTTTTATTAAGTTTCTTCTGTTTTTGTCATATATCATACAAATTCATCTGTTAATTTACAATTATGCAGTTGTAGCCAGTTTAGTTTACATTTTTGTGGATTCATGCTTTGAATTCATTGACAAGCCATTGCTTCCAATAGTGGTTCAGAAAGTGAATTGATAATCAAAATTCTTAAATGGTTCCTCTAAGCTCTGCACTTCTTCAGTCGATAGTCAAAATTTTCCTTCTGTAAGTCAAGAATATAGGTCATGAATAGTCATATTATGCTTAAATGGTTCCACGTAGCTCTGCAATTGTAAGACCATATATACCTTGAGTTCTCTTTTACAAGGTCATACATATAGATACATACATACATATATACATATTATATACAAATATTTTTATTGCAGGGTGTTGTAGCAATGAAATGGCAGATGGTAAGGATGTGAAGTTTATTTTGGAAATTTATTTATTGCAGGGTGTTGTAGCAGATGGTAATGAAATAGCGGTTAAGAGATTATCAAGGAAGTCTTGGCAAGGCATAGAGGAATTAAAAAATGAGGTTGTTCTCATATTCAAACTTCAGCACAAGAATTTGGTGAGGCTGCTAGGCTGTGTCTTAGAAGAAGAGGAAAACATACTCATCTACGAATTCATGTCAAATAAAAGCCTTGATCAATTTATTTTGTAGTTCACTGTTGTATACTTCCCATCTTATGTGCATTTGTTGGTCCGGCTAAAAGGCATTGACCTTTTTCCATTTTTAGTTATTGGTATATACATAAAATAACGAAACTAAATGATTACAGTTGTACTTTCATTGTCTCTTCTTCAGATTTGTTCTTCCCTAGGATTTGAGGATGGTGACTTTGAATCTGCGAAATTAAGGCGTCCCGCGGGTTCATGTTACCATGCTACTGAGGATTGCTTATATTTTATAGATTCAGAGGTATGCATTAGGATTTATATAATCATTTCAAAGATAGGAAAACTGTTACAATTTCTTCCTTAATAATTTACACCTGGAGGACTTTTGAAAGGAGATGCTGATGAGTTAAAGTTGTGTTGGGCTAAGCCATCTGGAGGTAAAATTCAATTGAAAACTTGCAAATTGACAAGGAATTTACTTAAGTCAATTGAAAACTTCCTGTCATGTTCTTTTTTCCTTTATAAACTTGTGAATTGTTTTGAATAGTTTTTCTTCCTCTCTATTAGAGGTTCTTGTTTGTGGGATAGATTTCTAACTAAAAGAACTGTTAAGCATTATTCCATCAAAGATAAGAAGCACTGACAGCTATCTTTTTATGTACAGGAACTGTTAAGCACTATTCCATCATAGGTGTTAACCTCTCTATTAGAGGTTCTTGTTTGTGAGATAACATCTCTTTATGGTGTCAGGACATATTGAAGAAAGTTCAATCTCTCTTGAGTTCTAGTTGTTGATTTGGTACAAACTTTTTATCAGTTTACTTGATGATTCTTCAGTCACACAGCTAGAATTCCATATTTTTTATCCAACAAAAAAATCAGATAATGAAATTACCAGACTTGTGGAATGTGTTCTGCAGTTTGAAGTCCCATATTTTCATTTTATCTTTCCTCTTTTTTTTTTACTGTAGAATGAGATATTTCTAATGAGTCTTCACTTAAAAAAGTCATTTCTTTTTATTTTCTGTTTGGTCTGTTTTCATTATTCCTGTCACAATGGCATATATAATCATTTATTCAGTTAATTACCTTTGTATATATTTGTCCTACCTTCACAGGTTGCATTGTATGTGCATTGCTCAGGGTGGGTGAGAATCTGGATAACAATGTTGATGTAAAGAACATTCTTGTTGAGATGGGAACATATTTTCAAGTTCAGGTGATTTTTGTTAACATAAGTTTGACCTTTTATCTTTCTGCGCACGATTCAAATTCTACAATGTTGCATGTCTGCGTATAGCTTGAAGTCGTTTCTAAAAAGGTGTTGCAACATATTTCATCTCATCCTTTTTTCCTTCTTATTTTAGGTTGATTATTTGAATTTCTTTGGTGATCTTCGAAGAATTGGAAAGGTGAGCATATTAAATGGTAGATACTGGAAACATTGATGTCCCTTTCTTTCTTCTCATTCTAGTTATCTGTGGAACATTGAAGATTTTAAGTGCTCTTGGTTAGTTGTGAAGGCAGTGGAACAGTACTAGAACTTAGCTCTGAAGCTTTTATATGTAACTGAGCATCTTATTATTTCTTGCTACTTCTTTCCTCTTCTACCATGATTAAAGTAATTTGGCCATATCATGTCTTCATAGCATGTTGTAAAAGTTTTGCTTAAAGAAACTTGTATAACTTTCAAGTTTAATGAATTGTGTTTATAGTTCTTTTATGAATTATTATGAGTATCTGTATGGAAATCATTTTGTAATACAAATTGGTTAATAGATATGAATTAAAACAAAAATATTAAAACAAAAGGGACATTAGGAATCGGTTCTTTACATAACCGATTTTAAAAGTCTGTTTTTAGGACATTTAAAATCGGTGGTTTAAATAACCGATTTAAATTATAACATTTTTGAATCGGTTATTTAACCGATTCAAAAGGTCCCCCACCTTTAGAATCGGGAGTATACTAATCGGCCAATAACCGATTCCAAATGTGCCAAATAACCGATTCCAAAAGCCTTTTTTGCATTAGTGATTTCCCCAAATTTCCTTGTTTTCACTTATCCCATTTCCTCTGTGTTGTCTCGAGTCTGAAGAATAAAGGAATGATTACGAAAACAGGAAAGAACGGAAATGATAGATCCGTATATATTTTTCTTTGTTTTGTCAAAAGTTGGAAACCTTGATCCTGTATATTTCCTTCAGTGGTTTGTTTGTGTAAATCTTGAAGTGGTTTTCTTTTTCCTATTTTCAATAATAATAGTTCTGAAATTTGTGATGTTTTGATGAGTATGGCGGTGAGTTAAATTTGACTTGGTTTGATTTCTGGAATGGGTAATTGAAGTGAACCACATCACTTAGGAATTTTTGTGTGTGCGCATTACGATTTTGTTATGTATACTTTTTTCAGTAATTGTATGTGCACATCTGCAGTTCCGATTGAACAACTAAAGAAAGTGGATCTGGAACCTGGCAAGTGCATTAACTTGGAAATTCCCTTTTTGCAAAGATTTCAACTTTTTAAAGCGGGTTTATTCGTTGGCTAATATAATTGGATATGTGCTTGCTGAGTAAATTGTTAAATTGCATTTTAGAAAGGTTTTTGGAAAACTATTATGCTATTGGCTTACGAAAGTCTTGGTGTGGTGTATGGGGACTTGAGTATTTCTCCATAATGTATGTTTGTAACAACACATTTGCAGAAGATATGCTACTACGGCAACATATATGATATGGTGATACTAAAACATTCCATCTCATCCAAATCCAATTAGAGCAAACAGTTATATTATTTAATTGTGAAATGAAGTTCAGTCATGATTCTTTCTTACTGTGTTTTCTTTTACAAACATGTTTCTTTCTTACTATTAGGGATACCTTCTCTAACGGTACATTTAGAACTTATGGTAGATGGAGAAAAGGCACCTGTTTATGAAGCAACTCTAGTGGTAATCTTCAATTGTTTATCACTCTTGCGTCATATTAATTTTAGTACATTTACATTTATATAATGTGTTAGCAAGCTTAGCCAAGAGTGAGCTAAGTGCAGTGCTTCAGAGATTTACAAGGATTAGGTGACATTTGAATTTACAAAAGAAATTTGTGTAAAGCTTATGCGGTCTTAAAGCTAGCTCACTTTCTCTCAATTGTGCCTCATATGTTCCCAGTGTTGAAAATTCTCTTGTTTGTTGTTGACAATAACCATGTGGACAGGAGCTTGATCTATACAAGGCTCAAACAAAAGCTTCCCTGTAATGCATTTGGAACAATGACTAGGACATGTAAGAGTCTATTTGATATGACCATTCTTTAAGCACACAAATAATTATTTTGTTAACTTCTTTTATGTTGTTGATTAGGAATTTGAGGAAAACTCTGGCTCTAGCCACGTATTTTGGCTATCGAAAGAAAGGGAGAAAACTCCTAGTAATGTCAATATACTGGATTTTAGTTTATGCAATTTTAGGCTATGTGACATAAAATGTGGATTACTTGGTAAGGTTGGTTATGTATGGAAAAATCCACTAAATTTGGTAAATTAATTGTATTCTTTTATTTTCAACAGGTTACATATACTCCTTCTAGTGTTCCCGGCCAAATGAATACTCCATATGCAGACACTAATGAAAACATGTATGTTATATTTTACTCTTAAATATTTTATGAATGAAGTATGGATAAATCTACTAAGTTTGCTATATAAGTTGTATTATTTTATTTCAACAGGTTACAAATGATTCTTGTGTCCCTGGCCAAATGAACTCTCCATGTGCAGACACTAATGAAGATTAGAAGATAATGGAGTTTGTTTAGAAATTAAGTGTATGAATTCGATTTCAATGTAACTATTGAAATTATTGCAAGACTTTATGTTTTTTAAATGTCAATGAGACTCTTAGATTGAATTTTATTACTTTGTAAGATGATATGTTTGTAATACTTTATGTTAATTTTCAATATCATTAGATTTTTAATTGTTACAAAAATATATTTATTTAATTTATTTTGAATTAAATGGTGGGTAGCAAATCAGGATGCGTCACTAAAACCTATACCGAAGGAGATTCAGCCGTGGGTATAGGAAAATAAAGAGTGTTGGTAAAACCTATACCAATGGAAAAGTAATCGTGGGTATAGCTGTAAGGTTTTGTCCAACGGTTAGGAAATCCGTCACTATAGGCTATACCGACGTCATTCTTTCGTGGGTATAGGCAAATAAACACCACGGAACAAACTGTCCGTCGGTATAGGTTTTTGTGCTGTACCTACGATTTTTAACCCTTTACCTACGGAATTTTGCCGTCACTATATGTTAATTTTCTTGTAGTGAGCTATAGCTAACTTATTATCCACAAAGATCTTGGTCGGCTCTTCTTGCGACATCCCCAACTCCTTCAACAAATTTCTGGGCCAGACTGCATGGCAAACACATGATGTGGCTGCTACATATTCTGCTTCGCAAGTTGAAAGTGTGACTATCGACTGTTTCTTTGACATCCAAGTGAAAGCTGTATTTCCCATGAAGAACACAAAACCGCTAGTACTCTTCCAATCATCTCCATCTCCTCCCCAATCATTGTCACTGTAACCAACAAGCTTATAATTATTATCTGATGAAAACCATAAGCCGAAGTCCAATGTTCCTTTGATATAGCGAAGATTTTTTTTCAGCCTTAAGATGAGTTGTGGTCGGATTCTCCATGTATCGACTGATGAGTCCAGTAGCATACAAAATGTCAGGTCTTATGCATGTCAAATACCGCAAACTCCCAACCATACTCTTGAAATTTGTAGGGTTCACCTTTACTGCTTAGTCGTACTTTGATAATTTCCTTTTACACTCTACTGGTGTGCTGATTGGCTTGCAACTATCCATCTTGAACTTTTTCAGCATCTCCTTCGCATATCTTTGTTGTGAAATGAATATTCCATCTTCCTTTTGCTTTACCTCGATGCCAAGATAGTATGACATTAATCCAATATCTGTCATCTCAAACTCCTTTACCATTTCCTTCTTGAACTCTTCAAACATACTTGGATTGCTTCCTGTGAAGACCAAGTCATCCACATATATGCACACGATCAAGATATCTCCATTTTTGACCTTGACATATAGGTCATGCTCGTGTGGGCACTTCGTGAAATTGTTTTCTTTGAAGTAGTTATCAATCCGACTATACCATGCTCTTGGTGCTTGTTTCAGTCCATATAGTGCTTTCTTTAGCTTGAGAACTTTGTCTTCATGACCTTTCACCTTGTAGCCCATAGGTTGTTCGATGTACACTTCTTCTAGGACTCCATTCAAAAAGCCAGACTTCACGTCCATCTGATGAATTTTCGCTTGTTTTGGGCTGCTAGAGAGATCATTAGTCTTATGGTTTCTAAGCGAGCGACCGGAGCGAACACCTCGTCATAATCAATCCCGGCCTTTTGACTATAGCCTTTTGCAATTAGCCTTGCCTTGTATCTTTCGATTTCTCCATTGACATTCTTCTTTGCCTTGTACACCCACTTGACACCAATAGTTTTATGCTCTTTCGGAAGAGACACGAGTTCCCAAGTGTTGTTCTTGTCGATGGCTTTAATTTCTTCGTCCATTGCATCCCTCCATCTCTTATCTTGCGCAGCTTCTTCAAAGTCCATAGGTTCACAGTCTGCAAAGAGGCAGAACAATGTGAGATTATTCGTTGCCTCGACTTCCTCATAGAGATTTTCAAGCCTTCGCGATGAAAAAGCTTCTGTATTATCATACACATCTTGGAGACTTCGTGTACGTTTCATTGTCCTTTCACTCCCAGTGTCTTCTGAAGTGGATGTTGTTGGTGATGTGACCCTTTTTTGAACTTCTCCAGATGTCTCTTCATCAAACTGAGGAAAGAAACTGTACTCCTTTTCATGAGGTCCAAAGTCCCATTGTCCTTCTTCATCGAAGACTACATCTCGGCTGACCACCGTCTTCTTGCTGTTCGGGCTGTACAACTTGTAACCCTTTTGAGTTTTGATCATAACCGACAAAGATGAATCTCTCACTCTTATCATCGAGTTTTGCTCTTCTCTCATCTGGTATGTGAACATGGGCAACACTTCCGAAGACTCTCAAGTGTGAGATACCTGGCTTTCTTCCACTCCATGCTTCTTGTGGTGTCTTTCCCCATACACTTCTTGTTGGAGATCGATTTGACAGGTAGACTGCACACGCCACTGCTTCAGCCCAAAACTCTTTTGGCAATTTCTTGCTTTTAAGCATGCTTCGAGCCATGTCTAGGATTGTTCTATTTTTCCTCTATGCCACACCATTCTGTTGAGGGGATCTTGGAACCGTCAAGGGATGTCTAATTCCATTCTCTTCGCAAAACTCCTGAAACTCTTTAGAAGTGAATTCTCCACCTCGATCAGTTCTCATAGCCTTAATCACTCGTCCACTTTCTTTCTCCACTGCAGCTTTAAACTTCTTGAAAACATTAAAGACTTCTAACTTATGCTTCAAGAAATATACCCATGTCTTTCTTGAAAAATCGTCAATAAATAGGAGGAAGTAATTATTTTTACCAAGTGAGCTTGGCTTGATTGGTCCACAGATATCAACATGTATGAGCTCGAGTGGCTTTTTGGCTCTTGAGTTTGACTCCTTTGGAAAACTCGTCCTAAATTGCTTTCCAAGTAAACATCCTTCACAAAGTTGATCGGGTTTGTTGATAGACGGCAACCCTCTCACCATATTCGTTTTCGACATCAAACTTAAACCTCCAAAATTTAAGTGCCCAAATCGAAGATGCCAAAGCCATGCATCATCATTATAGCAAGCTTTGAGACACTTTGCCACGTCATTATGGATATTCAATAAGAACATCCTGTTTTTTGACATTGGTACCTTGGTAATGAGATTGTTTCTCTGATCTCTGATGGAAAGACTGGAATCTTTCAAGTGAATGTCATAGCCCTTTTCTAAGAGTTGTCCCAGACTCAAAATATTGTTTTTCATATTTGGGACATAGTAGACATTTGAAATAAAATCGTGTCTTCCATCCTTTAGGCGGATTAAGATCTTACCTTTGCCTTTCACCTAAACTTTAGAATCATCACCAAATGAGACATTGCCACTCACTGACTCATCAAGGTCCACGAACATGCTTCTTTTTCCGCACATATGGTTGCTTGCACCGGTGTCAAGGTACCACATGTTTTCCTGGATTCCTTCATTACTTGTACGTGCTAGAAGCACTGTTCCAACTGTTTGGTCATTCTCTTCCACATAGTTTGTCTCCTCTTCTACTCCATTCTTTGAAAATCTACATTCTGAGGCATAATGGCCAAACTTCTGACAAATATAGCATCGAGTTTGAGATTTATCAAACCTTGTGTTTTGAGATCCTCGTCCACACCCTCTTGTTGAGCTTTCTCCCTTCTTGTAATTGTTGTTTGTGAAATTCGCACCTCGTCCATTAGTTTGGCATCCAAACTTCCCTCGGCCAAAACCTCGACCTCTTCCTCGACCTCGATGTTGTAGGCCTCTCTCATTTCCTTGACTTCCTTCCTTCTCCTTTAGTTGCATCTTGAAGAGTTGCTCGGTGATCTCCTTTTTTTTCTTATGTTTCTCCTCATAAGCTTGCAATGATCCTTGGAGTTGTTTAATCGTCATGGTCTCCAAGTCTTTGGTTTCCTTGATGGTTGTGACGATATGCTCAAATTTGGTATCCAAAGAGCGTAATATTTTTTCTATAATCCTTACATCTTCTAACTTCTCACCATTTCTTTTTAATTGATTTGACACGGCGATTACTCTTGAAAAATATTCAGAAATAGATTCCGACTCATTCATATGTAAGGATTCGAACTAACCTCTGAGAGTTTGGAGACGCACCTTCTTTACCTTGTCTTCTCCTTTGCAAGGCGTTTGAAGTTTCTCCCATGCCTCCTTAGCGGATGTCGCATTTGAAATTTTCTCAAACTCATTTTCATCCAATGCTTGGTAGATGAGGAAGAGAGCTTTCTTGTCTCTCTTTTTTGAATCCTTCAAAATATCCCTTTGTGCTTGAGTTAAGGAATCCTCATTTTGTGATTCCTTATAACCTTTTTCAACAATCTCCCAAACATCATGTGCTCCAAGAAGAGCCTTCATTTTGATGCACCAACTATCATAGGTGCTCCCTTTTAGAAGTGGAACTTGGAATGATGACACACCATTGCTCGCCATGACTTTGGAAGGATTTCTAATCAGAACCTTAGCTCTGATACCACTTTGTTGGAAAGTAGAATGGTTTTAGGAAGACTTTGGGAGGAAGGGAAGAGGAGACTATGGTTTCTTAAAAATGAGAGGATACTTTGATCTTTAGAACTTGATGTTTATTTGCTAACTTGCTTACTTGCTTTTTGCTTGGTTTACAAATGACTAGCTCTCCCCTATTTATAGGCTCCAAGGGAGAGTTCTACATCAATCTAGAGAACATTCTACACACTTCAAGTGAGAGAGTTCTACACACTTCTCTCAACTACTTATTTAATATTACATATTCCACTTCTAACTTTCTCTACTACTCTCTAGAATTTTCTATAAGCTTGCAGTACATCGACGCATGTTTGAGCTGGTTTGTGATAAGTTACATATGCTTGTCCCTCAACCAGATTCACAGCAGCCAAAGCATGACAGACCTGAGTTGTACTTTCCCACCTAGTAGGATGGCGATGAAAATCCTGATGTGCCAGATGGTGGAGTCTCGCCTTATTTGGAGGATTACTGATAAGATATGGGTAATATGTGTTCAAATTACTGTGCAAGAAATCATAGTTTTCGGTTATATATGATATTCTTAACATTATTGTTTCTTATTTGTTAGGTAAATTGTTCAGAGCTGGAATGGATGAAGCTATTATTGTGTTTTGTGTTTAGGGATTAAGTTTTGCCACTTGTTGTTTTTATGGAAGTTTTAGTTTATGTGAAGTTTTGTGCACTTGTGATGTTTTGACACCTTTTTTTGGAACTTTTAAATTTAATGCACTTGGTTTTAGAAGCAACCTGGGGACTTACCTGGGGACGAGAAGGGTAAAAAATAGAAGCAACCTAGAAATACAAACGAAACATTTCAAATTACTGTTGGTAACCATTAGCGACCTGTCCATTTTCGACAATTTCTTTAAGTCAAATGTTAGTGGCTAAAGTAATTAGTTAGGGGTGGATAAATATTAGTTTCCTGTATATGAATCTCGGACCTCCTTCTTCAAACTCCTTTATATCCCTTACACTACAAAAAAAAGGCTTTAAATCTGTCACTAACAGCAGTAAAACCGTGCTAATTGCTTTTTGTGGCGGAATTAGCGATGAAAAAATTCCACTTTCAATAGGCTGGTCACTAACACGTAGCGACGAAACTAGGAAAGCTGTTGCAAATTAGTGACACCCAAATCCATCGCTAATTTCATCGCTAATTAGCGTGGGATTCTGCCAGTCGCTAATAAGCGACAGCCAAACCCGTCGCAACAAAGTTAACACACATTACCATTAGCGACGACCAAACTCGTCGCTAATAAGCTATTTTATTTTTATTTTTTTGAAACCTGCTTATTTATATTTATTATTTTATTATTAGTAAATAATAAAATGTAAAGTAAGTAAAACTATTTAAAATAAATATGTAGCGAATAATTAAATAAAATTCAAATCGTCATAAATTGGTCTAAAATGTTATAACATAATCTAAAATGTCAGACTAATATAAAAAGTCCTAACAGAGAGAATCATTTGAAATTGGGTTTGTCTCAGAGGAATTAGATAGTTGTTGTGACTCTACTAGTCTTTGACGCATGCTCTTATAAAGCCTCAACATCTTCGCCTGCCGATGATTCATTCTTGCTATGTCATCCTACAGAGTCCTGATAGGCTGATCCTGAGTCTCCACCTACTACCACAGACCTGTCACCTCTGCTGTGACCTGTGAAGGAGGAGGTCGATTGGTAGAAGCTCTGTTGGCGTCTACATAATCGATCCAATCTGAATAAATGGAGCAAAGGGCCTGAACCTTACAAGCGACCCTTATTCTTCTCGCCTACCTTCTGCAAGTTGTGGATCACTAGAGCATACTGCTCAAGGGTAAGTGGATCAAGTGATTCAGGGTTCCAGCTCCCTTGATTCTCTTGAGTCATCATCTAATGAAAATCCCCCTGTTTTGCATAACCACAAACATAGCAAAATTAGTGCTCCATTTTAGCAAAACACCATTAGATAATACAAATCAAGTTGTATATTTACCAGAGTCTTCCTCGAGCGCTCATCAACAAAATCTTTGGTTCTCTTTCTCACATGTGTGGCCCTGTGCAGCTCATGAATATAGAGAGGCAGCGCCAATACTCCTTAGCCAGTAAAAAATAATACACACACGTTCAACGATTAGCTAATCGCCCAAACTAAACTAAAATAAACACACAAATTTTCAAAACAATTTACCAATCTGGAAGCATGCTGAGCCTGGTCGATCGAGCCACAACACTGAAGCGAGCCATCCTTATCTGAAGCTCGATTCTTCTTGGCTTTTGCACATAGCTTTTGGTAATCAACTGAAGCCTAATGTAGCTTGAGTTGCCTCCAGACAGACTCACCTATCCAATGTGGCCTCCAATATATAATCCGCTCTTTAAAAAGAATATCCGATAAAAGGTAGCCCACAACGATAGTGTTCATCAAACATCAAATAATTTAATACAATTTCAATTAACATCCCTAACAAAAATTTAACACAATTTCAATTAACAGAACATCAATCCTACACAATTTCAAATTCACAATCCTAAACACTAACAACAATAATTTTTCTCTACAATATACACATTTCAAATTAAAATTTCAAACTCACATTTCAAATTTCGATACAAAACCATAAGAACAAGAAAACTAAAAATTACCTAAAAACAAAAAAAAAATTAAAACTAACTTTTAGGAAGAGAGTGTGAGTGTTCGGAGAGAGAGAGAGAGAGAGAGAGAGAGAGAGAGAGAGAGAGAGAGAGAGAAGTGTGTTTGTAAACTATGGCATGGTAGTGGTGGTGGTGGTGGTGGTGAAGAGTGGGGGAGAAGAGATATAGTTGGATAGATAGGTAGAGAGAGAGAGAGAGGAAAGTTAGGGAGAAAGAAGAAAAAGGAAATGAGAGAGTGGTTCGAAATTTGACTTAAGTGAGGGTAGCAACAAAATAGTCCCTCACAAAACCCAACAGTTACTTTTATTTTTATAGCAACGACCAGATCCGTTGCTAATTCCCTCGATAATCAATCTAAATTCCTCTCCTAAATTCCATCGTAAAAAACCTTCTTTAATTGGTTTTTACCTACTGCCTCAAATCTGCCGCTAATGAGCTGTATTTTTGTAGTGTTTAGAAGTCTTCGTCCACAGAGAGAACAAACAAACTCATATACCATTCGATGAAGTATATGTACGATAATAAACATTATTTAGGACGCTATTTGGTTATGCTTATGGTCATTCAAATAGGCCTCAATAGACCGTTGACGGTGATGAGGTTGCCACTAGCTAGAAGTGTATAGTTGGATAAGCAGTTGAAAAGTAGTTCCCCACTTAAAGTTGTAGCCTTTGCTTGAAGTCTCCTCTTGAATAAACTTATGTCGGAGGGGATATTGAGGTATTCTATGTATGATTCATCAGGAGACGGAGAGACACTTTTTGTATTTGTTTTTCTGTTAATAAATATTTACTAGTTTGCATGCAATTTTAGACCAGAAATGTTATTTTGGCCAAAAAAAGTATACCAAGAGTATATCAAAATATGAATACGTATGAGATACAGATAGAATACGCGTATAAGACATTTTTTAATTTTTAAATTAAATATTTTTTTTGATAAGCTAATTAAATATATTATACGCGTATAACACTGAACCTAATTTAAAATAAAAAAATAAATGTATTATACCCGTATTCCTTCCGTTTTCATGTGTATTCGTATTTTGGTACATTTTTAGTACACTTTTTTGACCCAAATAACATTCCTCATTTTAGACCCACCACTAACTAATTTACTTTCTAGCTAGTTCACTCGAATTTCTCAAGTAAAATAAGTACAAGGTGCTAAACTTTTTAAATTTTAAAGAACAGAATCTACTTGTGTTGAGGCTGAAATTCTTGGAGTGTCTTGAGGAGATTTCCAAATTCAGTAAATAAGACTTAGATAGAACTCTCTCTATCTCTTGTGAAACTTTTGTTGGCTATGAAGAAATTATATATCTCTCTTTAGTATGCAAGTTGGCATACTTCGCGCGGGAGTTTCGGCAAATTTTTGGGGTATCTTTTCCATGAAATAAAACTCTATATGCCACACCTAGATGCCAACATGTTTGTGCAATTAATTATTTTTCTTGCGTTAGATTCCTGTCTTGCTTTTATATTTTCCCTATAAAGGTGCCCCCTCTGCTTATCTGCTATTTTTATTATACTTTGGAGTAGTAAAATTTTGGGGGTAATGGGAGATTTTAAGAAGTCGGTGGTAATGTTGGAAGAGGGAAGAGAAGAAGAAAAAGAAGATAACAAAGCCTCCCTCAGTTCTTGCTGACGCCGTCGTCGACCTCCGTCGCCGGCGTATAAAGAAGGGCACTCGCCGTTGCCAAACCACACCGAAGTTCTTGGGCACAACAGCATCTTCATTATTTTACGGTGAGTTCATTATCTTACTTATTGTCAAGATTCTTCAATCTTCCTCACATTGGTTACCTTTTCTCTTTGAAATTTTGATCTTTGTAGTTTCATGATTTTGGGGTTTCTTCTACTGTCATCTTTATGGTGGGTATAGACGACTTTGGAGGTGAGGGTGATGTTGAGGGTGGTATCAGTAGATCTAAGGAAATTGAATAGACTTTGTGATATTTTTGTATGAAATTGAAATCTACTTTTTAATTACGAACTTATAGTTTTTTTTGTTGCTTTTATATGATCAAATACCACATGCAAGCTGTTATCTTTCAGCTTGGAGCGATGAATTAAAAGAATCTATCATTTTTTGTTTGAAATTGAACATTATCATGAGGATGGAAAACCCAAGTTAATATTTGTTTGGAATTTGGTTTACTTCTATTTGTACAGTTTTGGAACTAGAGAGAGGTTGATTGCTCAGCCCTTTAATTATGACACCCTCTGTCATTGGCATCTCTCTTTTGATTTTTATAGCATATCAACATTTTTTCATTTGTGTAATTTTGTCTCTTTTAATGTTATTTTAATAATGTGTAGCTTTTCTTAATCTTTTTCTGACATAATATTTATTTTTATTTTTTGTTTCTCTTCATGGAAAAGGTTAACAAATTATTGGTGGTGAGTACTGAGTAGTTGTGGGTTGTGCCTGCAACCATTGTTAGAAACTGCCAGCTTTTACAAACAGCTATACAATAGGTGCTTAAAAGAAATAAAGCTGTCAATACAAGTGTTTCCACATAAATACACATTCATGTAAGTTTTTAAATTAGATGTTGAGGGGAAGGATTAGAAGCACACGGTGGAGATTTGGTTGAATTCCATTATGTTTGCAACGGATGCTTTATTTTAAGGTAGTTGATTCTATACTATCCTTTTGGATGTGTTTTATCCGAAGCTGGGGGAGATTGACATGTTATAGAGACTGGCATGATACATGATATATGATGACAATTTTGCAGTGGATAATCCATTATTGGAGTGATGAGCATTGCTTGAAGCTTTGGAAGAATTGTTTTGATGCTACTCTTGATGATGGAAAGGTGATTGTTTTGGAGGCAATTCTTCCAATTATACCTGAGAATAATGCTCCTTCGAAGGTCATCTCCCAATCATATGTTTTGATGATGACACGAAACAGAGGAGGAAGAGAGCAAACTGAGCAGGAATTTATGGATCTGGCTACTGTAGCTGGATTCAGTGGTATTAGATATGAATGCTATGTCCGTACCTTTTGGGTTATGGAGTTCTTCAAGTAGATATAGTAGCAATGGGGAATGGATCCCCTCCGATCACTTTAATTTGCAGTGAAATCTAAGCTACACAATAAGTAAAACAAAGAGGGACAAATAAATATTAATTAAGTGAAGAGACGAGATTGATGGATTTGGATTTAACACTGCACAATGTCCTGTGAAATGTCCACTAGAGAGAATTCACAAGGTCGACGCTTTAAAGTACATGTTCCCTTGCCTGGTGATGCGTTGTTGGCCTTAACCTCTTCGGATTCATCATCCTCAAAATGATTTTCTTGGAGCAAATGTTGATAACTCAATTGTAGTTGATCAAGAGTCGAAAGTGATAGATCCTTAAAGAAACTATTGAGAAATCTAGACAAGAACCAGTTTCTTCATTTGGGAGAATTATTCTACATAGTAGTAATTTTGTAAATTGTACTAATATTTTCTACGATGGTTGTTTTAATCTTTAGATTTCTAAACTCTTTACTTAATTATGGTATTTTGGTTTTGTATAATTGGGTTATTGAGATGATCGATTTCAAATTGGGTTATTGTACGTTTTGCACCCATTAGTTTTGCTTTTTCCTTTTTAAAATACTTCACCATTTAAGCTTTTATTACCCATAAATTTTATATTATTACAATATATCATGACATTATCCTTTTTACAAACCAACACCCTTTGAATTACTTTAGAGTTCACACAAAATTTTGTGTTTAAATACACAAAGTTTGAATATTTTAAACTCATGTAGTTGAGTCGCTATTAGGGCTCTCCGTCCATTTAACCATTTAATCGATCAAACAAACGTTTAACATTTACTAAATTTCGCAGCCAAAAATAAAGAAACTTCTAATATTTAATAACAGAATCTCAATCTACTAGTGAGCCTACAACAATGACTCCTATGTGACTACTTTCTAAAATCGAAAAATAAAAAATAACGAATGTGTTAAACTTTAAAAAACAAACGCAAGGAAAGTTTCCATGTAGCCGCCTGCAGCCGCCTTATCATCCAAAACAATACTCTTCTTGCATGTGTAAAATCAACACCAATGGTTATTTTTTCTTTCGTAGTGACCAAATTATATACAGAAACTGAAACAAAGAAAAGAATACTTACATGAGTAAATTAATGAATGAAACACTGCATGAGATTAAAGAGAGAGCAAAGAACAAGAACGCACAAATACTACAATTGAAGAAATGGCAAATCGGCGGATAAACCAAAACATTATCCAATCCGGTGGATTTCGCAGTGCAAGAAGTATTCTATGTGATAAAGAAGGTTGTTGTTGTTGCCGCAACGGTTCTTGTTCTTGCTCCAATGGTTGCAATTGTTGCTGCGGTTGTTGTTCTTGTGATGGTTGCAAATGTTGCTGCCTAGGAGAGTCAATTGGTTGTTGTCGTGGCCACCATGGGGGAGAACCACGAGACTGCTGCTGCGTCGAAGCTTCGATTGGTTGTTGTTGCAGCGGACTCGATGAGTACTCTTGCCATTCTGGTGTTTCTTGAAGAGGAGACGCGGGTTGTTGCTCTGTCCGAGGAGACTCGTCTGGTGGTTGTTGCTCGGGCGGAGGAGACTCGATCGGTGGTTCTTGCAAGGGATCCATAATGACCTTTTCACATTAATTAGATAACAGAAACTGAGTTTGTAAGTTAATGTGCTTAATATCTATATGAATATGTGAGTGAGCTTCGTAAATAATGGTCAACGGTTTGTTAATTAGCTTATAACTGCCTAACGGTACGTTAAACTCTTGAATTCTTTTTCTTTAGCCAAGTACACAATTTTGTGAAGGTTATCAAAACAAATCACTCCAAAAAAAAAAAACAAATCACTCCAAGACACAAAGGCTAAAGACAAACAAACGAAGGATACACCAAAAGTGCTACTCAAAATAATATCTCCACCATTTATAAATATAAATAAATTTGAGATCAATAAGTAATTCCTCTAGAACCTCCACGAGTCCTTTCAAGTTTCAAAAGTTACTTTTCACTAGTAGACGAAACGCTTTAAATTTTTTGATTTAACATTAGTTTTAGGTTTAAGCTGATATTAAGTAAAAACATTGTGACGTTTTTGTAAATAAAATATCGTAATATCTTGTTTTAACTTGTTACGAGCTTCATAATCAACGTGGATTTTAAGAAGAGGATCGCTATGATATCTCTTATGTAAATAAAGGTTAAGACACTTAAAATACCACGTTGGTTTCTAGTAAATACCACTACAAGAAAATTGACGTATAGTGACGGCAAAATTCCGTAGGTGAAGGGTTAAAAACCGTAGGTATAGCACCGAAAACCTATACCGACGGACGGTTTGTTCCGTGGTGTTTATTTGCCTATACACACGAAAGAATGACGTCGCTAGAGCCTATAGTGACGGATTTCCTAACCGTTGGACAAAACCTTATAGCTATACCCACGATTACTATTCTCGGCGTGAATTTCTTAAAGAATTTAAAATCTTTAGAACACTACTAATACCAAGCCAGTTGTTTAAAACATTTTTCTCTAATTGTTTTTTTATTTTCTGATTTTATGGTGGATGTCATGTTCTTTTTCAACGCGCAAAAGTTTTTTTAGTAGATATGGGCTCCATTCTTCTTTGCAAGGTTAGTTCTCTTTATTTAGATTCGCTTTAGGGTTTTGTTGATTCATTTGAGGGTTGATGACCATAACTTTATAAGTTTATAAGTTTTATGGATCTATATATATTTTATGTGATGTCTATTCATTTTATGTTTTAATCAAAATTCCGTCGCGATTGCAATCCATGATGCCTAACGTGATTGTTGGATTGTTTTATAACCTGAGTTTTTTTGGCACCTACACCTACTTATCATTTTACACCTGCCTAATACTTTTTAGGCTTAAATACAGTTTTGGTCCCCCAAGTTTCACTAACTCACGATTTTGATCCCTCAAGTTTTAATTTCACAAATTTGATCCCACAAGTTTCCCAATTTGTAAAATCAGGGTCCCCCACTAATCACGAATTTAGGTGTTTCAAATATTCTGCTCTCTCACTGAAGAACCAACGAAGAAGAAGATGAAAAGCTCCCTGCTCTCTCTATCTGCTCCCTGGATTCATTTAATCTGATAGTTTAAGTGTTTTTTTTATTTCTAATTTCTTAAATATAATATACATATATATATAAACAAAAAGTTAAAATAAAAATAACAATTTTTAATATAAAAAAGCCACTTTGGCATGCCAGCGTGGCTGCCACGTAGTTTAAGTGGCGGACAGGTCAGCATCAATTTTTCGTGATTAGTGGGGGACCCTGATTTTACAAATTGGGAAACTTGGGGAATCAAATTCGTGAAATTCAAACTTGGGAGATCAAAATCGTGAGTTGGTAAAACTTGGGGGACCAAAACTGTATTTAAGCCTACTTTTTATGTCCACCTATTGCTCAAAAACATTGAAAGCAAGCATAAATATCATATCAAGATAGCCATTTTAAAACAACGAAATATGTAACACAACCATTCTGATACTACAAAATATGTAACATATAGCCATCCCGAAACTACAAAATATCAAAGTAGTTTCGTCCAACGACTACCAAAATTAACCATTACAATATATCAAGTATTGCGATCAGTTGTTTAGTTAAATTGATGTTAAATATTACATTTTAACATCAGGTGTTTTAAGAACCGATGCTAAATTTCAGTTGTTTTTAAATTGTGGTTTCTGAACAGGATGGATGAGCTAGGACTACATATAACAATCTATTTAGCATAGTACCAAATCTATTCAACCGATGTATAATGAGAGCCTCATTTTCCAAGTCATCAAACTTCAGAGGGCCAGTGGGTACCACCCGTTGTAGACATCATCCAAAAGTCGCCTCAACTAACTTCTTGTACTCCATCTCCACTCAAAGTGCTTTAGATTATATGTGGCAGCATATGATACCCACTAAGGTAGGGGTTTTCGGTTGGAGATTGTTGTTGGGAAAGCTTCCGACTTGTGATGCTCTTAATTCTAAGGGTACCCTCACGGGTCATGTTGTCCTTTTTGTTTTGAGTAGGATGAGTCTATTTATGCAGGTGCTCTCGATCAGTTTAGACTTCTATTCATAATTGGATGAGAATCACGATTTTGGATTCTTTGGTTGGAGTTGCGCATTTTAGGGTCTGTGGTCTCAGGTTGGATTCCAAGAGGGCTGGGAGATTGAAGTATTTGCTTTCGATGGCAGTTGCGTGGTGTATTTAGGTCCATCGGAACCATATTCTATTCAAGGATCAAATCTTTAATTCTCAAGTGGTTGTCAATCATGTTAAAACTATATCCTGGAGCTGATTCATTAGCATTGACTGCCGCAATTCAGCTTTAAAAATTTCTAATTTGTGGGGAAATCCTCTTGTTTGTATTAATTAAGTGTAATTTGGCTACTTGTCTCGTTTTCTTCCTGGGGCACTCTTTTCTTCTTGGGTCGTTTTCCCATAGAGTTTTGGCCCAAAGAGGTTTTAATGAAACCCCTTATATTTGTAAGGGTTGGGGTACCCCTAATACTCTTCTCTTATTAATATATAAGTATATATATATATATATATATATATATATATATTGCTTATAAAAAAATAATCCAAAAGCTTACAACCAATACATATCCTATAATACTAAGTGGTACATCTAGGTCTATTCCACTTATGAATCCAAAACACCATAACACATAATCTCTAAAGCGACCTAACGTGGCATGCAACATTATTTAAAAGAGTATCACCTCAGTCAATGGGTTGACCAATTTTGGTAAGAGAAAATATCTTATAAATTGTAATAATAGGGGGACCAAAATCATGGAAAAAAACTTGGGGATCAAAATTGTGGATGAGTTATTATAGGGAGACTAAAAAAACTCATTTAGTTGCAAATCTCGTTGAAGATTATTGTAATACAAGAAAAATCTAGATTCAATCACAATTCTTTTAACTTAATTCAATAATGAATGATCGAGTACCGCATCAACGCCAGATTATTAGTAAAGAGAAGTCTAAATTATTCACTGGCAGCATCTCCTCCTCCCGCATCAACGCCATCTCAGCTCTGCTTGGGTTCTCTAAAGGGTCTCTCCCCTTTAATTATCTTGGTGTTCCTTTATTCGAAGGAAAGCCTCAGCGAGTTCATTTATTACCTATTGCGGACAAAATTAAGACTAAGTTATCTTCTTGGAAAGGCTATTTATTATTGTTGTGTAAACTAGGGTAGTGCAAGTGTACACAGACCAACAAGTAGTAAAGTAGAAATAAGATTCGTTCCCACGAGGATTAATGCTCAAAGGGTGTTTAATTTGATTAACAAATTAGTGATGATGATAAAAGTAAAGACACAAATTTTTGGTATCATTCACAACAGTAAAAAGTAAAGGTAATAAAGATCAGAGATGAGAACTAGTTGAGATGCTATACTTCAGTAACTTCATTAAAATGCAATTAATGGTATGTTCAATGGTGCAGCATTAGGTGCTGCAGCAATAGACGTATTCTTTCAAACACTTCACACTAGGGTTTCCTTACAAGAGTTTATGTCTAAACCCTAAATAAGGACGCCTTAGGCTGCTAGGGCAGCCGTAGTGTTCACCTTATGGACTTTGCCCTTCTATGTCTAGGGTTTAAGCAAGGAACATTAAAATGTCTTTTAATGAACACAATCCATATTATCTTGTGCGTTAAATTTACAAACCATTTCTGAATTCATAAATGCTACTTAAGATTAGTTGGCCATTCCTAATCTAAGATGGAAATATTATCATACACAAGATAAAATGCTTAACATTAAACATACTTCATTAATAACATAATAACTCCATTACATCAGATCCAACATCTCAACTATGAGTATTTAGCTCATATTGAGCAAACAACACAAAAGAAATAACTCAAACAAAGTTGTTGAAGTCTTACTACAAAATCAAGGTGAGAAATTATACTACCAATGTTGAACCGAAGAAGAACTCCAAGAAGAAATAATGGAGATGCAAACCCAGCTCTTCAATGTAGAAATCTACCAAGAATATGCAGCTCCAGTGATGCTGCAGCAACAGTTCCAACAATAGTATCTTTTTGGTAACTAGAGGTGAGCTTGCACGAAAATGGAGAAAGCTATGTCTATACCTTCTCCTTTCGGCCAAGTGTATCAAATGAGGAAGAAGGGTCGCCTTTTATAGCCAAGGGCACGTGATCCTAGGTAAAAACCCTAAATGAGAGGCCATTTTGTCCTTATACGTGTCCAAAGGTACAATGTGCCAACAAAAGGTGGCATCATAGAATATTCTGCTGAGGCACGCACTCACACGCACAGTCCTTTCTGCTAGCTAGCACACGCCCTTTAATTCAGCGCCTTTCAACTTTCTCTCTCATCTTTCGTAACTTGAGATTGTTGCGACATCAGGTGCTGCAGCAACAAAATAAGCTTATCAAAGCACACAAGAGGCACCTAAGTGCCCATCAATATAATTCTAAGGTTGCACTAAAGACTCTTCCTAAAGCACATTATTTACAACAATAATCACTAATTTGGTTAAGAACTCACAATGAATAAAGCTTGAAAAGTAAGTAATAACTATCATAAATGAGAGTTATCACACCCCCAAACTTGAACCATTGTTTGTCTTCAAGCAACGACACTTGACAAAGGAAGCACAATAATAACAAGCAACTAGACAGTTGATTCAATTAATGGGTGTTATACCCCAATTTTGTCCGCCCTCTTATTTTATCATTACAATTTTTGTTTTAGCCTGTATATATGTTTTGAGCACGATTGTAAATAGTAGGAAGTTTGTAAGTCTCAGCTCAAGTAACACGTGCCAATATAATTCAAGTTTTGTTTAGTACTATTTATTTGATTGAGCCGATGCTTAGAAATTTGCTACGATTGGGCCTATGCTTGATATTTTACTCAATTGAGTTCGGTTGTAGTTTCTTTCTCATTATTGGGTTTAGCCCAACTTAATTATTCATCTAGTTAATGAAAAACATAGCATAAAATCAATAAAATACATGTATATTAAATAAAATCAAAATAATATTACAAATGTGTCCAATTGTCCAAAAGTCTAAAAAAGTAATCCAAAAAATACCAAAAATAAAAAAAACGAAAATAAAAAAAATACAAAAATGATCACAAAATGGCAGCAGTGCAAACTGAACTTTTCTTCCTCTCCGAGGCTTCTCAGCAAGCCCAAAAACTGAAAAAATGAAACAAAATCAGGTTAGAATCAGGAATTGATTACAGAAGACCTAAAATTTGCCTATAAAAAAAGGCCAATTCGCACAACAATGGAGGAAGAGAAAATTTAGAAAAAACCAATACGGTTAGGTTCTCTCACCGAAAACCTAATCAATAAAATCCAGAAGCTTACGCAGTCAACAAAGAAGAAAGGTAACAAGCAAAAATCCAGAAACGAGAAAAAAGCGGTAGCAGGGCAAACAGCTTAAGAGCGACTTCAGAGGCTGGAAATAAGGTTAGTAATCACAGTTTCATTCTCCTTAACACTCTGCCCAGTTTAGTACATAATAGTTTTTTAGGAAAGAACCATATTTGTTAGTAGTTAGAAATCAGAATTGAATTTGTACATATGAACTAAAAAACAACTAGATCCTGTTTCTGTAAATAGTATACATGCCAATTGTCAAACTCTCGATCTCAAACTTTGTTGATGCGTTTTATTCAGCTAATCTTCAATCTAGGGAAAACTAAATTCTGAGACTTAGAGAAGAAACCAAAAACAGGCCTAGGGGAAGAAATAGGCATCATTAGGAGTAGAAGAAAAGTTTAGAGATAGAAACAAAATTAGAATTAGGGAAAACTAATCTTCGTTTTGATATGTTTCTTTTCAAATAAACCAATTTCTTTTACAAAAAATCCATAAAAATAAATAAATTCTTTAAATATAAACAGGGAATTAAGTCGATTGTACAATCGGATTAATCAACTTTTTAGGACAAATGAACTGATCACTCAAGAGTCCTAAAATCCCTAAATAAAAAGCATCAAACAAACAAACTTTTTCTACCAAGAACTACTGATTCTCTACCAGGAGATACGTAGGAGCAGAGGGCGGCCAACCTCTGTCAATTGCATTAATAAAAACCTTTTTTAGTCCTTTTTTAAATTACTTCTTTCCAATTTCTCAACAAAAATGACAAAAAACAACTAACTATCAAACCTTGTATTTTAATTTGTAAAAGGGTAAAAGTAATAGATTTTAAATTAACGTTTGTTTACACGTTTAGTTAAAAGGTAACCTTCCTTAGGAAGCATGTCGTAGGTGCTAGTACCTTCCCCGCGCATAACCGACTTCCGAACTCTAATTTGGTTCGTATAGACCTCCAAGGGGATTTATCAACGTTTACCCCTTTAACCTAAACTTTGATGGCGGCTTCACCTTAAACCTCGATGGATCCCTCCTTCGGATTTTTCGGTCGCTACAATGGGCAATTAGACAGAATATAAAGTTGAGCATTAACTTTTAGATTGATCACTCAATTGCAAGCCTTCTGATTAGCAAGTTCACTAGATTACTCCTGCTCAAAAGTGTGTGTGTGTGTGTGTGTGTATGACACTTATCTCTGTTCAGACCATAGTGATAAACCCCAATTTAGTGCATTTTTAGATATATTTTTGAGTCACTTTTAGAGCAATTATTAGCAATTATATAAATCATTAATTTAATTTGCTCTATATTTTACAGAATGGAAGAAAAGATAAAAAAAAGAATGCAAGTCAACTATTTGAACAAGAGAAAAATAAGGCTACAATATATATATATATATATATATATATATATATATATATATATATATATATTAGATAATATGGAGCAAGAGAAAAGAAATTGGAGCAAGATAAAAGAAGAGGGCTTGAAAAGAAAGTCATCTTGATGCAGCCCATTATACAAAAGAAGAATAAGGCTACAATGAATTAAAGTGTGGTGAATTAATGGCCCATGGAGGAGTTAAAAAAGGATTTTTTTTACCCCCACCATCTTCATATATACCCCCACGGACCCTGCAAAAAGACGAAATTGCCCTTCACAAAATTTAAAAAACCCGAAATACCCCCGAAAAAATTTGCTCGGATTTATCTCCATGGGAGGATGTAAATCCGATTTTGTATTTTTGTGGTGGTAAAATCGCATCGGATTTATCTCGATGGAGATAAATCGGATTTAAAAAATTAAAATTAAATATTTTTTAGAAAAATAAATTAGATATGAATATCGACCGTCTTTTGGTTATGTTTAGTGTATAGTTCGTTAACACATAACGATGTTATACGTCGAGGGAATAATTTAGGCTAAAAAATCGATTTTCCGGCAACCTACTTCGATTGTAATGAAACCACAGCCATTAAATCCGAAATAAATCAAGAATCAAGGCTCCCATAGAAGGGACTTCTATCAGGATAGGGGGCTCAAAATCCCAAATTCCATCGTTTACTATTTTTTATTAATTTTTTTAATTTTTCGTTGTCTTCAAAAAATCTAAATTTTTTTTGCATAGTCTTATTTTGGTTTTATTAGATTTTTAGTGGTGTTTTTATAAGAACAAAAACGAATCTAAAGAGATAGAGAAACTTTTTTAAAATAAAATATAAGAGTATGAGCGATTGTGTGAGTGTGGCGCATTAGAGTGGTGCAAAATTAGGAACTTTGGTGCAAAACTAAGAACTTGGGTGCAAAATATATTTTTCAGGGGATGCAAAAATATTTTTCCCTAGGGTATCGGTACTAATTTTATTTTTTCAGGGGGTTTGCTTGAACCCCCTCAAACCTACATAGGTCCGCTAGTGGATTTACCCCTTAAGGTAAATCTGATTTTTTTATTAAAAAAAATTGTTTTTTATTTAAATTTTTAAAAATTAGAAGAGGTACAATACAAATTATTAAAAAGTCAAGTAAGGCAACATTACAAAGGAGGAGTGCATGTGTTAATTGGGGAGCACGTAAAACGTGACTTGGAGAGAAAGGATAGCACGGAAACCTAGGCTACCAATATATATACTAGTGTTGCAACATATAAAAAGGGGAGCCGTAATTATCAAGCAAAACAGTAACGCGGATGCCTAAGAGGGAGAAAAGGAGGTTAAAATTGAAGATTTAGACAAGAAATTTCTCTATTTACCATGACTATTTATGTAGATGATATTGTGATAACTAGTAGTGGTCAACAAGGCATTCTACAACTTAACAACATCTCTCTAACTAATTTCAGACTAAACACGTGTAGACTTTCTTGCTATTGGACATTGAGGTGGCCTAAATTTTCATAGCAAAAATTAGTAATTGAAAGCTCAACCAGCTAAAACTCTAAATGGATCCAAATGTCAAACTCCTACCCAATCAAGGGGAAACCCTTTTTGATTCAGGGAGATACAAAAGATTGCTTGGGAAATTAAACTTCCTTTGTAGTCACTGTGGTATGCCAGTTCTTAAATTCTCTTTACCAAGATCATTGGGATACAATGATATGATCCACAGAGCCATTGGTGACTAATTTGAGTGTCAAGAATATGAGAGTGATGGAGACGCCACGATCAGAGATGGAATACCTATCATCAAGTCGAGAAGATAGAACAATTGGCAATGGATGTTTCGATGGATATATATATATATATATATATGTCAGGATGAGCGCCACAACAAAGAGAAATATCTCTCTAAATTTTTATTCAAAATTCAACCTGTTTAGTTCATAAAATGCATTTCAATATATAAGGCCCTAATTTAATCAATGAACCCTAATAATTCACATACTACTTAATTATGGAATAGTTATAAAAATCAAACCATAAAATTCATTTTTGAAAACTATCAATAAGAATTAATTTTAGAAATAAAACTAATCCTAATATTCTAATTTATAATAAACCAAATAGAGAAAAAAAATTTATAGGCATTAATGCCTTTAGTTGTTTTTCCTAAGAAAGCAATTAAGGTAGTGTGATTTTTAAAATCAAACAAACTGGAGATTCCTTGTAGATTTCTTTCCACATTCTCAAAGAACTCTGTAATAGGGATCCTAAACTATATTAAAAGTGCTCTAGGGAAAAGGTCTTATACCACCACAAGTAGCGATCTCTCTCCTTCTCCCTCCATTCACACATCCACCATGGCTGACCATGACTCACGTGCACCACCACGCTGGAAATCCTTGCCATTCGCCGTGAGCCACCATAGCCCCATCGTTCTGGGCCACTCGGGTTGTGTTTCTTTTTTCTTCTCCGATCTTTGCCAAAATCCCTGTGATTGGATGGTCCTTTTAGTTACATATTCCTCTTCCTTGTTGTCATAGCAAATGTGTTGTTTTGAGGAGAATTTTGGCTTCACGTTGCAGAAGAAGGGAAGAGAAAGTGAGAAGAAGAATTGGAAGAAGAACAAAAAAATACCCAAAACAAAAAACATTTAAGTGTTTAAATCTTGACAATTCATCTGTTATTAAAAAAAATAAACGGCCAGGATTAGCTCACTTTATTTCCTCCCGTGAATCCCTCACGGGAGAGGATCCGTTCCCGGTACTTAGATAGTTGATTACTCAAATGTCAATTCGTTAGACTCACCCATTGATAAGCAATTCACGACTATGTATTGAATACTAGTTGGAAGAAACTTATATCTTAGACTAGTAAGGAACAAAATGTAGTTGCAAGATTGATCAAGTGCTAAAGCTTAATATAGGGTTGTGGCATTAGTGACTCGAGAAATTATTTGGTTGAAACAATTACTCAAAGAGCTTTGCTACGTAGATGCTATGCCAGTGACCGTAATATGTGATAATCAAGTAACTTTGCATATTGCGTCTAATCCTATTTTTCAATATGATGAGAGGTCTAAACATAAAGAGGTGAATTGTAACTTTGTTAGAGAGAAGATTGAATCTGATCATCGAATTAGTTATATATGTAACAAGTTGAGTTCATATGATGTATTCCCCTGCATGAGGGGGGGGGGGGGGGGGGGGGGGGGGGGGGGGGGGTGGGGGGTGTTTGAAAATAAGATAGACTAATATAAATAATGATAGAATGTCATGTAATTAGGAGTAGAATATCCTATTATTGTTCTAGTCATTATATGCATTTTGCCAATATAAAATTGACTCCGTTGTGTACCTTTTTTTTGAACAACAAACGTGAATATATTGAATAAATAGGAATAGAGTTGAGCCCAAGTAGAACTCAAACCAAATACAAATGATGAAAGCCAGCTCCCACAAAAAGAAAAGCGACCAAAACTACCAGTTTTACCTTGTCTATCTCTTTTCACCCTTAACAGTAGTATCACTACAACATTTTGACCCTACGGCAACGCCTAAAATTCCAACACTTAAAAAACCGTTGCCTTAGGTAACAATGGCAAAGGTTTTTTGACCTCGTTGATTCATTTTTTTTTTTATTTTTTTCCTAGCAACGGTTCAAAATCGTTCCCAAAATGTCAACAGCAACGGTTTTTTATTTGAGCATTAACCAACGGTTCAAAACCGTTGCCATATACACAATTTTAAAAGAAGTAAAAATGAGTGATAAATACTACCGTGTTTTCTAGAGTTCCCAAGTTTTTTTTTTGCCAAACCAAAACTCAACACTACACCAAAAATCAAAATCTCTCACAAAAACTCAGCAATTAAAAAAAATAGAAACTTTTATCTCAAAAATCATTCAGAAGCTAGCTATCCATTGAACATTAGAAGCCCTAAAATCCTCTTCTTAGAAGCCCGAGAATCCGCACAGAAGCTATCCTGGAACTTACCTATAACCCTAAAATCAAAATTTCACTTCCTCCCTCACAACGATTTCAAGCAGGGAACTCAGATTTCAGAAGTCCTTCTCATTACGCAGCAAATTCAAGTGACTCTAGGTTTTCCTCTCTCTCTCTCTCTCTCTCTCTCTCTCTCTCTCCTTGATTTTCCTCTTTCTCTAGTTTCAGCGATTTCAGCGACTCATCAGAGGTGGTTTTCCTCTCTCTGGTTTGCGCCTCTCTCTCTCTCTCTGTCTCTCTCTCTCTCTCTCTCCCTACCTCCTTCGTGGTCATTCTGTGTGAGGAGGAGATTGAAGATTCATAACTTCAATTTGTTGTATCTGAACTTCAGTTGTATTTGCCAGAAACACAAAAGCTAGCTTTATTATTAATGATTATTGCTTTAAAATGTTAGAGATTATTGTTTTATTATTATCTTCTAGATTGTGTTCGTTGGTATTTGAATTGGAATGTTTATTGTGCATTGTGTGTATAATAGGAAGAGAGGATATACTATGAGTGTTTCTGTTGATTCAACTTATACAATCGTTGAAAATACAATAGTGCAAAATCAGGAAAAGAATTTATTTTGCTCCTATTTTCCATTTGGCTTATATTTCCTTCTCAAGTATGCAACTAGCAAGCATTTAATTTTCTTAGGTTTTCCATTTGGCTTATATTTTCTTCTCACTATATGGTTAACATGCTTAATTGTAATATGATGGCAACTCAATTTCTGAAAGAGAAGCTCCCATAGGTACATTTTCATATTTTCATATCTATCCCCATTTTATTGCTTTAAGTCAGTCTAAGTAGGCACTACCATTCTACTGCTCTTGTCAATGCTCATGTTGTTGTTGAAGATGAATGTTCTGTTTGGATGTAGGAGGAGGATCATGCTGGTGGTAGAACATCTAGAGTTTATGTTTGTAATGCATGTGGAGAGAAGCAAATGCATTACACCAACTTTTTCAAGATATTTCATAGTCAATGTAGAATGTGTAGAATGTTATAATATCAATTTATGCACAACAACTTTATGTATTATTTGAAATGATTAGAAATAAAGAGCAGTTTTCTGGTGATGCTATAACCAATGATCTCACATCATAATAGAGAATGTTTCTGGTGTCCTTAATAGCAACGATTTTTGGTGTGATTTCACATCATAATAGAGAATATTTCTGGTGTCATTAATAGCAACGGTTTGTTGTGTTGTCATTAATGGCAACGGTTTTGCAACGTCGTCTTTGATACACTGTAAATTAATAGGGAACGATTTTCCAGTGTTGCTAGGTATGGCAACGGTTTATGCTTGTTGCCATATCTAGCAACAGTTTATGCGTGTTGCCATAACAGGCAACGGTTTGTGACCATTGCCATTGCATGAAAATCAAAACCGTTGCGTTTATGTTATCAATCGCAACAGTTTTAGGTGTGCATGAAAAAATTCAGGAAGTCTCAATAACTTTTATTTCCACCTATAGAACATCTAATTCTACCAATTTAAATAGCTTCATGTCAAAAAAAAAACAATCAAAAGGTCAAAGAGGAGCTAAGGATACTGTCGAGAAGCCAACATTTTTCTGATATCGAAGAGTTTAGAAGAGTCCTAGAATCAATGCTAAATTCTACTAGCGGTAGCATCGAGCTAACCACGACACAAAGCACAAATCAATTCAGTGCTGATGGGTCATAATCTATATCTATATCTATATTCTATATTTTATTTTATTTTTATAAAGCGTAACTTACTCTAGGAATTATATGCCTGAAGTGGATTTTCAGCAAAACTACTACAACCTTTCCAAGTTTTTATTAGAAAGAACAAACATCATACATGGAGAGTATACTTGTCCAACAAACCAAGCTTACTTTACTACCTCCTAAAAAAAATCTTCACACAGTTAATTCAAAAAAAACTAGTTTCATTAGCATGTGCCTACTATAATCTATCTTAAAATGATAATTAAAATTTATACATTTTACCTGTGCAACACATGCCATTTCATAACTAGGAGAGTTCACATCATTACACATCGAGAACAACTAAGCACATAGGGTGAAGAAGAACAATTGAAAGTACTAATCACATAAAATAAAGTCAATGATTAAAAGTCTTACAGCTAGTGGTGATCATCATGAAAATGAAAGAAAATAGTAATTGCAACATTTAAACAGAGAATTGTTATTTTCAAACATTACAACACGTAAGTAGAGAAATAGCACTTTTTAAAAGGGAAAAATTTAGCAAAATAACCTAACAAAATACTTAGTCTAGAGCATTAATACACAAAAATAAAAGCACACCATAACAATTGATTTTATACAAGACTTGATATTAATCTAACAAAATTAAATTAAATAACTATGTGAATATCCTAAAATAAAAGTCATTTTAATAAGAGTACACAAGTCGCTTTAATATACATTTCATTTTTAGATCACAAGGTCACCCGAATCATAAAGAACTAACAACTAAAATTAGATCATAAAAAAAAAAAATCAGATTGTATAAATTTGTAGTTCATAGTCGCACACCATATAGCATGAAAATTACAAAACAATTCACAAGTTACAGAGTTCACAACGTGACATGTCGAAAACAATTATCCCCATAGAATAAAATAGAATCAATTGAACAACTAAAAATTATAGTAACATTTGAATCCGTTACATCTAATTGCACTCATAAAAGTATAAGAAATTACTAATTGTGGCATTTTAAGTAAGAAAAGTATTCCTTATAGTAATCAAAACATTACAACACATAAATTGTGAATTCTTAGCTTAAAAATAATTAACATGAAAATTCCATAAACACACAAACGATGCCTCGATCAATACGCAATAAAAGACGTTATAACAAAAGACGTTACCAAAGGAATAATGCTAAAAAGTAAACCAATCCAAAGAAAGTTCACAAAAACCTCAACACATATTTCGTTCTTGATTCACAACCCATGTCATGCAACTAATACAAACAACAACAAAAATCATGTCCTCGAAACTTAAGTTACATGAGTTTAGAATTCCAAACAGCAAAGTTACAAAACCATGGCAAAAATATAGAGTTCACACAGAAAAGTAAAATGTACCACAAACACAGTCCGGTTAGGACCGAAATGCTCTGATACCAAAAATGTAACACCTTGATTCATTATAGCTATCTTTATAGTAAAAACGTGATTGCGGAAAATTTTGAGGAAACAATTAAAAACATTATTATCGACTTTAAAACATCAAACGGTACTAAACTAATAGAGTGATCACTTTCTACTTTCTTTTGAATACAACAGTACAGTTATCCTTCTATACAAATTAACTTTACATCAACCTAATTATGTTTATAAATTACACATCAACTGCTTTAATACAAAATATTAATAATGTCTCTTCAATTCTCCTTGCTGGTTAACTGTAAAAAAATTGAATGGAAAGGGTGAGATAAAAATCTCACTGAGCGTTCCCAACACACACGCACCCGACAACTAACAGGCAGTCATGAAAAAGGAACTAGTCATACAACATGCACAATCAACAGACACAGCAAGACAATTAGTACACCAACCACCAAATCAAGTTCTTCAGCAACAACAAATTATTTCATTTCATACGGACGCATGAACAAACCAAGCTCAACGGTCAGACTCAACAGGCTACCAGCAACATCGACAACAACAACAATAACAACGACAGGACCGGGATACCTTGCCGGAACGGGATACCTTGCCGGAACGGGATACCTTGCCCGATAACGCCCTACTAACAACAACAACGACAACAATAGGACCGAGACACCAAGCTCGAACGGGATACCTTGCCCGACAATGCCCTACTAGCAACAACAACAAAAAATCGCAGGATCGAGATACCATGCTCGAACGGGATACCTAGCCCGATAATGCCCTACTAACAACAAGGACCGCAGGACCGAGATACCATGCTCGAACGGGATACCTTGCCCGATAATGCCCTACTACCAACGACAACAGGAATATGAGGACCGGGTTACCATGCCCGAACGGGATACCTTGCCCGATAATGCCCTAACAACAACAACAATGACGCAGGACCGAGATACCATGCCCGATAATGCCCTACTAACAACAAGGACCGCAGGACCGAGATACCATGCTCGAACGGGATACCTTGCTCGATAATGCCCTACTACCAACGGCAACAGGAATATGAGGACCGGGTTACCATGCCCGAACGGGATACCTTGCCCGATAATGCCCTAACAAGAACAACAATGACGCAGGACCGAGATACCATGCCCGATAACGCCCTACTAACAACAACAACGACAACAATAGGACCGAGACACCAAGCTCGAACGGGATAACTTGCCCGATAATGCCCTACTAGCAACAATAACAAAAATCGCAGGACCGAGATACCATGCTCGAACGGGATACCTAGCCCGATAATGCCCTACTAACAACAAGGACAACAGGACCGAGATACCATGCTCGAACGGGATACCTTGCCCGATAATGCCCTACTACCAACGACAACAAGAATATGAGGACCGGGTTACCATGCCCGAACGGGATACCTTGCCCGATAATGCCCTAACAACAACAACAACGCAAGACCGAGATACCATGCCCGATAATGCCCTACTAACAACAACGAAGACAACAACAACATCGATGTCGACTTCAACAAGAACCGAGACAACAACGACGACAACACCGAAAACGCAACATCGATAGCAACAACAATGACACAACAACAACAACAGTAACAACAGCAACATCAACAGTAACAGCAACAACAACAACACAAGTAGCAGCAACAGTAGCAAAACAGTAGTAACAATAGCAGCAACAACAACAACAACGGTAACAACAGCAACAACAACAACAGTAACAACAACATCAACCACAGTAACAATACCAACAGCAGCAACAATCACAACATCAACGGCAACAACAACAACATCAACAACACCAGCAAATATAGCACGTTTCTAAACATAGGAAGGTCACAAATACATCACTTTTAATTATATGTGATTTCAACTACACATCATCGAACCACACATCTACTCATACTTATGTTAAACAATAATTGTTTCATTGCTCCTACAATGAATGTTTATCTAGACTCACATCACGACACAAACTCGTATCATTGCTCTTACAACGATTTCACATAACACATAACATAACAACATAAGTCGGGGTCACAGGGTACCCCAAACGAGGGAGTACTCACCTTGGCCAATATATCAATTATATCTGCTATCTTTTCCTTCTAGCGTAGTCAGATTAAATGTCATTGTGGGCTTCGTCCGCTCTCGCACAGTAGTCATGCTTCTCCAAAAGGGTGTAATCCCAAAAAGTACGCAAAACATGTGTGGTTGAAGGTGTTTCCTATCGCGAATAGGGAGAGGAAAACGTAAGGAGGAGGGGAAACTCACGGTGGTGCTTCGTTTGGTCGATAATGGTAGACGAAAGACGCGATCACGATTGAAGAAACAGAGGTCATATTCATGATCAGAGGCCATTTTTGTGTGGGAAGGTGAAATTTCAGTCGTAGCCGTGGCTTATAGATGAAAAACGAAATTGAAGGAAGGAGCCATTGGGGTGTTCTCGTTTCTGCGTGAAACGGTTGTTGCTGAGGAAGAAGGAGTTCGCGGGTCGGGTCGTGGACATGGTCACACGCATGTACTGAGTTAGTGACAGGGGTGCACGAATCAAAACAAGGGGGTTGTATGTGAGTAAAAAGCCCAAATTCTATTTTAATTCGTTTTTTAAAAAAATCCAATTTCACTACAACTATTATTTTAACACTTCAATAGCTTAAATTAACTTATATCTAAAATAATAATAATATTTATAATATTAAAATAAATATAAAATAAAAATTATATATTACCAATAGCTTATAGCTTATAAAAATACATTTAAATGTGACTTCAACTAATTTTAATAATTTAAACACAAAATAAATTAAAATAATCTAATTTTATCAAACCAACATAATTCATAAAAGATGCACATATTAAAAGATCCACAACACACGAAAATCGGGGTGTTACAATTCAATCCCCCTGAAAAGAAATTTCGTCCTCGAAATTTCATAGGTTTAAGGAGAAAATAAAATGACAGATACTTTGAAAGTTCAAACATAGAGTAGAGTAATCTAGACCTTGTTAGACTCACGAGAGAGGGTGGGTCAACGACATCAAGGCAAGAAATGGAAGGCATCTACAAAAGACAAGACACGGTGAAAGTTTTATGTCTAGGAATAGTGAATATTTACTGTACAAAATACCTCCAATATATTCCGAAATGTAAACTATGTGTCGGCCTAACACATCCTTACAAACAAGACTCTATCGTAGTATATTCTTCCACGAAAATATCCACGAGTATCACAACGCAAGAAAAATAGTCATGACATTTCGAAGCAAAGAATTATTTAGACTAAAAATGAACTATGAACCTTGCTTACTCAATTGTCTTATACAATTTCAAGTCGGGCAAGAGTCAAAGAAAAAAAAATTAAATTGCGAAGAAAAGAAAGCTAGAATATCAACAAAAGTATCTTAGAGATTTGGGAAAGGATAGCTACATGATTGAGTCTTGACAACTTTTAGTGAAAAGACTTAGAAGAATAATTGAGAGTAGAGTTTGACATTTTAATTAGCTTCTTACATCCCCAAAAATCATGAATCATTAGTCGCTATAAGAGTAACTAATGAACTTATCTCCCAATGTAAAATATTATAGAACCTAAAACTAAACATTCCACTGACAAGCATAGAAATCAGTGCTAATGATATATTAAATAAAGCTGACTATAAATAAATAACACAAACATAATATAGTTATGTTATCACGACAGCACAGACATCACTATATTACAAAATTCATGCAAAATAATAGTCACACAGTTTGCATAACTAAAAACGTAAGGGTCAATCTATGTAGATCTCAGACAAACTTAATCCTAAAAAATAACATAAACAAAATTACAAGGAGCAGAAATCATAAAAGTGACATTACACAAGTCTTTTTAATTATTAATTAACTTAAATACAAATATAGGTGAACTTGAAGTAATAAAACAAGTTAAGAAAACAAAAAAAAATTCAGGAAGTCTCAATAACTTTTTTTTTCCACCTATAGAACATCTAATTCTACCAATTTAAATAGCTTCATGTCAAAAAAAAAAAACAATCAAAACGTCAAAGAGGAGCTAAGGATACTGTCGAGAAGCCAACATTTTTCTGATATCGAAGAGTTTAGAAGAGTCATGGAATCAATGCTAAATTCTACTTGCGGTAGCATCGAGCTAACCACGACACAAAGCACAAATCAATTCAGTGTTGATGGGTCATAATCTATATCTATATCTATAACTATATCTATATCTATATTCTATATTCTATATTTTATTTTATTTTTATAAAGCGTAACTTACTCTAGGAATTATATGCCTGAAGTGGATTTTCAGCAAAATTACTAAAACCTTTCCAAGTTTTTCTTAGAAAGAACAAACATCATACATAGAGAGTATACTTGTCCAACAAACCAATCTTACTTTACTACCTCCTAAAAAAAATCTTCACACAATTAATTCAAAAAAAACTAGTTTCATTAGCATGTGCCTAATATAATCTATCTTAAAATGTTAATTAAAATTTAGACATTTCACCTGTGCAATACATGCCATTTCAAAACTAGGAGAGTTCACATCATTACACATCGAGAATAACTAAGCACATAGGGTGAAGAAGAACAATTGAAAGTACTAATCACATAAAATAAAGTCAATGATTAAAAGTCTTACAGTTAGTGGTGATCATCATGAAAATGAAAGAAAGTAGTAATTGCAACATTTAAACAGAGAATTGTTATTTTCAAACATTACAACACTTAAGTAGAGAAATAGCACTTTTAAAAGGGAAAAATTTAGCAAAATAACTCAACAAAATACTTAGTCTAGAGCATTAATACACAAAAATAAAAGCACACCCTAACAATTGATTTTATACAAGACTTGATATTAATCTAACAAAATTAAATTAAATAACTATGTGAATATCCTAAAATAAAAGTCATTTTAA
This sequence comes from Astragalus glycyphyllos, assembly GCA_963573325.1. Classification (NCBI taxonomy): domain Eukaryota; kingdom Viridiplantae; phylum Streptophyta; class Magnoliopsida; order Fabales; family Fabaceae; genus Astragalus; species Astragalus glycyphyllos. The sequence continues at coordinate 8,288,709 of OY754314.1, read as the reverse complement.
TAAGAGTACACAAGTCGCTTTAATACACATTTCATTTTTAGATCACAAGGTCACCCGAATCATAAAGAAATAACAACTAAAATTAGATCATAAAAAAAAATCAGATTGTATAAATTTGTAGTTCATAGTCGCAGACCATATAGCATGAAAATTACAAAACAATTCACAAGTTAAAGAGTTCAGAACGTGACATGTCGAAAACAATTAGACCCATAGAATAAAATAGAATCAATTGAACAACTTAAAATTATAGTAACATTTGAATCCGTTACATCTAATTGCACTCATAAAAGTATAAGAAATTACTAATTGTGGCATTTAAAGTAAGAAAAGTATTCCTTATAGTAATCAAAACATTACAACACATAAATTGTGAATTCTTAGCTTAAAAATAATTAACATGAAAATTCCATAAACACACAAACGATGCCTCGATCAATACACAATAAAAGACGTTATAACAAAAGACGTTACCAAAGGAATAATGCTAAAAAGTAAACCAATCCAAAGAAAGTTCACAAAAACCTCAACACATATTTCGTTCTTGATTCACAACCCATGTCATGCAACTAATACAAACAACAACAAAAATCATGTCCTAGAAACTTAAGTTACATGAGTTTAGAATTCCAAACAGCAAAGTTACAAAACCATGGCAAAAATATAGAGTTCACACTGAAAAGCAAAATGTACCACAAACACAGTCCGGTTAGGACCGAACTGCTCTGATACCAAAAATGTAACACCTTGATTCATTATAGCTATTTTTATAGTAAAAACGTGATTGCGGAAAATTTTGAGGAAACAATTAAAAACATTATTATAGACTTTAAAACATCAAACGGTACTAAACTAATAGAGTGATCACTTTCTACTTTCTTTTGAATACAACAGTACAGTTATCCCTCTATACAAATTAACTTTACATCAACCTAATTATGTTTATAAATTACACATCAACTGCCTTAATACAAAATATTAATAATGTCTCTTCAATTCTCCTTGCTGGTTAACTGTAAAAAATATTGAATGGAAAGGATGAGATAAAAATCTCAGTGAGCGTTCCCAACACACACGCACCCGACAAATAACAGGCAGTCATGAAAAAGGAACTAGTCATACAACATGCACAATTAGCAGACACAGCAACAAGACAATTTGTTCACCAACCACAAAATCAAGTTCTTTAGCAACAACGAATTATTTTATTTCATACGGACGCATGAACAAACCAAGCTCAACGGTCAGACTCAACAGGCTACCAGCAACATCGACAACAACAACAATAACAACGACAGGACCGGGATACCTTGCCAGAAAGGGATACCTTGCCCGATAACGCCCTACTAACAACAACAACGACAACAATAGGACCGAGACACCAAGCTCGAACGGGATACCTTGCCCGACAATGCCCTACTAGCAACAACAACAAAAAATCGCAGGATCGAGATACCATGCTCGAACGGGATACCTAGCCCGATAATGCCCTACTAACAACAAGGACCGTAGGACCGAGATACCATGCTCGAACGGGATACCTTGCCCGATAATGCCCTACTACCAACGACAATAGGAATATGAGGACCGGGTTACCATGCCCGAACGGGATACCTTGCCCGATAATGCCCTAACAACAACAACAAGGACGCAGGACCGAGATACCATGCCCGATAATGCCCTACTAACATCAACGAAGACAACAACAACATCGATGTCGACTTCAACGAGAACCGAGACAACAACGACGACAACACCGAAAATGCAACCTCGATAGCAACAACAATGACAACAACAGCAACAACAGCAACAACAACAACAACAATAACAACAGCAACATCAACAGTAACAGCAACAACAACAACACAAGTAGCAGCAACAGTAGCAAAAACAGTAGTAACAATAGCAGCAACAACAACAACAACGGTAACAGCAGCAACAACAACAGTAACAACAACAACCACTGTTACAATACCAACAGCAGCAACAATCACAACATCAACGGCAACAACAACAACATCAACATCAACATCAACAACACCAGCAAATATAGCACGTTTCTAAACATAGCAAGGTCACAAATACATCACTTATAATTATATGTGATTTCAACTACACATCATCGAACCACACATCTACTCATACTTATGTTAAACAATTTGTTTCATTGCTCCTACAATGAATGCTTATCTAGACTCACATCACAACACAAAATCATATCATTGCTTTTACAATGATTTCACATAACACATAACATAACAACATAAGTCGGGGTCACAGGGTACCCCAAACGAGGGAGTACTCACCTTGGCCAATATATCAATTATATCTGCTATTTTTTCCTTCTAGCGTAATCAGATTAATTGTTATTGTGGGCTTCGTCCGCTCACGCATAATAGTCATGCTTCTCCAAAAGGGTGTAATCCCAAAAAGTACGCAAAACATGTGTGGTTGAAGGTGTTTCCTATCGCGAACAGAGAGAGGAAAACGCGAGGAGGAGGGGAAACTCACGGCGGTGCTTCGTTTGGTCAATAATCGTACGCTAAATACGCGACCACGATTGAAGAAACAGAGGTCATATTCATGATCAGAGGCCATTTTCGTGTGGGAGGGTGAAATTTCAGCCGTAGCCGTGGCTTATAGATGACAAACGAAATTGAAGGAAGGAGCCATTGGGGTTTTCTCGTTTCTGCGTGAAACGGTTTTTGCTGAGGAAGAAGGAGTTCGTGGGTCGGGTCGTGGACATGGGTCACGCGCATGGGCTGAGTTAGTGACAGGGGGCGCACGAATCAAAACAAGGGGGTTGTATGTGAGTAAAAAGCCCAAATTCTATTTTAATTCGTTTTTAAAAAAATCCAATTTCACTACAACTATTATTTTAACACTTCAATAGCCTAAAATAACTTATATCTTTTTTTGACAAGAAAATAACTTATATCTAAAATAATAATAATAATATTAAAATAAATATAAAAGAAAAATTATATATTACCAATAACTTATAGCTTATAAAAATACATTTAAATGTGACTTCAACTAATTTTAATAATTCAAACACAAAATAAATTAAAATAATCTAATTTTATCAAACCAACATAATTCATAAAAGAAGCACATATTAAAAGAACCACAACACACGAAAATCGGGGTGTTACACTGGGCAGCAAAATACCACGCCTGAAAAGAGCTTTGCGAGTAGCCGCACGATCTAGCAACACCCTCTAAGCAAAAATGAGAACTTTTGATGGTACGTCGTTTTCCACAGCTTCCTGCACGCCATAATCGTGTGCTCTTCCATCTGGCCACTTGCATTAAAATTAATCATCCAGTCGTAACAGCTTTTAACGGAGAATCCGGTTGCTGGATTTAAAGACCAACGCCATTGATCTTCGACCTGCTGAACTAGAGTAACACCCCTCAGTAAATCCTTTAAATAATCAATATTCTCCCCGTCATCTATTATCAATTCACTTGCCCAATTCCAATTCCAGCACCATCTATCCTCGGTCCAAGCACCCATTTCTTCTATTACGGCTTCTCAATTGTTACATCTGCTGAAAACCGAAGGAAATAAGTCTGCAAAACAGTCCCTCCCCAGCCAACAATCCTTCCAAAACCGAACCTTGTTGCCTTTTCCCACTTTTAATTTAACGATTTCATCAAACCATCCACCCTCCAAACTAGTACCATTACCAAGTAAACACAAATATCTCCACCAAATAGAGTTTTTCGTCCATCCTCTTCTAAATTCGATTTCATTTGGCCATCCACCGTTCAAATTATATCTCCGTCAAAACTTTCTCCGTCAAAACTTGTTTCTATAATTGATTTCCTTCCTCCACCAAAATTCTCCACCTCCATTTAGTTAAAAGAGCCAAATTAAAAGCTTCCAAATTCTTAATACCAAGCCCACCCTTATCCTTCGGAGAGCAAACCAAATCCCAACTCACCCATGCCATCTTTTTATTTTCCTCATCCCCTCCCCATATGAACCTTCTTTGCAATTTCTTAATTTCTTCTATCACTTTCTTTGGAGCACGATAAAACGAAAAGAGATATAGGGGTAAGGACGCCAACACCGAATTAATGAGAGTTACACGGCCCCCTATGGATAGTTGCCTACTTTTCCAACTATTGAGCCGAGACTTTATTGAGTCAATCACTGGTTGCCAAGTGCTTATCCTTCTTGGGTTTTACCCGACCGGAACACCAAGAAATTTAAAGGAGGCCGATCCCAAACTACAAGCAAGGAAATGAGTGATCCCCGTCATTATTCTATCTTCCATATTGATGCCAACCACATTACTCTTCGTAAAATTTACTTTTAAGCCCGATACAAGTTCGAAACTTCTTAAAATTGCCTTCAAGCACCAAATACTCTTGTATACCCCATCACAAAAAAATATCGTATCATCCGCAAATTATAGTAACTCTACGGAGAGAGAGTCGCTAATGTTGAACCCGTGAAGGTTATTGGTTTCCACCCCCTTCCTCACAAGCCCCGCCAAACCTTCCTCAGCAATCAAGAACAAGAACGGTGCAAACGGATCACCTTGTTTTAAACCTTTTTGAGCCACAAACTCGTCTGTTGGACTCCTGTTTACGAAAACCGAAATGGAGTTGGATGAGAAACACACCCGCATCCACCGTCTCCATTTTTCACCGAAACCCAACCTCACTAACATATAGTCCAAATAGGCCCAACTCACTGAATCATATTCCTTTTCAAAGTCAGCTTTTAATACTACACATTTTTTTCTCCTTCGCTTTGCCATGTCCATTATTTCGTTCACCACAACCACTTCATCGAGAATATTTCTCCCAGCCAAGAACGCGCTTTGACAATCCGATATCACATCTTTTAGTACCTTTTTCAACCTTCCTGCAAGCACCTTTGCAAGCAACTTATACAAGCTCCCTATAAGAGAGATCAACCTGTACTCATTCAAACCTTGTGGATTACTCGTCTTTGGAATGAGCACTAAGAATGAAGCACTCACCGCCTTTGGTAACTTAGCTAACTTGTAAAATTCATCAAAAAATTTAATTACCTCCTGTCCGATAATATCCCAACATCCCTTTATAAAATTGAAATTGAATCCATCCGACCCCGGGCTTTTGTTTCCGTCACACTCCCACACGGCTTCATTAATTTCCTCCAAGGAGAAAAGCGCCATTATCATTTCATTATCCCTCGTCGATATTTGTTTGAATTGAACCCCATCTAGAGTTGGCCTATTATAGTTTTCTTCCTTGAATTTCTCCTCAAAGTGTTCCTTTACCACCTTCTTAACTCCCCCCACATCGTCCACCCACTCATCATTCACCCTTAGTTTCAACAATTGTGTCCTTCTCCTATTGCCTCTTATACATGCATGGAAAATCTGCTATTAGAATCTCCTTCCGCTAGCCAACGTACTCTTGATTTTTGTGCAAGTAAGCTTTCTTTTGCATTGATTTATTTCCAAAATTCATTACTCAAATTATGCCTTTGCTCATCATTTACGTTTCCCCCCTCCGTCGCCAATCTTTCTATCTCATTTAAATCTCTTACTATATTTTCAATTTTAAGGTCTTTGATACCGAAAACCTCACGGTTCCACCTTCTAAGCTTCTCCTTCAACATTCTCATCTTCTCCTTTAGGACAAACGAGTCCCTCCCCTCCACCCGAAAGGATTGCCAACATTCCTGAACAAACTTCAAAAAATCTTCATTCTCCAACCAACAATTATTGAATCTAAAAGGTTTAGGTCCCCAATTTAACCTCGAAGTGATCAACCATACTGGACAATGATCCGATATCTCCCTATCACCGATCCATTGGGCACTAATACCCCACCTCGACATTAAGCCCTCAGTCATTAGAATTCTGTCTAATCTACTCGCCCTACCATCTGACCCAAAGTATGTGAATTTTTTACCCAAAACCGGAGCATCAACAAGTTCCATATCCTCGATAAAGGTTTCAAACTCCCTCATCTCTGCTTGATTAAAAATGGCCGAGCCACCTGTCCTCTCCGATCTAGAAACAACCATATTAAAATCCCCTGCTATGCACCAATCTCCTCTCTCAAAATAATCTTTCAAACACCTCAAATTTTCCCATAATCTTCTTTTACCTGCCATATTACACTCCGAGTAAACATTCACCAAATAGCAAACATGATCTTGTATCTTAGGGCAAACACCAATAAAATGCTCTCCAGAGAAAGAGAACATAACCTCCATCAGACCTTGTTTCCACACGCTCAATATACCACCTGACTGTCCAGTTGCGTTCTTGCTTGACCAGTCAAAATTAGAATCTCCCCAAATGCTTGCTACCATCCTTTTTGAAATATCATTACTCTTTGTTTCTTGTATCATGCAAGATTCTATTTTTTCCTCTACAATCATCTTTTTAAGGCGCCTTCTTTTCGCAGCGCCCCCCACCCTCTCATTTTAAGTGTTGCAATTTTCATTGAGACTTATTCTTTTTCTCCTTCCTCCCTTTTACATTCTGATCTCTTGCTTCCAATTTTCTAATTCTTGCCGTATACTCCTCATCCTTGCTTTTCCCTGTGACACCCAAATTCTCTTTGGCAAAACTCCACACCTTGTTAGCTACTGATATCTCATGCTCCACCACATTACTTTCATTACAACGACGAATTTCAGAGTCTCTGATTGACACCTCCCCAATGCGGACATTACCCTGGCTGCCTTTAATTGAGAGAGACAGCTCTTGGTTGTGAGATTTGCGTGAAACAACATGCATTTTTGATGCATCGTGACTTCCAGAGGAGACCCCCAACGATGGTACTAATCTTCTCACCTCATCATTAATCAATCCCACCATTACACTGTTATTTCCACTTGACACCCCACTACTTTTCTTGCTTTTGACTTTTGCCACCCCATTGCATTGTTTCTTGCTTTTCTTCCTTTCCTTATTAGGCCCATTCACATTATCACATGAGTCCTTATTTTGTTCATCATCATTGCTATGTTGTGGCCCATCATTAATTCCACCAGAATCTACACCATGGCCCAAGTTAGTGTTGAGCCCAATAACACCCAGCACCCCCGACCAGCAATCCTCCACTTCTTCGTTGCTATTTTCTAGCAAAGCAGGTCCCACATGTTGACTTTTTTCATCAACTAGTGGCGCCATTTTTTCGTTATCCATGTGCTGCGTCCCTTCATTATTCACATAGCCCACCTCTTCATTATCCTTTTTCTTTTCCCCGTAATTCCTATCACAACCGTTATGCCCTTCTCCAGATGCCATAGCATTTAAGTCTAAACTTTGATTCTTTCCACCAAACTCATCATGATTATTTTCTACATGCATCTCAACATTTAAGTCTAAATTTTCCTTCTCCCCACAAGCCTCATCATTAGGTACCTCCTCGATACCCTCGTTCACCCCTTCGAAAATTGTGGCTGTCTTTAATGCCATTAACCTTTCATCTTCCTCCACTCCTACCTCATCACCTGAAACCTCTTCAGCTACCTCCTCCATCACAAACAGTGATGATCCGTCCCCATCTTCACTTTCATCCTCGCTACCGGAACTATATTCTAATCTACTTGAATGATTTGCCTGAGTAAGCCCTTCCCAGTGCATTGGGCCACACCATTCCTCCAGCACCTTAATATGGAACATATCTCCATTTATATTTGCATACACCACCATGTTGAACACATCATACCAGTTTGTCCGGAGCAGTATTCTCGCTACATCCATCGAGTTCTTCTTTCTCGTGTTTTCATCAACACCCAAGAAAGTTCCAAATTTACCAGCCAATGATGAGAAGAAATCATTATTCCATGCATGGACAGGGATCCCATGGCATCGAATCCATACCACCCTTTCTTTGTCTAATTCATAAGGGCTCCACCCTCGTATTCCGTCGAAGTGTTCATCAATCCATTCCCTCGCATCTGAGACTAGTGCCGGAATAATCCATTCTTCCAACTCCTCTAAGAGAACTAGATTAGCTCCTAACCGGGTTACCTTAATGGCAAAGAATCCTTGCATATTGAATCATTCCTGGACCATATGAGCACTTCCTGCGTTCTTGAATTTAGCCCCATACATCTTTTTGAATTTGTTCAACTCCTCCTCTGTCGTGTTGTAGATAACATCGCAAAGATTTTTCTTCCTGTAGTACACTATTTTTTGCTCTGTTTGACTTCTGTTTTGCCAACCCTTCCAGCCTTCATTCCTTTTCCATGACTCCTTTGCACTCTCACCCTTATCTCCTCCCTTCCTACGTACCGTTCTCCGTTCACTAAGTGCTGTACTCCTCTATTGCCGTCTCCACCGCCTCTTTCCGACACAATCTTTTTCCATGCCATCTTTTGTTGGAAATTTGGTCTTGCACCGAGTTCCTGCTTCTTCATCTTTGCTTCCTGTCGTTCTCTTTCGAACCTCGGCAAGTTGACGTGAATCTTGGTTGTTCCAAAGATTATATTATCCAGTTTCACGGCGAAAACTCTAGGATCCAGAACATTTGCAAACCTTGCAAATCCAAATCTCTTTCTCCACTTGTTTCTCCTTGGCGGAATGACGACTTCCACTATCTTGCCATAAAGCGCAAACGCCCTTAGCATCTCCTTAGCGCCATGGGAGTCTGGAAACTCCGAGAAAAAAAATGAAACAGTACCCTCCTTATTGACGTTCCTTTCACCAGCGATATCCATCCTCCCATTAATCTCCCTATTGTGAATTTGCTGTGTTTGATTTTTCTTCCTGCTCACTAGTTGCCACTCACCTCCGTCTCCCATCTCCTTAATCTTTAGCTTCTACACTTTGAGTGATGAAGGATTTGTGATGTTTATGAATTATGGGTCAGCCTTGTCCAACCAAACTTTGAAGCATTCATAGAGTTGATTTATTGAACTGTTGTTGATAGTGTGGGGTTGGGAATATCATTATGTATTAGTTTGTATGCAGTTTATGAGGTGCATACAAACTAATTACTTCCTAGGTCACCAGATCCTCTCAAATAATAACAACAGATCACAGTTGTGCTTAGGCTAAAAATCTTTGAGAGGCATGGAGAGATTTTCTAATTCAGTGAATGAGACTTAGAGAGAAATTGTCCTTCATCTATTTAATCAGTCAAAAAAAAGTTTACTCATCAATTAAAAAAAATAAAACTAAAGTTTAAAATATTATAATTTATTTCTTTCCAACTCTGAAGATGACCAGATAAAATTAAAGACTCAGGAATTTCAATGGCAATTATTTTATTTTATTTTTTTTGGTGAGTTTTCAATGGCAATTATTGGAGTACGCCAAGAGTACCATGATATATATATATATATATATATATATATATATATATATATATATATATATATATATATTCAATTCAGAACAAAATAATATGATCAATAATATGACATGGGAGGTCTTGTTACTTTGGAACAGAATCTCAATCTACTGTTATACCTACAACAATAACTCATTTGACTACTTTTAAAACCAAAAGATAATCAAAAATAACAAAAATCCAAACAATACTCTTGCATTTGTAAATCTACCCCAGTGGTTACTTTTTCTTTCGTTGTTAAAAAGTAACAAAAAAAATCAGAAACAAACAAAAGATACTTGCATGAGATTAAAGAGATAGGAAAGAACAAGAACGCACAGTTATTCCAATAGAAGAAAAGGTACCCAAATAAAATATTAACCAATCCAATGGATCTTTTAGTGCAAGAAACAATCTTTCCATTTTTAGGTGAATGATTCTCTCATATAACTGAGAGTGCAGTGAAATCTTAACGATCCATAAAAGAGAGAGAAAAATGATTTTACAATATAATAAATGAGAGAATAGTTTTATGGGTGATGATTTCCTCAAGTTTTTTTCTGCTTGAGAGGATCATTTCTCGGGGAAATCGTAGTTTCTAAAGTTGGATCCCTGGACTTCTTTTTGATATTCCTTCGACGCAATAAAGAATGCGGTGACGATTGTTGTTTCGGCGAAGAAGAGTCGATTGGCTGTTGTTGTGACCACCATGAAGGAGAGCCAGATGTTTGCCACTGCATCGGAGATACAATTGGTTGCTGTTGCGGTGAACTAGGAGAGTGCTCTCGTGGTGGTTCTTCTTGCTGCGGAGAAGCTCTTGTTGGCGACGGTAGGGGCGATGATTCCTGTTGTGGCAGATGTAATCTTAAATCTTCATGAATATCTGATTCTGGTGTTTGTTGAAGAGGGGGCTTGTCTGATGGTTGTTGCTTGGGCGGAGGAGACTCGATTCTTGGTGGTTGCGGTCGCGGTGGGGAATCTTGCCAAGGATCCATGGTGGTGTTTTTACACTCAGCACACTCAATGATAGATAAGAGAGACTAGACGGAGTTTAACTATAAGTTAACGTGCTTAATAATATATATATATATATATATAAATGGGAGGGAGCTTCGTAAATAATGACTAACGGTTTTCTAATTAGTTAGTTTGTTAATTTGTTAACCAGTTGGACTATAACTGACTAACGATTTTCTAGTTAGTTTGTTAGTTAATTTGTTAGTCAACAATTGCTTGTATTTTAAGCAATTGTTATTTTAAGCCACTGTTTTGACAATTTCCAAATTTTACAATATCACCATTAATTACTATTTCTATTTCAACTGAAAAATGGCTTCATGGTTTAATTTAAATCGGGTCAATCACTCTATGTATTTGTATCCAAAACTGAAGAAAAATATATCTCTCTGAAAATCTATAGAAGTTGTTCAAAGTAAAAGAAAACTGCCACTTCCAAAAGTCTACTTTGTAGTTATTTTTGTAAAACTAACACCGTCTCTATCGCGAGAAAACACGACATGCGGTCACTAAAATCTGGAGGTCGAAGACGATCATATCAGCGACAGGTCATCCACTACGCGTGTCAATTTTGAGTTTCTTCCTTTGCGCCACTTGTCAGAGGGAGCGACATCATCATAATTGCAATAAAATCACCGAAGTACCCTTATACTTTCAAAAATTATCAAATTGCCATACTTTTTGAAAGTTCAACTTTGCCCCTATACTTTGTGAAATAGCAATTTTAACACTCAATTTCTAAAAGTTGGAATTTGACTCAAATTGATAACTCTTTGAAATAAATTTTATTTATGCTTAATCAAATGAAATCTAAGCTCATTTAATCGTAGTACTTTTTTTAAAGGACTACGATTAAATGAGCTTAGATTTCATTTGATTAAGCATAAATAGGGACTAGAGGGAGTAATAAATAAGAGTAAACATGTGAAGTTTGTGATTTTTGTATTTTAGTTTTTTTTTGTGACAAGATTTTTGTATTTTAGTTGATCATGCTGTTTGTGGCAGTTTTACGAGGCCAACTTGTGGGATTTAATTTTGTTTTGGGTTTTTTTTGTACCCCCACCATCTTTCCATATGCCCCCACAAGAATTTTTTAGACGAAAATACCCCTGCCTAAAATAAACTCGCTCGGATTTACTTAGGGGGGATAAATCCGATTTGTTATTTTTAAAGTCGGATGTATCATTTTGTACCCCCACCAATAGGTAAATCCGACTTTAAAAATAACAAATCGGATTTACCTTAGAAGGGATAAATCTGATTTGTTACTTTTAAAGTCGGATTTACCTAGTGGGTATATAAATCCGAACTCCCTAAAAAAAGAAAATCGGATTTCCCCAAGATAAATCCGATTTTGTTATTAAAAAAATTGTTTTTTATTTAAATTTTTAAAAAAGGTTATAAAAACGCTACTAAAAATCCGTTAAAGAGTCAAAACTAATCGAAAAATTATAAAAACACCACTAAAAATCTAATAAAACCAAAATAAGGCTATGCAAATTTTTTTAGATGGGGTGGAGTCCCTCAGTCTTCTGGTTGGAAGAGTCCCTCAATCATGGTGTTCAGCTGAGTTTCTTGGATGTCTTGCCTTCGTCTTTATAGGTAACAACCGTATCGGCCACGAGGGTGATGATTCGAGCCCTCAGGCAGTGGTCGATCCAGTTGTGAACTCAGTCTCTCAAGCGGTGAGCACAGGATACGAAGGCGCTCTCATAATAGGTAGATTCAACTCCTAATTAATTACCGGTTTTAAGTCCCTCTGCAACAGATCATAGGTCCTAGCATTCTGGCACAGACCCAATATCTTGACAAGACGCTTGGTTTGACCGTTTGACCGTTGACTTTATCTTCTTGGGAGTTTCACCTTGACTAGCGTTAATCTCCATGGGAGTTTCACTTTGTCTGACGTTTGTTTTTGTGTTGTATAAAATATTCACCATTGGAGTTTGTCTTTCTCTTTCTATATAAGAAGAGGTTTTAGCTTCCATCCTCGCTAAACATGGTTGGTTCTTTTCTCGTCGTTGCTTCCCTTGTTGTTAGGATAACTTCTACCTTCTTGAGTCTCCTGCGTACACCAACAGGTTTTGTCTTGCTGGGATTGCCAGGAGATTCAATATGGGAGTTGTTGATCTTCGTGAGTTGGTGATATTTCTTGGTCATGATCTTCTTGGAGACGGTGGGGATGTGCAAAAACTCAAAACGCAGCGTCTCTGTAGGTTCAGGTTGCCACTAGCTGGAGGTTGTCCCTTGGTCATCCGAGGGGGTTTTTTGTTGGGGATTTTGTCTGGAGTCGTTCTTTGCGGTGATCTCTGGCTTTTCCTCATCGGCAACCCACGTCTTATCCTTTGTGAAGTTTCCAGATTCCCCTAGCAGTGGCTCCGATAGTGTACACAACACCATCCTCATTGTCTTTTGGAATCCCCATGTACACCAGTTCCTCATGTTGAAAGCTTGTATCATCAAAATATACTCATTCCGGAAAAACTCAACAACTCAAGAACAGTCCTTCTCATTAATGAGCTAAAGCATTAAATGTGTTGAAAAGGTTTTGAAAGCAAGAGAGGAAATCAATGATTCTTCCAAGGAGCATCAAAGTTTGTTTATTTACGGAATAATTGTATGAGAAGGTTTGCAAGCTGTCAAAAGCAGAAAGAAAGGACTGTGTTAGATTGAGAAGGTCCAGAATGTGCAAAGAAGGTACAATGTGCAGAAAGAGAAGGTTAAAAAGCTACTAACTAAAGAAACTCTCATCAAGACCTCTCTAAAAGCCTAAGACCTATTTCAAACGGCTCTCTTCAACCTTCTAACGGCTATATTAAGCATCTGGGTCTCTTTAACTGCTTGGTTTCGAAATTTACAATTGTGAGATTTATTTGGAACCTACTCAAATCTCAACCTTCTCAAAGTAATCCAACCTTCTCATCCCACACTCCAAGCTACTCAAGTTCATGTTCTGGGATTCATTTGCTGAGTGTGTGATAGCTTGATACGCTTCATTGTAAACACTTACTGTAGTTTATTTTCAATCCCAAAAACCTAAACCCCTTATTGTAAACATTGTGTTGTAAACATTCCCTCAAACTACCTAGAAAGAGAGGTGAGTGTTGATGTGAACAAAACTGTTAGAACCTTTAGAAAACTAGGAAAGACTTTCTAGTAGGTGGAAGTAGCTTGGTGAAGCTATGTAAGAGGGCACTTGTCTTTTGTGTGTTGATCAAAAGTAAGTGGTGTTGTAAGTCTTTTGTGGTTGAGCAAAAGCAAGTGTAATAGCTATTTGGGAAATAGTGGAAATACTGACTTGGAAGTGGGGGCGTAACCAAGAATTGGGTGAACTTCTATAACTCTATTGTGTTCTTCAATTGCTTTCCATACTATTTGCTTACCTGTTTTACACTTGTCATTGTTTTCAAAACCAATAGAAGGTTAATTTCATCAACATTCTCAAGACAGTTTTCAAACCAATTCATAATCTTTCAATCTACTAATATCTATTTGAATACAACATATCTCTTATAAGCTAAGGTATCTTAAATCATTCTTATTAATCATCATCAATTATAATAGATATATGTGTAGGTTGTTTTTGGAACTAACTTCAACCCTCTCATCTCCAAGTTTTCCTTGACAATAATCTGTTGAGAAGGTTTCAGGCTACAATTTTAAAAAGGGCACCCAATTCAACCCCCCTTCTTGTGTAACTTAATCACTTCACCTCAAATATCATACTCGAACCGGTCATCTCCTTGGTCTTGATATCCTGTATGATACAATTTGGAATGTCAAGGAGGACACTAACATATAAATAAATCATGAGTCTAGGCATAAAAGCCAGATTTAAGTAAAACTCAAGTACATATAAAACATCTACAATGTACAGTTTAGGAGTGAATTGAACAATCCCCTTAATTGTAGCAAATGCTTTATGACCATTAGGCAATCTTATGCTTACAGGCTCAATTGACACGTCGTTCTTAAAATGTATGAGAGAGGAACATATATGGACACTAGAACCAGAATCAATAATCCACAAGCCTAAATAGCTTGATTTCAATGAGCAAATAAGAGAGAGGCTACCTGAATTGGTCTGTTCAAAAGAAGGAAGATTCCTTCCAACCATATTCACTAATTTTGTAGCAGAACCATATGTTTGAGAGGGAGAGAGGGGGAGAGAGAGAGAGAGGCTCCCTTTTCTCATATTTACCAATTTCTCATATTGTTCTTTTGTGATGCCAACGGTCTTGCTGTCATCATCATCTTTTTGCTCATCAGTTTCATCAGAAATGCTTAAAGCATTTTTCTGGCAGTTAGAAGAAAAATCATGCTTCTTGTAACATGTCTCAATGGTGTGTCTTATTCTTCCAGAGTGACTGCACACCCTACTAACTTTCTTGCTCCCATTTCCTTGGTAGTTTTCCTTCCCTCAACTAAAAGGTGTTTAGGTCTAAGATTAGCTAAAGTTTTGGCTTCACTAGTACCATAAAATTGTCTTTCCTGTTGAATGACCATGGAAAAAATTTGTTCAGCTTAGGAAAAGGGTCCATGTGTAATATTTGAGATCTTATTATTACAAAATTTTCAATTAATCCTATCAAAAACTGAATTCTCTTGCTTAAGTTATGGTGCTTATGAGCTAATGCCATACCGGTAAGATACACACACTTTCTAGGACATCCACAAGTAGGTTCAGGGAGATATGATGACTCAGTAACAGAAAGAGGGTATTATTTTAATGAGTATATTTCACATTGCAATTCTGAAATTCTGATTGAGTCCCATTGGGAAAACCGTTCTTTGAGCTAATTCCATTTATCTTTAGGATTTTCCAAGAAAACAATGCTTTGGCCTATGGATTCAGCCACTGAATTCATGATCCAGGAATGTGCAAGCATATTGTAATTAGTGTGAAAAGAATTAGTAACTTCTATGGTTCAATCAACAATGTCAGATGTGGTCTTCCCACCTAGAGCTCTTCTCATGGAATGAGCCCAGGTATGATAATTAGAACCATCAACATTCAAAAGGGGAATAACAAACTGTGGAATCTCCATCACTGGGATGAACATAGTAGGGACTGATTTTATCCGAACTACGATCCGTAGGTGGGGGATTCCTCGGGAAAGAGCCAGAACCACTACTGGTGTTCCTAGTCACGGTGGCGCTTCAAATAAAAAAGAAAGGAAAAGGAAGAAAAAGGATAACACGCAGGGTAATCAGATCATATGCTCTGATACCATCTTGAAATCAACAGAATGCATAAGACAAAACTGGAATATAACCATAAAAGTGGTAAAATCCATTAAGAGGCAATAAAGCAATAGAACAGTAAATGATAAAATCAGAAATTATCAACAAAGGAATATATTCATTGATGATTAAAGTACTAATTTCTAACCACTTTGCCTATAAAAAAAGGAATATATTCATTGATGATTAAAGTAGTGCGAAGTACTGCTATATATAGCTAGTACAGTAGACTACCATACACTAGTGTGTAGTTATTACAAGATTGAAAAAACGAAAAAAAGAATTCTAAAATAGCTATAACAGTATTGTGTAATTCCTTAGTGTATGTTTGGATGGAGCATTTTAGGGGGAATTCAAATATTTTAGTTCTAAACTTTAAACTAAAATATTTGAATTGCTCTCAAAAATTACATTACCTCCTAAAAATGCTCCATCCGAACACAGGGTTAAGTGAATTTGCTTTGTTTACATTTGCATTTCCCTCCAATACTAAAAGCTTTGATCTTCGATATTTGCACCGAGTAAATTTTTGTTTTATCATTTCAAGCAACTCAGACTAAAATGAGCCTAATACGCCAATGGATGCAACAAGATCTTTCAATGCTAGCAACATTTGATTTTTTTAGGATATTTTAGTTTATGATTTCTTTGAAGCTATTAGGATTTTAAGTTGTATGACATTAAAAAATTGAGCTACAAGTGTTTCTTTTGATGGAAGAACCACAAATGTTTGAAACACATTTATGTGATTAAAGGTATATTTTTAATGAAATTTTCAGTTTGTAAAATATATGATGCATAACTGCTAATATTAAAAATGTGTTAATGAAACAAGGGAAAAAAAGTTTTCAATTTACAAAGGTAATATTTTGTCTCTACATCATGGTTAGAGGAGGTCTAAAACCCACCAAAAAATGCTACCAACTATGATCGATAAAAACTTTGCAGAAAAACTACCACAAAATTACTTAATGTTTTAGGAGGTTATTGTGCAAATAGATTTGATACCAGCGTTTTGAAAACCTGCGAAAATAGATGGGGGCACTTGAAACTTCGACGGTTTTAAAAAGCCCCCGCAGATTAATTTGTAGGGGTTAAAATCCATCTCTAATTAAAACCCCCACTATTTGATCAATTTTTTTGTAATGTTGCCTGTATTGTTTTAAAATTCCTATAATAATGAATTAATTAAGATTATGCCCTATTGTTTGTTTTTATGAATAGTAATCGACTTTGCATTGTTGTTAATTTGAAAATTAGCAAAGCAAGCTTTGAATTAAATGAAGCTTTTTTTAAGAAAAAAACTACTTGTTTAGCCACGGTTCAATCGTGGCTAACAGCTTGTTGAAATTTGCATATATAGGTGCATAGCCGCAGTTTCAGTAGCAGCTATTTAGAACTATGATCGTGGCCAAACACATGTCATAGCACTAAGGTGGGAGTCTTTGGATGGAGATTGTTGTTGGGGAAGCTCTCAATTCGTGATTCTCTTATTTCTTGGGGCATTATCAATGACCCTTATTGGCGTGTTGCCCCTTTTGTTTTGAGCAGGATAAGTCGATTTCCCATATATTTTTCTTCTGCAGGTGTTTCGGCGGGTTAGCTTGGCTTGCTATTCAAAATCGGTCGGGCATGGTGATTTCAGATACTCTAGTAGGTGTCGACCATTTCTGGGGTCATGGCTTGCAATTAGAATCGAAGAAGGCGTGTATATTGAAGTATTTGATATGGATATGGTTGTCACTTGCTGTATATGGCTATGTTGAAATCATATTCTTTTCAGAGGTCAAGTTTTTAGTTTGCAGGTGGTTGTTAACCATGTTAAGTCTATAACATGGGCTTCATTCATAAGCATAGAAGGTCGCAATTCCAATCATAAGAACTTTTATCGGTGGTGTAATCCTTTTGTTTGTATGAACTAAGTGTTACTCACTTTTTGTCTCATTCTTCTTGGGTCTTTTTCCTCTTTGGGTCTTTTTCCCATGGGGTTTTGGCCTAGGGAGGTTTTAATAAAGCCCCTTGTATATGTAACGATTGGGGTGCCCGTTTGCACCCCCTTTAATACTATTATTTTTCTTATAAAAAAACATGTCACGGCAGTTAAATTTAGTGCAGCTAACGGCTCACAAAACTGTGGCTAAATATTTGCAACACGCCACGTCTTTCCACCATCGCCATAATCGCGGCTAATTGAATTTGCAACGTTTTTTTTGTAGAGTCACCAAGGTTAGAGAAAGCCAGAAAGCTCTTCCGATGCTTGTAGAGTTACTAATTACTCACTAATAAGGTCCTCCGATCGGCAGAGGAATTTGAACCAATGTTTTTGAGGGATGTGAGCTGAATCTTTACCAACTAGAACAACAGGTTGTATTAGTTTTGAGGTAAGATAGAAATTACTATGGAGTTCTCGATAACTTCCAAGAACAAGAAAACCATATTGGGATGCAATTTTACAGGAAAAATAAAATACTAAGTAGCATGAAAATACCTCATTTTAGATAGAAATTTTGTACCTCACGTTGGTTGTTGGAGATTAAGCCGTAAATGTGTTTATTTTGTACATCACGTTGGTTGTATCTACTCTTTTAGATATAGAAGTTAAGTTAAATCTGACAAACCCACCGGAGTTGGGAGGTAACTTATACTCTAGGCGTGGAGAATACGTGTACGGAGAGAAAAAATATAAGACAAGAATAAGAGATATTTTGGGTAATTAGTGCTGAGTTTCAGTAAGCGTTTGACCCAATTAAATAAAATCTTCCATTTTTATAAAGATATCATATTTTTATTATAATAACATGCAAGCATCTTGTAAAAAAATATTAAAATTATAAATAGAGAAAAGAGGTGTTTTTCACTCTATATATATACCCCTACTCCTTCCACCACTTAATACTCACAAAGTAAAGCAACTTAGGAATAACAAAGCAAATAAAAAAAAGTACGTTGTGATTTTTTAAGAAGCAATGGCGAGCAAAAAGTTTGCATGTGTGGTTGTGGTGATGTGCATGGTGGTGTTGGCTGCACTCGTGTCAGAGGCAATAATCTCATGCGGATATATTCAAAGTGAACTTGTTCAATGCCTCCCATATTTGGCGGGTGGTCCAGGTCCATCGGGTCTCTGCTGTGATGGAGTGAGGAGAATCAACGACGCCGCCAACACCACCCCTGACCGCCAGGCTGCTTGCTACTGTTTGAAAGACTTAGCTGTTGCCTTTCCTGGCTTGAACCGTGATAACGCCGCAGCACTCCCCGATAAATGTAGTGTAGACATCCCTTACAAGATTAGCCCAGACATCAATTGTACCACGTATGTCTAACTTTCGATTTTTTTTCAAAATTATGCTCATATTATATAATCTCTACCTTTACCTTACCTCGGGGTAGGACCGGGATTGTAGTAGGTAGGGTTCATGCTGACTAAGTCGGGTCTCAGAGTAGTCCCCAGGTGTGATACCTGCAATGCCACTCTGACACTCAAGTGAGTAAGTGAGAATCTTAGAATGATATGCAAGGAATGAATAGTGTACATTTTTTAGCTGTGTGGGCTAGCATTTATAGGAATTTGAGTTAGCCCTAATCTGTTGGAACGATTGGGTAGATCTTAGCCGTTGACACCTTGTAGTCATAGATGAGCTTAATTTGCATGGATTTGGACCCTAGTTATTAGGCTGATCCAAGTCTATTGTTGGAGTTACGCCTCGTGGCCCAGTCTAGGACATTATATAATATAACCCTATTTTTGTAATTGTTGGTTAGACGCTTTACCTACACATCTAGATAGTCATGGTTTTGATTCATAAAGAGAGAAAGTAGAGAACACCGTTGATTCTCTTTTTTTTTTGGGTGAGCAATAGGGCCTAAAACGGCCCAAAAACACTAAACAGAAGAGTTATTACAACCGTTGCCATCATTAAGTGGGGTACAAAATTGTACTCTCCTATAAAAAAACTTATTTTTGCTTCTAATCATCTATAGAACTTCACGAGCACATATAGTTGTTTTAGTCAGAAAAAATTATTTGAGCAATTTTGTTTGGTTTTTGTAGTATTACGCTTTGAAGAGCGTGGATGTGGGGAAGAAGCAGATATTGCATGGCACTCTTTTCTACTGCAGGATACTCATAAAGAAAGTGTTGTAGAATTAACTAATAATAAGAATAAAGAAAGGACAACTCTGCGAGGGTTCCACTTCGTCGAGTCTCCTCTTGTGTTAGCCTACAAACTCTAGACTATGTTCTAGTTAGTTTGTGCCATGTACAGTCATAAGACGTAAATGTACAGTTATTTATATTTATATTATATATTGCTATGATACTTTACTTTCTAGTTTTTGCAATTGTTTTGGTTCCTCTCCCTAAATTCAAGAATTTATTAGGAAAACTATCCGGGCATAATTCTACTAAAATTCTTCTAATTTATCAACAAAATTGGGCTTTCTACATAGGGCGTCAATATAGTTTCCAAGAGTGTAGTAAGAATTTTAATGCCAGTACTTTTAACAATTCTTTTATATGTTTAAAGCAACTCACAATAGAGTTATTTTAAAACCGGTTATTAGTGAAAACCCAATGTTAAAGCTTTATTTTTTAATATCATTTTACTTCTTTTCAGTTTCAACAATTGTAAAATAAAAAATACGCATACAATTATAAGGGTTAGATATGTTTTTAGTTCTTTTAAAATTTCACAAATTTGTTTTTAGTCTCAATAAAACTTTTAATCGACTTTTAGTCCAAGACAAATTTCCTATCATTAGTTTTAGTCCTTATAAAATTTTCACAGATTAGATGAAGAGTAGGAGATTAGAAGAAGAAGAAGAAGAAGAAGAAGAAGAAGAAGAAGAAGAAGAAGAAGAGAGGTCGTGATTAGGGTTGAGAATTGGGTTTTCTGAGGTCCCTGAACTATTTAAAAAAATTAAAAAGGACCCTAAACTAATTTACACATATAAAATTGGTCTTTGGAAAAATGATCAAAAACAAAATAATAAAAATATAAAAGAAAAATAAACAAAAACAATTTTATTCTCAAACTATTAAAAATATTAAAACTACTTTTTGATTATGTAAATGTTATCAATATTTTAAATCGTTTTTTTGACAAAATTTTAAATCGTTTTTAAAATTGCAAAATCTTGATTAAATTGGTCGAAAACTTTTCAATTTCATAAATGAATTTTTAATTTTGTTAACTTTAGAAACTATATTTCCAATCTCCTCTTTGTTACTTGAATGCCGGCTCTTTTAGATGTACTAATAAGATTTGACTACTTTTTAAATAACTAAAATGTTTTTCATTCAGTCAATAAAATCTAGTTTGTTTTCATTGAAACAAATCAAAGATGTACTCCTAAGTTTGGATTAACAAACGGAATGTATAAACTCCCACTTATGGAAACTCCCACTTATGTATAAACTCCTCATAAAAAGTTATTCATAATTGGATGGGAATCACGATTATGGATTCTTTGGTTAGAGTTGCGCATTCTAGGGTCCATGGTCTCAGGTTGGATTCCAAGAGGGCTGGAAGATTGAAGTATTTGCTTTGGATGGCAGTTCCGTGGCGTATTTGGGTCCATCGGAACCATATTCTATTCAAGGATCAAATCTTTAATTCTCAAGTGGTTGTCAATTATGTTAAAACTATATCCTGGAGCTGATTCGTTAGCATTGAATACCCAATTCAGCTTTAAAAATTTCTGATTGGTGGGGAAATCCTCTTGTTTGTATTAATTCAGTGTAATTTGGCTACTTGTCTCGTTTTCTTCCTAGGGCACTCTTTTCTTCTTGGGTCTTTTTCCCATTGAGTTTTGACCCAAAGAGGTTTTAATGAGGCCCCTTATGTTTGTAAGAGTTGGGGTACCCCTAATACTCTTCTCTTATTAATATATATATATATATATATATATATATATATTGCTTATAAAAAAATAATCCAAAAGCTTACAACCAGTACATATCCTAATACTAAGTGGTACCTCTAGGTCTATTTCACTTATGAATCCAAAACACCATAACACATAATCTCTAAAGAGACCTAACATTTCTTTAGAAGGTCCTTGTAGCATTTGTCAACCGTGTGTCCAAGAATCCCATAATGAATGCATAAAGGGCGATCTTTCTTGGTGGAAGCCGGTTTGGGGTTCCAGAGTTGGACCACTCTTGGCACTGAGTTCACGGTGCTTTTCATCTTGGAGCACAAGGGAAAATACCTTAGCAATGTTTAGAATGGGATCCATAGTAAGAATTTGGAATCGGTTCTTGAGATCATTCCAGATGTCTGAAGCAGAGTTTGCGTAAACAATGGAGGTGACGATGTCCTTGGAGACGACATTGAGAAGCCATGAACAAACAATGTTGTCGTTCCGTTTCCACGCCGTCTACGACTTAGAATCAGCAGTATCGAGATAGGGAAAGGATCCATAGACTTAGTCGTACTTGTTCTTCCCCTTGAGAGCGAAGCATGGAGCGATACCAGAAATTAAAGGTATCACCAGTGAGGGTTTGGGTAACAAGGACCAAACCAGGGTGATCATTTGAATGGAGGTCAAGAGGATTAGAAACATTATCTAGATTCTCGGTTGTACTTGCCATTGGAGCACAGAAACGAAGCAATCGAAAGATTAGGGTTTCAAGAATCCAAATAATCGAACGATTGAAGCACAGAAATGTAAAATTTCTGGGGGGGAAGGATCGAAAACTCGAAATGATGAAGATTCGAAATGAGAATTGAAGAATCGAATCAAGAACGTGATGAACTTGATAGAAGAAGTTGAATGAAGAAGAATGTTGGAAACGTAATATATCTTCGGATACCATATTAAGGTTAACCATTTGGTTTTGAGTTCAATCCCGTGTGTATGCAAAAACATCTTTTTTGAGAGGTCAACCCTTTAAATGAATCTCAATTAACTCGAAGGCGGATTAATCTCTATAATTGCGCATGGAGGATACTTTGATTTGAGAAAAAAATAACAAAATAAAGCATTTCCTTAGTTATGAACGATATGAAATTGAAACAAGAGCTGCTAGTATACAACAATGACTCCTCTCTTCGAATAATCCAAAAGCTTTAAACTATGAACTTTGAAGCATCTCTTCGAGCAGATTTCCAAGTAGACGCCACCTTTATTAGAGTTCATAGAACAAAGAGTATAGAGAACTTCATTGATGAGAAATGGTGAAGAATGAATCTAAGTTCATTCAGTTACAGTGATGAATATATACACAGTTGCATTAACCAACACCGAGTTTGTCTCATGCGAGAATCAAACCTAGAAGCACCAAGTTAATCCCCGTGTGTCAAGATAGTTTATGCCAATGAACCTATGCTTAACAAACACTCCATGCATAATTATTTTGGCATGATGAATTTCGGTACACTAATTTTTAATTAATGGGTAAATAAGTTATTTTTTTAACGGCAAAATAATCTATACCTATATATAAAGGTAATTGCCTTCAATAACTACCTATTTTGGTGTATCACATATTTACTTTCGTGTGTAAAGAGGTATGCAGCGATGTGCTTATTGGACCTTTGAAGCAAAGACCATTTAGACTGTGCTAATGCTGTTAAAAACACACAAAAAACTACAACTATTTAAGTTTCTAATGTAATACAGTAATTAAAATTCTGCTAGTAATAATAATGTAAAACGGTACAAGAGGTACCCGAATCCATACAAAAAAGGCAAGTTGAGGCAACAAAACCAAAACAAAAACTCAACCAACGAGGAGAACTACTTTGAAATGCATAAAAAAAACCTCTGCCCATCTCCAAGACAAAACGTTAATCTTCTCCAGAACTCAAATACCATCAGCTAGTGTACCTGCAAAGATATAGTTGTTTCGCTCCCAAAGAACCCAGATCGCTGCATGCCATATCAAAGCCAATTGTTGCTTACTCATGGCCCCGTAACCAAACCAACAAAAAAGAAGGAAAAGCTAAAAGAGATCTCGACGTACAACCCACATCCACTCCACCCATTTACCAAGTGCATACAAAGGGAAAAGTCACATGTGAGAAAAAAATTTATTGAAGAAACTAAGCACAAAAATGAAAATTCTAGTTTTACTTAAAAGCAACAGGAAAATGGAATGCTATTATAACCTTGATTTAGGAAATGACATACTAGTGTTGTGCTAAAATGAGGTAGTGCAAGTGTACACTGTCCAACAAGTAATATAGTAGAAGTTACGTTCGTTCCCACGAGGATTAGTGCTTAAATGATGTTTAATTTGATTAGCAAAGTAGTGATGGTAACAAAAGTAAAGACACAAATTTTTGGTAACATTCACAATAATAAAAGTAAAAAGGGAATAAAGATCAGATGATTGGAATAAGTTGAGATGCATTCACTTTCAGTAACTTCATTAAAATGCAATTAATGGTATGTTCAGTGCTGCAGCATTAGGTGCTGCAGCAATAGATCTATTTTCTCAAATACTTCACACTAGGGTTTCCTCGCAAGAGTTTATCTCTAAACCCTAAAGGAGTATGTCCTAGGCTGCTTAGCCACCCGCAGTATTTACCTTATGTAATATGCCCTCCTATATCTAGGGTTTAAGCACGGAACATTAAAATCTCTTTTAATGCACACAATCCATATTATCTTGGGAGTTAAATTTATAAACCATCTCTGAATTCATAAATGCTACTTAGATTAGACGGCCAATCCAAACCTAAGATGGAAATATTGTCATACACAAGATAAAATGCTCAACACTAAACATACTTCATTAATCACACAATAAATTCATTACATTAAGTTCAGCATCCCAACTATAAGAAATTAGCTCATGTTGAGCGTAAACAACAAAGGAAATAACTTAAACAAAAGAGTATAAGTCATGATAAGAATCTCAAGGAGAGAGGTTATACTACAAATTGTTGAACCACGAAGAACTCCAAAGATGATAATGGAGGAACAACCCAGCTCTTCAAGTGTAGAAATCCCCAAGATATTCAGCTCCAATGTTGCTGCAGCAACAATTCCAGCAATTGATCTTTTTGTGAGTGAGAGTGAGCTTGCACGAAAATGGAGGCTATCTCTATACATGCCTTCTATTTATAGTTGAAGCTCATGATCCTAGGCAACCCTAAAATGGGAGACACCACTTGTCCTTTTATGAATCTAAAATGTCCTTTTTACTCAAACTTTGATGGCATCAGCGAATATCCCTTTTCTGGCACGCACACACATGCATACTGATTACTGACAGCTGTCCATTCCATGCTTTCCGTGTTTCTTGTAGCTTTCTCTCTCATCCTGCGCAAAATGGAATTGCTGCCATATTAGGTGCTGCAGCAATTAGGCAAACATATTAAAACTCACAATTGGGCACCAAAGTGCCAAATATCACATTTCCAAGCCTGCGCCTTAGACTACTTCTAAACTACCATAATTGCCCAATAATTACAACAATGCTTGAGAATTAACAATGATTTAAGCTTGAAATAAGAGGTAATAACCATCCTAAATGATAGTTATCAACTGGTCCAACTCTAACCTTGATTTTTGTATTAAGTCCCTATTACCAGTCGTGGAGCTCAAAAACAAGCTTTTCTGGCGCCAAAATAATCCAGTAAATTATTAAAAAAATATATTTTAAAGTTAAATTATTTGAAAAAAAAAATTTATTGAGCATAAATAAATTATTTATATTTAGTTAATTTTAATTTTCAAAGGACGAAATTACTTTTTAGAGAATTATTACACATTTATACTAACTAAATATATATTGTTTCTAAAAAGACAATTTTATATGTAGTTAATTTTATTAGGATTTTAAAACGATATAATAAAATTTAGGTTTAAATATGTATTTAGTCCCTGCAAATATCTCTGTTTTTTGATTTAGTCCCTGCAAAATTTTTTTTTAAATACATCCCTGGAAAATAATTTTTTTTAAAATATGCCCTTCTGTTACATCATCTTCCCCAAATAAATCCCTCTTCTAACCCTAACATCATCTTCCCCAAATCAAACCAACCATTACCAGATCTTCATCTTCTTCTTCAAAATCTTCAATGGCTGCCTCACAATCTTCAACCTCGAATACACAGGGAGTGAGATTACCCAGATGTGGGTGTGGTTTAACTATGAGGATGTTAACCTCAAACTCGTCTTTAAACCCAAATAGGAGATATTGGAAGTGTCCAAATTTTATGGTAAGCTCTATCATTAGTTCGATTTTCACATTGTTTCCTGTTTCTTGCTTTAAATCGACCGGAAATGATGCTTTTAAATGTTTCAGAATGAAGAAATAAGCTGTAAGCTTTATAGATGGGATGATGAGTTAACCCCATCTGACTTTGTTGCAAGAGGTGATAGAGTGATGCCCCAGATTGCAAATCCAGCCGCTGCAACACCAGAACCTACACCATCATCTCCTTGCAATGGCTGCATCTATGCTGATAAGCTCATGGAGGTAGGGAATAAGAAGATTGAGAAGCTACAATTGAAATTGGCCAAAGAAAGGACTAGGGTTCATAGGCTTGTTATTGGGCTGATAATTACCTTGGTTTTATTCATGGTTCATGCCATTTTAGTTCATGTTATCTAGTGTTGAAGTTATGTATTCTAGTTATGTATTCAAGGTTCAAGTTATGTATTCTAGTTTGATTCTAATCTAGTAATGTAAACTTTGCAAGTTTGATTGTAATGAAGTTATGAAGTCATGTAAACTTTGGAAGTTTGATTCTAATGAGATTGTTATTGCTGTTATTTGTTGTATATCAGATCTGGGCAATTTGGTATAACAGTGACTATTTTGAAATTTATCAGCTATTTGCAGGGACCTTTTTAAAAAAACAAGTTATTTGCAGGGACCTTTTTAAAAAAAAGTTAATTGCAGGGACGTTTTTGAAAAATTTGGTATTTGTCAGCAAATAATTCCATTGTAAATGACCTGCCATGCATTTATGTTGTGTACCTAATTTTTATACAACATTGAATTCATTCTATATGACCTGCCAAAAATCGCAAAACCCTAAAGAAATTTCAAACTTATTTGAAGTTTAGGTTTACCTTCGTTGGTCTCCGTTGGTCGTGTCGCCGTCTTCGTTGGTCGTGTCACCGTCATCGTTGGTCTTCCTTCGTCGCCGTTCGTCTTCTCACGTCTTCGTCTTCTTTGTTGCATCTTCTCAGTTTCTCAGGAGTGAAATGAAGACAGAGTGAGTGAAATGAAGAGAGAAGAGAGAGTGAGTGAAATGAAGAGAGAGTGACCGAAATGAAGAGAGTGAGGGAAACCAATTCAACTCCTAAGTTTTTAATCCTACGTGTCAACCCACATCAGATTACTAATCCAACGTGTCAAAACCTACGTGGCGCTCTGTTAGCCAAATCAGCAATTGACTAACAGAGACTTAACTGAAGGGTATCTTTAAAATAAAAAATGTTTTGCAGGGATGTATTTAAAAAAAATTGCAGGGACTAAATTGAAAAACAGATGTATTTGCAGGGACCAAATACATATTTAAACTTAAAATTTAAAATGATATAATAAAATTTAGAATCAGAGACTTTCATACCTTCATCGATTTGAGCTGCCCTTTGCTTGATATAGCCCTTCGAGTTTCTCCCAAAGATCGTTGGCTGACAATATTTCCTACACATTCGCAAGAACATTCTTTGCCACGCACAACCAAATTGCACTTGCAGCTCTCAAATCCACTTGCTCCCATTTCTCCTTGTCCATGTTGGAAATGTTTTCAACGCCATGTGTAAACCCGATTGTATCAGCACATCCTTGTATTCTCCACAAGCCAAAATTGATTCTTCCATCAAATTTCTCTATGTCAAACTTCACAGCGCTTGGAAAATTTGACATTGCAGCTGTAAAGTGATTGTAAACGGTACACCGAGTAGGTTCCCAAGAAAGAAAAAAGGGTGCATTGAGTAGGTTTCCAGGAAATAGAGGTGGGTCACAACGGACACGCTTAAATACCAAGTCTTTCCTTAGCCAGAAATTTCTTGAAAGAACACTTTCATGGTATTAAACTTATTTTCTGATGTGGAAGATCAGACAAAGCTGCAACCACAGAGCATACTAAGAAATTAATACCCTACGAAGCCAAAAACTTCTTTTCTGATGTGGAAGAGATCAAACAAAGATGCAACCACAGAGAATTAATGCCCCCCAAACCAAAAGCTCTAATACCAGTTGTTGGGAAAAACAACATAGACAAAATAAGCAAACAAAATCGGAACACAAGAACTTAACATGGAAAACTCCAAAACCGGAGAAAAACCATTAACTGTTGCCTAATGACAACCAGAGAATAACAATGCGTGAAAATTATTACAACACATAGACTTCTCTCATATACCCAATGACCCCAATACACCCATACTCTCCAAAGAAAATATTGAACTACCTCTCACAATACTCTAAAACAAGAGTATAAGAGAAAGAAAGAAAAATCAAATAAAACTTAAAGTGTGTTTGATTGGTGCACTTGTAAAGGAGAACTTGAGCCCCTTTATATAGAATTGGTCTCCTTCTTCCTTCATAAAATTTGGAAATGTGAGACTATTTCAAGATGCCAAATTGCAATCAACTCAGACACTCTGGCTCCTTACAAGCTCCGCCCATGATTGTAACAATATGCTCAAATTTTTTTAAGAATTTCCTCAAATGTGAATTTTGGTTGGAAGAAGTTAAATTTTTAAACTATGTGATCAATAAAGAGGGAATTGTTGCCGGCCCTTCCAACGTAGATGCAGTGCTTAAACAAAAAGTGCACAAAAATATAGGGGAGATACGTAGTTTTGTTAGACTTGCAAGATATTATAGGAGATTCATAAAAATATTTTCAAAGATAGTGTTGCCTATGTCATAGTTAACCAAGAAGGGTAAAGCTTATGAATTGACCGAAGAGTCTGAGACTAGTTTTTAGAAATTGAAGAAGAGATTGACCGGTTCTCAAGTATTGGACTAGTGCAAAAAAGGGATTTAAAGTCAGGTAAATTGGACATTTAAAGTCGGGCTCGAGCTCGACTTATATTCCAGAGAATTCGTATGTCAAACGATTTAAAGCCAGGTGCCTGCCCGACTTCAAAATTTGGTTTTTACGGCGGGCTTTTAGCCATCTGACTTTAATAACTAGTGTATGTTTTGGACCAACCTTAGTGAATAACCTTTAAATGCGAGCGTTGGTCTGACTATAAAGGGGTTTTTAAGTCGTACTTTTAACCGCATGACTTTGAATGTTTAAAATATTAAAATCCGGCTTGTAGCTGCCCGACTTTAAAAATCTTTTTTTTTCTTTTTTAGATTTTGGGTGATTCCCCTTCATATACTAATTTGACTCCACTAGTGGCATCAAATTCATTAAACCTAACATTACACATTCTATATAAAAGTTCAAAGATACTAAATTTTGCTCAAAAGTATCATTAACAAAGTAAAAGTTACTTTAGCAATTCAACATTCATTTGCATATGATACACGGGAAAAGTTATCTCCAAGACAACATATCAAAGCAACAACAAAACAAACACAACTACGCTTCTATTAAGCTCCAGTATACACAAACATGTAACATTAAAGGCAACTGAACACATAAGTGAGATTTGATGCCACTGATTTTGAC
The DNA here is from genome assembly GCA_963573325.1 of Astragalus glycyphyllos. Lineage (NCBI taxonomy): Eukaryota > Viridiplantae > Streptophyta > Magnoliopsida > Fabales > Fabaceae > Astragalus > Astragalus glycyphyllos. Next base: position 8,259,547 of record OY754314.1, on the reverse strand, counting down.
ATTACTTAAGTTGTTTTCTTCGTTCTTCCTTTGAAGTTGGTTTACGCTCCGCATACAACTTTATAAAGAACTCGGCCCAAACTTGTCTAACGTGCTTCAACTCTTCAAGTGTGAATGAACAACTCGAATTAAACATCTACAAGAATAAAAGTTGAATAAGAATCACGTGGTTAACCTAAAACATACATACAACATATCATCCTAAAAGTTGGAAAAATTCAATTACCTTCCTCCAATTATTAGTAATAGTTGCGGAGACAATGGTCATCATATTAATCATCACATAATGGCCACAAGTATAACGATCTTTTTGTTTCGCTCCCTATAAATGAATATCAAACATTGAAATTGAATATAATTTAAATAACAAGTATAAAATGGCTAAAATGTGATACTATTGCTATTATTCATTCCATAATAACATTTTCCTGTTTCTTCATCATTTCAAAATGGGTTCTAAAGGGAAACAAATCTAGCACTCTTCTTCTCTATGTTGCTGATTCTTTGGGTTGGTTTTACTAACTCAGATTTTAATCAAGAAAGAGCTGAATGCACCGATTGTCAGGATCAAAAGAGGATATACATATTGGTGTTTGTGTCTATTTATCTATAGGATCCTAATGTAAAATGTAAACCCAACAAATAGTCATGATCAAAATGACCTATAGATAAATATACACATACAACCTTATCAGTCCATCCATGTATCGCCTTCAGATTGAACAATTTTATCGTCACAGACAACTTTGTGTGTTTTGTACATCCCAAATACAAGCAAGACCAAGAAGAAGTGGTACTAATTCCACACAAAAAGAAGACACATATGTGTAATTACCATATGTGTAGTCTTATTACTATTACTTATTTTACTTATTTTAGTAACAGTATCTGTTATCTTAGCCTTGACAATTTTCAAAATCAAAGATCCAAAAACAAAGCTTATTTCAGCTACTTTAGAAGGTATATCACCAAGTCTTTCACTTCCGACAATCAACTTACAAATCAATGTTACTCTTGATCTTAAAATTCAAGTTCAGAACAAAAATCATGCAAGTTTTAAGCATCAAGAGGGGACTAGTTTTGGTTAAGCTTTGTATTTTCAATGTGAGCAATATATATATATATATATATACACATATATATAATGCATAGCAGCAAATCTGAAAAATGGATTAAATGGTTGACTGAGTTTACCAAATCAAATCGTGCTATCCAAATTAAAACTATATCCATGTCTTTAAGGTAGAATCATGCCGTAATTAAAACTTTATAGATGTTACAGGACAAAATCATGCTGTCCAAATTAAAACTATATCCATGTTTAATGCATAGCAAAAACTATATAGAAAAACTATATAGAAGCATGATAGCTAGATACCTGAAAGGGTTTTAGCACAAGAGAGCAATGGTGAGACGGGAGAGGGTGAGGGCGGAGTCCACAACAAGATATGAAGTCAACTTTGATAAGGAGCGTGTATTGCCTAACCATAAAAAAAGAAAAAGAAATTGTTAAATTTCCACAAATTGCCTTAATTGTCAAATTGGATAATAATGCTGCAACTTACTAAAACCGAAAGTCCGAAATCACTCTCACAAATTGGACCCAAGAGCTCACTTCAGCCCAAACCAACGAGGGCCTCAAAGAGTAGGAAAACTCCTCAGAAACTAATTATTGACATAGTTTGTGTGAGCATCTATCTTTAGTTCCTAATGGCATACCAACATAGCATATTCCGTTTATCCACTTGATGGAATTATGAGCCTCTGGTATTAATAATTCAATATTATTATCAAATATGAATATGACAGACAGAAACTTTTACCAGCAAACACAGGTTCAATACTTTATATCAAATATGAATATGAAGCTACTTCTATTTGTAATTGTAAGGCAATGCTAAGTTCATCCCTCTGGTCTCAAAAACAAACAGAATCACAAATGTAAATTCATCTCCTAATAAAGCTTGCAAGTGAATTTGCTCTGCATTGACATTGATTAAAAAGGCTAGTTGTGTTTCTTTCTAAACAGACAGTAGTTCTCCATGACAGTATCCCATATATACTACCATTGTATGCAAAATTAAAATTTCCCCAAGTGATATCTTGTCCTTTACTTCTATTTTTTTCGCTAGTCTATAACTTTTACCTAACTAAATCCAGCACAAAATTATCAGAAAAAGAGCTGAGCCTAATACAAGAAGCACGTCACATATTCATCTAAATCTCACCAGGACCAAAAATTGCTTATATCTTAAATCTAATTGTATGAAATATAACCTCTAGCATATGGTGAAACATTTGTAACAGATATGTGGCACAAATCAAAGACAATAAAAAGATATGGTGTAATGAAACAAGAGGAAATGAGTAAAGAATAGCTAGATAGCGAAGAAGTAGTAGAAGAGGAAGCACATACCGTTGAGGAGAAGCTGATGATAGGGTTCAAATCCTAAGTTAATAACGTTTTGCTGATCTATTTCCCTCGCTTTTCAGCAGATGCAACACGCAAAATGCTGTCATCGAGGAAATGGGAGTATGGTCCGAAAATGGCTGGTCTTGCAGCTGGTTGTGGGCGAAAGAATTGCTATTACATTAAGAACAGAATGTCGAATACTTGAAGGAATTATTGCTGGGTGTTTGTCCGGTGCAGCAAGCCGTTGATCGCTGGTGCTGGGTGCCAAACACAGCTTCAGGATTCACGGTGAAATCTTGTTATGAATCTCTGAATGTTTTCTATGCAGGTGGGAGAGGATTCGATGATCAACGATTGCTTCTGGCGTGTAGAAAGCTATGGAAAAATGATGCACCATCAAAAGTTCTAATATTTACTTGGAGGGTGTTGTTGAATAGAGTGGTCACCAGAGAAGAACTCCAAAGGCGTGGATTTTTGCAGCTTCAAAGTGATACTTGCTACATTTTTTGCAGCAACGAAACCGAAACAGCAGTGAACCTTTTTATTTATTGTTAGGTGATGAAGTCTGTGTGGCAGGGAGTTGGTTCATGGGTGGGAGAATCGTTTGATGTTGCTGATGACATGGTTGCACATTTTATGGAGTTTGGCAACTTGGTGAAAGGTAAAAGGCGAAAAGGAGTAAAACATCTCATATGGTTGGCAACTATTTGGAACATTTGGTTGGCGAGAAATAAAGCAATTTTCAATGGGGGAGATGGCTTCTAGCTCTGAAATTGTAATGGGAATCAAATATTGTGCATGGAGTTGGTTTACGGCGAGGAAGGGGAGTAATTGTGGGGTAGAGTGGTCAGATTGGTACAATTGTCCGTTGGGTTGTTTCTCATTATTGTAATACTCTTTTGTAGTCATTGTTGTAATCGGAGTACTATTTTCCCTCCCTGGGTCTTTTTCCCAATGGGTTTTGGGTTTTAATGAGGTCCCCTAGGTGTAAGGGGTTGGTGCACCCCTTGTGCGCCCCTTAATACAATTGCTTATTGATAGATGTAGCAATGGAATAGTAAAAACAGCAATGTATTGGATGATAATAGTATATTGTATTCCTTAAAATCAGAGTAATTACAAGGTTACAATAATAGGAAATAAAAGGAAATGTCAAATAGAAAGTGCAGTACTCTCAGAGTGAGAGAAACTGTACCCTTGCCCAGCCTATACCCAATACTTGCCTAAGAGAATATTCTCTTTCCTAGCCTCCTTTTATTACATTCCTCAGCAGCTATCATGCATGAGGTGAGTACCACGCCTACACCTGCCAACTCAGCAGGTTGTTACATAATATTCCCAAACTCTATTGTGAAACTACATGGATTCCCAAACTCTATTGTGTTTTATTAGTGCTTTCTGGTCTGAATTATTTAAGTCTACAGGTACTAAACTGAAGTTGAGTTCAGCATACCACCCTCAAACTAATGGGCAGACAGAGGTGGTTAACAGATGTGTGGAGAACTATTTGAGGTGTTTGACTGGCAGCAAACCTAAACAGTGGGCTAAGTGGTTGTCTTGGGCTGAATATTGGTATAACACCAATTACCACTCATCTATTAATATGTCACCATTTGAAGCACTCTATGGGAGAAGACCTCCAGTTTTGGTAAGAGGAGATGAAAACAGTTGCTCTGTTGATGAAGTCCAGCACTTGACTCAAGAGAGAAATGAGTTGATAAAAGAATTGAGGGAACAATTGAGTAGAGCTCAGAACAGAATGAAGCAACAAGCTGACAAACAGAGAAGAGAGATCTCTTTTGAAGTGGGAGAGTTAGTGTACCTCAAGATACAACCTTACAAGCTCAAACAGTTGGCTAAGAGAGTGAACCAGAAACTTAGTCCAAGGTTTTATGGCCCTTTTGAGATACTGGAAAGGATAGGAGCAGTAGCCTATAAACTACAATTACCACCAGAAAGCAGGGTGCATCCAGTCTTCCATGTATCCCTTTTGAAGAAAGTTGTTGCTGCAGAAACTAATGTGCAACCTCTACCAGTCTATCTTGATGAAAACTGCGAGTTGCAGGTCACACCAGAGGACATTCTAGCTGTCAGGAAGAATCCACAGGGCTTGCTGGAAGTGTTGGTGAAATGGAAACACTTACCTGAGTTTGAAAATTCCTGGGAAGAGGTACAAGACTTAAAGGAGCATTTTCCTGAATTCCACCTTGAGGACAAGGTGCATTTCAAAGGGGGATGTGTTGATGAGGACGTGGGAATTAAGAAAACAAACAAGTTTGTGAAAGTATTTGTTAGGAGGGGCAAGAAGGCAAATGGGAATGGTTAGTGGAAGGAATATTATGTAACAACCTACTGAGTTGGCAGGTGTAGGCGTGGTACTCACCTCATGCATGATAGCTGCTGAGGAATGTAATAAAAGGAGGCTAGGAAAGAGAAGATTCTCTTAGGCAAGTATTGGGTATAGGCTGGGCAAGGGTACAGTTTCTCTCACTCTGAGAGTACTGCACTTTCTATCTGACATTTCCTTTTATTTCCTATTATTGTAACCTTGTAATTACTCTGATTTTAAGGAATACAATATACTATTATCATCCAATACATTGCTGTTTTTACTGTTCCATTGCTACATCTATCATTGGTATCAAAGCTCTAGTACCACCGGAGCTTGAAAATGGTGAAGAAAACTCAAGTGGAGGAACGAGCAAAGAGACTGGAGCAGGGTCTTGAAGGATTGACGTTGGAAGTTCATTCCCAAATGGCGGAGCTCCGGCATTTGTTGGAACGACGACCACGTCGCCGTCGTGTGCGTCGTCGCAGGCCACACGAATGGAATGAGGGATCGGAAGAAGGTGACAGAGAGATATCAGGGGAAGAGAATGGTTCCTCGACGGGAACAGAAACTTCTCTGGATGAGAGTCGTCCTCCTCGTCATCGTTACAAAGGAAGGAAACTCGAGATACCCGTGTTTGAAGGGGGAGATGCGTATGGTTGGTTGGTGAAAGTAGAGCGTTACTTTCGCATCAATGGAGTGGAAGAAGAGGAGATGTTGGAGGCAGTAGTGATCGCGTTGGATGGAAGGGCGTTGAACTAGTATCAATGGTGGGAAGAGCAGAATCATGAGCCAAGCTGGGAGGAGTTCAAACAGGCAGTGATTCGCAGATTTCAACCGGCATTGGTGCGAAATTCCCTAGGTCCTATCCTCAATGTGAAGCAAAATGGAACGGTAATGGAGTATCGTGAACAGTTCGAGCTCCTGATGGCTCCGTTGAAACGCAGTTAGAGGGTGATGTTGGAAAGTATCTTTCTGAATGGGTTACATGACGAGATCCAAGCTGAGTTAAAGTTGCATCAAACTAGAGGGTTGAACGCTTTAATGGGTCGCGTGTTACTCATTGAAGAGCGGAATCTTGCAATGACGAAGGAGAGAACACCTGCGAAAGAGAAGAACGATGGTAGTAAGTGGAAATATGGGCAATCTGGCTCGGGTTTTGATTCGGGTCGCAACTGGGTTTTCGTGACGAAGCCCAAATCAGGCCCTGGATCTAGCAGTGGAAGCCCAAATGAAGCGAAATCAACTAGAGGAGGTGTAGATAAGAAACAGGGGCTGGGTAAGAGATTATCCAACGAAGAATTGAGAGACTTAAGTAGAAGAGGGCTCTGTTTTAAATGTGGGGAAAGATGGGGACATGATCACGTGTGTAAAATGAAGCATTACAGAATTGAGATAATTGATGAGGAAGAGGATGAAGAAACAGAGGAGGAAGAGGCAACAGAGGAAGTGATAGTGGAGTCTATTGCAGAGCTAAAAAGGTTGCTGCTCTCTCTCTCAAAAGTCAAGCAGGACTAACCTCTAACCAATCCTTCAAAGTTTGGGGGGTGATTAATGGTAGAGAAGTGTTGATACTCATTGACTCTGGGGCTTCAACAAACTTCATTTCTCATGAGTTGGTGAAAGAACTCAAGTTGCACTTAGAGGAGACTGCTGAGTACACAGTGGAAGTGGGTAATGGAGAGAAGATCACTCACAAAGGTGTTTGTGTAGGACTCAAAGTGCTGATACAAGGTATTAGTTTCACACAGAACTTTTACCTAATGACATTAGCTGGTACTGAGCTTGTTCTAGGGATGGATTGGCTTGCTAGCCTAGGAGATATAAGGGCCAACTTCCAGGATTTGGTGATTAAATGGAAGGGAGGGGGTCAGAAGTTCAAGATCAAAGGTGAACCATCCCTGAGCAGGAACCAGGCTTCACTCAAAACTATGGTGAAGGCCATGCAACAAGAGGAAGAATGTTTCATGGTACATTATCATGCTCTGGCACAGAGTACAGGCCCTGAACACATGGACCAGGAAGTTACACAGGTTCTTGAGGAGTTTGCAGATGTGTTTCAAGCACCAAAAGAGCTACCCCCCAGGAGAGAACAAGACCATACAATCACTCTCAAAGAAGGAGCCCCTATTCCTAACATCACACCATACAGGTACCCTCATTATCAAAAGGATGACATTGAAAAAATAATGAATGAAATGTTGTTAGCTGGTATTATTAGACCTAGTATTAGCCCATTTTCAAGTCCTGTGTTGCTAGTGAAGAAAAAAGATGGTGGATGGAGGTTCTGTATTGATTATAGAGTCCTAAATAAGCACACTATCCCTGACAAGTTTTCAATCCCAGTTATTGATGAGTTATTGGAAGAGTTAGGCTCTGCAGTGATTTTCTCAAAACTAGACTTAAAGTCAGGGTACCACCAGATACGAATGAGGACTGAAGACATACACAAGACTACTTTTAGGACTCATGAGGGACACTATGAGTATCTAGTGATGCCTTTTGGGCTCACCAATGCACCCTCAACCTTTCAAGCTTTGATACCAATGATAGATGTAGCAATGGAACAGTAAAAACAGCAATGTATTGGATGATAATAGTATATTGCATTCCTTAAAATCAGAGTAATTACAAGGTTACAATAATAGGAAATAAAAGGAAATGTCAGATACAAAGTGTAGTACTCTCAGAGTGAGAGAAACTATACCCTTGCCCAGCCTATACCCAATACTTGCCTAAGAGAATCTTCTCTTTCCTAGCCTCCTTTTATTACATTCCTCAGCAGCTATCATGCATGAGGTGAGTACCACGCCTACACCTGCCAACTCAGCAGGTTGTTACATAATATTCCTTCCACTAACCATTCCCATTTACCTTCTTGCCCCTCCTAACAAATACTTTCCCAAACTCGTTTGTTTTCTTAATTCCCACGTCCTCATCAATTATCTAAAAAAACACATGATAAAATTAGAAAAAAGTTAGGTTTCCAAAACGTAATCGGTATAAACAACACTAAAATCACTCAAAATGAATCTGAGAAGATGAGCAATGATCAGAGAAGAAAAGTTAGGGTTCCAATTAGGTTACCTTTACAGAAGATGAAACTGAGAAAGAGTGAGAAGATGAGAAAGAGAGAGGTTACCTTTTTGAAGATTCTTTCTCTGTTGAAGAAGTGAGATGGAAGAGAAAGAGTGAGGTTGAACGAGAAAGAGTGACTTTGAAGAGTGAGAAAGAGTGAGAAAGAGTGAGGTTGAGAGTGAGATGAAATCAAGATTGGTGGTGAGAACGATGGAAGCTAACGGAGAGAACGATGAAATCAAGATAGCGTCTTTGCGTACGAATGTCTCGGAGTAGGGTTTAAAAAACATTAAACATTTGAAGGCGTAAATTATGCACGACTTTAATTCGTAAAACCTTTTAGAAAAAATTAACTTTTAAGTCGCACTAAATTGCACCTGACTTAAAAAGGTTCGCGCTAGACAATCTTTCTCATCTTAATTACAAGTTTGCCACCGCTTCTGTCTTTTAAGTCAGGCATTTGTGCGCCCGCCCTTAATGGTCCAATTCTTATCCTGATTTTGCACTAGTGTTGGTTTTACCTGATCCTTTAGGACAACTCGAAGTGTATTGTGAGGCATCTTATCTAGGTTGTTGTCTAATATTATGTGAATTCACATACAATTTTTTTTGTTTTTTTTGACAAGATTTATTTGTTACTAATATATATATATATATATATATATATATATATATATATATCATTTGTAGTGTGTATTCTATTGTCGTGTATTTTGTTCATGTTTCTTTTCTCTTTATATATTCATGATTAAAATTAATATGATAATCATTGATAATTATTGTTGACAACAAAAATAGCTTTAGTGGATACTACTAATTATGAACAGAAGAGGCCACACGCTGCTTTGCCAGCACGGTGGGCGGGGAACGTTAGGCGATACCGTGGTGTAGAAGACTTTCTGAAAATTGTAGAACGATAATGTAGAGAAAGGTAAGGGTCCAACCTATTTGCGATCACGTTATAAAAAGAATGGTGATGATGAGGGTTCTAATGTGACTATAAAGAGTCCTCTTGTGAAACAATCCCAGAATCAACGCCTTACTGAAAACCACTTGGACCGTTCTTCTTCACGGTAATGTCTGGTGTTGGTTTTAAGGGGATGGTGTTTTACCATCGTGTTATCTAATCGCATGCCCTCTTTTGTCCTTGATGATAAAATACCTCATTTGATCATTTTCCCAAATACTCCGAAACAATCATTTCAGTCACGTGTCTTCAAGTGGACTTTTTTTGTTCATAACCTCTCCCTGGGTCTTGACAACGTGTCAGCTTGTTTACTCATTGTTATTCTCTTACTCTTTAGCGTGTCAGCTTGTTGCCATGTGTGTTATAAAATCTGTCGTGGACTTTTTCAGAATCTGACGTATTTTAAGTGAAATATCCACATGGGTGCTGACATGTAGCATCCATGGTTTAGTATGATTAAGATATGATGCATAACTGCAAATATTAAAAATGTGATAATGAAACATGGGAAAAAAGTTTTCTATTTGCAAAGGTAATATTTTGTCTCTACATCATGGTTAGAGGAGGTCCAAAACCCACCAAAATATGCTACCAATTATGATCGTTAAAAACTTTGCAGAAAAACTGTTACACAAAATTACTTAATGTTTTAGGAGGTTATTGTGCAAATAGATTTGACACCAGCGTTTTGAAAACCAACGCAAATAGATGGGGGCACTTGAAACTCCAACGGTTTTAAAAACCCCCATAGATTAATTTGTAGGAGTTAAAAAAACCCCTTAATTAAAACCCCCACTATTTGATCAATTTTTATGCCCTATTGTTTGTTTTTATGAATAGTAATCGACTTTGCATTGTTGTGAATTTGAAAATTAGCAAACCAAGCTTTGAATTAAATGGAGCTTTTTTTAAGAAAAAACTACTTGTTTAGCCACGGTTCAATCCTGGCTAACAGCTTGTTGAAATTTGCATAGGTGCATAGCCCCAGTTTCAGTAGCAGCTATTCAGAACTATGATCGTGGCCAAACATATGTCATAGCACTAAGGTGGGAGTCTTTGTATGGAGATTGTTGTTGGGAAAGCTCCCAACTCGTGATTCTCTTATTTCTAGGGGCATTATCAATAACCCTCATTTGCGTGTTGCCCCTTTTGTTTTGAGCAGGATGAGTCGATTTCCCATATATTTTTCTTTTGCAGGTGTTTCGGGTTAGCTTGGCTTGCTCATCAGAATCAGTCGGGCATGGTGATTTCAAATACTCTAGTAGCTATCGAGCATTTCTGGGGTCATGGCTTGCAATTAGAATTGAAGAAGGTGTGTATATTGAAGTATTTGATATGGATATGGTTGTCACTTGCTGTATATGGCTATGTTGAGTCCATAACCATGTTAAGTTCTCAGAGGTCAAGTTATTAGTTTGCAGGTGGTTGTTAACCATGTTAAGTCTATAACATGGGCTTGATTCATAAGCATAGAAGGTTGCAAATCCAATCATAAGAACTCTTATTGGTGGCGTAATCCTTTTGTTTGTATGAACTCAGTGTTAGTGACTTTTTTTCTTATGATGCTTTACTTTCTAGTTTTTGTAATTGTTTTGGTTCTTCTCCCTAAATTCAAGTTGCACCTTTTAATTTATTAGGAAAACTATCTGGGCGTAATTCTACTAAAATTCTTCTACTTTATCAACAAAATTGGGCTTTCTACATCACTTATCGTCAATACAGTTTCCAAAAGTGTAGTAAGAATTTTAATGCCAGTTCTTTTTACAATTCTTTTATACGCTTAAAGCAACTCACAATAGAGTTGGTTTAAAGTCGGTTATTAGCGAAAACCCAATGTTAAAGCTTTATTTTTTTAATATCATTTTACTTCTTTTCAGTTTATCAGTTCAACAACAATTGTAAAATAAAAAATACGCATACAATTATAAGGGTTAGATATGTTTTTAGTTCTTTTACAATTTCACAAATTTGTTTTTAGTCTCAATAAAACATTTAATCGACTTTTAGTCCAAGACAAATTTCCTATCATTACTTTTAGTTCTTATAAAAGAGAGTGAGAGGTCGTGATTAGTGTTGACAATTGGGTTTTTGAGTTTTACTTTTATTTCTTTCAATTTGTTTTTATTTTAAATATTTTATTAAATCGTATTAATTGATGTGGCATGTGTGTTGCCTACATCAAGTACAATGTCAATTAAAATACAACCCAAATTTCCTGTTGGACCAAATGTCTGATTTTTTTAAAATTGAGCAACTTAATGTCCAAGTTTTGACCAAAAGTACAATTTAGCAAAAAATTTCAAGGGACTCAAACCAATTTTGTGAAGTTTAGTGGGAACTAAAAACATATTTAACCCCAATTATAAATACAAGAACATTGCAAATAGGTCCATGAACTATTTAAAAAAAAAATTAAAAGGTCCCTAAAGTAATTTAAACATTTAAAGTTGGTCTTTGGAAAAATGATCAAAAACAAAATAATAAACATATAAAAGAAAAATAAACTAAAAAAATTATTCTCAAACCATTAAAAATAATAAAACTACTTTTTGATTATGTAAATGTTATCAATATTTTAAATCGTTTTTAAAATTGCAAAATCTTGATTAAATTGGTCGAAGACTTTGCAATTTCATAAATAAATTTGGCTTAAATATGTATTCTGCCACTGTAAATATCACCATAATCCAGTTATACCCCTTTAAAAATAAAAACTTTAAAATTACCCTTGCAAATATAAATCGCTTATGGTTATGCCCCTCGATCAGCTTTCCATCCAAAAAAATAATTTAAATAAGGTTTAAATGTTCTGCCTTTGCAAATATCACCATAATCCAGTTATGCCCCTGCAAATATCAGCATAATAGAAAAATTAAAGATTTTGACAGGGGCATAACTGGATTATAGTGATATTTGCAGGGGCATAACTGGATTATGGTGATATTTGCAGGGGTAAAACATATATTTAAACCTTATTTAAATTATTTTTTTGGATGAGAAACTGACCGAGGGGCATAACCGTAAGCGATTTATATTTGCAAGGGTAATTTTAAAGTTTTTATTTTTACAGGGGTATAACTGGATTATGGTGATATTTGCAGGGGGTATATACAATTTGTTAAAATGTAAATCGTATATACCTAGGTGTGGGGGTACATACGACTTGATACGTAACAAATCGTATATACCCCCACCCCTATGTATATACGATTTGTATTAATTTTTTTTTGATAATAATATTTGTATTAATTTTAACAGTTAGGATTTGACTTCCAATGTTGATCAACAGTGTAGATTGCACCGATAATATCAATGGTTGATAGTCATTGACAAAATGTACAAATACCCACTCCCACCCTCATTATTTTCACACAAAAATTTCACTCTCAGTTACTTATTTCACACATCCAGAATGCAGATCTGCCTAACACAACGGTCCGACGAGAATAGGCTCTGCGGTATACATCATGGGGGCAACATCACCATGAGAGAAGATGGTGTCTACTTTTGGAGTCCGAAGCCGGTGTTATACAGAATCCAGTGCGCCATGAGGTTCGAAGGTTTGAAGGATAAAGTGTGGTCAAAAGTTCAAGTGACCGGCGACGACCGTGACGTCACTGGTATCACTTATCGTAATCCCGATCATGGAGATGATGGCCGCATTTCCTTCTCGTCCATGTCTATCAAGATCGACGAAGACGTGGCGAACATGTTCAACATCCATGACACGCTTCAGGGGTATAAGCCGTTGGAGCTATACGTGGAAACACAATGGAGCGTGAATGAGATTTTACGTCATCTGCGAGCACCGAAATATTAGGGTTTAGTTTGTTATGATTTATCTTTTATGTAATTTGTTTTATCGCATGAATGAAATCGACTGATATGTAACTTTGTTTTATCGCATGAATGAAATCAGACCGAAATTTTAAAGAAACTCGCAAGAAAAGTACAAACATAAAACAAAAGTACAAATAGAATCCAGGAGTAGTTCAAACATACAATCCAACAACTGCGTAGAATCCAGAAAAGTACAAACATAAAATAAAAGTACAAATACAAAATGCCCTAGTCACGCTTGGGTAGCATGTCCAACAACTGCGTGAGGCGAACGTACGTCTCAGAGCCCATACGGATGTCGCCTCTACGAAGCCCCCTTCTAACCACATCTGCCATAGTCTGTACCCACTTAGGATAATTATTGACATGTGGTGGTGGTGGTGCAGCTGTCTGTACTGGTGGTGGTGGTGGTGGTGGTGGTGATGCAACTCGTCCGAGTCTCGGAATCGAGGCATTCACATACCACTGCAAGTAGCCCGGAGCAACCTGATCCAACTCTTGTGCTAGCTGAGTAGTCCGCAGAACGTCCCGCACAATCGGCATATGGTGGCCAATCTGAAATATGCAGTCTGCATGGCTCGGACGACCAGTAAGAGGGGCACGTGGGATGACCTGCACATACCCAAACTGTCGAACGCACCTGTCAGGCATGTAGGGAACTCTGATGTCTCCCCAGCTGATGTGTCCCCTGTACAGTGATTTACATGTCAAAGGCTGTATGCCCCTGGTGCTCCTCAAAGGGTCGCCAACAGACATCATCCGAGCTCAGCCCATCAAGCATCTGCCTATAATCTGCTAGCTTCACTGCGTCTGTCTTCTTCTTCCTCTAGCGCCCACACAGTGGTCCGTCCTTTATATCACCCGGCCTCCTCGCAACTAAGGTAGGAAAATACCATAAAATCCAGCTCTGAAATGCAAAAATAAACAAAAAAAAATGGTTAAATAAAAACTATTCAACCAAACTCGGAAAAAATGAAAAAATTAATTTAAAATGTGTACCTGTACTAGGCTCGCATACCCTCCTAACTGCTGCGAATAGTCCAAACAGGAGTAGTTCAATGCGTCATACAAGTAAGCTAGTCCTCCTGCCCCCCATGCATACCCTCCAACAACATATTCACTGGTCTCAGCAAGTAGGAGCAGCCACTTAGCCTCAGCCCTGTCTCCAGTCTTGCAAGTGAAGATGGATAGCTCAGAAGCAAAAGGATATACACCCTGACAGCAGCATCCATGTCGCCCCCCTCAATGGAATTCACAATAATTATCTGTTGCAGCCAGTCATACGGAAGTATAGACCAATAGTCCTCCCACACGCCCTACGAGCCTCATCGATATCCACACCCAGATAAAATGTGCTAGCTGGATGGCATGCTCCGTGGTCATAGAAGTGGGTGGAGCTCTGAAATAATGTCCCTGGATGGGAAGATGCAGCAAGCAGGACACATCGTCTAGAGTAATCGTCATTTTACCAAATGGTAAGTGAAATGACGACGTCTCTAAGTGCCATCTCTCAACGAAGGCGGAAATCAGCTCATGGTCCATCGTGGAATGTCCGGTGGAGACAAGGGGGGATAATCTGGAACCCCTGACATAGCTGAACATATGATCGTTTTGGCAGTACTGAAATAGTCGCATAGTAATCTTGTTACCATGGTTCCATACTTTTAGAGTACACTGATATGTCTGAATTAAAAATAAATTAACAAAATAAGGCTATGTAAAGGAATAAATTAAACTAACAACACTATGTAAATAAATTCAACTTACGGGGTCTGCAATTACACGAGAACAGACATGAGCTGCTAAACCAGTAAAGAGAGGCTCATGATCCTCCTGATGCTGCTGATGATGCTGCTCTTGATGGTGCTGATGGTCATGGTAGTACTGAGGCTGATGGTGCTGCTCATGATGCTGCTCCTGATGGTGCTCAGGTATATACTGGTCCTCAGACATAAACTGCTACTGGTCATCATAGTATGGGTGCGGCTGCTGGCCCTCCTCATATTGAAACTCCGGGTTCCTCCTCCACCGGCTGCTGTCTCTCTGCGCGCCTACGCCTCGTGGACGCGTGTCCCGTAATCCTGTGGCGGGTGCGTGTAGACGGAGCAGGGGACGACGAGGCCTGCTCCTGATTCGGCCAAGCCGACGACGCCGAAGACTCCCCTCGATACCTATGGGACACTGTAAAAAAAATAAACAAAATTTTAAAAAAAAAATTTACAAATCGTATATACGGCCATAAGACCATATGTTGAGGTAGAGCCAACCAAGTCAAGAGTAGCATAACATATCTCCTATCTCCTAGCTACATATAGATGATGCGAACAAGGCATTCGTATATAAGGGTATTTTGGTCTTTTCGCAGGAGACGTGGGGATATATGGGAAGATGGTGGGGGTAAAAAAAACCCTAAACTTTATGCATTAAAACTTCACCGATATTATCAAAATAGAAAACAACGTCTGATTTATTTTTGGAATTGACATGATCAAGTCAAAAAGTGCAGTTAAGACAAGCTTCGGGTGTCCCCATAATTTATTTTTTTGAAAAAACGGGTTACTATTATAGCGAGCCTATTATTTTGAAAAATTTTGGGACATTTTAATTTTATCAATAAATGATCAACAAAATCCAACTAACTTTAAAGTTACTCATATCATGGTTTTGGATTGGTTGATGGTGTAAAAGATTTTATAACAAGTTATGCATGGTCGTTTTTTTTTCTACATACACAATCAATAGCAACTAATAGTGTGGATGACATATAAGGTGGTTATTAGTTGACTCCTATGAAGCCCCGATACTCCAAAATAGGCCATGTACCCGTGTCGGATACGTATTTGATACCGATACCTGTCGGATACTTCTGGATACGTATCCTGGGAGTATCTTGAAATTTATATTTATTTTTAAATTAAAAAAGACAAGATACTTACCGGATACTTGAGAGACACTTTGGGGATACGTATCTTGGGAGTATCCTGAGATGTCTCTTGATGAACCAGAGTTGGAAGCCATGTTATTTTTTGACGATGGAAATGGAGGAGAGGAGAATGACACAGTTAATGTTAAATAGTGAATAGTAGACAATTTTATAGATCCTAAACTTCTTTCGGATATGACTTATGATGTTTTTTCCTATATTCTAACTTGGGTAGTAGACTGTATATCTTTTGTGACATGTTCGTAGGAGGAAGAATATATTTTAAAATGGGCGAGGAAAGTACATTTAATTATGCTTACTTATTTTGATCAGAAGTACCTTTTTTGTAAATGTGATTTATTGAATATTATAAACAATTGTCAATTAGTAAAGTGAAGTATCTTTAATTATGTTTTATATTTTTAAATTTTGATTTAATTTTTTATTGAAGTATCTCTGCCGTATCGTATCTTGATTTTCAAAATTTTTCCGTATCCACGTATCGTGTCGTATCGTATCCCATATCGTATCACGTATCCGGGCTTCATAGGTTGACTCGCTTATTTTTTAATAACATATCAACTAATAATTGGTCAACGGTGTAAATCATTTATACACTTACAGTATATATATAAAAAAAATGGGTATAGATACCTTTTTTGGTTGCAAAATGGGTATAAAAATTAAATCCTATACTTAAAGTAAAGTCCTACAAAACAAAAGCCATATATGTATCCTATATATCAATAATAACATATTTGTAAAAGAGAAACATGTATCGATACGGGAAAATTTGGTGGCAGTCGGGAAAAGTCTAGTTGTCGCCGCTGAAACGTTAGTTGAAGTTCACAAGGAGATGGTTGTCGTGATGGAGAGTTTGGTGGCTGTTGCAGTGGCAGAGGAGAGTTGTGCGGCGGTTCTTGATTCGGATCTATTATCTATTATCTATTATCTATATCTATTATCTATACAATTGAGAATAATTTCAAATAGGAAATTAACAGATGTTAACACATTATTGGTCCACTTATACATCTCACATTCCAAGTCATTTACAACTGTACACATGTAATTCCACGTCAATAGTAATTACATAACTGTTATATCAGACAAAATCTCATTAATATCAATAATGAAAGGCGTTGTCAAACAAAAATACCAATGAAAGGCATTATAACACTTTAAATGCTAATTCATTTCATTCATTCGAAATTCAAATATCATAAATATATAGTATTAAACCAAATTTCAAATTCTCTAATAGTAAGCATAATTGAAGGAAATCAAATAATAGCAATTACTGGATTGAAATTAAAAAACGACAATAGAAACATATCTTAGACAAGTTGTGTACTACTATCAAAATTCAAGTTCTACAACCATCCTTTTTTACTTTATTCTACAGGAACCTGTATCACAAAAAATAGTATTTTTATCAAATATTGATATATAATAGTATTAGTTGAACATACAATATATCAAATTCGCCAAAATATCATTTTACAATACAATATCATGATAATCACTCTATCTCTCTATCCATGGAAAGAAAGCCGAAAATAAGTTTTTTTTTTAACAATCAAGTATAAGTTACTAATAACACATTTAACTTCAACTTTTTCATATTAGTCACAAAAAAAATATCAGTTACAATTATGCAGTTTATTATAAGAATTTGAAATAGGAATTAAAAATTGTACAAATTGCTAGCATCAATAAGGAAACCTATAATTAATTGAGACTAAATAGCCAAACTTAAAATTCAAAAAATACCTAACTAATTGCCAACAATTACACCATTACTAATTGCCAATAATTAAAATTTCTCAAGCCTTTCCAAAGGAAATTACCATAAAGCAAAATAGGAAATATATAATGATCAATCGACCTATTAGTATCAAAACTGGTATCTTTTGCATGCCCGTCTCTTCTATCTCTCTTAACTTTCTTGTATGACATTTGCAATGGAGTATTTCCTTTATCAGTTTTAGGGCATCACAAATTTCTTTTATCAGTTTCAGATACTCTTAGGCATGGATTCTATCAATTTTAGTTTGATTCATATGATTTGATTGAAGTTGCCGTAAGCACGACGAGTTTTCATTTATTTTTTTGTCTACAAATTATTCTATTTTGTTGTTATCACTTCTTTATTCTCCAAATTTGGAGTTTATGTTCTTTGGTCATTATTAGACATGAGTGAAGGTATCAACTTCTCACGAAGTGAGAATTATCCGATTTGGGGCATCACATGTGGGTTGGAGCATCATGGTCAGGGATATTCCAAAATGACATCTTCTGGATCTTGCCACTAACAAAATACTATCCACTATTGAGTTAGTTCTAATGGATGTTGAGGTTCGATTCACATTTTTTTTGTGCATTGTAGCATTCCATTCAATTTAATAAAATTTCTGATCCAAAGTCCTCAAGGAAAATTTAATATGAAAACATGTGATAGTAGGACCTTCTTGAGAAAAATTTCTGACAAAGTTCATGATGCTATGTGGGATTGTACTGAACTAAGAAAAGATTTAAAAGACTGCAATGTGCTGAAGAGGCATTTCGACGCATACAATAGTTCTACAATTGTTACTCTTACCCCTAAGGTTGGATACCTGAGCAGGTAAATATATATATATATATATATATATATATATATATATATATATATATATATCACATCATTCTATTTTTATTGACAATCATATTCATAAATAAAGGTAGATAGATAAACTTAAATTTATATAGGTGAATTCAAAAAGTTATAATTTATTGTTTGTTACAATCCCACATAGATGTGGCAATTATATTTGAGTTTTGTTTGTACGTGGTTTAGATGTTTACAGCTCATTGAGGATTTTGGATCAGTTTTGAATTCTATTTTGCCTTCATCTATGTAATGGTTGTTACTAAGTGAATTTACCACTGAATAAATTTACCACTGGATCAAAATTTTCTCCTGCTGCATGTATCTCATTTACCCTGAAGTTGTGTTAGTAAATAGAAACCAAAATGCAGATGAAGTGGTCAGACAAGTGCAACAAAACAATTTTGGAGCACAAAATAATCTGGCTAATATGGTCAAAACTATTCTAGCCCAGAATGGCCTTAACTTAGGTTTACATAGGCCTAATTTTGTGTCGCCTTTGTCGGAATACACCTTACAAACGGAGCTGGCTAGGGGATGAAAAATCCCTAAGTTCACAAAATTTGCTGGAGAAACCAGTGAATCTACTGTCGAACACGTGGCTCACTATTTGACTGAGGCTGGTGATATTGCGCATAATGAAAATTTAAGAATGAAATACTTTCCAAATTCTTTAACTAAGAATGCGTTTACATGGTTCACCACCCTGCCTCCAAATTCCATATTTAATTGGAGTCGGTTTGAGAAGGCCTTTCACGAACAATTCTATATGGGCCAATATAAAATTAGTATTAAGGAATTGGCTAGCGTTCGACGCAATGGGGCAGAATCTATTGATGATTATCTCAATAGATTTAGACTTCTCAAAGCAAGGTGCTTTACTCAAGTGCCTGAACACGAGTTAGTCGAAATGGCTGCTGGTGGTCTAGATTACACTATAAGAAAGAAACTAGATACACTACATTTAAGAGGTATGGCACAATTGGCTGATAGAGTTCGACAAGTCGAAAGACTCAAAGCCGAAAAAGCCAGAACAGGTAGATTACAAAGTAAGAAAGAAAAGGTTGCTTATGTCGAAGCTAATGACAGTGACCAAGAATACGACATATCTTATGAAGATGTCGGAGAAGAGGTTAACATTGCAGAACTAAAACCAGGACCTCCTTATACTTGCAAATTGTTGAAACCTTCTAATGGGAAAAATCCTGTTGAGCCTAAGAATGATAAATTTGTTGCAAAAACTTATACTTATGATGTTTCTAAATGTGATGAAATATTTGATCTGTTAGTGGCTGATGGTCAAATTTTAGTGCCTAAAGGCCTGAAAATTCCACCATTGGAACAGCGACAGAAAAGAGGTTTTTGTAAATTTCATGGTTTCTTGGGCCATAACACTTCTCGTTGTGTTATTTTCAGGGATTTGGTGCAGAACGCCCTCAATGAGGGAAGGCTGAGATTTGGTGACAAATCTAATCCACCAATGAAGATTGATGCGGATCCTTTGCCATCAGCTGATGCATTGCTTGTTGAAGTCGATCTCAATGTGGTTGAGGTCACAGAGGTTGTTGCTGAAAATGCTAAGGTAGAGAAGGCTGTCGACAAGGTTGATGTCGAAATGGTCACTGAAGACCAGTGCGCTGAAAAAATGAAGATAGTGTATCCAAGGGTTGAAGAAGAATTGATTGATTTTCTCAATCGCTGCAAAATCAACAATACTGAAGTTATGCTTTGTCCAAGGTGTAGTTCTGTCTTCGACAAAGAGGCTGCCAAAAATCTGGAGGGATTTAAGCCTCAACTGAAACGTAAAGGAAAGTGGGTCGACAAAAGACCAAAGTTCAGCTACAACAACAGAGGTATTCAATACAAAGTCACTTCGACAAGAAATCCTCAAAAGGAACAGATCAAAACTTATGTTCCTCCAGCAAAGTCTCCTGTCGAGAAATGGGTGCACTCTGGTGGAAAAAGTATTGGTTATTATCCAGTATATTATGCTGGAAAGAATGTTGGAAATCAACATAAATCAGCAAAATTGGTTAAGGGTAGCACTAGTGCTACTAGCCAAAACAAGGCATTTGAGTCTAATAAATATGCCTATAATAATAACTACAAAGGGAAGAACCCTATGACAAGAACTCAGTGGCGTAGATATAAACGCCAGAAAAAGGTTGCTGCTGCAGGCAAGGTGGAAAATTCCAACAAAGAGAAAGGTAAACAAATACCATCAAAATCTCTTGAAATGGCTAGAAAGCCAGCTACTGAAAGGATATTTCCACCACTTTCAGTGATCAAAGAGGGTCTCAACTTAGACGAAGAAATGGGCTCGGATTTCGCTGATTCTGGGTCAGAATTCGATGTCTTGTGTGGTGTAGTCTCAATTCTCCCAATTGAGTATGATGTGGTTTCTGAAGTGAATGATGTCGAAGAAGATTTCGACGAAGAAACCACTTACAAACCAATTTGTTACTATGTGCTGAAAAATGGTTGCATTGAAGAACAACACGCTGTGTTTGAAAAACCAGAATGTGGAATGATGAACCATCTCAAACCTTTGTATATTCAAGCAAAGGTGAACAATATTGGTGTCAAGAAAATTCTGGTTGACGGTGGTGCTGCTGTAAACCTAATGCCACAACATATGCTGAAAAGAATTGAAAAGTGTGAGACTGACTTGAAAACACACAATGTAATTCTTACCAACTATGAAGGCAAAAGTGGCCACTCACTTGGAGCCATTGAAGTTGATTTTGCTGTTGGAAGCATCAGGAGACCAACGATGTTCATGGTAATTTCAACAAAGGCAAATTACAACATGCTGCTGGGAAGAGAATGGATCCATGGTGTGGGAGCAATACCTTCGACAGTTCACCACAGGCTCATCATTTGGAAAGAAGATGGTCTAGTAGAAAATATTGAAGGTGATCAGAGTTACTTCAAGGCTGAGGTAAACACTATTACGAAGAAAACCTTTGATAAACAATTGGCGAACATTGCGCCATCTATTTCTTCTGAACTTGGTTATGAAAACCAAAACAATGTTAGATCTTCAGTGATACTTCATCCCAATTATGGATTCATTTGGCATAGAGAGGTTATAGATGAAGACAACTACCCACAAGGCTCTGTTAAGCCTACAGGGTGGGAAGACCCATAAATAGTTATTTATGGATAAGCCCACTGCATGGGATAGAATAACGGCCTACGTGGCCGAGAATAAGCAAAAAGCGGTTTTAGAAGCTGAATTACAACAACAATTAGTTGCTGAAGCCGTTGAGGACAAAAATAGAGACAATGTTGTCAAAAACCAAAGGCTTGATTGTGTCTATGATGACGAGCCTTTAGGTTTTGAAAAAGATCCAATGGGTTCGACCAAAAGGATCCAAGCACAAGATCCCTTAGAAGAAATCGATTTGGGAGATGGCTCCTTGAAAAGGCCAACATATATAAGTGCTAAGATTGATCAAGCATTGAAGGTGCAGATTGTAGAATTGCTAAAGGAGTACAAAGACTGCTTTGCATGGGATTACAATGAAATGCCGGGGTTGAGTCGTGACGTTGTTGAGATAAGACTACCAATTCGACCAGGAAAGAAGCCAGTGAAGTAGACACCGAGAAGATTTGCACCAGAAATCCCGTTGAAGATCAAAGCAGAAATAGAAAGGTTACTAAAGAGCAAGTTCATCAGAACTGCCAGGTATGTCGAAAGGCTTGCTAATATAGTTCCTGTAATTAAGAAAAACGGCACGCTTAGAGTGTGTATAGATTTTAGATATTTAAATAATGCTACACCTAAGGATGAATATGCCATGCCAGTGGCAGAAATGCTAGTGGATTCAGAAGCAGGTTATGAATACCTAAGTATGCTTGATGGTTATTCTGGATATAACCAAATATATATTGCTGAAGAAGATACGTCGAAAACAACATTCCGATGCCCAGGGCAATGAATTCTATGTTCCATGATTTTATTGAAAATTTATGCAAGTGTACATAGATGATATTGTAATTAAGTCTTCTTCAGGAATTGGTCATATAGACCATCTTCGACAATCATTTGAAAGAATGAGAAAATATCGATTGAAAATGAATCCACTCAAACGTGCCTTCTGTGTTCGTCCAGGTGACTTTTTGGGCTTCGTTGTACACAAAAAAGGCATTGAGATCAATCAAAACACCAACAAGCTTTCGACGAGATTAAAGCATACCTGATGAAGCCACCAATTTTGTTACCACCTATTAGGAATAAAGTAATGAAATTGTATATAGCAACTTTAGAATTTTCTATAGGAAGCATGTTAGCTCAAGAAGATGAAAATGGTGTTGAAAGAGCCAATTATTACCTCAGTAGAATTTTAAATGATGCAGAAACTAGGTATCATCCTATAGAAAAAATGTGTTTATGCTTGTATTTCTCTTGTACAAAATTGAAGCAATACATAAAGCCTGTTGATGTGTATGTTTATTCGCATTATGATATTATTAAACATATGCTGTCGAAACCAATTTTACATAGTAGAATAGGTAAATGGGCTTTGGCTCTTTCTGAATTCTCTTTGACTCATCAGCCATTAAAAGCAATAAAAGGTCAAATAGTGGCTGACTTCATAGTTGACCATTCAGTGGTCGAAAATACAATAAACTTGGTGGAAACCCAACCTTGGAAGTTATACTTCGACGGTTCAAGCCACAAAAATGGTGTTGGAATTGGAGTGTTAATTAATAATTACACCAACAAAGATACCAACAAAGTATAAGTTTAAAATTGAAGGGACGTGCTCCAACAACGAGGCAGAATACGAAGCCTTAATAGCAGGACTTCAAATCTTGTTAGAATTGGGGGCAAAACATGTCGAAATCAAAGGAGATTCAGAACTAATTGTGAAACAGTTAACAAAAGAATACAAATGCATCAAAGAGAACTTAATAATGTATTTTGCCATTGCTAATACGTTGTTAAAGAGATTTGACACTGTTCACATAAAACACGTGTCTCGTATGGAAAATCAAGAGGCAAACGGTGGCGCCAAAAGGAACTTTTCACTTAAACGTCTCATCAATGCTGCAACGTGATGTTAATGACTTCATCAGAGCAGTTAAAAGGAATCTTCAAAAATGTCACTTTTTCTGCCTTACATAAAGCTTCAGTCGAAAAAGACATTTTTGGGGGGCAATTTGTTAGCCTGTAATTTCGACAAGCTAAATTAAATGCAGTCAACGGGGTTTGACTTTGGTCTTCTCAGAAGAAGGTGTTGGTTTTGACACAGAAGAGTTGTATCAGAAGGCAAATTCGACAAAGCCTTAGACTTACCAAGAATTGAAGGGTGATATTTCGACGAGAAGAAGGCTAGGATTCAATAGCAGGTCAAACTCAAGTGCTCGCCGTCGAAGTTCTGGCAGTTACCCTAGTCGAAGGCTGAAGCAGTTTTCTTTTTTAAATTCTTTGTACAGTTAGTTAGTTTTAGTGTTTTCCTTCCTTGTATAAATAGTAGTTTCTCATAGGAAAAAAGGGTCACAAACTCATTACAGATTCTCACGCTATAACTTCCAACATCACAGAGAAAACGAGTCAGAGAAGAATGTATGATCATGTGTACCAACTTTCTTTTCAATTAATGCATTTTACTTTGTTTCTTTAAGCAATTTTCTGCATTTTTATTTGCTCTCTTCATCTCTGTCCGAAGTGACTTCGACGGTTTCGCGCGAAACTGACAGTTATCTTCATTCTTCCCTTTAAAAACTGTAAGACATTCATAATTTCTGGAAAAACTTTAACACAATTGGTCTTAGGATTTACTAGTTGATCCTGCAAGCAGAAGAAATTTCAAACTAGCGGTGTTTACCAAAAACCACGGTAAACAATATCCCAAGAAATTCCTTAATCTTATTTTCATTTTATTCGTTTCTTATCTTCATTTTCTCGTTTATCGTCTATTTGATTTCGTCTTTGAATCATTAGTTTTTCTGGTTCTTAACTTTGATTTCATCTCAGTTTCGTTCTTCAATTCTTGTTCGAAACTCCTCCTATTTCTGTTGTGGTCTTTGGTTTTGCTATTCAATTCATGTTCAAAATCTCTTTATTTTCGCAAATTCATCTCTGTTAGGGTTTCGGTTAATCTTCCCTTGACAATTTTCTCCTTCCTCTCGCTTTTTGAGAGTGTCTCTATCTTTGCAATTTGTCTTCTCCAATTCGATTCTTGAAGTCTCTAAATTTCTCTCAACTCGATTTGCGATTCTTGCAGTTCAGTTTTGCGATTTCACTTCGATTCGCGTTTTGGTTCTTGAATCAGTTTGATTCTTGGATCGTTCTCTCTTGATATTTGTTGTTGATGTGCGTTGCGTTCTTTCTTCATCACGTTTGCGTGTTCCACATTTCCGCACATCGCGTTTTTGGCCTTCTTTCACATCGCCGTATTGCATTCCGCTTCATTGTCCTCCTTTCATTTTGTTTTCCAATGATTGTGATATGAAGTGGAGTTCCGATCTCATTTTGGGTCGCGATATTACTTTTTCTCTTTGCTATTTCAATTTTCTAAAATTGCTGTCTCTTCTTGGATCGACCCTTGATCCAGTTTCTGTTTTCAAGATTCTTTTAATGACTGTCATCGCTGCCAATGGTGAGCCAAATCTCATAGATTCTACAGATGATTTTGTTGTCAATATATATGTCGCCATTTTGCGATCATATTTCATAATGATTCATCATCCAGCAATGTATCAGCAGTTGTACTTGGGGGCTCGTCACTCTCTGTTCATGTTGGCTCTAGGTGAAAGAAACTAGCACATGTTCAAATCTGAAGAAGCTGGATCCTTTGATATTCTTTGGATGCTTACCACATGATGTTTCTGCTGTCTTTGCAGTGTTCTCTTCATAGCCTTCATGATTCGTTTCTTTGGCTTATGTTATGACTTAATTGGCTTTGTTGATAGTTTTGATTTCTACCAATGTATTTCCGACATCTCTTAATGTAATTTTCTTTTGATTTGATGTAACTTTGGATTGTACATTCCAAGCTAGAAGTAATTGTGAATAACTTCTAGCTTGCGGGGAACTATTAGAAATATTATAGTTAGTTGGTTAAGTAGTTAAGAAAAGTTGCTAGTAGTTATAATTCGGTTAGAGTTAGTTTGTTTAGTTACTAGTTTGTTATAGATTAATTGGGTGAGATTGAATCTATATATATCTAGTCAAGCTCATTGTAATCAATTAAATCTTCTTCTTCAATAATGAAATTGTTTTCATTCATTTTCCTTGAAGTCTCTCAAATGTATTAACATAGTATGAAAAGTGGCCATGTTGGATTTCAATTTTGAAGGCATCATTTCTTTTTTAGTATTAATTAATTAATTGATATTCTAGCAAGAAATTATCAAAGAAATACATATGGGGGTCAATGATGCGGTAACTGTTCATGAAGAAGTTGAAGGTAGAAGAGGAATTGGTTCTATCGTACTTCTTGCTGACAGGCACATAGTATGAAAAATGGTCATGTTGAATTTCAATTTTGAGAAAAATGGGAGAGGTGTTGGTTTGATGATTCTCTCACAAACTCTGCGATTCATACAGATGGCATGAATGGTTGATTTGGGCGTCAAAACTAAGAACACCATGAAGATGAAGATGAACCTAATTGCTATTTGGGGTTTTTTATTTTGACAAAAAATTGGGGCTTGTGTTTCGGTGGAACTGTTTTATTAATTAAGAATACCATTTAATAATTGGCAAAATATCTCCCGGGGTCCCTTAACTTATTTATTTGTAATGAATAGGTCTCTTAACTTTTTTTTGTAACACATAGGTCCCTTAACTTACTTATTTGTAACGAATAGGTCCCTTAACTTTTTTTGTAACGCATAGATCCCTTAACTTTATATTTTGTAACACATAGGTCCCTTAATTTTTAAAAACGTAACATCGTTGCTCTTTAAAATCTCTCCCTTAAATGAGTTAAAAGGGGCAATAGTGTTACGTTTTTAAAAGTTAAGGGACCTATGCGTTACAAAAAAAAGTTAAGGGACCTATTCGTTACAAATAAATAAGTTAAGAGACTTATTCGTTAGAAAAAAAAGTTAAGGGACCTATTTGTTACAAATAAATAAGTTAAGGGGCCTGGAGAGATATTTTGCCTTAATAATTTTATCCACGTGTGAGTATATTTAACGGAGTTAGTGACAAAATGTTAAATAGGACAACGATGTAACAATTTTAAAAGTTAAGGGACCTATTCGTTATACAGAAAACATATGGGACCTAAGCGAAAACTGAAAATAAGTTAAAGACCCCGGATGGTATTTTGCCATAAATATTTTAATGTTGAAGAGATTTTTTAATTTTTTTTTTCTGACGAGCTTTCTGAGGCTCGTGGGGATGGGGATGGGGACGTTGGGAAAATCTCCCTGCCAAGAGTGTACATAACATTTATTATAAATATATATTATATTATTAGTAATTGAGTTTTTTTATTATATGTATTTTTAATTAAAGATATTAAAATGTGCTCATTTTTTTTGTTTTTATTCTTCATATTTTATTTTATTTTAATATCAAAATACAAAAAGAAGACAAAATTTTATATTTTTATATTAAAATATTAATCAATGACTTAAAATTTTATATTTTTTCGATTTATTAGATTTTATTTAAATTTTATGAATTTTAATAATTTTCTGACATCCAAATAGGGCCGGGAAAGTTTGGGGGGCAAGACAGGGAGAGGGGGAGTACCTCCCGTCCTCACCCCGTCTTATTGTCATCCCTAAATCTAATATCGATTGCAAAAAAGTAGATTATTTTTAACAATGCAAATAATAAAGGCTTAAATATGTTTTTAGTCCCTGCAAATATAAGATCTTTTGGTTTTAGTCCCTGCAATTTTTTTTTAAATAGATCAGCAAATACTAACTTTTTTGTTTTAGTCCTTCCGTTAACTCTTTCGTTAAAAACACTGACATGGCAACCTTGGGTCCCATTTGGCTTTGCCACCTCATTAATCTTTTTATATTTTAAAAACTGAGTTGTGGATACATAAATTCCCAAATTAGAAAGTAGGGTTCATCTTCCATTTTCCAGATTCAATGAATTCAAGCTTAAATCAATAGCAGGGAGATGATGTTGTGGGTGGTGTTAATCATCCCTACTGATTTTTCGAAATGTGGAAAGAACTGATTTACAAATTTTCATGTTTCTGTGTCATAGGGATTCAAATGGGCCACCTACCAAAAATCGTTGAAAGCTTTGAAAGATTGCATCTTAGAATCCTTCCTAAAATTCGTTCACATGACATCTCCGTCCAAAGCTGCCATTGTCGCCTCCATTTCTTTTGCCTTTTTGCAACCTTCGGTAGCGAAAGTATCTCTCCACTTTCTCAATCCAACCAAAAGCATGCTCACCTTCAAATAATAGGGATATCCAGCTTCCTCCATTTTTCGCAACTCCAATCCCTCCCTCTCTCTCCCGCTGTATCTCTTTATGTCACCATTGCATTTGTCTTTCTATGACTTCATGGTTCTTTCTGGTTTCAGATTTGAATGCATTTCTGGGTTTGGGATTTGGAATGGGGCTCTTTTTTGGATTTTAATTTTTGGGTATAAACAATATTTTTTTGTGTGATTACACATAAGCAATATTAAAATAAATAAAAATAAAATTAAATATGTGGAATAGCCAGAGAGGAGGTCTGTTAGACACATCACCATCAGACCAACAGAGTTATTTACAGAAGGACTAAAATGAAAAAATTGGTATTTACAGGGATCTATTTAAAAAAATATTTTTTCAGGGACTAAAATCAAAAGACCATATATTTGTAGGGACCCAAAACATATTTAAGGCAATAATAAATTATATTTTTGGGTTACCATGTTATTGGTGCGTAGTTTCCACCGACTTTACCCATGAATAATCTACGCCTTTAATTATACTTAATTCATGCCTTTAATTTTACTACTAAAATAACTATCTCAACATAGGTATAGATATTAATGAATGACAACAAATCTTTATTATACTAAACCATGAATGCTACATGTCAGCGTTCACGTGGATAATACAATAAAAAACACATCAGATTCTCTAAAAGTCCACGTCACTTTTACTACAACACGTAGGCTACACATCATCCAGAAATAATAATCCAACGGCATTGATTTCAGGCAATGAACACACAATACCTATACTATTGTTCAACGGCTACGATTACATTAAATTGCGGCTGCTCAATAAACAGCCACGATTAATCAGGAAAAAACTGTCTATCAGAAAATTAATTAAATGTGGAGAGATAATTCATTAATTCATTAATTCCAGACAACAACGTTATTGAGTAACGAATAAAACATCATTGCTTACCTGATTATGTGGATCGTAATTAATGAATTAATTCAAAAAAATCGAGTCAAATATACCATATGTTATAACAATCCTAAAATATTATATAAATAATACCAACAAAGTTGCCAATGCATTATAATTTTTGTTTACCTTTTTATTATCACCATGAAAAATAATACCAACAAAGATTATTATACAAAAATTCAACAATATGTTATAAAAATCCTAAAATATTATATAAATAATAGTTGTATCTTGATGTTTCTTAAACAAAAATTAATATAAAAAAAGAACCTATATTATTATATATTTATCCAATAACATATAATGGGCATATTATAAATGAGCATTATACAAACTTTGCAAAGATATTTATTTTACATTTTACATTCAAATCACTCATTGAGAAATCAGTAGTAAATCAGTTCCTAAATAATTCATGATAAAAATCCTAAAAATGAACATAAACCAGTAAAAAACAATCCAACAAACTAGACTTCAGTTTATTCATGAAACAGATCCTTAACGTTGTAATGTAATGATGTGCATCAAAACTGTAATCAAACCCCAAAGATTATATGGGGCTTTATTTGACAATGAATAAAGTTCTTTCCAATTCAGGACAAGACAATTGAATCTCATTATCATTCCACTGCAGATAAATATAAGAGTACACGTATACAAGAGATATTTTCTTGGAGATCTACTTATTGGATGTGCAAATTAGTCCAAATCCATGCTTCAAGGAGGAAATCTCCTTGCTGAAAAAGGTGCACTGCTGCGGCAACTGTAAAAGAAAATTAGTCTATTCACATCTTTGGTGATTCGATTGTCACTGTAATAATTCATATCTTGATGTCATACAATTTTTGTTGTTCCAATTCCCAAATTTTACTTTAAACAATTTGAGAAAACGCCATTATAAATTATAATATATATATATATATATATATATATATATATATATATATATATATACGTACACACGTTTTGACAAATAATTAAATATACAAATTTGTATATAATCTTCACAAGTATATGTTAATAATATATTTAGCTAAAATTAATATAGAACATAATAGCTTAATTTTAGATAGTGTCCAAAGTATTTAATATCTCACACAATGCGCTTAAATATACAGCTTTTGTTTTATTACTTCGTAAAAAAATTGTCAATTTTAATGTTACAAGTGAATATCGACCCGTGCTGGCACTGGTGAGTCATACTAGTTCATTTGATTTGTTTTTATTTATTTTCCGAAGGTAGAGGTAGAGAATGATCAATTGAGTGAGTGAGCGTTTATAGTTACTAGCCTCATCACCCGTTCGACAGACGGAAGCCGCTAGTAACAACGAAATTAACAACTTTAATTTGATTGAAGATTATATGTTAATAAAAGCATAAAGAAACACCTGAGAAACTCCAAGTACAATAACGTAAGTAGTTAGGCATCCAAAAAGGTCAACAACCTATTGGCAAAATAGCCCAAGACAAAACAAAGCCTATGATCTCACAAATAGAAAAACAACACTGACATAGAGAAATGAATTTCACCAGCAGCATCTATAGGATGAAGGAAACCAACTTAAAATATCCTTTAGCTTTTCAACCTTCCCTCTATTCACCTTCATTCAATAATACATTACTCACATGAAAAAAGAATTAATTTTTTCCTCCTCAACCAATAATCCCAAATGAAAACAATGTTGCAAAGCAAAAGAAATGAACACTTCAAAACATCTGTTCATAATTTCAGTATACCCCAATCAATTTCACACACACACACACATATATATCTGTGTGTGTGTGTGTGTTGTAAAAACCAATAAGAATAATAAAGAAAAAAGGAAAAATGTAAATAACAAATAACAAATGCATTAATAAATAAAAGACAATTAGAGTTAGAAGTCACAACACACACACACACATATATATAAGAACCAATAAGAATAATAAAGGAAAAAGGAAAGAAGTAAAGTTAGAGTTAGAAGTCACAACAAAGACTTCTATATATATATATATATATATATATATATATATAAACAAATAGGAACAACAAAGACCAAAAAAAGAACTAAATAACAAATGGATTAATAAGATTAAGTTAGGAATGAGTCAAATAGTTAGATTAAACAATAGCAAAAGGGTGTGTGTATGTGCATTACTTAGGAATTAAGTTAGGAATGAGTCAATTTGTTCTTCGAGATCATCTTCAAACAATGTTTTAGACCATTGGTTAGATGGAAGGCTTCCAATTTGTGACCACATCTCATTAGCCTTCCTTTTTTGGTCAGGTGCCTTTCCTATGTCACTCTCTTGAACTTTACCAACCTTAAGTGAAATTTCACTTGAATATTGGTTTGAAAATCTCAAACTTTTAGTTGGATTGGCAAGAAAGGTTAAAGAACCAATGATACTATCCATAAGAGCCAAACAACTTCCACGCTTCCCAATTAATTGCACTAACTACTGAATTATTACTTCCCTCAATCTGTAATATTGCAGGATCAATTCTTTAGTCTCAAATGTTACACTTGTAAGAATCGCAGCAACTTGATCTACAAGGACCAAAGAGAAGCATGATGTGGCGGATAAGACTACCCCAACAACGAATGTTGATATGAATAAATGTCCAAGTAGATTCTTGGCAACAGCAAGAGGAATCCCAGTATTCTCAATTTGTTGTTCAAGTCTCTTTGTTGTTGCCAACCCCATTCTACAATACCACAAGAACAATTCTACACCCAAAGATAGTCCTTGTTTACAATTTGGGGCAGCTGGTAGATTAATAGACTTTAAAACATAAGTAAGGCAACTTACAAAAGCTATCAAGTCTGGTTTAACTTCAGCATATAGATAAATGCTTTAAACAAACACATAACCTCCTGTGTAAGACTATTTTGAATAAAGCCATCAATCAATGCATTCCAAGTCATACCATAAGTTTGTGGCATCATCTTAAATAACTTGCATGTATCAAAAGGTTTTCCACAATTTGAATACCTGGAAATTAGAATCTTTGTGCTATTGATGAAGACTTCCCCCCACATGCCACGTAATTTGAAGAATTAAGAGATGCGAGCATCCATAAATTGTTATAGAGGACCTCGACATTTGAAGCTATTCCAGGACAAACAGCAGTTCAAAATCCATCTTCCTTGACATTTAAAGTTTCAAGATTAGATAATAAACCCTTCTTAATTGCTTCTTCATGAACATGTTTCCATAAACTCGCAGCCCAACACATTGAGTAAGTCTTGAGATAAGTAGTGGCCTTGAGCAAAGTAGCCACTATGAAACCAATCAGCTTTATCCCCACTATTTTCATCTCACAGAACAATTCAATAACTTCACAGCCATTGCCTGGAACAACACAACCTTGAGTTGATGCAATCCATGAGGCAACATCTTGTTCAGGCATTTCATAACCTCGATAATCTTTAATGACTAAAACCACCAACAAATAGATGACAGCACAATGAACTTCTTCAAATCCACACAACATACCTGTTCGCTTCTGTTCCCAACCCTTTTAATGAAGTCCATCTTGAAGTTAATAAAGTATTTCACACCTAAATATTCAAGCCATAGGAACCTCTAATTAGCTTATTATATGCCTAAAAACATTATAATAAATGTAGTGCAATATGAATCCTCAAACATAAAGAAACATTACAATTGTGATTCAACAACTAAATTAAAAAAAAGACCTCGAGTAACTGTTGCCAAGATGGGCATGGTTTCAGACAATAGCAACTGCTCAATGTGCAAAATCGCAGACCTATAAACAGAGAGAATCTTAATAATGCCATTAGTAAGAATCTCAACAATGCCATTAACAAATCAGTGCATCACTACATAACTTTTCAATCTAAGGTAATTCCCAATCCCAATTCCTAGGTAGTATCATTAATGATATTATCCCTAAACACTGCATCATATCATCTCTTATTAACCCAATTCATCCATACAGAGTAAAGAAACAAACCACCAATAAGCATTAAACAACAGAATAAATAACACAAAAACCTAATTCAAGTAAAGTAAAAAACTTAAAACGAAATAAGAAAAATCCAGAAAGAGGGAAAGGGATACTAACAAGTAGATATCAAAACCGATCAGAATGAGAGTGGTAATAAACATCATGTTCAAGATGTATGGTAGAAGAATCAGAGAAAGTAAGACACATTCACCTGCTGCGCAAAAGTAAGACAAAGAGAAAAATCAAGAGAGGGGTTAGTGTAAATAGAACTCAACGAAAAGCGCCGTGGAAAACAACACAATGCAACAACGATACCTGATGTAGGCGCCGAAACAAAGCGACACCACCGTCTTCGCTAGTATTATCTCCACCACAAGCATAAAAAGGTTCTTGCATCATCGAACATCTCCAGCGCGACACCAACGTCGCCGCCGTGCTCCACCTGATCGCCGCCGTTTCCCCACAATCGTTGCCGTTCTTTTCCCTCATCTCTCGCAACCTCCATCTCTCTTTCTCTTCTCTTTATTCCTGCCATTGTTTCTGTCTCCCACTCGCTTGCAGCTATTAGGGATTTCTGTAGGGATGAGAAACTGTTAACGGCAAAACTGAATTCTGTTATTGAGTGAAAACTGTATATGTACACTTCTGAGGAAATACAAGCAAAGGCCTAAAACAATACAGTGGGCCACAACAGAACAATTACAACTAATGGGCATAATGATATCTGCACCTATACAATTTCTAACAACATCTACAATTTCAATCCCAGCATCCTCCATTCTTCTCTTTCTTCCTCCCACAGTTTCTGTCTCTGACTCTCACTTTGGGCATAATGAAATGTGGTGTGATGAGGAGAGAAGGGGAAAAGGAAGACGAGAAACTGGAAAAAAAAATAGAGAGAAAGAGAGAAGGAAAGAGACGATGAAAGAAAGAGAAGAAGTTCGTCCGTGATGAGAGAAAGAGAGAAGGAAAGAGAAGTAGAAACGGAGGTTGGGGACGAGAAAAACAGAGAAGAAAGCGAGAGAAAATGACAGAGAAGGAGTGAAACGTGTTTCATGCGCATAGAGAGACAGAAAAGTAGGTAAACTTGAATTGACGAAATTACCCCTGAAGCTTTGGCGCCAAATATGGGCTCAGGCTGCATCCGTTAAAAAGATCAGATAAGATAAAATACTATATTTTTTTGGAGGGAGAATAACTAACTGACTATCGAAATAACAGTATTCAAGATCGTCTTTTATAACGGTTTACAACGAATAATAACAGTTTTATAGCCAGCTGAATAACTGATTTTTTTTTTAGCATAATTGATTACTGTATATGAAGTTGTTTAAGTCAGTAATTAATAATTAATACGGAACAGTTTTAAATATTTTGTTTTAGAGAAACGAATATAATGTAATCTATGTTAACTTTTTTTTTTTATATAATATAGGCTAAATTGTACTTTTGGTACTTTATCTTTGGCTTAAGTTTCATTTTGGTCATTTAACTTTGTTTTTCTCGTTTTGGTACTTTATCTTTCATTTCTGTGTCAGTTTTGACCTTTATCTTCTTTTTTTTTTATCTTTGGTCCTTTATCTTTCATTTTTATTTCGGTTTGGTCCTTTTAAACAAAAATTTGAAAAAATGAAGAACACTTGGAATGTGCTCAAGAAGATAAAGGTCCAAAATGAAACAGAAATGAAAGATAAAGTACCAAACGAGAAAAAAAAAAGATAAAGCACCAAAATGAAACTTAAGCCAAAGATAAAGTACCAAAAGTGCAATTTAGCCTATAATATATGCTACTAATCTATTAACTTCTTTTTGATTGAAAGAGGGCTTTCACCCAATAATAATCTATTATTTCATTAGTGTTTATTACTAATTTAAAAATATTACTAGTTTTTTTGACAAATAAATATTCAAGTAAATTTTTTGAAAAAGTTAAAATGTATTTGTTAAAAGAAAGTTATATGTAATTTATTCACAAGCACATTTTTTTCCTATAAAAATGATATTATATCCAGTCGTACTTTGGTTCGTACCAAACACAGGATATGATAAGCGGCTATCTTGCCAGTATCATATACTGTCTCTATCCTATTGTCTATCTTATCCTGTCATTATCATATCATGTGCACCAAGCGGGCCCTAAATGCTTTTAGATCATTCTATTTTGTAAAGCCCTACAAGAGTAGTATAAATAGGGCCCATCACCAAGCATTTTGTCATTTAAGCAATAACAAGTTTTCTTTAGAAATTTGAGAGTTCTCTCATTCTCTACCCTTCCTCTTGATCCTGAGCTAGACCACAATTATGACAACCTCAGATCACCATTTCATCCGCCTATGATATAAAATTAACCACTCCTGACTACCATTATGACCACTAGTCTGACCACCACCAACCACTACTTTGAGCAACGCTGAGCACTACTTTAACCACCGCCAATTACCACTCTATCCACCTATGATCACCTATTGGACCACTGCTAACCACCACTTCGACAACCATCGAGAACCACTCCGGCTACTTCTTCGGCCACCGCCGACCACCACTCTATCCACCCAGATCACCAATTCGACCACCACCTACTACCATTCTGACCACCACTCTGACAACCAAAAACCACCATTTTAAACAATATCGCTCACTATCAACGACTACCTCTCTGACCTACTCCGACCACTAGGAATTACCACTCTGAACACCACTAAAAACCACTCGAAATAGGGCCTAATATTCTTGGTTTGTTTATAAATGTTCCTAACTTTGCTATTTCATGGCTTCTAAGATAATAAATGTTTCTCATGTCTTTAAATAAGCTGGGAATATCATTTATCTGATTATTTCCAAGTAATCAGAACAATAAATATATATATTTTTTAAACAGCAAACGAACTTAAGGATGTAAGTATAGGAAAGCTTGTTGGGAAACAAGCTATGTAATCTTACTCTCTAGGCGAACCGTCCCCTATGATCTGACAGAGGAGTCAGTATTGGGAGCAGTACCCTGGGAGTCTGGTATCCCCATGTGGATACGTCCAGAAATGGATATTCCTTATACTTACACAAAGAGTTTTGAGTTGCTCGTACTTCTTTGGGTTTTTTAATTAAAAACTAGCTATGTTATCTAGTGTTTTCGGCTATGGTCCATTAAGCCTCTTGTTGCAGAGGACATGAATTAGACCGTGTATTTAGCCTTGAAAATTTTGTTAGATAACAAAGCTACATCTCTGGTTTAGGGGGTTTCTCCTTCTATCCCTGCTTGGTTGATAGATTAAATGGTTTTCCATTTACAGAGATGACAAAAGAAGTATAGAAAGGTATCTATTTTATCTGATGTTAAGTTTAATATATTTATCTTTTGGCTATGATCTTAAGACAAGCCGATCCACAACATTTTTAGCCCCTTTTTTCCTTATGGAAGTTGGTAATTATAATGATCAAAATGATCAAATAAAAAATGAAGAATTAATTGAATTCCCCAATAATCTAGACCAACTTAATAAGTGGACTATTCCTTCTGTTCCCTCAAACCAAATATATAAATTTGGTATGTTTGACTTTAAAGCAAGATACGCTATTAAACAGCTAGAACAAACAGTTCAGATAGCTGAAAATAACCAAGTTATAAGGCTTCTTAATAAAAAGGACTTAAGTTTTTCTAAGGACTATAATTTCGTACATATTGGACTAATCCAAATAGCCCTTAAACCCTTGACTTTGCTTGGATTAAATTCAAGTATTATGGCCTATGTCCGTGATGGCAGATGCAATAATTTCAAACAATCCCTAGCTGCCCTAATTGAGACAAGTTTATGTCATGGACCTGTTTATTTCGAAGTAGCTCCAAATTTGAGCTTATCCTTATCTGATAAAAATATATCAGAGGCACTTCAGCTTAATATTCATACAAATGGGTATGACTATAAGCAAGGTAGTGAAGTCATAGCAATATGCTATAGAGTTTACTACAAAGTTTTAAATACGCTTAACCCAAAGGCTAAGCAAATCACTTTTCCAGGAACAACAACTTTGGTGCAAACAAATCTGCTCACATCAAATGTTGCGACCAATAGGTTAATCAAATGGGAAGAAATTAACTTTCCAGAGACTTGGGCACTTCCTCAGGAAGTAAATCCCAGGCCAATCCTTAATAAGGAAATAGACCAAATATCCCAGAATACTGAGGGTGACATAGAAATTAGATTCAATCCTAATAGGATTACCAGAATACCAAGGTCCTTATCGTCCAGACACTCTGTGAGTGAATTCTATTCTACTCCAAGTGTATTAGGGAGACCTTCTGTGTCTCGAACTAATGAAGAAATCGAGACAGTAGAAAATATTAGAATTAGTAGGAATGATATCCCTCATGGTGTTTATAACACAGGAAGTAGGCAATCACCTACCCAGTCAGACATGAGCTTCCATGTTGATGGACTTTAGTCCAGGAAGTGATCTGAGACAACTCATCAATGATGAGTTCATGACAGAAAAATATACCAGTTTCAGAAATTGGTATTTTAAATATTTCTCTGTTCCAGAATTGCATATGATAAGAGATGAATTTTATGATCATCTAACTATAACACAAAATTATATGCCTTTTGTTAAATGGTTTCTAACCTATTTCATAAACAGATTAAATTCTGAAGTGAATGTTTTACAAGAAATAGTCTTCGAAACAACAAAAGGAGAAAAAATCTCTTCTGCCTTCCCTCCTAAGAAAAATAACATTATTTTGGGAGAAAATGTTGAAGCAAGTGCTTTTATTAGCCTTCAAAAAATAGAGCGAGACCAGGTCACTTTGAAAGAGTTAAATTCTATTGTCAGGTCTCAAAATTATACAAATATGTTCCTGGTTTGCATGGGAGACCAGTTTAAACTTCTCGAAGAAAAACTTTCTTCTTTAAAAAATCTTTTTGAAAATCATATTTATCAGCAGGAAACTATTTTAAAAGAACTTTCCCCTGTTCCTATTATTAAGGAAGAACCTATGGTCCAACCTCCGATTAAAATTGAAGGTTTTAAGATTGAAGATAGTAAAAATGATTTTATAAAAATCTTAGAAGAAAAGCTTAAAAACATAAGTTTAAATGTTCTCTCTGAGGAACTCTTGTCAGAAGCATCTGATGAGGAAATAGATAAACTAGCAAAAATGTTTGCTAATCAGGATATTAATAGATCCAATGAGGATGGAGGAATTAACCCCATCTATACTCAACGTCAGGTTGAAAAGTATTACTACAAGAGACCTTCTCCTCAAGACCTCTTATATGAGGAAAATGATTCCTACCAGAATTCATATTCTGGAAAACAGATCTATGAATGGAACATAGATGGCTTAAATGATAAGCAAATTATTGATTTAGTACATAAAATGATTATGTATTCCACAGTCTGTAAACAACATGGGAACTCTGATAGTTCCATTGCTTCGTTTATAGCAACTGGCTTCATAGGCCAGTTAAGGGGATGGTGGGATCATTATCTCACGGAAGTCCAAAAAAGGGAAATATTAGCCCATAAGAAAGAAGTCAAAAGAGAAAACGGTGCTACTGCAAGCACTGGAGAGGAAGACGCAGTTTATACCCTGTGTCTCACTATTCTTAAAAATTTTGTAGGAACCAACGTTCCCATAGGAGAAAAACTAACTTCTCTTTTACAAAATCTCAGGTGTCCATCTTTAACCCATTTTAGATGGTATAAGGACACATTTTTATCCAGAGTTTTTCAACTAACAAAACCCAATGATATTCATTGGAAGGCAAAATTCATAGATGGTCTTCCTCATCTTTTTGCAGAAAAGGTTAGGCAAACCCTAAGAAGCCAGAATGATGGTATTAATATCAATTATGATATTTTAACTTATGGGCAAATAATAAGCTGCTGTATTAACGAAGGATTAGCCTTATGCAATGACATAAAGCTGAGAAACCAATTAAAAAAGCAAAAGCTGACAGAGAAACACCAGTTAGGTGAATTCTGTGAGCAGTTTGCTTTTGACTTAGGTAAATCACCCCAAGACAAGAAGAAGGATAAAAGAATGTCTTTAGACAAAAAGACAAACAACTTTTATAAAAGTAAGAAGAAAAATTTTAGAAAAAAGAAAATCTTTTCAGAAAAGGCTAAAGATAAGATCAAGCCTTTCCAGCAGAGGGGAAAAAGAAAAGCCAAAAGACTTGATATTACTTGTCACAAATGTGGCAAAGTAGGCCACTACGCCAATCAGTGCTGGACTAAAAAGGCACTAAATAATATCCAGGATGAACAATTACGTTCACAATTAGAAAAGGTCTTATTGGTCAATTCTGAATCAGAATTAGATGCAGATGTAGAATCTACAGATGAAGATTTGGATATGATTCAAACATCTACTGAATCATCATCAGGAGACAACAATGACTGTCAATGTAATGAGATAAACTATTGGAAATCCATCGTAGACATGAATGGATTAAATGTTCTCACCAAAGAACAAGATGAAGCCTTAGAGGCCTTAGATTCCATTAAAGATGGAAATATAAAAAGAAGAATGATAGAAGTTCTTATGAAAGAACATTCCAAGAAAGATACTCCTCTAATTATAGAGGCACCTTACCAAATTAGTGAAGTCCTTAGTAGATTCCATGAGTCTAATATTAGGGAAAAACCTATTTCTGTTAATGACCTTCATAGAGAAATTAACATTTTGAAAAGTGAAATTTCCCAAATTAGAAGAGAAAATATCCTTTTAAATAAAAGAGTTTCTGTTTTAGAAAATCCAGATAAACCAGAACCTTCTTCAGGAGGTTACCTCTCGATTTTAAATAGAATTACTTCGCAAAAATGGTTTGTTAGAATCACTTTAATTATTGAAAGAAATTTTGTCCTAGAAAACGAAGTGGCACTAGTTGATAGTGGTGCTGATTTAAATTGCATCCAAGAGGGAATTATCCCTACTAAGTATTTTTCAAAAACCACTCAGTCACTCACCCAGGCTGGAGGTGATAAATTGAAAATCAATTTCAAACTACCAAATGCTTACATTTGTAACCAGGGAATATGCATTCCTACTTCTTTTATTTTAGTCAAAAATCTAACCCATAGAATCATATTGGGTACTCCTTTTCTCCACCAGATTATGCCTATCATTAATATTGACCAAAGAGGCATAACAACTATTCTAGAAAATAGAGAGATTATTTTCGAATTCATTTCAGACCCTCATACTAAGATGATCAATGAAGTTAAAGACCTTTTAGCAAATAAAGAAAAACAACTATGTTTTCTTAAAGAAGAAATCAATACTATTAATATTAATAACCAGCTTAATAAAGCTGATATAAGAACCCAAATAAAAGTCTTAGAAAACCAGTTTATAGCCGAGGTTTGCAGTGATTTTCCAAATGCCTTTTGGAATAGGAAGAAACATATAGTTTCTTTACCTTATGTAGATGGCTTTAATGAAAGTCAAGTACCTACAAAGGCTAGGCCAGCACAAATGAATCAAGAATATCTTGATCTTTGCAAAAAGGAAATAAATTCTCTCATAGAGAAAAAGCTTATAAGGCCCTCCAAATCTCCTTGGAGTTGTACTGCCTTCTACGTTAATAAACACGCTGAGCAGGAACGAGGAGTTCCCAGATTGGTCATCAACTACAAACCCCTTAATAAAGTTTTGAAATGGATTAGGTACCCCATACCTAATAAGAAGGATTTATTAGATAGACTAAACGAAGCCTTAGTCTTTTCTAAATTTGACATGAAATCTGGATATTGGCAGATCCAAATTGATGAATCTGACAAACACAAGACTGCATTTACAGTTCCATTCGGCCATTATGAATGGAATGTTATGCCTTTTGGGCTCAAAAATGCCCCTTCAGAATTTCAAAATATTATGAATGACATATTTAATCCTTATACGGATTACATGATCGTCTATATCGATGATGTTTTAGTTTTTTCAAAAACCATAGAACAACATTTCAAACACCTTAAAAATTTTAAGAATATTGTTAAAAACAATGGCTTAGTTTTATCAGCTCCAAAAATGAAGCTTTTCCAAACTAAGGTAAGGTTTTTAGGTCATGAGATTGACCAGGGAAAAATTATTCCTATCAGCAGAAGCATAGAATTTGCTTCTAAATTTCCTGATGAAATATTAGAAAAGAAGCAATTACAAAGGTTTTTGGGAAGTCTGAATTATATTTCAGACTATTACAAGAATCTGGCACAAGATACTGCCCTTTTATATAATAGGCTTAGAAAAAATGCTAGCCCATGGACCGAGGCCCATACCAAAGCCGTTAAATATATCAAGCATAGAGTCAAGAGTCTCCCTTGCCTAAATTTGGCAAACCAAAATTTTTTTAAGATTGTTGAGACAGATGCCTCAAATATAGGATATGGAGGCATCCTTAAGCAAGTTGACCCAAATACTTCAAAAGAGGTATTGGTTAGATTTACTTCGGGAAAATGGAATCCCACACAGGTAAAGTATTCGACCGTTAAAAAGGAAATGCTCTCCATAATCAAGTGCATTTCTAAATTCCAAGACGATCTCCTAAATCAAAAATTTCTTTTGAAAATTGACTGTAGCTCAGCCAAACAAATTATTGAAAAGGACGTAAAGAACTTAGTTTCTAAACAAATTTTTGCCAACTGGCAAGCCCAATTATCAGTTTTTGATTTTGATATAGAATATATTAAAGGAGAAAATAACTCTCTTGCTGATTTTCTAACTCGTGAGTTCTTGCAGGGACATGACGAGCCCCTATAGGGGTAGAGGCAGGGGCCCAGGGGGCCCAGGCAGAGGAAGAGGTAGGAGTAACAATTTGTTACCTTACCACCAGGAACCAAGCGCC
This sequence comes from Astragalus glycyphyllos, assembly GCA_963573325.1. NCBI lineage: Eukaryota > Viridiplantae > Streptophyta > Magnoliopsida > Fabales > Fabaceae > Astragalus > Astragalus glycyphyllos. The sequence continues at coordinate 8,218,200 of OY754314.1, read as the reverse complement.
CCTCTCCTAGGAGATTGGACAACAATTTACCCTAATAGGGAAAGAAGGATGCAAGCATTACCTGCCCCTCAGAAGAAAGAAGAAATTGCTTCTTCTTCAGGGACCAAATCCGGCTCCTATGCTGAAGCCATGGTTAATCCTTCCCAAGAACAGGCTCAAGAATACTTTGAGAACCCTATTACTGAGGACATCATGTATATTGATGATGAAGACCTTAGTATAACCAAAGACCCATGGTCAATCAAGACAAGGTATCTAGAATCTAGAGGATACCCAGGTCTTTACGGGAAACCCAGACCCCACCTAGAGATTCTACTGCTGGTTACTGAATCAGTAACTATAACCCACCATCATCAGAACAACAACCCCCAAAGTTTTATAAACTTTAGCAAATGCCACATTAACAAAATTCTCCTTCCAAGGGAATGGGGATTAAATCCAAATGGAGAAAAAGCAATCAAAATTGCTGAAAATTCTTATGCTTATTTCAATTACTGGGATTATATCCAAGCTTTTACAAAGGCTTTTTATTATCAAAACCCGAAAAACAAGCATTCTTGGTTTTTCAGTATTAACCCAGATGTTATAACAAAGACTATACCAAATTGGTTTTACAATTGGTGGCAAAAATTTGGCCCATCTCTGGAAATACTGCCAGAAGATATTATGAATTTATACAACTCATGGTGTGATAATAACCCTTTAATTGCTAAAATAGCTTCGAATAAACTTATTATAGCACAATGCCCTTGCCTCTTCTTCATCAAATTCCAAATACCTTGGATTTGGAGATGGTCTATAACCATTGACAAGGACAAGTACAATATCCCCTTATTAAGAAGAAATTTCTTCTACAAATGGTGGATTCGTATGGACCCAGAAGACTTAAAGAACTTAAATCAAAAAATTAAGACTTCTATCAATGAAGATAAAAACAGTGGTCTCCAGAATGTAAATCTTAAAGATTTATCCATGGCCAACTTGAAGCATTATTTCCAGAAAAAATACCCTCAAGAATCAGAAGAGGAAATCATGGTCAGAACCCTTGACCACATGAAGGCCCAATTCTTCAATACTTTCCCAGTCAAAGACATGTCAACATCCTCACAGGGATCAATAGAGCCCAACGACATGGACTGCCTTGCAGGGGAATCCCAAGAAGAAGAACCTTATCCAGAGGATTTTTGGGACTCAATGATCCAAAATATGACTCAGCACATTAAAGGAAAAAGACAAGAATAGTCGCAGAGACACCTAATAATGGTGTCCCCCATGAAATCTTTTCTTTTTCGATGTAATCTTTTCTTTTTCGTCGTTTAGTCTTTCCTGATGTGCCTATGGGGCCCACTTAGTGTACCCGGCATCATTAAAGATTTTTGTCGTCTTTTGACCGGCTACCGAAATGTACAGTAGCCCTTTTACCGGCTTAAATAGTAAGCCTTTAGTTTGCCTATATAAGGCATTTCTCTCTTTAGTTAGAGGCACGGCTAGGAAGCCTCTCCTTCTCTCCCTACTTCTCCCTCTACTTATCTCTTGTAATCCTCCTCCTCTTGTAACATATCCTCTCTATCTGAAATAAAAACTTCAAAGCTTGGGATACTCTTCTCAACTCTTCTGCTACTACTCAGGTAATCTTTTTATGACTTATCTTGGCTAATTTAGTGTTGTGGTAGGCTAGTTCTTATGAACTGACCCCATCCAGATAAACATGTTGTTCTTTCCGCTGTAAAATGGTACTACTCAGGTAATCTTTTTATGACTTATCTTGGCTAATTTAGTGTTGTGGTAGGCTAGTTCTTATGAACTGACCCCATCCAGATAAACATGTTGTTCTTTCCGCTGTAAAATGGTATCAGAGCCACTGTAAACTTAAGGATGTAAGTATAGGAAAGCTTGTTGGGAAACAAGCTATGTAATCTTACTCTCTAGGCGAACCGTCCCCTATGATCTGACAGAGGAGTCAGTATTGGGAGCAGTACCCTGGGAGTCTGGTATCCCCATGTGGATACGTCCAGAAATGGATATTCCTTATACTTACACAAAGAGTTTTGAGTTGCTCGTACTTCTTTGGGTTTTTTAATTAAAAACTAGCTATGTTATCTAGTGTTTTCGGCTATGGTCCATTAAGCCTCTTGTTGCAGAGGACATGAATTAGACCGTGTATTTAGCCTTGAAAATTTTGTTAGATAACAAAGCTACATCTCTGGTTTAGGGGGTTTCTCCTTCTATCCCTGCTTGGTTGATAGATTAAATGGTTTTCCATTTACAGAGATGACAAAAGAAGTATAGAAAGGTATCTATTTTATCTGATGTTAAGTTTAATATATTTATCTTTTGGCTATGATCTTAAGACAAGCCGATCCACAACATTTTTAGCCCCTTTTTTCCTTATGGAAGTTGGTAATTATAATGATCAAAATGATCAAATAAAAAATGAAGAATTAATTGAATTCCCCAATAATCTAGACCAACTTAATAAGTGGACTATTCCTTCTGTTCCCTCAAACCAAATATATAAATTTGGTATGTTTGACTTTAAAGCAAGATACGCTATTAAACAGCTAGAACAAACAGTTCAGATAGCTGAAAATAACCAAGTTATAAGGCTTCTTAATAAAAAGGACTTAAGTTTTTCTAAGGACTATAATTTCGTACATATTGGACTAATCCAAATAGCCCTTAAACCCTTGACTTTGCTTGGATTAAATTCAAGTATTATGGCCTATGTCCGTGATGGCAGATGCAATAATTTCAAACAATCCCTAGCTGCCCTAATTGAGACAAGTTTATGTCATGGACCTGTTTATTTCGAAGTAGCTCCAAATTTGAGCTTATCCTTATCTGATAAAAATATATCAGAGGCACTTCAGCTTAATATTCATACAAATGGGTATGACTATAAGCAAGGTAGTGAAGTCATAGCAATATGCTATAGAGTTTACTACAAAGTTTTAAATACGCTTAACCCAAAGGCTAAGCAAATCACTTTTCCAGGAACAACAACTTTGGTGCAAACAAATCTGCTCACATCAAATGTTGCGACCAATAGGTTAATCAAATGGGAAGAAATTAACTTTCCAGAGACTTGGGCACTTCCTCAGGAAGTAAATCCCAGGCCAATCCTTAATAAGGAAATAGACCAAATATCCCAGAATACTGAGGGTGACATAGAAATTAGATTCAATCCTAATAGGATTACCAGAATACCAAGGTCCTTATCGTCCAGACACTCTGTGAGTGAATTCTATTCTACTCCAAGTGTATTAGGGAGACCTTCTGTGTCTCGAACTAATGAAGAAATCGAGACAGTAGAAAATATTAGAATTAGTAGGAATGATATCCCTCATGGTGTTTATAACACAGGAAGTAGGCAATCACCTACCCAGTCAGACATGAGCTTCCATGTTGATGGACTTTAGTCCAGGAAGTGATCTGAGACAACTCATCAATGATGAGTTCATGACAGAAAAATATACCAGTTTCAGAAATTGGTATTTTAAATATTTCTCTGTTCCAGAATTGCATATGATAAGAGATGAATTTTATGATCATCTAACTATAACACAAAATTATATGCCTTTTGTTAAATGGTTTCTAACCTATTTCATAAACAGATTAAATTCTGAAGTGAATGTTTTACAAGAAATAGTCTTCGAAACAACAAAAGGAGAAAAAATCTCTTCTGCCTTCCCTCCTAAGAAAAATAACATTATTTTGGGAGAAAATGTTGAAGCAAGTGCTTTTATTAGCCTTCAAAAAATAGAGCGAGACCAGGTCACTTTGAAAGAGTTAAATTCTATTGTCAGGTCTCAAAATTATACAAATATGTTCCTGGTTTGCATGGGAGACCAGTTTAAACTTCTCGAAGAAAAACTTTCTTCTTTAAAAAATCTTTTTGAAAATCATATTTATCAGCAGGAAACTATTTTAAAAGAACTTTCCCCTGTTCCTATTATTAAGGAAGAACCTATGGTCCAACCTCCGATTAAAATTGAAGGTTTTAAGATTGAAGATAGTAAAAATGATTTTATAAAAATCTTAGAAGAAAAGCTTAAAAACATAAGTTTAAATGTTCTCTCTGAGGAACTCTTGTCAGAAGCATCTGATGAGGAAATAGATAAACTAGCAAAAATGTTTGCTAATCAGGATATTAATAGATCCAATGAGGATGGAGGAATTAACCCCATCTATACTCAACGTCAGGTTGAAAAGTATTACTACAAGAGACCTTCTCCTCAAGACCTCTTATATGAGGAAAATGATTCCTACCAGAATTCATATTCTGGAAAACAGATCTATGAATGGAACATAGATGGCTTAAATGATAAGCAAATTATTGATTTAGTACATAAAATGATTATGTATTCCACAGTCTGTAAACAACATGGGAACTCTGATAGTTCCATTGCTTCGTTTATAGCAACTGGCTTCATAGGCCAGTTAAGGGGATGGTGGGATCATTATCTCACGGAAGTCCAAAAAAGGGAAATATTAGCCCATAAGAAAGAAGTCAAAAGAGAAAACGGTGCTACTGCAAGCACTGGAGAGGAAGACGCAGTTTATACCCTGTGTCTCACCATTCTTAAAAATTTTGTAGGAACCAACGTTCCCATAGGAGAAAAACTAACTTCTCTTTTACAAAATCTCAGGTGTCCATCTTTAACCCATTTTAGATGGTATAAGGACACATTTTTATCCAGAGTTTTTCAACTAACAAAACCCAATGATATTCATTGGAAGGCAAAATTCATAGATGGTCTTCCTCATCTTTTTGCAGAAAAGGTTAGGCAAACCCTAAGAAGCCAGAATGATGGTATTAATATCAATTATGATATTTTAACTTATGGGCAAATAATAAGCTGCTGTATTAACGAAGGATTAGCCTTATGCAATGACATAAAGCTGAGAAACCAATTAAAAAAGCAAAAGCTGACAGAGAAACACCAGTTAGGTGAATTCTGTGAGCAGTTTGCTTTTGACTTAGGTAAATCACCCCAAGACAAGAAGAAGGATAAAAGAATGTCTTTAGACAAAAAGACAAACAACTTTTATAAAAGTAAGAAGAAAAATTTTAGAAAAAAGAAAATCTTTTCAGAAAAGGCTAAAGATAAGATCAAGCCTTTCCAGCAGAGGGGAAAAAGAAAAGCCAAAAGACTTGATATTACTTGTCACAAATGTGGCAAAGTAGGCCACTACGCCAATCAGTGCTGGACTAAAAAGGCACTAAATAATATCCAGGATGAACAATTACGTTCACAATTAGAAAAGGTCTTATTGGTCAATTCTGAATCAGAATTAGATGCAGATGTAGAATCTACAGATGAAGATTTGGATATGATTCAAACATCTACTGAATCATCATCAGGAGACAACAATGACTGTCAATGTAATGAGATAAACTATTGGAAATCCATCGTAGACATGAATGGATTAAATGTTCTCACCAAAGAACAAGATGAAGCCTTAGAGGCCTTAGATTCCATTAAAGATGGAAATATAAAAAGAAGAATGATAGAAGTTCTTATGAAAGAACATTCCAAGAAAGATACTCCTCTAATTATAGAGGCACCTTACCAAATTAGTGAAGTCCTTAGTAGATTCCATGAGTCTAATATTAGGGAAAAACCTATTTCTGTTAATGACCTTCATAGAGAAATTAACATTTTGAAAAGTGAAATTTCCCAAATTAGAAGAGAAAATATCCTTTTAAATAAAAGAGTTTCTGTTTTAGAAAATCCAGATAAACCAGAACCTTCTTCAGGAGGTTACCTCTCGATTTTAAATAGAATTACTTCGCAAAAATGGTTTGTTAGAATCACTTTAATTATTGAAAGAAATTTTGTCCTAGAAAACGAAGTGGCACTAGTTGATAGTGGTGCTGATTTAAATTGCATCCAAGAGGGAATTATCCCTACTAAGTATTTTTCAAAAACCACTCAGTCACTCACCCAGGCTGGAGGTGATAAATTGAAAATCAATTTCAAACTACCAAATGCTTACATTTGTAACCAGGGAATATGCATTCCTACTTCTTTTATTTTAGTCAAAAATCTAACCCATAGAATCATATTGGGTACTCCTTTTCTCCACCAGATTATGCCTATCATTAATATTGACCAAAGAGGCATAACAACTATTCTAGAAAATAGAGAGATTATTTTCGAATTCATTTCAGACCCTCATACTAAGATGATCAATGAAGTTAAAGACCTTTTAGCAAATAAAGAAAAACAACTATGTTTTCTTAAAGAAGAAATCAATACTATTAATATTAATAACCAGCTTAATAAAGCTGATATAAGAACCCAAATAAAAGTCTTAGAAAACCAGTTTATAGCCGAGGTTTGCAGTGATTTTCCAAATGCCTTTTGGAATAGGAAGAAACATATAGTTTCTTTACCTTATGTAGATGGCTTTAATGAAAGTCAAGTACCTACAAAGGCTAGGCCAGCACAAATGAATCAAGAATATCTTGATCTTTGCAAAAAGGAAATAAATTCTCTCATAGAGAAAAAGCTTATAAGGCCCTCCAAATCTCCTTGGAGTTGTACTGCCTTCTACGTTAATAAACACGCTGAGCAGGAACGAGGAGTTCCCAGATTGGTCATCAACTACAAACCCCTTAATAAGGTTTTGAAATGGATTAGGTACCCCATACCTAATAAGAAGGATTTATTAGATAGACTAAACGAAGCCTTAGTCTTTTCTAAATTTGACATGAAATCTGGATATTGGCAGATCCAAATTGATGAATCTGACAAACACAAGACTGCATTTACAGTTCCATTCGGCCATTATGAATGGAATGTTATGCCTTTTGGGCTCAAAAATGCCCCTTCAGAATTTCAAAATATTATGAATGACATATTTAATCCTTATACGGATTACATGATCGTCTATATCGATGATGTTTTAGTTTTTTCAAAAACCATAGAACAACATTTCAAACACCTTAAAAATTTTAAGAATATTGTTAAAAACAATGGCTTAGTTTTATCAGCTCCAAAAATGAAGCTTTTCCAAACTAAGGTAAGGTTTTTAGGTCATGAGATTGACCAGGGAAAAATTATTCCTATCAGCAGAAGCATAGAATTTGCTTCTAAATTTCCTGATGAAATATTAGAAAAGAAGCAATTACAAAGGTTTTTGGGAAGTCTGAATTATATTTCAGACTATTACAAGAATCTGGCACAAGATACTGCCCTTTTATATAATAGGCTTAGAAAAAATGCTAGCCCATGGACCGAGGCCCATACCAAAGCCGTTAAATATATCAAGCATAGAGTCAAGAGTCTCCCTTGCCTAAATTTGGCAAACCAAAATTTTTTTAAGATTGTTGAGACAGATGCCTCAAATATAGGATATGGAGGCATCCTTAAGCAAGTTGACCCAAATACTTCAAAAGAGGTATTGGTTAGATTTACTTCGGGAAAATGGAATCCCACACAGGTAAAGTATTCGACCGTTAAAAAGGAAATGCTCTCCATAATCAAGTGCATTTCTAAATTCCAAGACGATCTCCTAAATCAAAAATTTCTTTTGAAAATTGACTGTAGCTCAGCCAAACAAATTATTGAAAAGGACGTAAAGAACTTAGTTTCTAAACAAATTTTTGCCAACTGGCAAGCCCAATTATCAGTTTTTGATTTTGATATAGAATATATTAAAGGAGAAAATAACTCTCTTGCTGATTTTCTAACTCGTGAGTTCTTGCAGGGACATGACGAGCCCCTATAGGGGTAGAGGCAGGGGCCCAGGGGGCCCAGGCAGAGGAAGAGGTAGGAGTAACAATTTGTTACCTTACCACCAGGAACCAAGCGCCCCTCTCCTAGGAGATTGGACAACAATTTACCCTAATAGGGAAAGAAGGATGCAAGCATTACCTGCCCCTCAGAAGAAAGAAGAAATTGCTTCTTCTTCAGGGACCAAATCCGGCTCCTATGCTGAAGCCATGGTTAATCCTTCCCAAGAACAGGCTCAAGAATACTTTGAGAACCCTATTACTGAGGACATCATGTATATTGATGATGAAGACCTTAGTATAACCAAAGACCCATGGTCAATCAAGACAAGGTATCTAGAATCTAGAGGATACCCAGGTCTTTACGGGAAACCCAGACCCCACCTAGAGATTCTACTGCTGGTTACTGAATCAGTAACTATAACCCACCATCATCAGAACAACAACCCCCAAAGTTTTATAAACTTTAGCAAATGCCACATTAACAAAATTCTCCTTCCAAGGGAATGGGGATTAAATCCAAATGGAGAAAAAGCAATCAAAATTGCTGAAAATTCTTATGCTTATTTCAATTACTGGGATTATATCCAAGCTTTTACAAAGGCTTTTTATTATCAAAACCCGAAAAACAAGCATTCTTGGTTTTTCAGTATTAACCCAGATGTTATAACAAAGACTATACCAAATTGGTTTTACAATTGGTGGCAAAAATTTGGCCCATCTCTGGAAATACTGCCAGAAGATATTATGAATTTATACAACTCATGGTGTGATAATAACCCTTTAATTGCTAAAATAGCTTCGAATAAACTTATTATAGCACAATGCCCTTGCCTCTTCTTCATCAAATTCCAAATACCTTGGATTTGGAGATGGTCTATAACCATTGACAAGGACAAGTACAATATCCCCTTATTAAGAAGAAATTTCTTCTACAAATGGTGGATTCGTATGGACCCAGAAGACTTAAAGAACTTAAATCAAAAAATTAAGACTTCTATCAATGAAGATAAAAACAGTGGTCTCCAGAATGTAAATCTTAAAGATTTATCCATGGCCAACTTGAAGCATTATTTCCAGAAAAAATACCCTCAAGAATCAGAAGAGGAAATCATGGTCAGAACCCTTGACCACATGAAGGCCCAATTCTTCAATACTTTCCCAGTCAAAGACATGTCAACATCCTCACAGGGATCAATAGAGCCCAACGACATGGACTGCCTTGCAGGGGAATCCCAAGAAGAAGAACCTTATCCAGAGGATTTTTGGGACTCAATGATCCAAAATATGACTCAGCACATTAAAGGAAAAAGACAAGAATAGTCGCAGAGACACCTAATAATGGTGTCCCCCATGAAATCTTTTCTTTTTCGATGTAATCTTTTCTTTTTCGTCGTTTAGTCTTTCCTGATGTGCCTATGGGGCCCACTTAGTGTACCCGGCATCATTAAAGATTTTTGTCGTCTTTTGACCGGCTACCGAAATGTACAGTAGCCCTTTTACCGGCTTAAATAGTAAGCCTTTAGTTTGCCTATATAAGGCATTTCTCTCTTTAGTTAGAGGCACGGCTAGGAAGCCTCTCCTTCTCTCCCTACTTCTCCCTCTACTTATCTCTTGTAATCCTCCTCCTCTTGTAACATATCCTCTCTATCTGAAATAAAAACTTCAAAGCTTGGGATACTCTTCTCAACTCTTCTGCTACTACTCAGGTAATCTTTTTATGACTTATCTTGGCTAATTTAGTGTTGTGGTAGGCTAGTTCTTATGAACTGACCCCATCCAGATAAACAATATATATATATATATATATATATATATATATATATATATATATATATATAAACAGGAAAACTAGGGGAGGACACTAGAGGTATCCACCCGAAGCAGAGTTGCAGACGGAACAAATCAGCTGAAAAGATTTTGTCTCCATGTATCATTAAATTCCCTCTTAAAAATTTGTGTTCACGAGTGAGTATTTGATACTGTCTTTTTAGTGTCTAAATGTATACCAAGGTGTATATCAAATTTTAATTTAACATATAATAAATTTGCTTCTACTACTGAGTATCTTATCTAGTGGATCGGTAATTCTATAATATTTTAATATTAACTACATCGGTGATTTTATTCCTCTTCGAAAGTTGCTTTAATTAATACTTGTACGTATTACGTACTCCTAATATTGAGTCAAAAAAAAACTTTCTTTTTATTTAATAACTCTATATAAGTATGTCCTTGAGCATCTTCTATATTAGTAGGTGTGTTTTACTAACTATTTTTCAAAAAAAAAATATATATATACCTATATATAAAGGGGATTCATTTTGTAACTAATTTTTGGTGTCAGATTTTTCTGACCAAAATGTCCTTATTGTAACTACCCACCCTATTTTACTATATTGTTATTTATTATTTATATATTATTTATCTATTACTTCTATAATCACCCACTAACACATCACATGAAAGACGGGTCCGCCGGACCCGTCTTTCCCCTTAGTATAGAATAATAGTGGGTAGTTCGGTCGGTGTTGGGTAACTTTGGGTTTGATACACTAAATCCGCAGCCGACAATTATTATCCAAATGAAACCGAATATTTCACCCGAAAATCCTCCAACCCGAATAGGCTAATCCGAACTGCATGTTTTTTTCCGGGTTTGTCGGTTCGGTTGATTATGTCCACCCCTACCATGTAGCAGTCAATTGGATTAAATTTATATCATTTTTCACCTTTTTCTGCTTAACTGCCACTACAAATTGAATAAAGTGTTAGAGGCTAGAAGACCCACTAATTTCATCTTGGTCCATCAAATAAAAAATCAAGGTCCAAAATTTTGTAATAAGCGGGCATAGATGATACATAGTCTCAAACAACACAGTTAAAACAAAAAATGTAGGAAAGATCATGCACAACCTCTGATGGAAAGTTTATATGTAGTTTGCTCAAAAAATGTGTGTGTGTGTATAGATACTCCTCAACATTCTACGGAAAGAATGTTGTATATGTGTCCCAATCCCGTTTGTTTGAGCAAACTACATATAAACTTTACCAACAAAAAAAAAACTCAACTATTGAAGTAGTTTTAGTAATTCAATTGTTATATTTTCAGTTGTAATTCATTTTTTCTCTTGTACAGTTAGTTACAAACTGTTAGTGTATATACATAGATATAAATACATTGATGAATATCTCATATTCAGCAGAGTTTTACAGAATCAATATAACAGACTTTTTTCTTCTCTTCCCTTTTTTTTCCTTAATTCCAACAATTGGTATCACAGAGCTCGACGATCCGTGGAGAAATCTCGCATGGCGAACACCACGAAAGATAGAGATCATTTCCCGGCGAATCTTCCAATCTTCAACGGCAAGAATTATGATCGTTGGTGTGCTCAGATGAAGGTAATTTTCCGTTACCAAGACGTGCTCGAGATTGTCAACGATGGCGTACCGGCGCTAGCGGCGAACGCCACTGAAGCCCAGAGGAATACCCATCGCGAGCTACGAAAGAAAGACGGTAAAGGATTATTCTTGATCCACCAGTGTGTTGACTCGAATGTCATCGAATTGATCATTGACTGCGACTCAGCAAAGAACGCATGGGATATTCTCAAGAACGCGTATGGAGGAGCAGACAGATTGAAGAAAGTTCGATTGCAATCTCTCAGGAAACAATACGAAGCGTTGAAGATGAAGGATGGAGAATCAATTGGAGAATTCATCACAAGGTTAGTTACTCTGACTAATCAAATGAAAGGAAATGGTAAAACTGTATCTGAACATAGCAAGATAGAAAAGGTTCTTAGGTCTTTAACTGCAGAATTTGACTATGTTGTCACCGCAATAGAAGAATCTAAGAATTTAGATGAGATGAAGTTAGAAGAACTTCAAGGTTCTCTAGAAGCACATGAGCTAAGGATTAGGCAAAGAAGTTCAGAGAAAGAAACTGAACAAGCTTTGCAAGCTCATCTTTCTAAAAAGAATTGGAAAGGAAAGAATGATAAGAAAAGCAAATGGAAGGGAAAAGAAAAGATTTCTGCCTCAGGTACTAGTGAGAAGAATTCTAGTGACCTAAGTGACAAGAAAAAAGGTGATAAGAGCTCAATTCAGTGTTATAATTGTCAGCAGTATGGACATTATAAGAGTCAATGCAAGAACAAGAAAGTGCCAAGAAAAGATGCAGAAGCAAAGTTTGCAAATGATGGCACAGATTCTGATTCTGATTCTGGGTCAGATGATGTCATGTTAATGGCAATTGTAGAAGAAGAACCGAAGGTTAATGCAGTAGGTAAGAGGCAGGGCAGTGGTGACACTGGTGATGCCAAAATTACCTATGCAGTGAGTAAGAGGCAGGGCAGTGGAAACACTGGTGATGCCAAAATTACTCATGCAAAGAATGAGAAGCAGGATAATGCAAATACTGATGATACTTCCATTACTGCAGCAGACAAGTTCAGAAAAATCAGAAGAAAGCAACCCAGAAATGTCTTGTTGAAAGCTGATACATATGTGTATGATGAAAAATCTGATTCCTGGTATCTTGACACAGGTTGTTCAAACCATATGTGTTGCCACAAGGAATGGTTCACTGAGCTAAAACACATTAAGAAAAGAATCAGATTTGCAGATAATAGCTTTGTAATAGCAGAAGGTATTGGCACAGTTAAAATTTGGAGTAAGGAAGGTAAATGTTCATACATACAGGAAGTATTTTTTGTTCCAAGCATGAGAAGTAATCTGATAAGTCTTGGACAGCTACTTGAAAAAGATTTTTCAATAGAAATGGAGGACAAACAGTTGAGATTGTTTGATAAGTACAAGAAGCTGATACTTAAGGCTCCTTTGAGAAACAATAGAACATTTAAAGTCAAGCTTACCATGGAGCAGCAACAATGCTTAGCAACAGTTGTTGAGGGTGAAAACTGGAAATGGCACAAGAGGCTTGGCCATTTGAACTTTAAGAGCTTACACAAACTGAAGGTTGAGGAGATGGTTCATGGTCTTCCAAACATCAAAACTTCAAATGAGGTGTGTGAAAAGTGCTGTGAGTCTAAACAGCCAAGAAGCTCATTCAAGTCAGAAATTCCAAGTAGAGCACAGAAGCAACTTGAGGTAATTTTCTCTGATGTGTGTGGTCCTTTTGATGTGAAATCACTTGGAGGAAATAGCTATTTCGTTACTTTCATTGATGAATTTACCAGAATGACCTGGGTATATTTGATCAAAAGGAAGAATGAAGTGTTTGATGTCTTCAGAAACTTCAAGGTCATGATTGAGAAGCAGAGTGAATATGCAATCAAGACACTTAGAACAGATGGAGGTGGTGAGTATACCTCACTTGAGTTTGAGAGCTTCTGTGTGAAAGAAGGCATTGTTCATGAAGTAACATCACCCTACACACCTCAACATAATGGAATTGCAGAAAGAAAGAATAGAACCATTTTAAATATGGTTAGAAGCATGATGAAAGAGAAGGACTTACCTCATTTTCTATGGGGAGAACTGGTGGCTACTGCTGTGTATATAATCAACTTGTGTCCTACCAAAAGGCTGAGTGGAAAGACACCATTAGAAGCTTGGTCAAGAAAAAGACCAAGTGTGAAGCATTTGAGGATTATTGGCTCTCTATGCTTCAGACATGTACCTGAGCAACTGAGAAAAAAGTTAGATGACAGAGCACAGCAGATGGTGTTGATTGGATATTATCCAACTGGTGCCTACAAGCTTTATGATCCAGTTCAGAAGAAAATTTTCAAGAGCAGAGATGTTGTGATAGATGAATCAAAAGGATGGAAGTGGAATGAGAGCAGGGAAATCAATGAAAGATCAGCAAGAACAGTGGACTTTGATGTGATCCAGGAAGATGAGGAACAACATGAGGCACCAGTAGTCACTGAAGCAGAAGTGCCTGATGCAGTAGAAGCACCACTGAGAAGATCACAGAGAGATAGACAAAGATCAGTGAGGCTTCAAGGCTATGATACATTCCCTGACACTGCAATTACTTCAGAAGGTGATCTGTTACACTTTGCTTTAATGACAGAGGCTGAACCAGTAAACTTAGAGCAAGCATTAGAGCACTCTAAGTGGAAAGAAGCCATGATTGAAGAACTGAAGTCAATTGAAAAAAATAACACTTGGAAGCTAGTTGAGTTACCTAAGCAAAAAAAGGCCATAGATGTGAAGTGGGTCTACAAAACAAAGATCAAACCAAATGGTGAAGTGACCAAGTACAAGGCCAGATTGGTTGCAAGAGGTTTCTTGCAGAAAGATGGTGTGGATTTCAATGAGATTTTTGCTCCAGTAGCAAGGATTGAAACTGTAAGATTAGTGGTTGCCTTGGCTAGTAAAAAGGGCTGGTTAATACATCAGCTTGATGTAAAATCAGCTTTCCTCAATGGTCCTCTAGAGGAGGAAGTATATGTTACTCAACCCCCTGGTTTTGAGCTAAAGGGACAAGAAGACAAAGTGTTCAAGCTCAACAAGGCACTCTATGGGCTTAAGCAAGCCCCTAGAGCATGGAATAAGAGAATAGACACCTTTCTCTTGAAGCAAAAATTTGAAAAATGTACTACTGAACATGGCTTGTATGTGCAGAAGCAAAATGCAAGTAATTTGTTGCTGCTATGTTTATATGTAGATGATCTACTGATTACTGGCAGCAACCAAGCAGAAATAAACAAATTCAAGATGATATTAATGTCTGAGTTTGAGATGACAGACATGGGACAATTATCCTATTTCCTTGGCATTGAATTTGTGAAAACTGACAGTGGGATACTCATGCATCAGAGGAAGTACTCTGATGATGTTTTAAAGAGATTCAACATGGCTAACTGTAAACCATCTACTACTCCAGTAGAAGCAGGAATCAAGCTTGAAAGAGATGGAGATGAAGAAGAAGTAGATGCTACTCTCTACAAACAAATAATAGGATCTCTTAGATACCTATGCAACACAAGACCAGACATTACTTTTGGTGTTGGGTTACTAAGTAGATTCATGGAAAAGCCTAGAATGTCTCACATGGTCGCTGCTAAAAGAGTGCTCAGATATATCAAAGGGACACAGAACTATGGAATTTTATATGCTGGTGAAAATGATATGGCAGAAGCAGAAGTATATGGATACACTGATTCTGACTGGAATGGTGACAGAAACGATAGAAAGAGCACAGGTGGATATATTTTCATGTATGGAAAAGCACCAATCTCATGGTGCTCAAAGAAACAAAGCATTGTAGCCCTGTCCTCATGTGAGGCAGAATATGTAGCAGCAGCTTTTGCAGCATGTCAAGCATCCTGGTTACAAATGCTGCTAGCTGAAATTGGTGTTGAAACTGCTTCAGAAATGAAACTGTTGATAGACAACAAATCTGCCATAGACTTGGCAAGAAATCCAGTAGCTCATGGGAGATCTAAGCACATAGAAGTTAAGTATCATTTCCTTCGTGATCAAGTAAACAATGGCAAGCTGAAACTGATTTACTGCAAGACAGAAACTCAGGCTGCTGATATACTTACAAAGCCAATCAAGAAAGCAAGGTTTGAAGAGCTTAGGACATTGATTGGAATGCACACTATAAACAATGTGAATTAAGAGGGTGTATTGAAGTAGTTTTAGTAATTCAATTGTTATATTTTCAGTTGTAATTCATTTTTTCTCTTGTACAGTTAGTTACAAACTGTTAGTGTATATACATAGATATAAATACATTGATGAATATCTCATATTCAGCAGAGTTTTACAGAATCAATATAACAGACTTTTTTCTTCTCTTCCCTTTTTTTTCCTTAATTCCAACATCAACCATATAAATTGTTGAGTTCCATTAATTTTTGCTTATTTCAATGTAGGCATTTGATTCAACCTATATATTTGAAAGGACGTAGTTACCTTTTGATTGATAGGTCCTGACAGTCATATGTGTTAGGCCAGAAGCAAACGTGGATAAGCAGGAGGAAAACACTATTCCTGGAAGGAAAACTGACATGGGTCAAGCCAAATCCTACCACAAAAGAAGGTCTACAGGAAATTATGCATAAATGATATGGTAATATGTGAAACCATCGATATTTCAAATTCTGATTATGTCTTACAATTAATTTCAGATGAACTATATAACACGAATCGTCCACCAAGTACATGTGTTCATCCAACACACGCCCACATCAAGCGCCTACAAACTGAAATCCCTATCAGTACATAAGCATATTCTTGGTGAAAATTCAATGCTAATGTTAATTGAATTTATGATAGCAAATTATTCATGATTCATGATGTGTAACTTTACATTGATCTCTTTTATCTTATGCAGTAACCGACAATCTACTTTGAAATTTTTTGAAATCAACCACATATGTCATCAGACCATCCTTTACGAACTCCACTAGCAGAGATACAAAATGGTTTGGAATACATTTTGTTAATTTTTTTATCACTCACAAAAATTGAAACATGCAGATTACAATAGTCTAATAATTCTATATTTTTGTTTACATGCCTGCCTAGCTCCACCCGAGGGACATGTCATTAACGACAACCATGTATCATCACATGTAACTATCAGTGAATTTAATGATCAGTGTGAGTGTCCTTTACAAATTAAATTTGATATGAGTAGTGTTTGTGTGATTTTACTGCTACGAACTTAGGTATTGGTCATGTTGATTGTTGTCAAATATTAACCGTACATTTCATAAGTAATCCAAATTTGTACCTGACGCAGTTTGGCATCCTATACAATACATCCAACCCATTAATACACCTGCAATTTCCAAACCATGCTGGAAAATGATAAAAGAGTAATCAGGTATACCAAAATATTCCATTGCTCTTAGATTTTTTATCAAAGGGAAACTGGATGATAGAATACACATTTGATTTTTAACTGATATATTACTTATATTATGACAGATAGGTAAAATGAAGAAAGCATGTGAGTCACATATTATAATGCAAAGTGATAACTCAATATTACAAATTTCAATATTAAGTACACCTATTATGTAAAATTAGTATAACTCAAAAGATTAAAACACATTTCAGAACATGCCACATATACTACTATGAAGAGTGATTATGAGTAACTTTGAAGATATACTTTGTACTTTCTAATATACAATTTATTTTATGTCCAATGTTTCAGGTTTGTACTGCCTAACATCATGGAACTTATCCACATAGATACTGTAACTTTCCATATTCATACATTTTGTATTCCCATGAAGACAATCTAATGAGAAAAAGAAATGGAAGAAGAGGTCAGTGTTCTTTGATCTTCCATACTGGTCCAAACTTGATGTTAGACATTGTATTGACGTCATGCACGTGGATAAAAATGTATGTGATAGTATTATCAGAACACTTCTAAACATTCAGGGAAAGACAAAGGATGGTGTGAATGCTAGATTAGATTTTGTTGTGATGGGTAAAAGAGAGCAGTTAGCTCCACAACAAAGAGGTAAAAACACATATCTTCCCCCTACATGTTATACATTGTCCAAAAAAGAGAGAAGAAGTTTTTGTGAGTGTTTACGGGGTGTCAAAGTACCACAAGGTTACTCCTCAAGTATCAAGAGACTTGTCTCGATGAAAGATCTCAAATTAGTTGGCCTAAAGTCCCATGATTGTCATATTCTTCAACGCTATCTGTAGCAGAACCATTGACCCTCAAAACTTGGATGACTTGGAAAATGAGGCTTCCATTATTTTGTGCCAATTAGAGATGTATTTTCCTCCATATTTTGACATCATGGTCCACCTAATTGTTCATCTAGTGAAAAAGATTAGATTGTGTGGGCCCGTTTATTTAAGATGGATGCACCCGTTTAAGCGATATAGAAGATTACTACATAAGTGTAGAATTTTATAATGTGAGTCAGCATGTCAAATTCTGAAACCGATGCAGTTATGGCCCAAACACTTTAGCCTCAATTCAAATATGTGAAAATTAACTTGTATGCAAAATTTGTACACAATCTAATTAGTGTAACTTAAAATTGATCATTAGATCACAAACTAAGTAAAAAGGAGTGGTTTAGGACTCTAAGAGTGAATTTTTTGCATAATGATATATACTGAATGAGTTTAAGAAGAAAGACGAAGGTTCTCGGCCATATATGTCCCATCAGCCACTTTACTAATATACTAGGGGGGAAGACGGGCCCTTCGGGCCCGTCTTCCACGCTATACAGTAGATACTCATTATGTAATAGTGGTTTAATGTGAGTTTCAGACTGGGTTAGCTCAGTCCAAATCCGCCTCGCTCCAAAGGGCCCAATAAACACATTGCTGCAAGTCGTTGTGGACACCCTCTTGATAGAATTGCCAAGATCGCCTAAGCGAGGTCGAAAGGTCACATCACACCTCAACTCTTGACGCGCTCTTCCAACAGCCTTTCGACCTCGCCGAGCCGATCTTGGCCTTTAGATCAAGAGGGTGTGCACATCGACTTGCATCAATGTGTTTATTGGGCCCTTTGGAGCGAGGCATATTTGGACTGAGCTAACCCAGTCTGAAACTCACATTAAACCACTATTACATAATGAGTATCTACTGTATAGCGTGGAAGACGGGCCCGAAGGGCCCGTCTCCCCCCTAGTTTGAAGATAACACTACTTGAAAAACCATGCATAATTAATAATCATGATTCATACAAAAACAAAGACAAAATAAAAAAAATTATCAGGTCTCTACTATTATAATTGTTGTTTAAGATTCATCACTTTGTTGAGATAGCAAAATATCTTTGTAAACAACATTTCTCGTCCAAATACCGTCTTCCCCTTCAATCTCTCCATCTTTAATTAGGACTTTTGTTGTAGCCATAGAAACACCTCTCGATAAAGCCACATATAACTGACCATGACTGAAAACGGGTCGGGGGAGATAAATTCCTACATTGGGAATTGTCTGTCCTTGTGATTTATTTATTGTCATCGCAAAACTCAGTCTCAGGGGAAATTGCTTCCGAATGAGCACAAAAGGAAGTCCTGCATTCTCAGTTGTCTTGTGTTTTATTCTTGGTAAGAAAGCTCTTTTTCCGGCATTACTGTCGGTCAGGATTTCAACATCCAACAAATTCATGTAAAATCCACGGCATAACAACCTTGTCCCATTACATAAACCGGATTTAGGGTCTATGTTTCGCAACAACATTAAGGGTGCTCCTTTTTTAATATTTAGAATATGTGGCTGCAAACCACCTGGAGCAATGGAGTGCAAGTACTCTTGTTGATATAAGCTGCGTGTGTCCCCTTCGACCTCATCAAATGATAGTAAATTATGCTCTTCTCCTGGAAACTGATTGATTATCGTGTTGTTCAATTTCTCGACCTCGTCATTTCTGGGTGTAAGTATGGCTCTTTCAACCATGTAAGATGCATCCCATCCATGCGATTCTAATTGAGGAAACGTTTGTTGTATGAGATTTTGTATTGAATCTTCTCCACCCCACGGTATTGCAATTTGGCTCGGGATCATTACCATATCATCATATTTTGTCGGTTCAATACCGTTACCAATGCGCATAAGAAATTGTGCAAAATCTTAGTCTTGCAATGTGCGCATATTTTGGCGCAAATGTAGGACCTTTGTGTTTGCCCATATATGAGACTTGACAATAGATAAAGATATCAACTGAGCCTTAGTCCCTTTTTGAATAACAGGAAGTACTTGCCGAAAGTCTCCTCCCATTATCATCACTTTTCCTCCAAATAGAGCATCAGAATCTAAAATATCTTTTAATGTTCGATCTAATGCTTCCAAAGCGTATTTATTAGTCATAGGAGTTTCATCCCAAATGATTACTGTTGTTGCCCTAATAAGTTTTGCAAGATCTGATTGTTTACTTATTGAGCAAAAAGATGATGGTTCCAAAGTCAGAGGAATCTTAAATCGAGAGTGAGCAGTTCTACCACCAGGTAACAATGTTGCAGCTATACCAGATGAGGCTACAGCCAAAACAATTTTTCCTTTACTTCTCAAAGTTGAAATTATAGCTCGATTGAAGAATGATTTACCTGTACCTCCTGGTCCATCCACAAAAAAAACCTGACTTTGATCACGATCAATAACACTCATGATTGTATTGTAAGCATTCAATTGGTCGGTATTTAACCGTTGTACAGATTCCACATCCTCTAAAGGTATTTGGACCAATAACTCTTCTTGTATAACCCTCGGCATTGCATTATCTCCACTTGTCTCTAATGTTAATGCAGGCAAATCGTAATCTGTGATGGATTTTCCGTGTTGAATTAGAAGGTCGTTCAAATCTCGCAATAACATATTAGATACTCTTGATCCTATTCTACTGATTGATGAAGGATAATCCTCTATCATATATGCGTAAAAATCATTCCATAGGCGCCTAACATCAGTTGGTTCACAAAAAACTAATATGGTCACAAACAACCTCCTTAAAGCATATGGCATTTTAATATTTGAACCTTGAACTAAATATTCGTAAATGCTATTGTCACATTCTAGAAAGCCTCGATCCTCAGCTGCTTGTTTGAATGTCGTCGCACGTGTGGTGTTCAATGTTAGTAAGTTTTCCCAACTGGTTGGACCTTTTATATGAGATAATAGAACACGCAAGTAGAATTTTTCTCCTTCTGAAGGTGATACAGTATAAATTCGACCAATAACTTTAACATTTGACCTTCTTCGACGCCATTGCTTATGCTTCCTATCCCAACAATAATGCTCTGGAATCTCTCTGTACAAATAACTTCTAGCTTGTGGGTCTATACGGTTTAGTTCAAAGAATTCTGTAAGCATGGTCTTGGAATTGCGATCATCATTTAGTACATCTGTAATTCTTTGATGATTATAGAATCTGACTTGATGCTGATTTGGGAAGTGAATTTGTAATCTTTCAACAGATGGATATACTCGATAAAGGGTAAACCTATATATTTTCCATAAGGCCTCAGGAGCACAAATCCATCTTGCATCAACGAATTGTTGCACCTCATCTACATTTAATCCCCTGTGAACCTCCATGGCAACTCGATCAGAGCCTTTGTAGACGTATTTGTACAAATATTTAATACTCTTGATGCTACTGCATACTTCCACATTGATGTGACAATCATACTTTAACAACAACCAAGGGTTATAAGGAACCACCCATCTATTATCAACTGTCTTGTTTGTATTATTCAGGTATACTGGTTCAGTCATCTGTCTTTTGTACACCGGATATGAGTCATTACCTTGATGCGTCTCCCGTGAGAAATCCTTTGGAAAGCCTTTTTTACATTTACCACTCTTCATGCATGGGCACGATGGATTAAGTTCACCGCATGGTCCATGGATCATGTGCTTTAGTACTATTTCACGTAACTGAGGTTCATGTTCAATTTTGGGAATTTCTGCCCTAACAACACTATCATAATCTTCTGGGTTACGCAGTTTGTCATCACTATATAAGATCAACAACATATGCACATGTGGTAGTCCTCGTTTCTGAAACTCGGTGACATACAGGTAACTTTTAACCTTTCCAAGGACCCCTTTGTTAATGACGTCATCGTTCAATTGCTCAAATTTGGCTCGAAATATTCTTGTCAGTAAGTCTGGACGATCTTGTGGAGTTTGTAAAGGGCTAAGTTCAGATGATATTTCACTCCAATTAGGGTTACAGGTCATTGTTAGGAAAATATCAGGTTTACCATCGTTAAGCACAATAGCCATTCCATCTTCGTAACGCTGTGTCATGTCTCGACGACTACCAATAAACGATGATGGCAATATTGTTCGTTGTCCAATGTTATCTACGAAAACCAAAAAAAAAGTGTCAATAATTAAAGTTGAGATTCGTAAATATATATATATATATATATATATATATATATATATTATATGTATATATCTTCTTATATAAAATATATACTGTTATATCTGTACCTATATATAAAGGGGATTCATTTTTTAACTGATTTTTGGGTGTTAGACTTTTATGACCAAAATGCCCTTATTGTAACTACCCACAGACACACCATCAGAATTCTATTTCTAATTCTAATAATAATCACCCACTAAAACACCAACACACCAACACATGATAGATGGGCCCGGAGGGCCCGTCTTTCCCCTTAGTATATATATGTGTGTGTGTGTGTGTGTGTGTGTGTGTATAGATACTCCTCAATTACTAAGTTTACTATTTCACTGTGTGTACCTGTTGAAGTTTCACCTACATGCAAAGCATCATGCAAACCTTGGTACATTTCAAAGCGTATAGTATTTTGATGTGTTCGAATCCACCTTAACCTCCCTGATTCAATCTTAACATAGTTGTCTACAACATATTGTTGTAAAAGTCGACCAGCTTTTAATAACATTGAGTGATCATTGGGACGAATCTGAAAGCAGTTAAGTCATTCCTTAGTATAACAAATATACAACATTCTTTCCGTTAATTTTTTTTTTCAAAAATTGAATCAATTTTCAATATATACCTGAAGCATGTAACTGTAATATTCCCTACATGATATCTTTCGCCCGTTATGACTCGTAGTATCGATGTCCCAACCATACGTTCCGAAAGGTAACAACAAAGGATATTGTAGTGGATCATAAAACCCCTTAGTTTCGTGAACCCTCGTCAGATTTCCAGCATGACTTACAACATGGATATTTCTTTCATTTGCCAATGATTCATCGTCGCCATCAACAATAACTGCTGCAACTTGAGAAGCAGTTGGGAGAGTATATTGTGGTTGATTTGGAGGACCCTCTTTAATTAGAAGAGTGCAATTCTGTACATCTGGACGCAATGAAAGTTGTCTAAATACCTGAACGAAACAATTGTACTGATGGAGTATTTGCTGCAATTTGTGAACTATGGTTTGATGAAGTTGAGGATTTTCTAAAATTCTATTTTCCAACTCATTTTGGGTATCATAGATGTACAGTTGCAAGAAGCGCGATCTAGAACCGTCGTTTGGATAGAATCCTCCTATGTTGTGATATATTGCACCTTGTGCACGAAAAGTATATATACCACGTCCAATTCTAGAAATATTCTCATCAAGATGTACACCAATAGAAGTGAATGCAAGAACATGGTTATAGCTTCTTATATTTTGCCTAAATTCTCTTCCTTCAGCTGAACGGTCTGAAAAGATGTCCTGCAACTCTTGAGGAGCATTTACTTGTGAAAGTGAAACCTTTCCACCAGCACAACATGTGTTAGCTGATTCATGGTAGAACAATCGTGCGTTGCAATGTCTACATGTTTTCAGAGGAGGCAAAAGTGGTTTGACCATTGTTGCATTGTTTTGAAAATTCCTACCATTGTTATGTGCTGGGCGAAATCTATATTCCAATTCTGTATCTATTAGAAATTAAAAAACAACATTTAATTTGATATTGCAAAAAGATGTACGAAAATAATAAAAAATATAAATGTACGTATTATATGTCACACGGTAATTTTTTTTCACCCACCAGTTTCAGAGTCAGTAATATTATTTGTACTACTTGGTCCGACTTCATTATCGTGTGTTCCTTGAAAGGGCATATTTTGTCGTTGTCTGATGCTAGTTTGATCAATATATCTTCTACTTGGTCTAGTTTCATTGTTATACGGTCGATCAAAACTTGGCGAGGCAGAAGGAGGATCTAATAATATAAAATGATAAAAAGGTACTGATGTATTTAACAAAATGAACTAAAATAAAAAAAATATGTAAAAAAAGGAAATGTAAATGCTTCAAATCTTAAGTGAACAATTTTTTGTTTGACCCACCAATTTCAATGTCACTAATATGGTGTGTTCTACTTGGTCCGGCTTCATTGTCATGTGTTCCTCGAAACCGCCTATTTTGTCTATAATCTTGCCGCCTTCTTGATAAGTCTCGTTGTCGTTGCTCGACGCTCATTCTTTGCCTTCTATTGTTTGTATCTTCCCTCCATCTTTCTCACCGTTGTTCTTGTCTTGATTGTCGACTATTGGTATTTCCCATACTATCAGAAAGAATATTACCTGTGCAGGAAAAAGGTAAATTATTTTATATAAAATTTAAACCGAAAAAAATAATTTGGAAAAAAAATGAATACAGTAACCTCAGAGAGAGGGAGAGAAATTGTGCGTGATTGAATGAGGATACTCAAAGAAGAGAGAAAAAGAAATGAGTTTATTTGTTTTAGTAGTGATGATATAGTAATCAGTTTTGGACAAAGTTGCTGGTGTGAAAAGCTACATATCCTAGTTTGAGAAGAAGATTCAAAAGTGAAGAGAATAAAAGATCCAAAAGACAGAAAACATGCCAAGCATAAGATGAAGTTGACATACTCACAGCTACTATTAAGTGTAGGAAGAAGGTATTCAAATATATAATACTACTGAGAAGATGGTTTAACTAACTATGGTTTAGTTTAAGTAACCATGTAGAGTAAAATGACAGCAAAATCTGTGAAGGTTAGAGAATATATTTATCTCAAAAGGAATGTTTTGAAATAAAATAGGTAAATCATGACCTTTATCGCTAATAGTTAAGAGAGTTATCTTTTGTTTCATAAAGCCAAAAAAAATATTAGAAAACCACACCAAAATGATTTCACAAATTTAAATAGATATAAATTAAAGAACATGGCTATATGTCTGAGATACATGTGAATACCTTGTGTGTTGAATTACTGTAACTGATGTTTTGCTCCACTAAGAGACAATATTAAGTCTGAAAAAATTGAACACAGATAAAGGTAAGAATAGTAAAATGGTTTTCCAGAAAATTCAGCAATATGAAACACAAAGACAGAATATGTGAGATATGAGACAATTAAGATAAACATTTCTGATGAGTTCACAATAGTGTGCTAAAATTGAAAACTCAGAATTTAAGGGAGATTTTCATGAAGGAGATTCAGAACAATACAATTCAGTGGTAGTCAATTTGTTGTTGTGAGTTCAATATGCAAAGAATAATTCATAAATTGAAATATAGAATGATATAGCCACCTAAAAAAGAGAATAAGACAACAGAATAATATGGCTGAAAAGCCGAGTCCACAGTTACCCTACATATTTGTGGTCACATACCTCCCCAAAATATCCATCAGTTGAGCAGTAAAAAGGAATTAAGAAACTACTTATTCCCAAAGCAGAGATTTTGTGAAGGAATTAAAAATGAAAATTCAGAAATTCGTATGTAACCATAAGCACCACATCAGCCAAAAAAAATTGCACAGCCGTTTCCTCCTCCCCACAAAGCTTTCAAATGACATGTGAAAATGCGCCAAAGTCTCCTTTGGGATGTTAGGGACCACCAAATATATTACCAGTTACAACTACTATCAAATAAACAATTCATCTTTAGAAACAGGATAGAATAAAAAACACACCTGTAAATGTTGAGATTCAGCAGTCCAATCAGAAAACGATGCTTGCAGCGTATCAGAAACTGAACGTATAGCAACCCCTTCAGGAATAAATTAGAATAAGTTAGAATAATCGTGCATTTAAACTAATAAAATCTGACATATTCATTTATATGTCTCTTTATCTGTTAGAAGTTCAATCACTGATAAATATAAAGCTCTTTATATGTCCCTTATTCCCTTCTCTCTATCTCTCGTCTTCATTTACAGCCGTTTCCTCCTCCCCACAAAGCTTTCAAATGACATGTGAAAATGCGCCAAAGTCTCATTTGGGATGTTAGGGACCACCAAATATATTACCAGTTACAACTACTACCAAATAAACAATTCATCTTTAGAAACAGGATAGAATAAAAAACACACCTGTAAATGTTGAGATTCAGCAGTCCAATCAGAAAACGATGCTTGTAGCGTATCAGAAACTGAATGTATAGCAACCCCTTCAGGAATAAATTAGAATAAGTTAGAATAATCGTGCATTTAAACTAATAAAATCTGACATATTCATTTATATGTCTCTTTATCTGTTAGAAGTTCAATCACTGATAAATACAATGCTCTTTATATGTCCCTTTTTCCCTTCTCTCTATTTCTCGTCTTCATTTACAGCCGTTTCCTCCTCCCCACAAAGCTTTCAAATGACATGTGAAAATGCGCCAAAGTCTCCTTTGGGATGTTAGGGACCACCAAATATATTACCAGTTACAACTACTACCAAATAAACAATTCATCTTTAGAAACATGATAGAATAAAAAACACACCTGTAAATGTTGAGATTCAGCAGTCCAATCAGAAAACGATGCTTGCAGCGTATCAGAAACTGAATGTATAGCAACCCCTTCAGGAATAAATTAGAATAAGTTAGAATAATTGTGCATTTAAACTAATAAAATCTGACATATTCATTTATATGTCTCTTTATCTGTTAGAAGTTCAATCACTGATAAATATAATGCTCTTTATTGAACCTTTTTCCCTTCTCTCTATTTCTCGTCTTCATTACCTGCAGGTTTGTAATATTATTCTAATGTTGATTTTGATTAGCATCATGTAAGCATAGGCTACAAAGGTAAAATCATCGCAGCATTTAAGCATATCGTTGATCACTATTTAGGATATCAACTATGAAATTTATGATATTTAAGCTTGAAACCTTTTTGGTTTTGTGATGTTTCAAGCCGTACGTGTGATGCAGGGGTTTTTCTTTTTTTTTTGGTAGCTTCCTTATTTAAACCAAATCCCAGACAATAATCAGAAAGGTTCTGTACATAACCCAAATAGCCAGCAATAGAACCCTAAAGCCACCACATTCTATTCATTGCAAATGGCTATAGTAACCTTCGTTTGAGCAATAAAACCTTCCTTTGCCCTGTAGTTAGTTTAGTCTAGGATGTTAATTAGTTAATCTCCCTTTGTTAAAAAAAAAGAAGTTAATCTCGACGCTTCCATAAGTAACGGCTTTTACAACAGCACATGTTAAAGTGCCAAGGGGCTGAAGGAAAAGAAAAAGTTAGAACAAAGAGTTTATCTATAGTTGACCACTCTTGATCTAAGAGTTTATCTATATTGACCAATCAAGAGTGGTCAACAAAGAGTTTATCTATAGTTGACCCTCTTGATCTAAAGGCCAAGATCGGCTCGGCGAGGTCGAAAGGCTGTTGGAAGAGCGCGTCAAGAGTTGAGGTGTGATGTGACCTTTCGACCTCGCTTAGGCGATCTTGGCAATTCTACCAAGAGGGTGTCCACAACGACTTGCAGCAATGTGTTTATTGGGCCCTTTGGAGCGAGGCGGATTTGGACTGAGCTAACCCAGTCTGAGACTCACATTAAACCACTATTACTGAGTCGTAGTCCCATTTCATACATTTTGTATTCCCATGAAGACAATAATAATGTGACATTTTTTCCTAGAATTTTTTAACGAACCTTGAAAATTTTGGAATGTAACATGTATTTAAAATTTTAACTAATGAGTCGTAGTCTTTTATTTATTTCTAAAATTAATGCAGAGATAAATCATGAAATTATAATAAAATTTTCAAATATAAAAACTACTTAGAATATTAAATTACATGTAGCCTGTCACATTAAGTTGTTTCTAAGTGAAAAAAGAGTTGTGTTTTTCCACTTGCTTTATTATTATTATTATTATTATTATTATTATTGTTATTATTATTGTCTAAGAGACTAACAACTAAGAATTTGGGCCTTAAGATACATTCTAAAATGTATTTTTAATAATTCGTAAAACCTAATATTATTAAATTTGAAATGTAAAATACAATAAAATAGATCGAATATGCATGAAAACAATTTTCTAAGTGATTCATTATAATTTTGTAAAAATAAGTGATTAATTATAATACTCATAAACTTCTCCTGACATAAAAATTAAATCAAATCAGTCACTTAACTTATATTCATAATGAATTTTTTATATAATATAAGTTTTTAATTAATTAATTTTTGTTTTTATTTTTTTAAAAATTGAGGAGGGGGACATTTTAATAGTCAAAGTGGCACTAATTGTTTTTTTTTTTTAGAAAATATACTTAAATAACTCTTAATCAAAAAGTCTTTGAGTGTTGATAAATTAAATAATTTTTTGGAATACAATTTGGATACATTAGAAAAATATTTTATTTAGTCTTTATTGTGTATAGTATCTATAGAGAAGTAATTACAAAAAATGATATTAATTACCAAATTGCTGTAGGAGTGCCACGTGGAATAGCAATAAATGAGATTCATTCTCAAATGTTATATATATAGATATATAGATATAACTTTTTTTTTGCACAACTCATATTTTATAACTGATAACACATGTATTTACTAGGAGAAAAACTGATGTAATTAAATAGATAGCAATAAATAAAATAGACAACTTTTCATGTAATGCATTACTATTAGATTAAATAACATGAAATTATAATTATTATGCTAAAAAGTTAGTAATTATTAGAGATATAATTTATGAAGGGTTAAAAAAATATGTAATCATTAGAGATATAATTAGTGGTTAGAATTGGTTGACGCCTCACGCTAAACATTTTAATCTAAATTGAAGTTTAAAATTTTGATAAAATAATTTAATTTAGAGAATAATTATTATTTTATGAGTTAGTAGACCTTTGAAATTCTTGTATGCACTGAAAGGGAAATATTTCACAGTAATGTTTCACATCATCCAATTTAATGGAAGCTATTAAAATTAAACATTTTTAAAGGAAAATATTAAAATTAAACATAATCCATACATTTTTATAGCTTGACAAAAAGTTGTTCCTCAATTGCATGACTCAGTACTAACTAATCCAAGTTGTTCTTTTTGTCTTTTTGACTACATTAGAATTGTCTATAACATGAAGCTCAAATCGTTTGTTTTGCCTTTTCAATTTCTTCTCTCTCCGTGTAATCTGTAATCTCCATTTTCCCTCCCTTGACTGCAATTTGAAACCTATAACAAACTCAATACTTAATCAACAATCAATAAAAACTTATGAATAAAAGGCAGATTTACACACAAATTTTTTGGAACTCCAACCACTACAATGGTTTTCTTCAAGCTTGAATATTAGTGATGGAGAAACCAAACTTTTGACATAAGTGATGTAACAACCAAACAAAAGTGTTGTAAAAAATGAAAAGATAAGTGGTGACCTCTCTTCTTAGGTATTTATGGTATTTTTGAAAAAAAGACTTAAAGTGAATGAAAATGAAAAGATTGTATCTAATCTCTATTAAAAACCAACTATAATAATTAGTGCTAACAAAAATAATAATTTAGAGACACCAAAAGGCAACCAAAATCAAAATATAAAGTAATGAATAGTAATCAATAAGGGTGAAATTTATTTAAATTAAAAATAAAAAGGGAGAAAAACTCACAATGATCATTTTTCACTGTCATCAGCAATCATCACGTTTATTTCATCAACAACTAATTAAGAGGTATGATATTTTTAAGTTACCCTTACTATGAGAGGCACGAAAAGCCAATCCCTTTAAAATAAAAATTGGCTTTACCATAGAATGAGGTTTGATTTGTGTAATTTAAAATGAAGAATAAATATCAAATTTAATAATTATAAAATATTTTCATGGAAAATTAAATGAAGAAATATACGAAAGTCCAAGACACACATAGAAAATTCTAAATTTGAGGGTGAAAAAATGAAATGACTATATTAATAATGGCAAAAATTTATAAAAATAGTCATAATTTTTTTTGTTGTTATAAAAAACTATAAATTGAAGTTGACATCTTGTAAACTAATTAATTTTTTTTACTAAATATATGAATTTGGATATTAATATGATATTTTGGAAAACAATTTATTAGAATGATATAATGATATTAAATAATTGTTAATTAAGTAATATTTAACTCCACTATTTGGATGTCATAAATGTTGAATGGAGATTTATTAACAAAAGCAAATTATTGAGTTTTAATATCAAATATTAATTGAAAATATGGAGGAGCATCCTAAAGCCTCCAAAAAACTGTTTATAGTAATTTATATAGATATAGATGTTGAATGAAGAGATTTATTAACAAAAGCAATTTATTGAGTTTTAATTTCTAATATTAATTGAAAATATGGAGGAGTATCCTAAAGCCTCCAAAAAAGCTTCTTTCAGTTATTTATATAGATATAGATAGATATAGATATAGATAGATGTGTATATTAAGTAGGATATTTATATATTAGTTTGTGTCTATTAACGTTTACGTCTATGATTAACTTTTTGGTTACTTTAGTGGTATATTCCTATTGACATTGATATGTGTGTATATGTGCAGGATATTGATATGTGTATACGTGCATTAGTATATATACTGTATTTGTTATAACTTGTTATGAAATTATAAATATGTTGAAAGTTGCAAAATATAATAAAAAAAAAGGAAAAACTTGATAAAACACTATATTTCAAATTTATTAAAATACATGTGTTGCAAAAATTTAAAAAAAGTCGGTATCTTCTTATAATATGAATAACGGGGTAAAAATAAAGAAAATAGAAAATGAGATTTAATACAAAATATGCACCCTCATTGGCGCTGTCGTTGGCACTCTCGTTGGCGCTCCCGTGGGCGCTCCTGTTGCCTCTCTCGTTGCCGCTCCTGTGCGGCTCACCAAAAAAAATAGATTTAATTATTAATTTTTTTAGGAAAAATAATTTTGAAATTTTTGCTAGCGGTATGCCTTTTGTAACACCCTAGTATTTCTAAATAATAGAAATACCAAAACATACATTTTAGATTACATCAGAGTACAAAATTTCCTACTTAGATACAACTAACTGCAAGAATAGCGGAAACGATTACATAACTTAAATTAAATTCAAGTCACATTATCGAATACAGAGACAACATCGGAAACAAAAACAAGGATGGAAGAATTAATCTTCAATATTTTCCCCAAGCATGTCACCTAACCATGCCTTTTGGCTTTCCTCGTTTTCTGTTTCTCTGTAAAAACAACAATAAATGATAGGGTGAGATAACATATCTCAGTGAGTTCTACCGCGACCCCTAACGTTCACTCGGTTCAATTATGAAAACCTTTTAATTGGTAATTCAATATGAATTATAAAATAGTCCATTTCATCTTTTATCACATCACCAACCACCCAAAGTAGGTTAAGCGATGAATTACATTATTACATTTTAATCTTTAGCACGTCACCAACTCTGAAAGCTTAAGTGAACCCCTAATTACGCTCACGGTTTAAATACAAAGTTCCTCTTTAATTGGTAATTCAATAAATGAATTACAAAACCATCTGACAATTCTATAAATGAATTGCAAAAACATCTGGTAATTCTATAAAAGAATTACAATAAAGCTTTATTAGTTTTAGCACATCACCAACAACCCAAGGAAGCTTGAGTGAACCCCAACATCTGGCCGATAAGTGTACAACTCTTAAAGGCAAAGTTATAATAAACATCTGGGGGCCTAGGATAATGGCTCATGACTTCCCTCTCCTAATATGCTAACATCTGGAGGTCGTCACCTCAATTCGATATAATCTATATATATCATACCCGCATTGGGCCGTCAAATTTATATACCCGCATTGGGCCGTCAAATTTATATACCCGCATTGAGCCGTCAAATTTATGTATTGTGATCCTTGGACCGGTTTAGATGATTTAAAATAATAACCATCCCGAGTCAACTGTATCATTTCAATTTGAATGACCGGTTTAGATGAATTAATATTCATCCCGCATCAATCAATTAGAATGACCGGTTTAGATGAATTAATATTCATCCCGCATCAATCATGGATTTAATAATTAGAACATTTAGTTCGGTTTTTGGTTTCAAAGAATTAGCTTACACGCGTACTAATTTCGGCTTTTTCGAAATATTTTTAACTTCCAAAACATTTCCTAAAAACCCAAGTTAAACTAGTCAAAATCATGTTTTTATAATGTATATAACATCCCAATTGGTTTAGAAAAGGTTTAGAAGTGATTTGGAACAAAAAGGAGCGACGAAACGACAAAACAACATTTTGAACCCGAGAGAAACGCACGGTACGTGCTACCTTTAAAAAAAATTGTGTTTCTGTTTACGGGATGCATGGTCCGTGCCTCTGAGGCGCACGGTCCGTGCTACCTGTACAGAAACAGCATTTTAACTCCATTTCGTCCGTATCACAATTCCGATCGATTCCAAATCGAAACCCAAACCAATTCTAACTGAAAAATAGAAGATTTCCCAACATATTCTAGTCCAAACATTCACAACCAATCCAAACTTCACATCACAATCAAGGTATAATTTGAAAATTAAACCGAAAACGATATTTTTCTAAAATTCGGTTTTTGACCCTAAAATCATTGCAAAACCAAAACATCAATCGATTCCAGAATTTTAACACAATCAATTTAAATTGTAAATTCCCTAAACGTGAGTAAAACTCACCTATCTCGATGAAAATCACGAAACATCGAGACTCTCCGAAGTTCAAACGACCCGTAACACACGAACTCGTTCCGAACTTCACGAACTCGTCCAATCGCTTCCAAAAACGAAAACCCAGCTACTTGGATTCGCAACCAACAACTCAATCACCCTAAAACCATCTTCAATTGACCCAAACTCCATTGTTGACCAAGTTGAAGCTTTAAAATCTAAAAATGGCAAATAGTGAACGAGGAGGAAGGAGCTTCTAGAATTAGTATCATTGGATAAGAAATTAAAAAAGGAGGAAGATGATGGTTTTGATACTTACACACAAGAGCTTCAATGGAGTTTCCTCTCCATTCTTTCCTTCTTCTTCCTCTCGCCCCCTCTCTCTTCTCTCTCTTTCTATTTCTATTTTTTTTCACTTCTTGCTAAGTGAGGAAAAATGAGGTGTGGGGTATTTTTATTATTGTGTGAGATGAGGGTAAGTTCATGGAAATGACTAAAATACCCATTGGTTCCTTAATTCTCACTTAATTCTAAATTCTACCCAATTTCTCCTCAAACAACCACACAATTTCAATAATAATCCAAGAAATCACATAGCTTAGCAATTATATATATATATATATATATATATATATATATATATATATATATATATATATATATATATATATTGCTTTAGCGACAATCATACCTTCATGACCAGATTTATTATTTCATCGAATAATAAATCTCTAGTTAATTTCGTAAACCGAAATTAACGAAACTAGGGATGTTACACCTTTTTTTGACAATTGATAGTGGTTAAACTAATTGGTTTTAGAAGTTTGACTAGATTATAGTAAATAATGAATTCTACATGATTTAATATTGTTTTGCATAAATTTAATTAAATTATTGATTTTTGCTAGCGGATGGGTTGTTTTCACAATATTGATAGTAATTAAATTAATTGGTTTTAATCGTTTGAGTAGATTATTATTGTACATACATAATTTAATATTAATTTAATAAATTGTATGTAATTATTGAGTATTTACAAAAAAATGAGTTAAAAAAAGAAAAGAAATATTTTTTTGAAAAAAAATAAAAAATATGACAGGCAGGCGCGTCAACGTTACAACTTTTGCTGCCTTTCTCTTTTGCATTCTTCTATTTGCAAAAAATAAAAAAACTGAGAGGGATTGTTTTGACATTCAGAAAATTGTTATCCCAAATATCTCGGTGGTTGATCAATTGATGTCGGAATGCTCTAATTCAGGAGATCTGACTTTCAGAGATTCTTTCCTTTTTCACGCTCCGCTGGGCAGGTTGTTCCCTGGATAAAGACAGTTTGGAAGAATTTTATTCCGCCAACAAAATCATTTATCCTTTGGAGGGCTATTCATAATAAGATGCCAACAGATGACCAACTTTGGAATAGAGGTTGCACTGTGGTTTCTGTTTGCAGCATTTGTGGTAGTGATTCTGAGACTTCTCACCACCTTTTCCTAGCCTGCCCTTTTGCCAAACACATTTGGAATTGGCTCGGAGGCATCCTAAGCCTCAACATCAACACTGCTTCCTTCCAGAGCATTTTATCATTGACTTCCCATGGCTGGAGTCCTCAATTGAATGACATCGTCTCTGCTGCTATTGTAAATATTTTCTGGGTAATTTGGTATTGCAGGAACCAGGCTAGATTCGATAATCATGTGATCCCCTTACATACTGCCATCAACTTAACTATTTCTAATGTCACTTTAGCAGGAAATGCCTCTAAATCTACAATGACTTCCTCTGCTGCTAAATTTATGATTATCAAAGCTTTTAATGTCAATGGTAATTACAGAAATTCTTCAACCATCAAAGAGGTAATTTGGACCCCACCTTCCCCTTACATGATTAAGTGCAATACGGATGGTGCTGCCAAAGGGAGTCCTGGTCCAGCTGCTTGTTGTGGTATTTTTAGAGACAGGAGTGCTGCTGTCCTTGGGTGTTTTTCTGCTCCGATAGGTAACAGTTATGCCCTTCATGCTGAGCTTATTGGAGCTTTGTTGGCTATTGAGATTGTGTTTGAGAAAGGTTGGATGTCTTTGTGGTTAGAATGTTGTTATACCCTAATTTTGTCCAGCCTCCTATTATTATTACAATTTTGGCTTTAGTTTGTATATATTTTAAGCGCGATTGTAAATAGTAGGTAGTTCACAAGTCTCGGTCCAATTAACACGTGTCAACATTGCTTGTTTAGGTACTATTTATTTAATTGGGCCTATGTTTAGTAATTTGCTACGATTGGGCCTAGGCTTAGTACTTTACTCAATTGAGTTCGGTTGTAGTTTCTTTTTGGCTAAAATGCTCACGGGGTCCCTTATCTTTATTTAAAGTAACGATTCAGTCCTTTATGTTTTTTTTTGTCCCAAATAAGTCCTTTATCTTTCAAATTTTAGGCAGATAAATCCTTTTGCGTTAACCTCCATCCAACTCTATTAATAGTGCTGATGTGTCATTAGAAATGCTTATGTGTCTGTCTAAAATATTATCCACCTCATTTTGATTTAAATTTTATTAAAAACTAATAACAAAAATTAAAAAT
This sequence comes from Astragalus glycyphyllos, assembly GCA_963573325.1. Taxonomy (NCBI): domain Eukaryota; kingdom Viridiplantae; phylum Streptophyta; class Magnoliopsida; order Fabales; family Fabaceae; genus Astragalus; species Astragalus glycyphyllos. The sequence continues at coordinate 8,183,548 of OY754314.1, read as the reverse complement.
AATTGCAGCAACCATGTCTTCATCTTCATCTTCATCTTCATCTTCATCAACAACCAGGTCTTCATCTTCTTCTTGTCAAAAAAAGGTCTTCATCTTCATCAACAGCCAGCCATCGTCCTCACCACCTCTCCTTCATCTTCATCTCCTTTCTGAATCCATGTCTTCAACAACAACCGGGTCTTCAACAACAATCTCGTTTTTGAATTCATGTCTTCAACAACAACCAGGTTTTCATCATCAACAGCCACCATCTCGTTTCTGAATCCAAAATCACTACAAACCCCAAATCGATTTCAATCCCAAAATCGATTTCAAACCTAAAATTGTTTCAAACCCAATCTCGATTTCATACCCAAAATTGTTTCAATCCCAAAATCGATTGCTGTTGTGTGTTGCTTTTGGGAAACGAAAATGATTGCTACTGATTAGAGAATATTGTTGTTGATTTGGAAATGATTGTTGTTGTTGATTTTGAAAAAGATTGTTGTTGATTTTAAAATGATTGTTGTTGCTACTGATTAGAGAAGATTGTTGTTGATTTGGAAGATTGTTGATTTTAAAACGATTGTTACTGTTGTTGATTTTAAAATGATAGGAACATGGGTATGAAGAAGAAGATGGAAGCAATTAAGATGAAGAAGAAGATGGAAACGATGGGAATGATTCAGATGTAAAAAAATATTAATTTAAATGAAATAATGAGTCAACACGCCGCATAAGCATAAATACAATAAAAAAAATGAGTCAGCACACACATCAGCACTGTTAACAAAGTTGGATGGAAGTTGACGAAAAAGGATTTATGTGCTTAAAATTTGAAAGATAAAGGACTTATTTGGGACAAAAAAAACATAAAGGACTAAATTGTTACTTTAAATAAAGATAAGGGACCCAAAGTGCATTTTAGCCTTTCTTTTTCATTATTGGATTTGGCCCAACTTAGTTATTCATCTAGTAAAAAATTAATAGCATAAAAATAGATGTATATTAAATTATATTACAAATGTGTCCAATTGTTCAAAAGTCCTAAAATCAAAATTACAAAAATAGAAAAAACGAAAATAATTAAAATAAATAAATAAATACAAAAATTGATCACAAAATAACAGTAGCTGCATAGTGGACTTTTCTTCTTCTCCAAGGCTTCTCAGCAAGCCCAAAATCTGCAAAAGGAAACGGTATCAGATTAGAATCAAAAGTTGATTGCACAAAAACCTAATTTTTAACTATAAAAGGAGGCTTAATTCAGAGGAAAATACAGACAACCCACGACAAAAAAATCAGAAATCAGAAAAAGATTAAGGGTTTCATGCTGAAACCCTAATCACAAAAACATAGAAAATTCAGAAACAAAAAACAGTCGCAGTGAGGATTCAGAAGCAGCGGTAACAGCAGCTAAAAAGTGACCATCAGAAGCTGGGGTAGAGGTTGGTCCTAATTTCTTTTCATTCTGTTTTACGCATATGTCTATGTTTAAATTAGATGAGTTTCTGAATTGGAGTAGTTTAATGTCTCTATGGTTCTTCAATGACTGTTTGTAAATACTGGTATATGGTATATTAGCTGATTGGTTTAGAAGTAGATGGAAAAAGATCAAAGTCAGTCAAAATGGATTTAGATTGCATAAACAAAATTAAATTAGAATTAGATTAGAGATAGAAATTAGTGTTTTCATGTTTTGTTTCAGTCATAAATAATAACAAAAATACAAGTTTAGATGTGAAAAAAATAGAATCAGTAGGCAAGATTTGAGATGTAAAAAAAAAAATAGAAGTTACAACTAATAATAATAGTGATGGATACGAAATACTTCCGGCCACCGTACACGGCGCCATCGCCGCCGTGCTCCACCACGAGCTTCCCAGTACCGTTCGCATTCCCTCCGGCATCGTTCGTCTGCCATCGCGATCGGCGCACCAACGCCTCTCGCCGTGACCTCCGGCGAGCACCATGTCACCATCGTCCCCCTCCGTTAGCGTTTGATAACCACGTCGACGTCTTCCACCGTAGAGAGCAACTCCACCACGTTGTTGTCATTACCCACCGTCCTCCTCTCTCACTCCTCTCGTCGTTCACACAACCACCGTAGCGACTTCTCCCACCCTCCACCGTCGCAGAACCGGCGTGGCCGTGAGGCCACAGTCCCTCTTCTCCACCCTTCACGAGCTCTCTCTCTCTCTCTCTCCTCTCTCTCTCTCTCTCTCTCTCTCTCTCTCTCTCTCTCTCTCCCTCTCTCTCTCTCTCACCATGAGTTGTAAGCGGCGCTGAAGAGTGAAGGTGAAAGAATTAGGGTTCCCAACTTATGTCACTTGCCTTCTATGAATCCCCGATACTTCAAAATTGGCAACGTACCCGTGTCCGATACGTATCCGATACCGATACGTACGCGATACTTCCCGATACGTACCCAAAGAGTATCCAATAATTTTTTAATTCTTTTTAAAAAATATTTCACTCGATACTTTTCAGATACTTCTTTGATACTTATTGCCAACTAAGGATACTTCTAAGATACATTTTCGATACCTCTTACCAACTAAGCACATGATTGTCACTCATATATATGATACACTTTAGTACCTCAATAACAAAAAGACAAAATTTTATGTTTTTTTCGTAACACAATCATAGAAGAAATAATACATTGTAATATGGGTGAGATAAATATACGTAACTATATCTACTTGATATGATGACATGTATTTATTTCTACAATGTGATGATCGATCATATGTAACAGAAGGTGGGTAGAGTGCGTTCACAATGATGCTCAAGCTAGAATATCTTAATAAAATTATACTTATCGAGTGAGTTCACAATGAGCTTCTCAGTCAATAATATTTTAGTTTGTAATTATCGCTTCTCAGTCAATAATATTTTAGTTTGTAATTATCGCTTCCCTCAATATTTAAGACAAGCTCCGCCAATCAGTCAATTATATTGGGCAGTTTTTTATCATATCTATAAAATGCAATATTTCTGTTTTTATCTTTGTTTTTTCTATTTGTGTTTCTATTCTATCTTTTTCTGTTTTGTTTTTATATATTTGAAATTTAATTGAGTTTTTTATAAAAGTATCCCAACCGTGTCGTATCTTGATTTTCAATTTTTTCACGTATCCCCGTATCCGTATCGTGTCGTATCCCGTATCCGGGCTTCATAGCTTGCCTTATATACTCCCATTTAAATTTTTATTTTATTTTAAGATTTAATTTCTTCAGATTAATATTGGTACCCCTGTGTTTCAGTTCGCACACACCCCACCTGCTAAGCCCAATTCGCATATTAGTGTTAAAAGCCCAAAAATGTGAAACTTAACTGTGCTCTACTAACTGCACCCTCTTTTTAACAAATACTGCACCCTACAGTTAATTACACCTCCTTCATTTCTATTTTACAACTTACCATATTTTGCTTATTTTATTCAATCAAAAACCATTTTCTTATAAAATAAAAAATACCAAACTCACAAATATTTTCTACCAAGAACTACGTGTGATTTGATTCTCTACCAGGAGATATGTAGGAGCAGAGGGCGGCCGACCTTTGTCAATCGCACTAATAAAAAAAACCTTTTTTTTTTGTAAATTATTTATTTCCTATTTCTCAAAAATGACAAAAAACAACCAACTATCAAATCTTGTATTTTAATTTGTAAAAAGGGTAAAAATCAATATATCTTAAATTAACATTTTTTACACATTTAGTTAAAAGGTAACCTTCTTAAGGATGTCGTAGGGTGCTAATACCTTCCTCGCACATAACCGACTCCCGATTCGTATAGACCTTTATAGGGGATTTATCAATGTTTGCCCCTTTAAACTTAAACCTTGATGGCGGCTTCATCTGACACCTTGAAGGATCCCTCCTTCGGATTTTTCGGTCGCTACAGTTGGCGACTTCACTGGGAATAAATAAGAGAGTCAAACCTAATTAATTGAATGTGTAATTATTTGTTAATTTATTATTTTGTTTTTACCCTTATGTTTGTTTTATTTATTTAATTTAATTCATTTAGTTATTTATTTATGAACATTTCCTTATTGAACATTATGGTAGATGACTTTTTTATTGTTGTTGTTGTATATATTTTGCAGCTTGGTTAGTTTAGGTATTTTGCCCTTATCACACACATCATTTACACAATTGCACACACTTTTGAGTGGGGCCCTATACCCGGGTTTGTGTGAAACTTAGGACGAGTGTAGACGATTAGTGACACTCATTCTGGATTTTTGTCTGACTCTCATGAAAGTCTCAACCAGAGTGCGCCTTTTTATGACATCCCACATCTGGTAGACATCTATTGTTGTGGATAAGGTTGTAAAGAGGACTTTAGCTCTAGAAACCTTTGTGAGGAAGTGATTAGAGCCACCCGAAAAGATGATCACTAAAGTGACCCTAGATCATGTTGAAAATCCCGATTTAGACATGACCCACCTAGGACACAAGGGCATTATTCTTACTCTTTGTATAAACCTAGTTAACATTTCTCTAAAAATAAAACAAAAAAAAAACCTTTTCATGTTTCTTTCTTTTATCTGCATACACGTCGTTTATTTCATTCATCATACAAAATCATTATCCAAAAAATAATATTGATTTTTTTATTTGTAAAAATCATGCATTTCTCATTCCTTACGTTAGGAAAAAAAAACTATTGGAGTAGGCATCTCATCATCATATATTCATAGTTCATAAATATTTTTTTAAAAAAATCATCAAGTAGTGTAGGCATCTCATCATTTGCAACATCATTATTATAAATTGCATGAGACATTCATAGATCATTGATCATTTTGTCATCCTAGTTCAGATGCATATTTCTCCATACATGAATCATTTCTAAATAAAAAACTCACCATGCATTCATAATAAAATAAAATCATTTTTTATATATGCATCTCATTACCATTGCACTACCATGCATCTCATCATATAGAAAAAACCAGAGTTATCATATTTCTTTTTGTTTAAATTGCATCATCTCTCATACCCATACACCAAAAAATATATCACCTTGATATTATAAAAAAAATTAAATCCATTTTTTTATTTAAACACATTCTCTTCATGAGTCATAAAAAACAAAAACAAATGTCATTTATTCCTATCCACCTCAAATGCATTAGTTCTCCAGCATCCATCAAAACAAAAGTTAGAAATTGCTTCATCATTCATCATCCAATAGCCTTTTGTTGGCTTATTATTTTAGTTGAAGCATAAAAAACCATATATCCATTTCAGGTATCCTTTATCACATTCAAAAATCATCAAACATTCCATTCATCTCCGTTGTTGCTCATGTACAACAATCATCCATTATACTTTGTTAAAAAAAAAACATAAAAAATCACCATGCATCCTTGCGCTTGATCGTCCAGTGTCTGCCGACTTGTTTTTCCACTTGTTCTAGGTAAACAGGAACAACGAGAAGCAAGCCGATGATGGTAATGCTCGGGAGTATGTGAGTCTCCGTTCTCTGAGAGGTGCTAAGATTTTCCGGGCTTATGCAGACTCGCTAAAAGGTCACTGGAAAGAACTTTTTCTATTTCCTGGAACCAGTAAATAGTGAAGCCATTGACTATGTGGGTAAATTCGGTCCGAATGGGCAGACCCTGGAGTCTTCCAAGTTTCCTATAGGATGGGGCCTTGGACATTACAACTGTCCTCCAAAATCCTACCATGTGGGCGAGTCACGCTTATGTCGTGCCGACATTCTGACTAAAAATATGCTTTTGTCCATATCTTCCCAAGTGCCTTACACCAAGTTCAAATACCGAGGCATTCCTGCTGATCGGATGGTTAAGTGTGCTACCAAGAAGAAAGTTATGAAAGTTTTAGGTAGGGTCGGCCGTAATATTTGGCTCTGGTAGCTTTGCACCCTTTTTTGAAGTATTCTAACCTGGTCTATTTCTTTTGAATTTTCAGATACGATGGCTCCTAATCGAATTGCGATGTTGAAGAGGATGGCTTTGGAGAATCTCGAGGCTGCAGAAGATGAGCCTTCGAACCAAGGGATCCCTCAAAATGTTCCCGACCTCAACGCAGCAATTCATGTTTCCCCTATCAGAGCTGTTCGTGATGAGGAGCTGAAGATTCCGGAGGGCGATCTTCAACCTCGGAAGAGAAAACCTACGGATGAGGGAGTTTCCACAAAGCAGCCTAGAGTAGCTCGGCAAACTGAAGACAAGAAAAAGAAAGGGGTACAACATGATGACCCCAAGACTTCCAAAAAACACAGATCTTCTAAGAAGGCAACACCTGTCCCTGTGGATGCGAGCTTCATGGAGAGTAACTTGGAGGAATACAAAGTGGACCCTGTTGATCCGCTGTCGCGCACGGATCAAAAACGAGTATTTTGAAAATATAGTATACGGTAACGACAACTCGAATATCGTTCTCAAGGATTCTTGTATAATAATTAACCAACTGAAATCGAATTAGGGGGTGTTTGGTTTAAGGTTTGAATTAACAACTAGAGTAATTAAGTGATTATCAAATAAGTTTAAAAATCAATTTACTGATTCGGTTCCTGCCTATCATCGATTGTCGTAATTCCAACCGCAAATTATCTATTCCTATTCGACTATAATATCAACTGACAAGCGCAATTGATAGTATAAGTTGTATGTTCCTATTATCCGAATTAAGCAAACGGGATTAAGTTTCATGAATTACGCAAACATGAATTAAACGAACACGATAACGAATTAAGCAAACGATAACGTGACTATAGTTAGGATCATACAATCAATCGAATTAAACCAATATAACCTATGTAAATCAAATTAAGCAACAAGAGACATAGATTTATATTGAAAGGAGTAGAGAACCTGAATTATAATTATAATTACTAAAATCTCAAGGTGTCGGAACCTGAATACAGCAAATTGTCTGGATCGGTTAGTTCTCCATGAGAATTCGTACAAAAGCTTCCAAAATAATTCGTGAATAGTAAACTCGATCCCTGAACAGTAAACGGCTGCCTAGGTATAATGGAAAACAAGGAATTCGGGTCATAACCCAACTGGGTCAAAAACATAAAAAACCCGGCCCAAAATCGACCAAAACTTAAAAATATCTAATGCTGCAACTTCAACGAATTATTCAAGCCTTCTACAGTCCGAATAATCTTCTGGCTTCAACATGAAAGTTGTAGCTCTTTCTCTTAGCTTTTCAACGCATATTAGAACGCGTCGATCCGATACTCTTAGCTCCAGTTATGAATTTTTCCGTGAAAGCTGCTAAAGCTGAAAATAAAATACGGAAATCAAATTAAACCAAAAATAAACTAAATTAGAAAAACATTATAAAACATAAAAATAAACAAAGCAAAACATAGAAATGCTTAAGTACAAACATGGAAGAATGTGCACCAAAATGCACTGATCAAATTCCCCCACACTTGAACTTTTGCACTCCGAGCAAAATAAAATAAAAACTCAGGAAACTCACAAGCATCATCAGTTACTCATTCCAGGCCACAAACTTTTCTTCAGTTAAGATTGCATCGATAGGTACTAATCTTGCACACTATGGATATCGTAGGAACACTAATCCACAATTGTGCAATCATAAGCCTCCTGAATACACAAACCAATCTGAATCATGTTATTATGCCTAAGCCTAACTTACCCATCCTCCTTTTTCCTCTTTTTCATTCTGGCGCAATCACATTAAGCCCGTTATCTCCACACACTCATAGTAAGGCTACCGGTTAGTGACTCTGATCCTTTTTGCATGGGGTTCTGGAATTAAGTGGCATAACCCCCTGTTTACCCAATTGTAGTTGCGGGGGATCGGACCGTAATCCGCCCTACCAAGTTCAGCACCAGAAACCTCTGAACCAACTAACAACGGGGATCCCTTTTTTTTTTTGTGTAGGTTCTACGACCGTTGGGTTAAGTGACCGGGTGAGGGTCACCAAACTTAGAAGGAACATTCCCTATTTTTTTTCTTTTTTTTAAAACTTGGATCACTCACTTATTTTCATCGGCTTCCTTACATAGAGCGTGTGAGAGATGGTGCCGACTGCAAAGATAAACTACTCAAGAGCTGTCAGAGAATGGGAATTCAAGGTTATGTCATAATAAGGATTCAAATTAATTTCCATATGCAGGAGACTCACGGTGTTAAGACGATACCGATCTTGTGAACTTTTCCCAAGTCTCCACAACCAAAAACTCAGATTAATCTATAACCCAAAACTTTCAAAAAGATGCATTTTTTTTATAATAACTGAAAACAAAACAAAACAACGAACAAAAGCAAAGAAAACAAATGATTCCCTCCCCCACACTTAAAACAAGCATTGTCCTCAATGAAAGGACATAACTATGAAAGTAGAGAGAAGGAAAGAAGAACTCCCTGATCAAGTTGCAGTGTAGTTGGGCGCTTCCAAAGAAAGCTCCTCTATGTTTGCATCTTCAGGCGCTGAACTTTCATGGAATAGCTTTAGGCGCTGCCCATTGACCTTGAAAACTTTGTCAGTACCTGCACTTTTAATCTCTACTGCACCATGAGGGAAAACATTAGTAACAACAAAAGGGCCAATCCATTTGGATCGAAGTTTCCCAGCCATAAGCTTAAGGCGGGAATTAAACAGTAAAACCTGTTGGCCCACAGATAATTCCTTCCTAGAAATCATCTTATCATGGAAGTGCTTAGTTTTCTCTTTATAAATCCTAGAGCTTTCATAAGCCTCTAGCCTAAGCTCTTCAAGCTGTTGTAATTGGAGTTTTCTTTCAATACCCGCTTGTTGCATCTCCAAATTACAACTTTTCACCGCCCAATAAGCACGGTGTTCTATCTCTACAGGAAGATGACATGCCTTACCAAAAACAAGTCGATAAGGAGACATCCCTATGGGTGTCTTGAAAGCTGTCCTTTGAGCCCAAAGTGCGTCTTCTAGACGGCGGCTCCAGTCCTTCCTGTTTGGCTGCACCATTTTCTCTAAAACCTGTTTGATCTCCCTGTTTGAGATGTCAGCTTGCCCATTAGTTTGTGGGTGATATGCAGTAGAGACTTTGTGCACAACTCCATACTTGCGGAGCAAAGCTTCCATGGTGCGGTTACAGAAATGAGTGCCTTGGTCACTTATGATAGCTCGCGGTATTCCAAACCTGCAAAAAATATTAGACCTGACAAAATCTGCAACAACTCTAGAATCATTAGTCCTAGTGGGGATAGCTTCTACCCACTTTGAAACATAATCAACAGCAAGTAAAATGTAGAGAAAACCAAATGATATAGGAAAGCGACCCATGAAGTCGATTCCCCATACATCAAATACCTCACAGAAAAGCATAAGTTGCTGAGGCATTTCACTCTTACGAGTGATGGCTGTACCTACTATCTGACACTCTTTACAAGTGCGGTAAGTCTCATAGGCATCTTTAAAAATAGTGGGCCAATAGAAACCTGAGTCTAAGACTTTCCTTGCAGTCCTTTGAGGACCAAAGTGTCCCCCCTACTTGAGAAGCATGAGAAAGATGCAAAATAGATTCAATCTCATAGTCGGGGACACATCTCCTAATTACCTGATCACTACCAAACTTCCAAAGATATGGATAATCCCAAACATAATATTTGGCATCACTCTTGAGTTTGTGAATTTGTGTCCTGGATGCACCTGTAGGAAAAACACCAGCAACAAGATAATTAACAATATCAGCAAACCAAGGAGTAACTCCATGCATAAGTAAAAGCTGCTCATCAGGAAAGTCATCCTGAATGGGAAAAGGATCTTCATCCCTCTCTATCCTGCTCAAGTGATCAGCCACCAAGTTCTCAGGTCCACTTTTATCTTTAATCTCCACATTAAACTCTTGGAGTAACAACATCCACCGAATCAATCTCGGTTTTGCTTCTGGCTTCTTCAACAAGTACTTTAAAGCTGCATGGTCAGTAAAAACAACAACCTTGGAACCTAGCAAATATGATCTGAATTTATGAAGAGCAAAAACAATAGATAGAAGTTCCTTTTCAGTGGTGGTGTAATTAGACTGTGCAGAATCTAAAGTCGTAGAAGCATAGTAAATAACATGGGCAGCCTTGTCAACTCTTTGTGCAAGGACCGCCCCAACAGCATAGTTAGAAGCATCACACATAATCTCAAAAGGAAGGGTCCAGTCAGGGGGCTGGATGATGGGAGCTGAGGTCAATGCTTTCTTCAAGAAGTCAAATGGTTTTTTGCAATTGTCATTGAAGTTGAAAGTGACGTCATTCTTCAACAAGTTGGACAGCGGAAGAGCTATCTTGCTGAAATCCTTAATGAAACGCCTGTAAAAACCTGCATGACCAAGAAAAGAACGAATCTCGCGAATGCAAGATGGGTAAGGCAATGTAGAAATCACATCAATCTTAGCAGGGTCTACAGAAATTCCTTTTTCAGAGATTATGTGACCTAAAACAATTCCCTGTTCAACCATAAAATGGCATTTTTCATAATTTAAAACAAGGTCAGTTTCGATGCATCTCTCTAAAACCATATTTAAACTGCTCAAACATGCGTCAAATGAAGAACCATAAACAGTGAAATCATCCATAAACACTTCCATGCAATTTTCAATAAAATCAGCAAAAATGCTAATCATGCATCGCTGGAAAGTGCCAGGAGCATTGCAAAGACCAAAAGGCATCCTCCTGTAAGCAAATGTACCGAATGGGCACGTAAAAGTAGTCTTTTCTTGATCTTCAGGTGCAATATGAATTTGAAAGTAACCTGAAAAGCCATCAAGAAAACAATAATGTGATTTACCAGCAAGCCGTTCAAGCATTTTGTCAATGAACGGTAAAGGAAAGTGATCCTTTCTAGTAGCCTGGTTCAATCTCATGTAATCAATACAAACTCTCCAGCTATTCTGAACTCTAGTGGGGACAAGTTCATTCTTTTCATTTTTTACCACCGTGAGTCCAGATTTCTTAGGTACAACCTGCACTGGGCTTACCCATTTACTGTCAGAGATAGGATAAATGATACCTGCTAGCAAGAGTTTGGTTACCTCTTTCTTCACAACATCAAGAATCAAAGGATTAAGCCTCCTTTGGGGCTGCCTTACTGTTTTCGCACCATCCTCAAGTAAAATCCTGTGCATACACATGGAAGGACTAATACCTGGGATGTCAGCTAATGTCCAACCAATTGCCTTCTTGTGCTTCTTCAAAACCTGCAAAAGTTTATTTTCCTGATCGAAATCAAGGTTAGAAGAAATAATAACAGGGAGTTTTTCATCACTCCCCAAATAAGCGTATTTCAGATTATCTGGGAGTTGTTTCAGCTCTAAGGACAGGGGCTGCTCGATGGATGGAGTGTTTGGGGCAGCCGGGATGTTGATAGCATCAACTGTATAAACAACTTCATCGACAACAACTTCACCTGTAGGAAACATGTCACCCTGCAAGGCAGCATCAATCTCAGCACATACAACACAAAGGTTAGTGTCAGTACAATCAGCACATGAATAAATATCATCAAACCCAGATAAAGATGGAAAATCCAGTGAAAACAATTCAGAAAAAGTGTCATCAACCAATTCAGAGATCAATTCCATATGAAAAACCGAATGATCTTCCAAGGGATGTTTCATGGCATCATCAATGTTAAATTTTGTGACAATGTCACCAAATTCCATGGACATGGTTCCATCGTCAACATCAATTTTTGTTTTCGCCGTTTTCAAGAACGGACTGCCAAAAATGATGGGAGCCCTGCTCGACTTAGTTTCTCCTTCCATGTCCAGAATGTAAAAATCTGCAGCAAAAATTAAATCGTTAACTTGAACAAGAACATCTTCCACTACTCCGGTGGGGCGGGCGTTGCTCCTATTTGCCAGCTGGACGATCAAACCTGTATGCTGCAAAGGACCAAGATTAAGGTTATTATAAATGGAAGTAGGCATAACATTAATGCCCGCTCCTAAATCAAGCATGCAATTCTCAAATTTACTATCCCCGATGGTACAAGGAATAGCAAAAGTTCCTGGATCCTTCTGCTTTTGTGGCAAGACCTGAGTGAGGGCTGAAACATTTTGCTCGCCTGTAGCCTTTTCAGATGAAGGCTTGGGCTGAATAAAACCAGAAATATTTCTTCCCAAGTTGACTCTTTCACTTCCCTTCAACCTCCTTTTGTGTGTACACAAATCTTTCAGGAACTTTGCGTACTTCGGAACCTACTTAATCACATCAAGAAGCGGAATGTTTACCGCAACCTTTTTGAATACATCCAAAATCTCTCTTTCTTTGTCTCCCTCATCAGTCCTTTTATTTTTCAGTACTCTATGTGGGAAAGGGACTGGTGGTACATACTCCTTCTGTTTATCTTTTTAAGTTTCTACCATAACAGAAGAGGGTTCAGGTGAAGAAGGTGTTACCTCAAGAATTTTTTTATTTTTGTCTGGGGCTGGTTCTACAACTTTTCTGGATCTCAAGGAAATTGCACTCACATTAGGGCCTTTTGGATTCACAATTGTTTGGGCAGGAAGTTGGTTCGATCCTTGGGCTTGCTGCATGACATTCATTGAAGTGGCAAGCTGTCCAATCTGTGTCTGCAAGGTCTGAATGCTAGAATCAGTTCTTTGTTGGAACTGGAGATTGTTGACAGCCATTTTCTTGACAAGATCCTCTAATGAAGGTCCGGAAGGTGCAGGGGTGGTCACTTGGGGAGGGTTTTGTTGTTGGCTGGACTGTTGATTCCCATATCGAAGGTTTGGATGGTTCCTCCAATTGGGATGGTATTTGTTAGTGGACAGGTCAGGAATGTTGTACTTGTTCTGATTGTTGCCTTGATTGTAAAGGTTTGCTGCATAAGCTTGAGGCAACTCAGTGATCGATTCATCTTGCAAAATAGGACATGTATCGGTCGGGTGTTCAGGAGAAGTACAAATACCACACAAGTTTGTTGCTTGAGTCTTGCCTACTGCTAACTGTTTCACTAAAGAAGTAAGCTCATCAATTCTGGTTTCTAAAGCTTTGTTGGAAGAAACCTGAATCTCACTCACACCCTTAATCCGGACAGAATTGTTTCGAGTGGTGAACTGCTGGGAGTTGAGAGACATATTTTCAATAAGGGCTTTGGCAGCAGCTGGAGTTTTGTCAACAAGTGCTCCACCACTAGCAGCATCAAGAATGTTTCTATCCATCGGTAACAATCCCTCATAAAAGTATTGGATGAGTAATTGTTCAATGATCTGGTGTTGAGGACAACTTGAAACTAACTTCTTAAATCTTTCCCAGTACTCAGCTAGTGACTCATTATCCTTTCTAATACCACATATATCTTTTCTGATTGATGCAGCTCTGGAGGCAGGAAAGTATCTTTCTAGGAACACTTTTTTCAGGGCATTCCAGCTTGTGATAGAATTAGGCTCAAGGTAATAAATTCAATCTTTTGCTGCACCTTGCAATGAGAACGGAAAGGCTCTGAGGTTGATGTGATCTTCTGTAATTCCTTCGGGCTTCGACGGTGTAGAGCACACAACCTGGAATTCCTTCAGATGCTTATGTGGATCCTCACCTGCAAGACCATTAAACTTTGGCAACAAGTGTATTAAACCAGATTTTAGTTCAAAAGGTGCATCAGCATCAAGATACTCAATGCATAAACCGTTTTAATTCACATCAGAGGCAGCCAACTGCCTTAAAGTTCTTTGGTCAGCCATATCAAAAACAAATTCAGAATCGGAATCAAACAAGTTATGAAAATAATCCGAATCAGAATCAGACTCAATTGTGGGTGGTGAGCTATTGCTAGCCTGGACTGCTCTACGACGTGTATGCAAAGTTCTTTCTACGCCAGAATCGAAATCAAAAAAATCAGAACAAGAAGACCTAGTAGCCAGGACTAATGCACAGCAATGCAGCAACAATCATGAAAATGCCAACAGTGTCCCTATGAGGCAGAAACAAACACCATGAAGGAAATCGATTAAAAAAAATTTCAGAAAAAAGAAAAACAAATTTTGATCTAATTAGATGAAATAGGAAATTTTAGAAATTTTTTTTGGATTTTTCCGACTCTATGAAAACAGTAAATAATTCATAAAAAATAGAAAAAAGAGGAATTTGGCGATTTGAAATCGAAGTCCCGTAACCCTTCCAGAGTAGGGGACAAATGAGCCTGGAATTTTTCTGCTATAGATGCCCGGAACAGATTTCTAATCGGACTCAATTTTCCCAAAAACTAATTTTTTCTTTGACTCTAAAACGCGAATTGGCTAAAACCGTGACGAAACTAGGGCCTAGACGCGAGAACACCAAACCTAAGATTCTAAAATTAGTTAATAACGACAAGAATCCCCGGCAACGGCGCCAATTTGATCCGCTGTCGCGCACGGATCAAAAACGAGTATTTTGAAAATATAGTATACGGTAACGACAACTCGAATATCGTTCTCAAGGATTCTTGTATAATAATTAACCAACTGAAATCGAATTAGGGGGTGTTTGGTTTAAGGTTCGAATTAACAAATAGAGTAATTAAGTGATTATCAAATAAGTTTAAAAATCAATTTACTGCTTCGGTTCCTGCCTATCATCGATTGTCGTAATTCCAACCGCAAATTATCTATTCCTATTCGACTATAATATCAACTGACAAGCGCAATTGATAGTATAAGTTGTATGTTCCTATTATCCGAATTAAGCAAACGGGATTAAGTTTCATGAATTACGCAAACATGAATTAAACGAACACGATAACGAATTAAGCAAACGATAACGTGACTATAGTTAGGATCATACAATCAATTGAATTAAACCAATATAACCTATGTAAATCAAATTAAGCAACAAGAGACATAGATTTATATTGAAAGGAGTAGAGAACCTGAATTATAATTATAATTACTAAAATCTCAAGGTGTCGGAACCTGAATACAGCAAATTGTCTGGATCGGTTAGTTCTCCATGAGAATTCGTACAAAAGCTTCCAAAATAATTCGTGGATAGTAAACTCGATCCCTGAACAGTAAACGGCTGCCTAGGTATAATGGAAAACAAGGAATTCGAGTCATAACCCAACTGGGTCAAAAACATAAAAAACCCGGCCCAAAATCGACCAAAACTTAAAAATATCTAATGCTGCAACTTCAACGAATTATTCAAGCCTTCTACAGTCCGAATCATCTTCTGGCTTCAACATGAAAGTTGTAGCTCTTTCTCTTAGCTTTTCAACGCATATTAGAACGCGTCGATCCGATACTCGTAGCTCCAGTTATGAATTTTTCCGTGAAAGCTGCTAAAGCTGAAAATAAAATACGGAAATCAAATTAAACCAAAAATAAACTAAATTAGAAAAACATTATAAAACATAAAAATAAACAAAGCAAAATATAGAAATGCTTAAGTACAAACATGGAAAAATGTGCATCAAAATGCACTGATGAAAGTGCTGCGGTGAAGTTATTTGTTCATCTTGCCGATGTCAACAAGTTGCAGAAACAGGAAATGCAACGTCGTCTAGAAGGTAAGGTCTTCTTCCTTATGTTCGTACGTCGACTTGTTGCCTACCTTTCTGACTTGATATATTTTTTGTTTCAGAGTTGGTTGGTGCCGAGAAGAAGAAATTGTTCACTGCTCTGAATGACCTGGTCGCCAAAGAAAAACTTCTTAATCAGAGTGCTAAAGATTTGAAAGCTCAGAAGGCGTACATAGACGACCTTGAGAAAGCCTCCAACTTTTCCAAAAAGCAAATAGAGGATTATGCTGATCGCATTAAACAACTTGAAGATCGGATTACGGAGCTTGAGAATGAGAAGAAGGGAGCCAAAGAGAAAGTTTAGAAGCAGGAAAGTCGGGTTAACGAGCTGACGGCGTCGTTGCGGAAGCTCGAGGAGAACAAAATTGAATCCAGTTCTACCCCTGAAGATGGTAATGCTATACTGGAGATAGAGCCCGCCCAAACTCGGGCTGAATTGGCAAAATCCAAAAAGGAGGCGAAGATGGCATCTGATCTGGCTTTGGCAATGGCAGGGGATGGTTTTAATCTTGCACTGAATCAAACCGCCCTTATTCATCCTTCCCTTAACCTTGATAAGTCCATTTTGAATGTCGATCTCGAGATTGAGGAAGGTCGAATTTTCAAGGTTGATCTGAAGACTAATGCGAGGACTGTGGTTTTCCCAAAACCCACCTGATCTGCTCCAGTGCTCCTCTTATTTTTTGCAAGAGTTCCGGTTTTAGACATGCAAAGTCCTGCATAAATTCGGAACTTTACCAAGTTGTAATAGAGTAGGCCTTTTTTGACTCAAACTCGAGGGCTCGGCCGTATCCGAGGTGGTTGTAATGAATTAACATCTTTATCTTTATAAGCTTGTTATTCTGAATTTTTTTCTATTGTCGTTTCCAATATTTCTCAATTCATAACCTCGTACGTGTCTCATGATTGCCTTATTTTTCACAAGTCATATACGTAGTCCTAGGGATATTTTGCCTCCGCTTGGCTTGGTTATTTTTGTTTGTTTGATCTAAGAAATCAGTGTG
The DNA here is from genome assembly GCA_963573325.1 of Astragalus glycyphyllos. Taxonomy (NCBI): domain Eukaryota; kingdom Viridiplantae; phylum Streptophyta; class Magnoliopsida; order Fabales; family Fabaceae; genus Astragalus; species Astragalus glycyphyllos. Next base: position 8,167,066 of record OY754314.1, on the reverse strand, counting down.
AAAAATAAAATCTAAAAAGACCTTTTAAACCCTTGGGGAAGTTTACCAAGACTAGGCTTGGATTGAACTCGGCCGTAAGGGTTGCAACAACTTGGTTGCGTTGGGGGATCTTCGTAAGATCAGTCCTATGGACAGTTTACCGGGTCTCGGCCCGGATCTAACTCGTCCAATAAGGTTCTTGGCTACTTAGGCCAATGGTCGGTTTAAGGCAGAAACCTTAAGGGACCTTTCGTACCTTTGAGGCAGTTTACCAAGACTCGGCCCAGATTGAACTTGCCCCCCAGGCTTGCAACAAACTTGGTTGCGCTGGGAGATCCGATAAGATCGGTCCCAGTGAGTCTCTTCGGATGAAGGAGACTTAGTTCATACGTTGTTACTTTGATAGAATCAAAAGACAAGTGGGGACGACTTTAGCATTGTACCGTGTTGCCACCCCCTGTTTGACGATGGCTTCTCGGAGAGAGGCTCGTCCTCGAACTTCGTCGATGAGATCGAGTTCTTCCTTCAATGCTTGACAGTTTTTAGCAGGAGTTTTAGGGTTTGTGGTCCTCCAACTTAATTCACCGATCTCGACAAGGATTACTGCCTCGCTGCCATAAGAAAGTCGGAACGGCGTTTCTCCTGTGGAGCTTTGAGGAGTGGTCCTGTAAGCCCAAAGGACATACGGTAGTTCTTCTACCCAGTTGCCTTTAGCGTCGTTAAGTCGCCTTCTCAAACCATTAAGGAGTATTTTGTTAGCTGCCTCAACCTGATCATTTGTTTTAGGGTGTTCTACCGATGTGAAGTGATGTTTGATTTTAAAGTCGGACATCATCTTTTTGAAACCTTTGTCTGCGAATTGAGTTCCATTGTCAGTTACCACCACTTCGGGAATCCCGAACCTGCGCATGATGCTTTTTTTGAAAAACATTATGCAGTTCTTTGCAGTAATAGTGGCCAAAGGTTCTGCCTCGATCCATTTGGTAAAATAATCAATGGCTACAATGAGGAATTTGTTCTGGCCTGGCGCATTTGTGAATGGTCCGAGAAGATCGATTCCCCACCAAGAAAATGGCCAAGTTGAGGATAGGGGTCGACGGGGCTATGTGTATGTTGGCATGGATTTGACATTTCTTGCATCTTTTCACATAACTCTTAGCATCGCCTTCCATGGTCGGCCAATAGTAACCTGCCCGCAGAGCCTTCCTAGCCAGAGATCGGGCACCTAGATGCTGTCCACAAATTCCTTCATGAATTTCGGCTAACACGTAATCTGCTTCCTCCCCTTCGATGCATTTTAATAAAGGCGAAGAGAGGCCCCTTCGGTAAAGCGTTTCATCTATCACAAAAAAAGCTGAGGCCCTTCTTCGGATGATCTTGGCTTTTGCCGAATCTGCAGGCTCGGTTCCTGATTCAATATACCCTAAGATCGACGCTATCCAACTTTGGCTTTGTTCAATCACGCATACTGTTAAACTAAAGTCAAGATCGGGGGAGACACTGGGTTTGCGAAGCATTTCTTGGATGACAGTCCGGTGATTCCCGGGGATCTTGGTGCTAGTGAGCTTTGATAAGATGTGCGCCCTTTGATTTTCAGTCCTGGGGACGTGTTTTACTTCTACTGTTTTGAATTGTGAGAGTAACTCTCGAATCCGGACTTGGTATTTCTGCAAAGTCGGCTCCTTGGTTTCAAACTGATTGTTGATTTGCGAGACGACCAAAAGTGAATCAGTATATAAATTGACCTGAGTGGCTCGGAGGTCATTTGCTAACCTTAGGCCTGCGATACAAGCCTCATATTCTGCCTGATTGTTAGTTGTTTGGAATCCAAAGGTAAGGGATACCTCAATGACTACGCCATCCAGACTTTCTAACATTAAGCCTGCGCCACTCCCTTTTGGGTTGGAAGATCCATCTATGTGTAGGATCCACACGTCGTTGATCGGTTTGACGGGAATCATTTCTGCTACGAAATCTGGCAAAACTTGAGCTTTCATTGATGTCCGAGATTCATATTTGATTCCGAACTCGGACAATTCAACCGCCCACTTAATCATTCTTCCGGCAAGATCGGGCTTGTGCAAGATCTGCCTTACTGGGTAGTTTGTCCAGACCACTATTTGATGAGCCACAAAATAGGGTCGGAGTCTTCGAGCGGCTATGATTAAGGTAAAGGCTATTTTTTCAACTCTTTGATATCTGCTTTCTGGTCCCTGGAGGGCTTTGCTCATAAAGTAAACCGGGCTTTGTCCGACCTCTGATTCCCTGATTAACACAGCGCCTAAAGCTTCTTCAGAGATCTACAAGTATAAGTACAAAACTTCTCCTTCATTTGAGCGGGTTAAGATTGGAGGCTCGGAAAGCGCCTTTTTTAACTGTCTAAGGGTCTTGTCTTGCTCATTCGACCATTTGAACTCCTCCTCCTCATCTTTTCCTTTAGCTTTTTTCAAGAGTTTGAATAACGGGAGTGATTTAAACGTTGCGTTTGATAAGAACCGAGACAAAGCGGCGATCATGCCGTTTAGTCTTTGAACTTCCTTTTTAGAGGTAGGTGTCCGCATTTGGGTCACTGATCGGCACTTGTTTGGATTTGCTTCAATTCCCCTTTCTGCCAAATAGAATCCGAGGAACTTTTCAGCTCGGACTCCGAATGTACACTTTTCAGGGTTTAGCCTCATGCTGTTTTTCCTGATTTCTGCGAAAATTCCACGAAGGTCGGATACGTGAGTGTTTTCCTGTGTGCTTTTTGCAATCATGTCATCAAGGTAAACATCAACTGTCCTGCCTGTCTGCTTCTGGAATACTTTGTTCATCATCCTTTGATAGGTGGCACCAGCATTTTTTAATCCAAAAGGCATGACTCGGTAGGCGAAGTTTCCTTGATCGGTCATGAAGGCAGTCTTTTCCTGATCTGGGGGAAACATGGCGATCTGGTTATATCCTGAGTAGGCGTCCATGAAAGATAGCAAACGAAAACCTGAAGCGCTGTCAACCAGGCGATCAATGCTAGGAACCGGAAAGGCATCCTTGGGACAAGCCCTGTTTAGGTCGGTGTAATCCACGCACATGCGCCATTTACCGTTGCTCTTTTTGACCAACACCGGGTTGGACAACCAGGTCGTGTATTTTACCTCCATTATGAAGTTAGCTTTGACCAAATCTTCGACACCTTTTGCGGCGGCTGCAGCTTTTTCTCCACTTTGGGCTCTTTTTCTTTGGGCGACCCACCTTTCCTCAAGATCGACCGCGAGCTGAAGACATGCGACTTCCGGGGGAATTCCGGGCATGTCTTCGGCCGACCATGCAAAAACATCGGCATATTCCTATAAACACCGAGCTAAATCATTTTTTACATCCTCGGGAAGATTTGTCCCAATTTTGACTGTTTTCGCAGGGTCGTCGTTTAGTTGTACCTCGACAAACTCCTCGTCTGGTTCGGGTCTCTTCATTCTCCTTTTGAGCTCTTTGGCTAGATCGTCATCTCCCTCGTCTTCCTAGCTGTCAGGATCGTATCTTGCATCAAGATCGATTAGATTAACCTCTGCAGACCTTCCATTGACTTTTTTCTTTTGGCTCTCGTTAGGGGGAACCCCTTCCTTCTCTTGAGCTTGTTTTTCAGCTTTGGTCCACAAGAAGAAGCATCTTGAAGCAGATTCAAGGTCTGAGTTTAAAGTAATCACTTTATTGCAGAGGGAGTGGAATTTCATTTTCAAATGAGTGATGGAGGTCACTGCTCCGTGTCTCCCCAAGGTTGGTCTCCCGATGATACAGTTGTAGATTGATTTGCAAGGTAGGATGAGGAATTTTGTTTTAACAATTCTTACCAAAGGTTCTTCACCATAGGAGACCATTAATTCTAAATGCCCAATAGGTTTAGTTCGGGATCCGTCAAATCCTGATAGTGTCGAACCTCGGTAAGGGACGATGTCTTCTTTGTCGATCCCCATTCTTTCAACAAGGTCGATAAAAATGATGTCACACGAGCTTCCTTGATCAACTAAAATTCTCCTGATTTCCTTATTGGCAATGACAGTTGTGACTAAGAGTGGCACGTGCTTGTTGGGTTTTCCGTCCAAAAGGTCTTCGTCTCCGAAAGACAAAGGGGGTCTATTTGAGATGATTGGTGTAGCCGAAGTTGAGGCTACACTTAACAACTCTTTCCACTTTCGTTTCATCGTCTTTCCGGATTCTTCATGGGCAAAGCCTCCTGTGATCATCATCATCACTGATCTTCCTTTTGATTTTCTTGTGTCAAGCTCGTCTTCGTCAGAGTCGGCCTTCTGCTTCCCTCTTGCTTTGGTTTCCTCCATCTGTTCTTCCTTAACCTCGCCACCTCGGTAACTAGGCTTCTTTGCATAAGTGGCTAACTTTCCCTTCTTAATCATGTCTTCAATGTCGTCTTTCAAGGCGTTGAAGTGATTTGTGTCATGGCCGTTGCATCAGTGATACCGACAGTATTTGTTGGAACGTTGGCCCGGTCTATGTGGAAGTGGTTTTGGGAGTGTTTCGCCTTTAAATTCCGTATTCCAACATTCACCAAATAGTTGGGCTTGGGAGACATTAAGTTCGGTGTAGAATTGATGACGGTTTCGAGGTCGGGGATCCCTGTTGCCTCGGTTGTCATTGGGTCGGATATCGTTTCTTAGATCTTTTTCGGTCCGGAGTTTTGATGATCCGACCTGAGGTGTCTCTTTTCGAACCATGGCGCTTTCTTCCTCGTTAATAAAACACTGGGAAAGTTCTAGGAATTCCTGGAGGTTCGCCGGCTCCCAAGTGTTGATGTGTCTTTTGAATGGGCTTCCGGGGCGAAGTCCCATTCCCGTGAAATAAACCCGAAAAGCGTCTTCGAGATTCCGGACTTGAACCGCGTCTTTGTTGAACCTTTCTATATAGTCTCTTAAAGATTCATTCTCTCCTTGGATGATAGATGCCAAGACATTTTTGTTTTTTGGTTTGCTCTTGGAATGAGAAAAGTTAGCTGAGAAGAGCTTGGCCAGGTGGTCCCAGGAGGAGACGGTGTTTGTTTGAGGGTTTCAAACCATTCCGACGCTAACTTGTGCAACGTTAGAGGAAAAATTCGACATTTCATTTCCATAGGGACATTCCAAAACTTCATTATCATTTCAAAGTAACTCAGATGTCGGTCAGGATCGCTCGATCCATCATAACTCTTCATCCCTTTCGGTGGTTTTTCAAGGTACTTCGGCACCGGGTAACGATCGATCCTTTCAGAGAAGGGGCCCTTGTGTTTGATCGCTTGGCTTCTAGGCGGGGATCGGTGCCGATGATGAGGATCGGGGTACCTCCAGTCCTGAGGTCGATTTTCACGAGGTGAAATCTCTTTACTGCGTGAACGTCGCCTAGGAGAAGAAGATGCCAGAGAAGAATGAATTTGAGGGGAGTCGTCATCCTGCAGTTCTTCGACATATTCCCTCGCTGGGGGGGGGGGGGGGGGAGAACGGGAACCATTCCCTCGGAGCCGGCGAGGTGGTGAGCGATGATAGTGGCGCCTTCTGGGTGGAGATCGGTGACGTCGGCGAGCCGGGTTTCTTCTTTCAAGGGATCCGGGTCAGGTGAGACCTGATCTGGGAGATTCCAAGCTCGGAGCTCTGCCACCTGACACTCAAGTTCTGTAAATCGGTAACTTCTCTCTTGGTTTACCGCCTCCTGCCTGGTTAGTAGAAGAACGAGCTGTTGAACAGCATCCGTAGGGACGGGAAGCATCGGTGGAGGAGGAGGGGGTAGACGGTTTCTTACCGAAGTTCCTCCCACCAAGACGAAGTTAGGAATTTGAGTCTGAATCTGTGCTTGTGTAGAGTTCGGAAGGTCTTCAACATAACCTTCCAGGGTTGGTTGAGGCTCGGCCCGCTGAGGGATGGCCGGGTGCATTACCGGTTCGGGGGCAGGGCCCGCAGCGAGACTGTTGGCATTAGAACGAAAGTTTAGAGTTACCATTGATCAAGGTGATGGTAGAAGATCTTGGGCGTAAGACCTCCTACTGTGGTCCCCAATGTTCTGCACAGTACGTCCGACCTTGAAGTATGGTCCGAGGTAGTTCGATGTCCTTGACCAATGAGTCTGTCCGATCCGAGCTGGGGTTGTACTTGCAAAGCCACTCCGACGCTCAAGTCAGAGAGGTAGTCGAGCAGAGTAATAAATGTGTGATTGCTTACCATTAATGAGGCATTGAATGCTGTATTTATAGAGTGTGTTGATGTTTGACCCATAGGATCTGAGCCGTCCGATCTTGTGGATAGATCTGAGCCCTTGATGTATGGATCTGTTTTTGATTGGGTCCGGTGATGTTGGGCCTTCGTGGGGTGCGAGTAGCAGCTATTAAGGGGCTGTATAAAGGAGTAATTGTCACCATAACACTTTTATTGAAAACATATATCATTAGTATAAAAGTTGATCATGAGTGAATTTCTTGATTTTGATTTTACATTTTCTAATAGAATCAAATTAATATACAAAGTAAGTTTACACTGTCGCTTAAGTTGATTATTCACAAAAGTTATCCAAAAAATTTGACGACACATTAATAATATAATTAAGATTTAATTTATATACACGGTCAACATACATGATTGGTGAATGAGTTAAAACCTTTTAAAACGACGGTGTTTATATACCAATTAAACACATATAATTAATACGAAACTTCAAAAATTCAATGCTTACAAAATCCATAGGTATATATGAATATTAACATATTACTAAAAAGAACTAGAATCATTTATCGAAGAATTACAATAATATTTGAAGTGATGAAAGAAGCCAATTCTGAGATCGATTGTGCATCAATAATGCAGCATTATTAGAACTACTACATCATTATAGATATTGGCATGGAAGAAGCAAATTCTAAGATCGCCAAGCGACGGTTGTGTTGGAATGCGCACCGGTATCGTTGCCATAAGTACTCGCGGCACCAAAGGTATTGTACCCAAAATATCCACAAGTAGTAGTTCCTCAGGTGGAGATTGTGGTCCTTCCACTGCTATTGTTAACCCAATGTCTATAGGCAAGTTCACCCGTGGAGAGTTTCGCCGAGGAAACCGCAGTTCCGGTGGAACAGGTGTCATAGCATATAAAAACCTGATTCCTTCAGAGATAGTTTGTAGCAAAGGTCGTGGCTGAAAAACTGGTGATTCTTGCTGTGGCAGATTGTCTGTTGGCTGTGGCGAAAAGTCTAGTCGCCGTGGTTGAAGATAGTTGTGCTCCGGTTCCGGTTGTTGGTTTTGAGGGCGTCGAAACTGTATTTGTAGATCGCAGAGAAACGCTGGTCGTGACAGAGCCTCTGGTGGTGGTTGTCGCGGTGGCTGAGGAGAGTTGCCCGGTAGTTGTTGATTCGGATTCATTTCGTTTATCTCTCTCTCTCTCTCGTATAAACTATCTGATGCTCTTTCAGTTTTTCTAATGTAATAATTGATGGATAGATGTTAGAGAATGATCAATTGAGTGAGTGAACGTTTATTATATACTGCTAGATTCTTTTTTTGAGGGGTATAACTAACTAACGAAATAACGGTATTAAATCAAGATCGTCTTTTTTTAAAAGCATATTCAAGATTCTCTCTTGCTTCGTTAACCAGTTCGGTATATAACAGACTAATAAGTAACTATTTCATAGCCAACTGAATAACTGATTACTCCAAATGAAGTTGTTTAGGACTTTAGGTAAGTAAATAAATAATTAATGACTATTTTAAATATTTGGTTTTAGAGAAACGAATATGACGTAATCTGTATTAACTTCATTTTTGATAATCTGACAAAAGGATAATTTTTTGGACTTCTTAAAGAAAACTTTTTACTATTAACTTTTGACCGACTCTCTATCACTATATATAAGAACCAATCTACAACTCTCTTAATCTCATATTTTGTTTTCACTTGTAATCCAAATATATAGTGGGATACTAAATGGGGAATATGCTCACAGATATCTACTATGTCTTTCTGCGTAAATTGACAAACCAAATATGCTCCTAGTTAAGGTCAAAGATATATGATTTGAGATTATGAAAGTTTTTGCACTCATTTTTCTTGACAATAATGTTTGGAAAACCAAAATGTCATGGTGAGAAGCCATGTTAGAATATGTAAATTAAATGTATTTTAATTCATTACCAAAGAGTTATATTGCTTCAAAAAAAAAAAAACATAGTTATATTGTTACTGCCTGTATAGAGTTATTTAGTCCGATAGCTCTAGTTAGTCCGGTAGCTCTTCTTTATAAAAACCATTGTTGAATATCAATAAAGTTAGAAGTTTCATTTTACTCATCATAACATGGTATCAGTAGATAGTTCATTTCCACAGATTCCTTCTCCTCTCGCGTAACCGTTTTTACTCTTTTGTTACGCGTTCTTCCTTCTTCTTCCTTGCTTCATCTCTGAAACTTCTCCTTTTCTTCAATGGCGCCATCGTCTTCCTCCAATGACTTCGATAACTCCAGTCGCTCATCGCGCAAATCTTCTAGCCAGAAATCTTCTCAACCAAAAGATTATTCTGATCCCTACTACATTCACCCTAATAAAAATCCCTCTCTGGTCCTCATCACTCCTGTTCTTGATGGATCGAACTATCACTGTTGGTTCCAGGCCATGACTATGGCGCTGGAGATGAAAAACAAATTTGTTTTCATGGATGGTTCGATTGTTCATCCTGCGACATCTAATCGAAAATTCGCTTTATGGAAGCGATGCAATATGCTAACCTTAGCGTGGATCAATCACGTCGTTTCTACAGAAATTTTTCCAAGCATCCTTTGGATCACAGAAGCTTACGCCGTGTGGAAAGAGCTTCAAAATCGATTCTCGCAAGGCGACAACACACGTATCTCTGATCTTCATCAAGAGATCTTCTCGTTGAAGCAAGGTGATACCACTGTCACGTCCTACTTCACGAAGATGCGAATTCTTTGGAATGAGCTTTGCAATTTTGATCCGATTCCTACATGCCTTTCTCCTCTTGGAACCTGTTGTTGCAACGCGTCCAAGACTGTTCAAGATTACCGTAATCGCGACATCATCATGAGTTTTCTTCAAGGGTTGAATGACAATTATGCCGCAGTACACTCTCAAATTCTCCTTATGGGGCCCTTACCTCAATTATATAGGGTTTATTCTATGATTGTTCAACGTTAAAACCGCTGTCATCGCTAGTGTTGGTCGTGGCCGAGGGAAATCGTTTCCACAGCTTGGTAACCGTCTACGCACCTTCTGCAACCGCACAAATCACACTGTTGAAACGTGTTTTATGAAACACGGTTATCCCCCTGGGTTCAAGAGCGCCAAGAAGTCTGTCAACAATGTCACCGTTGGACACTGTTGGTTCCTCGCCTTCCCTTGCAGCTACACCTGTTAACATCACTGTTGAGCAACTTCGGAGTCTCCTCTCCATGTTTCCTACTACTCCAGCAACTGCTACTGCCTCTGCAAATATGTTGACGGTGAATAGTGTTGTCTCAACACCTGCAGATACCTTCCTAGTCACATGGCTTGTTGTACTGGTGCTACGGATCACATTTCCTCATCTCTTGCATATTTCAATTCATTTTATGTAATTAACACTACCAAAAAAAAAAGGAAATTAGAGATCACCCAAACCCGTCGGTGTGCAACAAAAACCCGTCGCTAATTGGTTTAGCGGCAAAATTTGCGACGACCCATGATCCGTAACCAATTTTGGCGTCACTAAATATTTAGCGAGGGATTTTGAAAAACCGTCGCTAATAGAGAGGGAAAAATCTGTCGCTGAGTAATAGGAAAAGAGAGCTGCAGGGGGACGCGAATTGGAAAATTTTGTCGCTGAGTAATAGGAAAAGAGCGCTGCAGAGTAACTTTTTGGGTCAACGACGGATTAGTCATTCCTCGCTACTAATTAGGGATGCTTTTCCATCTCCATGTCCGTCTCTAAATGTCTTTTTGATATTTTGTGACGAATTTAGAGACTGAATTTGTAGAGAAGGATATTTTCCGTTCCTACATTCGTCACAAAAGTAAATTAGAGCTGACTATTTATTTCCTTAGCTAAATCCCTCACTATTAGTGAGGGATACTTATCCATCTCAAAAATCCCTCTCTAAAAACAACTTTTCTAGTAGTGAAACCTATTCTTATAACATTACCTTTTGGAGACACTAGATATTCATGTTATAAAGGAATCATCACCCTTACTCCCACCATTACACTCTATGATGTGTATTATGTTCCTGATTTCAATTCCAACATTATTTCTGTTGGTCAACTTGCTCATACAATTAATTGCCAAACTCTTTTTGACAGGATATCCCCTCCAAGAGAGTGATTGGCCGTGCTAAACAGGATGGGAATCTCTACACAATGAAGATCTCACCTACAGTTCCCTCAGCTAAGTCTAATACGATTCATTGTAATCTTGTTAATATTAGTACAGTCCATATAGACATATGGCACAACCGTTTAGGACATCCCTCCCCTACATGTTATACTCTAATTCAAAAACTCCATTGTAATATGCCTAATATTTCTAATAGAATGTGATGCATGCCATTTTGTAAAACAAAAGAAATTTGCATTCCCTACACACATACCCTCATCACAACAAATTTTTGATATCATTCACATGGACATTTGGGGCCCTTTTGGGACACCCTCAATAAATGGCAACAAATACTTTCTAACCATAGTTGATAAGTCTAGATTCACCTGAATCAAACTTATGAGAACCAAATCCAAAGCTAGAAAACACATTACCCAATTTTTAGCCTTTGCCCACACCCAATTTGGGCATCACATTAAAGTCATTGGTTTTGATAATGGTGCAGGATTTCACATGCCTGAGTTTTATCTTTCCAAAGGTATCATTCATCAAAAGACATGTGTAGAAACCCCTCAACAGAATGGGATTGTTAAACATAAGCACCAGCACATTCTTAATGTTGCTAGGTCCCTTATGTTTCAATCTCTTATTCCTATTCAGCTCTGGGATTTCTCCATATGCCATGCTATACACATCATTAACTATCTTCCCTCCACCACTCTTAATTCCAAATCACCATACCATATCTTACATGACAAAGACCCCGATCTCTCCACCCTCAAGAGTCTTTGGCTCATTATGCTATGCCACTACTCTAGAAGCACATAGGACCAAATTTCTTCCTAGAACTAGAAAATGCATCCACATTGGTCACTCACAAGGGGTCAAAGGTTACCTCCTTTTTGATCACATTCCCATGAATTTTTTTCTAAGAATGTTTCTTTCTATGAAAACGTATTTCCCGACCTTCCCAATACTCCCACCACATCTTCCCCAAACACTACACCTTATCTCACTCCATCCAGAGTTTCCTTGACAAAATTTTTTCCTTCTTTTGACACTACCTCATGTGCTACCAGTCCTTCATCTACCAATACATTGCCTACTTCTTCATCTCCCACTCAATCATCCTCCAATACCCTTGTTCCCATACATGAACCCTCACCTACTTCCGTACGACCCTCCACCAAAATAAAAACCAAACCAACTTACTACCAAGATTTTCATTGTGCTATGGTTTCTAAACCTTCAGCTGGTGATTCACCCTCAGGTATTCCCTATCCTCTTTCTCACTATATCTCTTATGAACACCTCTCCCTACCCATAAGGCCTTTATTGCAGCTGTTAGTACTCTCACTAAACCTCAGACTTATGCCCAGGCATCCAAGCATCAATGTTACCTTAATGCTATGGCTCGAGATATCCATGCCCTTGATATGAACTATATTTGGATCCTTACTGATTTACCCCCAGGCAAACAACCAATTGATTGCAAATGGGTATACAAAGTAAAAGTTAAATCTGATGGTTCTCTTGAGAGAAACAAGGCTCGGTAAGTAGCTAAAGGTTTCACCCAACTTGAGGTGGTGGACTATTCAGAAACTTTCTCCCCTGTTGTCAAGATGACAACAGTCAGATTGGTACTTGCTTTGGCTGAAATTAATAAGTGGTGTGTGCAAGAATTAAATGTCAATAGTGCTTTCCTTCATGGTGAGCTCCAAGAGGAAGTCTACATGAAAGTACCACCTGGTTTTCATGTATCCTCTCCCAGTCAAGTTTGCAAGCTTCAAAAGTCATTATATGGCTTGAAACAAGCAAATAGGCAATGGAACTCCAAACTAATTTCATTTTTGCTCCCTTTGGACTATGTTCAGTCCAAGCATGATTACTCTCTCTTGGTAAAGAGATCAGATTCCCCCATCACCATTTTGCTCATCTATGTTGATGACACAGTACTCATAGGTGACAACTTAAATAAAATTCAGGAAGTTAAGAGCCTTCTTGATGCTCAACTCAAAATTAAGAACCTAGGCAACTTGAAATATTTTTGGGGATTGAGGTAGCTAGATCTCCTATAGGCATTGTTTTGTCTGAAAGAAAATATGAACTTGAACTCATTGAAGAAGCAGGATTGCTTGCTTGCAAAACTTCCTCCACTCCTATGATTCCTTACCTTAAACTCAGCTCTCAAGATGGTACTCCCTTGGCAGATTGATATATCTCACAAACACACGACCTGGCCTGTGTTATGTAGTAAATAAATTGAGCCAATTTATCTCCAATCCTCTCACCCCTCACATGGAGCAAGCACTTCACATTCTTAGATACTTGAAATCATGCCCTGGGCGTGGCTTGTCTTTTTCTACATATTCCAGTCCTACTGTCACAGCTTTTAGTGATGCAGATTGGGCTGCATGTCCTGACAGTAGGAGTATCTTTTATGGTTCATCATTGATTAGCTGGAAGTATAAGAAGCAAGGCATTGTATCCAAATCATCATCTGAAGCTGAATATTGTGCTTTAGCTCTTACCACTTCAGAAATTCAGTGGATTCTGTTTCTGCTGCAGAATCTTCAACATTAGCACTCTGCTCCAGTGTCACTGTTTTGTGATTGCAAGTCCTCTATTTACATTGTTCAGAACCCAATCTTCCACGAACGAACCAACACACATTGAACTAGGCTGCCATTTGGTTCGTGACAAAGTGCAAGACAAAGTAATTCACTTAATGCCAATTCCATCAAATGCTCAGCTTGCAGACATGTACACCAAGCCCTTGCATCCCACTCAGTTTCATCTCTTGCTGTCCAAGCTTTATATGAAGGATATACATGTTCAGCTTGAGGGGGGCTGTTATAATATGTAAATTAAATGTATTTTAATTCATTACCATAGAGTTATGTTGTTACTGTTTGTACATAGTTATTTAGTTCGGTAGCTTTAGTTAGTCTAGTAGCTCATTATTTAGTGCGGTAGCACACTTGGTATGAGTTAGTATGGTAGGTCATTTTGTATAAATACCATTGTTGCATATCAATAAAGTTAGAAGTTTCCTTTTACACATCATAACAAGCCACCTCAAGGTTGAAGCTACAACTTGAAGCTTCTGTGTGGCTCTGCATTTACAACATTTTGATGTGATTCCAAATTAAATTAACAACCATTTAGAGTTGATTGTAGATCTAGTTTGTATCTTGTTGTTGTTAAAAGTAAAGACCTCTAAAGTCGGTTAAATAACCAATATCAACTAAACATTGGCTCTTGCTACTATTAACTTAAGTGTAGTACCACAATATGCATTTATATATTCTAAACACTACATTTAAAGTCAGGTACAACCACTCTAAATGTCATTTCGCAAAGTGTAAATCAATCAATTATGGGTTGTAGGAGCAAGAATGTGTGTAATCGAATTATGGAATGAGAAATGGATATGCAAAATGATTAGGGAAAAATTGAATTCTATGTGTTCTATTCATTTCACTGACCAAACGACTATTTATAAAGCAAATGTAACTACTCTAACAAAAGAATAGAGCTAACAGTAACAACTATCAACTGGTTGAGTGAAAATGACATCGTTGGTGGAAAAATGTAGGTGTACGGGGCTCGAACCTTGCTCCCCCATCCCCTCTAACAGCTAACACACTAATTACTAACCACTTTGCCTATAAAAAACTGTCAACTGAGCTATAGCATATCACACAACACTAAACATGAATTACAACAAATTTAACAGACTTCCCTAATTCTTGTTTACAAAATCTATCATTCTTAACTTTCCTCTAAAATCAGAGAACACTTCCCATTTGAGGGGCTTGGTTAGAATGTATGCCATGTGTGACAGGTGCTTAGCTAAATTGATTATTGACTTGTTATCAACCAACAAAGTCACAACCAACTAATTGGTGGACACTTACCAATAGCCATCAAGTCGTTGCTACTTCTGGCGGGTAAAGGGATAGATATTGTATCAGATCTAAAAAAAAATTAGTAGCTAAATCACTGGTCGCTAACCATTAGCGACTGATTTGGTGATCGCTTCTTTAGTGACCGATTTAGTGACTGTCGTTGTGACCGATTTGGGGATCGAAACTAGCGACTGATCTAGTGTCTGGTTTAGCGACTGTTTTTGCGACTGATAGTTTCGACTGCTTTAGTGACCAATTTAGAGATTGATTTAGTGACGAAATTAGTGACTGATTTAGCATAGATGATGTGCATAGATAGGCAAAACATTACGATACCTATGCATATGTCCCGGAAGGGTAGCTCACGTGGTTGAGTGAAAGAGACATCGTTGGTGAAAATGTAGGCGTACGGGGTTCGAACCCCGATCCCCCCTCCCCTCTAACTACTAACACACTAATTTCTAACCACTTTACCTATAAAAACAACGATACCTATGCTTATTTAAAAGGAAGATGATATGCTAAAACATTAATCTCTTTTGTTGTATACCAAATGAGAATTTCCAATTAAGCATCACAACAGAGTAAATCAATAATTGCTTAGTGTGAATTTTTCAAGCAGATTTGGGTAAAAGGTAATTCATTTTTTTGCATATATTTATATCAGTTAGTATTTTATTTGAGTTTGACTGATAATTTGGCATTCAACAGAATCAATTTTCAGTTGACATGGAAAAATAAAATATAAAAACAGCTATGGTTAATGGAAGTTTTAGGTAGGCAATGTATATAATTGTTTAAAGAAACTAATTAGTTTAGTAAGAAAAATCAATTTGACCCACTTATATATTAAATCTAATTTTCAATTGAAAACAAATAAGGCATAAATCTAAATTTGAAATTTGATGACTCTTAAAGTTACTTTCTCCTTTATTTGTCTGTTGAGATGTTGTAATAGCACTAACATATATTAGAGAAAAAGAAACCTGGATACATTTTTCAAATCTAATGTTATAGTGATTGTGAGCGAGCGGAAAAAGCGCATGTACCAGTTGATGAGAGCAATTTTAGACTTACTTAAGACACTTCCTATTCTTGATATGGGATCTGTTTTGAGTCAATTAGCACACTTTTACACTGAGTGTGCTCAAACTCCAAAAACAGACTCGCAAAGTGTTGTAGTTACTATAAGCAAAACACTAGTGAAGTGACCACCTTTCTTTATATGTAGGTAAATAATATCATTATAATTTATAATCTCGACTTCCTAGAGACCCAACAAAAACATGGTGTCTCTACAGTACGAATTACAAGGACGTCACAGTTAGCAAGCAATAAATTTCTTCAGTTTGAATGGAGTTATAACCAGAAATGAAAGAAAGACAAAGAGTACTAGCCAGAAATCAGAAACCAAGCAATCAGAACATCCACGAAGACAAGATGCATGAATTTACCGCTGTCGTCAACCTGTTTATGTCAGCCAAAAGCGAAAAACTTTACAATGATGAAATTTGTTTAATAGGACTCGAAATAAACTGCATAGGATACTAACCAAAACTTTGTAACGAAGGTTTCAAAACCAACACAGACCTTCAAACACCTTGAATCATGCAATTGAACCAGAACTGAGAGTGAAGCCGCTATGCGAGGGAGAGGAACGCGCTAGAGTCGAAGCAGGACTGTTATGCGAGCAAAGAAGCTGTCATTATTTCGTAGCATTAGTTGAAGAGTAACAAATTCTTTGAATCTTTGCCACCATTATTTCGTAGCATTGTAAATATTTTTTGGGTTATTTGGTATTTCAGGAACCGGGCACGATTCGATAATAATGTGATCCCCTTACATACTGCCATTAATTTAATTATTTCTAATGTGACTCTAGCAGGCAATGCCTCTAAATCTACAATGACTTCCTCTGCTGCTGAATTTATGATTATTAAGGCTTTTAATGTCAATGGTAATTACAGCAATTCTTCAACCATCAAAGAGGTAATCTGGTCCCCACCTTCTCCTTACATGATTAAGTGCAATACAGATGGTTCTGCTAAAGGGAGTCCTGGTCCAACTGCTTGTGGTGGTATTTTTAGAGACAGGAGTGCTGTTGTCCTTGGGTGTTTTTATGCTCCGATAGGTAACAGTTATGCCCTTCATGCTGAGCTTACTGGAGCTATGTTGGCTATTGAGATTGCGTTTGAGAAAGGTTGGATGTCTTTGTGGTTAAAATGTGACTCTCAATTAGTTGTTTCGGCCTTTAAGAACTGTGACGTTGTTCCTTGGAAACTCTGCAACAGATGGAACAATTGTTTATATTTGACTAGTGATGGCAACCTCGGAGCCGTCGGTGACTCTTTCGGTAGTCATGTAGGTGGGAGTGAATAAGACCCCACGAGCGGGGATGGAAGACCTATCGATAAGTCAAGGAGACGCCACAACCGGCTATGGAGGTTCCGGGTGATAAGTCGGGATGAGCGCCACGGCAAGCCGATAAGCTCCAAGAACGGCTCAGAGAACCATAGAGACGTCTCTAAATTTTTACTCAAAATTCAACTTTTTTATTTCATCGAAAGGAATTACAATATATAGGAAACCTCAAGTCCAATTGACCAAAAAGAATCTCAGGCCCAATGGACTCATGAAACCCTAGAAATTTAAATATACTAATAAATATCAAATCCTAATAAACTAATTAAATTCCCACTTCCATGCAATTATCAAATAAATTGATAAGTGCATTTACAATGTTTAATATCTAGAAAATAAAACATAATCATAATTAATCTTGTTGATTTGGCAATGAATGTGTCATAAATGACTTGGATCTTCTAACTCCTTTTTTTTTGCTCTACCTGCCTTTCTTGATTAGCAAGTTTGCTTGATTGACAAGTTTGTTGACTCCATGTCCTCATCAAAAAAAATCCACTAGCCATTATAATGACTTAACAAGACTTTAAAACCCAAAAACTAACTTAAGAAAGACCAAAAGACACCTATAATTATTTTAAGAAAATTAAAAATAAAATAGAAAATATTGGTTATCCAATGATTAGGAGCGGAATATTTTTCTTTTTCTTTGTATGATTCCTTCCACATGCTGAGGGCACTTAGGATCTCATCATTCTCCCTTTCTTCAAGAAGATTTGTCCTCAAATCTGAACCTGCAAAATAAATTAATGGGTTATTGAAAAAATTCTCTCTTTTTTCTCTCTTTTATCTTTTTGAAATTTGGATATTGTATCTACTTTCCTCTTAAAATCCTTATTTTCCTCAACAATACTCCCATTATTTTTCCTTGCCTCTTCTTTTCTCTCAATACTCATCTTCTCCTCCATTTCTTTCTTTACATTTTCTTTTCCCTCTATTTCTTTTTCCACTTCTCTACTGTTGCTTGCCTCTTTCTTTTCAAAACCACACTCCAATTCCTCTTGTGCTTTACGGAGATGCTTACATAACATTTCAGAAATATCAACAATCATTTTTTCAACTTTCTCATCTATTCTTTTCTCTCTCAATTTCTTCTTTTCTCTAATGTATATTTCAAAAATATCAACAATCATTTTTTCAACTTTCTCATCTATTCTTTTCTCTCTCAATTTCTTCTCTTCTCTAATGCATCTTTCATAATTCCTTTGCCTTCTCTCCATCATTAACCATAAAAAAATTGCAAACAAACAAAAAAAACGCTAATAAAAAGGGTTTTTTTTCCTGCTCTTTTTTTTTTCTTTTTGCTTCTTTCTTCTTCTTTTTTTTTTGAATTTTTCCTTTTTTTTTATTTTTTTCCAAAATAAAAAATAAAAATAAGATGAACTAAAATTTAGAGACTAAAATTGAAAAGGATAGATAACACCTTGATAGAACCTAAGCTTTGATACCAGATGATGGCAACCTCGGAGCCATCGGTGACTATTTCGGTAGTCATGTAGGTGGGAGTGAATGAGACACCACGAGCGGGGATGGAAGACCGATCGATAAGTCAAGGAGACGCCACAACCGGCTATGGAGGTTCCACTTGATAAGTCGGGATGAGTGCCACGACAAGCCGATAAGCTCCAAGAATGGCTCAGAGAACCATAGAGACACGTCTCTAAATTTTTACTCAAAATTCAACTTTTTTATTTCATCGAAAGGAATTACAATATATAGGAAACCTCAAGTCCAATTGACCAAAAAGAATCTCAGGCCCAATGGACTCATGAAACCCTAGAAATTTAAATATACTAATAAATATCAAATCCTAATAAACTAATTAAATTCTCACTTCCATGCAATTATCAAATAAATTGATAAGTGCATTTACAATGTTTAATATCTAGAAAATAAAACATAATCATAATTAATCTTGTTGATTTGGCAATGAATGTGTCATAAATGACTTGGATCTTCTAACTCCTTTTTTTTGCTCTACCTGCCTTTCTTGATTAGCAAGTTTGCTTGATTGACAAGTTTGTTGACTCCATGTCCTCATCAAAAAAAATCCACTAGCCATTATAATGACTTAGTAAGACTTTAAAACCCAAAAACTAACTTAAGAAAGACCAAAAGACACCTATAATTATTTTACGAAAATTAAAAATAAAATAGAAAATATTGGTTATCCAATGATAAGGAGCGGAATATTTTTCTTTTTCTTTGTATGATTCCTTCCACATGCTGAGGGCATTTAGGATCTTATCATTCTCCCTTTCTTCAAGAAGATTGGTCCTCAAATCTGAACCTGCAAAATAAATTAATGGGTTATTGAAAAAAATTCTCTCTTTTATCTTTTTGAAATTTGGATATTTTATCTACTTTCCTCTTAAAATCCTTATTTTTCTCAACAATACTCCCATTATTTTTCCTTGCCTCTTCTTTTCTCTCAATACTCATCTTCTCCTCCATTTCTTTCTTTACATTTTCTTTTCTCTCTATTTCTTTTTCCACTTCTCTACTGTTGCTTGCCTCTTTCTTTTCAAAACAACACTCCAATTCCTCTTGTGCTTTACGGAGATGCTTACATAACATTTCAGAAATATCAACAATCATTTTTTCAATTTTCTCATCTATTCTTTTCTCTCTCAATTTCTTCTCTTTAAAACCCAAAAACTTTAATGACTTAACAAGACTTTATAGGTCTTTTCTCTCCACTAGCCATTATAATGACTTAACAAGACTTTAAAACCCAAAAACTAACTTAAGAAATACCAAAAGACACCTATAATTATTTTTCGAAAATTAAAAATAAAACAGAAAATATTGGTTATCCAATGATTAGGAGTGGAATATTTTTCTTTTTCTTTGTATGATTCCTTCCACATGCTGAAGGCACTTAGGATCTCTTCAACTAGACAGATGACTTCCGTTTGCACCCACATTTACAGAGAAGGTAATGCTTGTGCTGATAAGCTTGCAGGTCATGGAACTAATTCAAGTGGCTTTACTTGATGGAATCTCATCCCGAGCTTCATTGCGGAGGAGTTTTTCAGGAATAGGTTGGGCTTGCCCAACTACAGGTTTTGTTAGTTTAGTTTTCCCTTGATGGGCTGGGTTCGACTTTTGGCTCCTATTTTTGGTGTGCTGCAAATGATTGTTAGCGACTCTGGTGCCGACCTAGTTGGGATGAGAGGCATTATAGTGATGCTTTTGCACACCTTAGTAGGTTTGCTTTTATTATTTTCCTGTTATAATGAAGTTTTTGCTCATGGGTTTTGGTCTAGTCCCCCCATGATTTCTGTACCTTTTCTCTTTTTTATTAATAAAATTTAGGGGGAGTACTCTTTCCTTCCTGGTGCTTTTTCCCTAAGGAGGGTTTTGCATCAGAAAAGAAGGTTTTAACGAGGCTCCATATCCATTTCTTTTGGAAAAAAAAATTCGTAGCATTGGAACATCCATTCTTTGAATCTTTGCTAAGAAATGTGTCTGCAAGGCCTAAACAATTTATTATTTTTCCATTTGTTTCGTGTCTCTATATTGTCAAGACTTTAACTGTTCATATATCCCTATTAATTATAATTCTTCGCAGCTTAGAAGTTGTTAGCACGTACGAATTTGTTCCAGACAAGGTTTAGAGAAGTTTTAATTTGGACTCATACAAATGTAATGTTTTTTTTTTATAAGCAAAATTGTATTAAGGAGATACAAGGGGTACCTCAACCCATTTAAAATAAAGAACGAGCTTTTAAGAACAAGCCACTAACCAATCCATTGGATTGTTACACCAACTATTGAAATCTTCATTACATGGAATTGAGGAGCCTCCCCTAATCGAGAACCAACTCCAAGATATCGCTTTGACTTGGTACAGCATATGAGCAGCGTTTGTTAAACCTCCTCTAAAGATAATTTTATTTCTATGATCCCAAATGATCCATACCACCACTATGCAAATAATACAACTCAATTTCTTGTTCTTTTTCCCTCCCCCTAATAAGCCATGGTCCTTGAAATGATCCCATACACCTACAAATGCATTTTCCATTAAACCAGCCCATTTTTCCACTTCTTTCCACAGCAGAACCGAATGGCAGCAGAGTAAAAATAGTGCTCAGCACTTTCCTCAAACCTGAAACGAAAAACACAAGTTGGGCCAGGATTAAACGTGATTATACCCCGCTGTTGTAGTGCAACTCGAGTAGGTAATTTATCCATCAAAACTCTCCACGCATAGACAGCATACTTCGACGGCATATTGGAGGTTAGGGAATGAAATCTACGCAACTTTTGTCAAAATTAACCCGAAAACCCGACACCAGCTCGAATACTCTTAGAATCACTTTAAGGAACCACAAGTTCTCCCTAATGCTCTTGCAAATAATGATAGTGTCATCGGCATATTGGAGGTTAGGGAATGAAATCTCATTTTCCAATACCACCGCCTCTAAATACCCACCCTCAATGCTCTTCTTTACCAACCCATTGAGTCCCTCCGCCACTATGAGGAACAAGAAGGGAGCTAGGGGGTCTCCCTGTCTAAGTCCTCTCTCCGTTGAGAACTCCGCCGTGGGGCTCCCATTAACCAGAACAGATACCGATCCAGAATACACGCATGCTGCCATCCACGATTTCCATTTTGTACTAAACCCCATTCTCTTTAGCATATAATCAAGAAACTTCAAGCTCACTGAGCCGTATGCCTTCTCAAAGTCCGCTTTGAACATATACATCGACAATCTCATTCTCTTAGCTATATTAATCATCTCATTTGCCACCAACACCCCATCTAATATCTGCCTTCCTTGAAGGAATGCTGTTTGAGAAGAGGATATGATACCAGGCAACACTCCTTTTAACCTATTTGCAAGGACCTTAGCAATTATTTTGTAAATGCAACCTATCAGAGAGATTGGCCGAAAATCATTCAATCCTTGAGGGTCCTTTGTTTTTTCAATCAAAGCCACGAATGAAGAAGTGAAAGCCTTTGGTAGCCGACCATTACAATAAAACGGATCTATCACTCCGAAAATCTCTCCCTTAATAGTACTCCAACAAGACTTAATAAAGGTGAAGTTGAACCCGTCCGGACTCGGCCTTTATCTCCTTCGCAACTCCATACGGCCTCTTCCAATTCTTCTATACAAAAAGGTGATGAAATATAATCTGACTCATCGCTTGATAACTTCTTAAATTCAATCCCATCCAATGTAGGCCTATCTGCCCACCCATTTCCATGAACTGATTGCTGAAATGTCTTCTCACTTCCTCCTTTATCTCCCCGACTTCATCCAACCACCTACCCTCCACCTTGAGCTTTTCTATCTGATTTCTTCTCTGTCTATATTTAACCAAGTTATGAAAGTACTTGGTATTTCCATCACCATGTTGTATCCAGCTAGCCCTAGCCTTTTGAGCTAGAAGGATTTCCTTGTGCTTCAATTCTGTCCAAAAATCAGTATTTAGGCCCTTCCACTTCTCCTCTTCCCACTCTTCCCTATCACCAGCATCGCCCTCCAACCTATTAATTTCCTTTACAATATGCTCAACGTTCAGCTCTAACTGACCATACACCTCCCTATTCCACACCTTCAAATTTTCTTTTATATATTTGAGCTTTTCTTTTACCACATGCGCCATCCACCCTTCCGCTTTACAGTACTCTTTCCATTTCTCCTCCATGAAAAGCTTTCCATCCCTATGTTCCAGCCACCTGTTGATAAACTTAGAAGGCTTTGGTCCCCAATTCTTATCCGATGACACTAACCACACCAGGCAATGATCAGAAATGTCCCTGCTCCCAATCCATTGAGCCTTGATGCTCCATCTAACCACTAAATCCTGCGATAACATAATCCTGTCTATTCTACTTGCTGCCGGATCATTTGGTTGGTACCACGAGAATTTTTTCCCCCAAACACGGTGGCTCCACCACCCCCATGCAAAAAGTCTTGCCTCTCTGCTTCACTGTATCTAGCGCATCTTCCTTTCCTCTCTAATCTACTTGATATTGTATTGAAATCCCCTCCAACGACATAACTCCGAGGACTCAGTCTTGTTTTCTCTTCCATAATGCTTGCCCATAGGGCCCTTTTCATTCTAATTGAGTAACCAGAATACACATTGACAATATATATCGTGTGACCATCCTGTTTAGCAGCAAACCCAACAAAACTAGGTTGAGAAAATGAAAAAAGGAAATTAAGCATACCTCTGCGCCAGATTGACAGGATTCCTCCGGAGATACCGGCGGAAGAGTGCGAACCAATCAAAGTCATCACTACCCCACAACCGAGATACCAACTGAACCGAAACATTGCTTCGTTTGGTCTCTTGAATGAAACAAATATTGAATCTTTCCTGTTGAACGAGACGACTAAACCGTCTCTGCTTGGCATTGCTGCCAATCCCCCTCATATTGAAAGTTACAATTTTCATTTAGAATGGGATTGGGTAACCATCTTGCCTTTAACACCCTTATCCCTTGCTTCGAGTTCTTGGATTTTTTTGACGTATTCAGCTTCAAGATCAGAGCCACAGACGCCTATTTCTTGAGCAAATTTCCATATCTTTTCAGCTTTGGATAGATTATGAGACATAGTATAATAGTTTTTCAGTATATAACACTTTTCACTAATCTAGTAATTGTGGAGTCATCGACCAGTTAAAAGATTTTTATTAAAAATAGAGAATGTGCGTCATGAAAATACCAAAGTTGGTGAGTGATAAATTGAAAATTTCACATAACGTGACAGTAGGTTATCAAAGCTTTATAAGGCTAAAGTTTATGAAACAACAAACTAAAGCATTGAAATTGTTTCACTCAGAAGAAAGAAAAATTTACAGATTGAAAGAAAAGACCAACTCTTTAAATGAATCTTTGTTACCTTAGGGTATTAGTCTCTACAGTTGAACGTGGAGGATACATCGATTTAAAAATAAATAAATAAGAGGTATCAAGATATATAGAATAATTTGAAGAAGAAAATCCTCAAAACGTTTAAGATTTGTAAATGGAATGTCCCTTGAATCACTACAAAAAAAACGCTTATTTGCGAGGGACATTAGCGAGGGAATAACATTCCCTCGCTAAAACTGACTTTAGCGAGGGAATTAGCGAGGGAATGTGATTCCCTCGCTAAAACTGACATTAGCGAGGGAATTTGAAAATTTGACCGTTAGCGAGGGATTTAGCGAGGGAATTTGAAAAATTTCCGTCGCTAATTGTTTGGAGGGAAAATTCAGTCAAATTCACGCGAATCAAGGAAATTAGCGACGGAATTAGCGAGGGAATTAAAATCCCTCGCTAATTAAAGTGGTTTTTAGCTACGGAAAATAGTTCCCTCGCAAATTTTTTTAATTTTTTTTACTTAAATCTGTCACTCACTCACTCACTCACTCACTCTTCTTTCTCACTCTTCTTCTCTCCTCTTCACCCTTCCTCTTCCCTTCCTCTACTCTCCACCACCACCACCATCACCACCACACAACCAACAAACCACCCTCACTCTTCTTCTCTCCTCTTCACCCTTCCCTTCCTCTTCCTCTTCCTCTACTCTATCTCTCTCACCTATAAACCCTAACCCACCACCACACAACAACAACCACCACCACACAACCACCACAAAACAACCACCACTTGCGACACCACCACCACCACCACCACCACCTTCTTTCCTCTTCCTCTCTTCTCTCTCTCTCTCTCTCTCTCTCTCTCTCTTACACAATTTCCACTTTCACTCTTCTTCTCTCCACCTTCTTCCACCACCACCACCACCCACGAGACCACCACCACACCACCACCACCCACGAGACCACCACCACCACCACCACCTACGAATTTCTTTCCTCTTTCTCTCCACCTTTCACCACCACCACCACCACCACCACCACCACAACAACAACCACAAAATTAATAATATATTATAATAAAAAACTGATTTTAAAAATAATATAATAATAAATATAAAAAACAAACCATTTAAATTAAGACACGTGTCAGTCAGAATTTGAAAATTTGCACAAATTTTGAGGCAACATTAGCGAGGGAATTAGCGAGGGAAATGTCCCTCGCTAATTAGCGAGGGATTCAAATTCCCTCGCTAATTTCATTAGCGAGGAAGGTATTAGCGAGGGAACCGGTCCCTCGCTAATTCCCTCGCAAATGACCATTAGCGAGGGATTTTGGTCAGTTTGCGAGGGAAATTTCCCTCGCTAATCCCTGATTTTTTTGTAGTGAATTTGAGAGTAAAAGGACAATAGTAAAGGGTAGCCAAAGGACAAAATTCCAAGTGAGAGAGCTAACTATTTGTAAGAAACTGTCAATGAGTTTAACCCCTAAAAAGAGCACTTACGATACACTCTCTACTACATTCTTAATACGACTCTATTATTGGTCGAAATTCAAATAGATCGTAAGAACAATGGCACGTCTAAATTTTAATCATGATACTTTTGGTGTGTGGTTCTAACAATGACGCCGCGAATAACGCTCACTAATTCCTGCTTTTTTTATGAAAGAGTACATTAAAAAGCGCTACTAATTCCCTTTTTTAAAAGAAAAAACATTTTCGACATATTCAGGTACTCCAACAATTGAACACCATTACTTCCAAAATTATCAATGCCATCACCTCCAAAATTAATTTAAATAGTACATATATTAAAATAATATTAAATAGCACTTTTTTTGCAAAAGCAAAAAAGGGCTTTTATTAATGAAGTTAAGTCAATGCTTAGACAAGCCAAGACCATGAAAATTACAACTTTCTCCATGAATAAAATTGAAGCAAATGGGCCACAATGACCTTACATAACAAAAATCACATTATACAAAGATAACTTATAAATAAAACATAATTAATGTACTAACATCACTCATTACTCCAATCCTCCAAACCATTACTTGAAATGACAATAAAGTAGAGTGAACCAAACTTTAGAAGAAAGCGCTACTGAAGTGGTTCTGTGTTTTGGCTTTCAGTAGCGCTTTCATTAGTATGGTCTTTAGTTGAAATTCTGGCGTAGTGATGTGTGTCTGCATAGCCTAAAAAAATTCCCTTTTGTTTTGTGTCTCTAAATTGTCAAGTCACTGTCTGTTCATATCTCCTTATTAATTATAATTCTTCACGGCTTAGAAGTTTTTAGCACGTATGAATTTGTTCCAGAAGAAGGCTTATTAATTAACAACAAGGAAGAAGCTATAATTTGAGTTCATAAATGTAACGTGGATTTAAGAAATAGTATAATAGATTTTTAGTGTAAAACATTTTTTACAGATCTAGTAATTGTGAAGTCACCAACAAAACAACTATATCAAAACATGGCTAACTTTATTCTATTACGTATCACCAGTACCCAGAAGGCCAGAAGCCAGAATTATCCATCTACATTACAAATTGATATGGAAATAGAGGATGGAGAAAAATACTAACAAGAAAGTCAAATACATACTTTCTATCTCTAATAATATTAAAAATACTAACAAGAAGTCACAAGAACCAAAAGATACTCAAGAAACCATCTTTTGTTTCAACGGTCTAGTAATAGAGATCGACGCCCATTACAACCGTTACTGAAGACTCCTCTTGCAACTTCAGAAGAGGTTCTACAGACACAGTTCTCTTAGATAGTATTAGCTGATCTGGGGAGATTTTCAAGCTCAAATTTATATCTAGTACCAGTTGAGATTCATTCGGCGGCACAGTTACTGTAAATACTAAAGATTCAGGTATTGGAATCTGCGATCC
The DNA here is from genome assembly GCA_963573325.1 of Astragalus glycyphyllos. Lineage (NCBI taxonomy): Eukaryota > Viridiplantae > Streptophyta > Magnoliopsida > Fabales > Fabaceae > Astragalus > Astragalus glycyphyllos. The sequence continues at coordinate 8,140,716 of OY754314.1, read as the reverse complement.
CCGTGGTGGTCTTTGCTCCGGTAATAGTATTCTGAATTTCCTAGTTATTTCCACCGGAGGAGCATCATTCAGCGGCACGCGTACTAGTGATGTTATTTCTGCAGGTATTCTCGGTGGAGGAGAGTGCGGTGGTGACGCTTGTGGAGACGGTTGCTGCTGAGGATGAGTTCCGTCTGGCGGTGATGTTGGTGATGTTGGTGGTTGGTTTGGATTCATGGTGGCTCTCAACTCAACAGTGTTGGCTGCTTGAGAGTGTAAACGTCAATAATGTGATAATATGTTTTTTGATCAATCTCTAATGTGATAATATAATATATTATGTGAGCGTTAGAAGTAACTAACAAAATAACGGTCTTGTAGTTTGTTTGTAGTTGGTTAGTTAAACAGTTGCATAACTAAATAACGGTCTTGAAGTTTGTTGGCTAACGTATTTTTGCTAATACTAAGTAATAACGATCTCCTTGTCAAAAAACAAAAAGTAGTAACGATCTTCTACCCTGCTGAATTACATGGTCTATTTGTTTTTTAGTTTTTTTTTCTTTTGTTTCAATAGAAATTAAATAATTTATATGTTAACCAATAAGTTGATTCATTGGCTTAAACTATCGAGGAGTCGACCTAGAGCTCTGGAGTTTGATTCCTAATTATCACATTTTTTATCTGCGCGCCCTTTCTAGTGAAGTTTTTATCGGAGACAATCTAACTCACAACAGGCAAAGATTTATACTAAGGAATTCATTCGTAACAATTACTAAATTTTCGGTAATAATTATACAACACTCTAATGGTTAGTACATACTAACCACAATTTATTATTTGTATGGTTAGTATATGCTACTAACCATAACTTAGTGTTTGTGTGGTTACCGAATTTTTTAATTAATGGAAAAATAACGACTATTATGCTCATTTAACAACAATTACTGAGAAATTTCTTAGTACATACTCCTCACAACTATATATGCCTGTCTCTTTTCTAACACTTTTTTTTTCTTGGACAAAACAAATTAAGGGTTGTAAGTTTAAGAGAAACTAATTAAATAGTGTTGAAGTAGATGATTGTAATCACTGCACCAAGGAGTGACCGCAATCAATCTAGTTTTGTTTAATTATTTTTGGGTAAATTAAGAACACCGTACTATAACTAAAATCTCCAAAATATTCATAAAAAATCCAGAAACAAGTTATTTACAGTATGTAGTTTTCTTTTTCTTCCGTAAATAGCTTACATACGATATACAGTATTTAAAGTTGTAAGCTATTTAAGGTATTCTTAGAATTTTCTTTTTCTTTTACCATATTTAGGGTATTCTTTTTTTTTTTTGAAACATATTTAGGGTATTCTTAGAATTTTTTTAAATTATTTATTTAAAGCAATAATTATTAAACTACACAATTGTTTATTTATGTATAGACAAATGTGGTTATTAAGGGATTTTGTTTATACTATTCACATTGACAATATATAATTTCGGATTCAGATTCACTGCAGTTCCTAGCCCTGCAGTCCCTGCAATTGCATTACATTTTGAGGGCATTTTGGTCTTTTCATGACTAAAAATACATTCAGTTACTGTTTTTTGTTTATACAGATTCTTCCTAACAGCAGAACCCTACAGTTAAGCCAACTGCAGGGGATCACGATCCACTATTTCATCTAAAAGCATTTGTCCCCAATATTTTCACTTTTTTATTTGTATTATTATGGCATGCAACATCATATTAGGCTTTTTGTAATGAATATCAACACACTTATACTTGAATGGTTTGGTTTGTTTTTTAGTCATACATAACAAAAGAAAGAAAAGAGAGAATCAAACTAGCTAATGTTGGAATCAGCAGCTAGCTGGTCCGAAATAAAGCTAGGAAGAGAGTCCTAAAAGACAATGCCTCTAAGATGCGAATTAACATATTTAGCAAAGTGATCTGCACTTGTGTTGGCTTCATGAGGCACATAGGAGAGCTCTAAACTTGGGAATAACTCTCTCATAGCAGTAATCTTCAGCAGTAAGAGGCATAGTGATGTGTGGCATGTTGGTATGATTCAGAATCAACCATAGTGATCTGCACTTGTGTTAGGCATCCTTGCAGTCTGACTAATAACAAACAGCTCTGACAATATCAAGATGCAAAATAAGCGAAAAACCATGATAGATGGCAAATAACTCAGCCATCAGAGCATCTCCGTAACCATCTTTAGCTGCAAATCCAAGCCAATTGGCGAAATGGTCGCACACAAGGCCTCCTGAACCAATCTCGTCACTCGAGGAACAACTTTCATCAACGTTGAGTTTCACAAACCCAAGTTTAGGGGGCTGCCATCTCATCGTGGAATCCCATATAGAGCTCATGGGGATACGATGATGATAATAGTTAACCACATAGCATGCATATGATTGACAAAGCAAACAACGTCTATGAGACTCCAATTATGATCACCAAGACACAATTATTGTTTCTCCACTGCCAGACCCACCATAAAATCACCAAGAACAGCGAAGAAATGTTAGTTTGCAACATGTGGTAAAAATATAAAATAACTAGTATGTGACCCGTGCGATGCACGGGAAACAATTTTGTTATAAAATATGAAATTAAATTAACTTTTCGAAGAAAACAAATATAATTGATGGATGAAAAAGAATGTATTGCTTTGTTAAAGTTTCATCTTATATTAAAAAATGAAAAGAACAAAAAAAAGGATGGATTACAACCTTATAGTATTGTTCACAAACTCATATCTCAATCCACACGATTATAAATTTGATTTCCAATAATTTTCATTATTTTTAGAGTACACTTGGTGCAAATATTTATAGTTAATAATTTGGAAAGAAAATTGAGCATAGTATTTTCTTTCCTCTATTTGATAGAAATGAGTTTCTATCTACTCAATTTCTCAAAAGAAATGTACAGGTTAATTTGTCATAGTTGTTTTCCTATTATGTGCAGGTTAATTTATGTTATGTAGATAATAGGATACTTCATAAACTTGGGCAACCAATAAATACAACATCAGTTTTCACACATAAAAAGTAAAGAAGAAAACATAGTATTGAACAATCCAATATGTGTTGTGTGTGACAAAGTCCACAAATCACATCCATCCCACAATAAAGACATATAGGATACGTCATAAACTTTGGGTTTCACAAAGTTCTATCATTGTTTTACCTCTAAGCCTGACCTATAATCTAAATCTAAACACATTAAACATCATGGAGAACATTTTAAAAATAACACATTATCTGATTTGAATAACTAAAGGAAAAAGTAAATTTGCAACTTAAGATATTGTTAATATGTTAATTTTGCTACCAACGTATACATTGAGTTTCAATTTGTTCTTGCATGTATTAAAAAATTCAAGGTGAAATTAGTCCTATGCGAAAGATCCGCCAAGTGCTTTCCATTTCCAAAGTGAGAGAGAACAACTTCTATATACCGGACAAAACATAAAACAATTGAACATAGGAACAGAATGATATGTGAACATTAGATGTAACAATAGATGCATTGCTTTTATTGATGTCAAAGAGTATATAGGTAACCAAATGAACCTGCAAGATTTTGTTAGAACAGAATGTTCTCTCACACTCACACACTTCACAAATCAGTTAGGTAATAGCAGAAAGATAAAGAGAAGTTTTGAAGAATAGTCAATGTGACTAGTTTTCTCTGTGTTATTCAATTGAGTGTTGACTTACAAAGTATTTATACCATACTATATTGTATGATGACATGGCAGGGAATTAAAACTAACAAGCTTAATACAACTTAAGCTACTTATTAAAGCAAATACAAACTTAAATTTGAGCCTATATCAACTTGAATTACTCCCAATACACCTCCTAATTCATGCTTGATAAACTCTTCATTCCCACATTGTTCCTTAGATCTTCAAATTGTTTGATCTTCAAAGCCTTGGTGAGCAGATCTGCATAGTTGTCATCTGTCTTGCAGTACTCCAATGTCAGCTTTAGTTTTGTAACTTGATCCCTCAAAAAATGAAATTTTGTCTCAATGTGCTTGCTCCTACCATGAGCAATTGGAAACTTAGCCAAATCAATTGCTGATCTGTTATCCACCAGTAATCTCATGCCACTGTTTCCATTCAGTTTTAGTTCACTCAATAACATTTCAAGCCAGAGTGATTGACATGCAGCCATGGATGCTGCAATATACTCAGCTTCACATGAAGATAGGGCCACAACACTTTCTTTTCTTGAGCTCCAAGAGATTGGTGCTTTACCATACATAAACACATATGCAGCAGTACTCTTTCTATCACTTTTATCACCACACCAATCAGAATCTAAAAAGCCATACACCTCCTGATCTGCATCATCAGTTCCCCTTGGGTAGAAGACCCCAAAATCCATTGTTCCCTTTATGTACCTTAGTACTCATTTGGCTGCTCCTAGGTGTGATACTCTAGGCTTCTCCATAAACCTGCTAATCAATCCCACACTGTAGGAGATATCAGGCCTTGTATGGCAAAAATATCGTAGAGATCCAACTATCTGCTTGTACAGAGTTGGGTCAACACAATCCTCATCAGATTCTGTTACCTCACTGCAGGATCACTAGGAGTAACTGCAGAGTTACAATCACTCATTTTAAACCTCCTTAAAACATCTTCAGCATATTTCCTTTGGTGCAGTAACATTCCTCTGTCTGTGATAGTGAATTCTATCCCAAGGAAATAGGATAAAGAGCCCAAATCGGACATCTCAAACTCTGTCATCATGCTCTTCTTAAAACTTTCCATATCAGCCTCATTTGTTCCAGTCAACAACATGTCATCCACATATAAACACACTATCAGGCAATGATCAGTGCTAGATCCTCTTGCATATATTCCGTGCTCATTTGTGCATTTTATAAACTTCTGCTGTAGCATGAATAAGTCTATTCTATTATTCCATGCTCTTGGAGCTTGCTTTAAGCCATAGAGAGCTTTCTTCAACTTATAAACTTTGTTTTCTTGCCCTTTTACCTCAAATCCAGGAGGTTGACTCACATATACCTCTTCTTCTAAATAACCATTCAAAAAGGCTGACTTTACATCCAACTGGTACATAGACCACTTCTTTGAACAAGCTATAGCCACAATCAGTCTTATTGTTTCAATTCTAGCAACAGGGGCAAATACATCATTGTAGTCAAATCCAGGTCTTTGTAAGAAACCCCTTGCCAAAAGTCTTGCTTTGTGCTTGCTAACATCACCATTTGGCTTCACTTTTGTTTTAAACACCCACTTTACATCAATTACTTTCTTCTCAGGAGGCAACTCAGTTAAGTTCCATGTGTCATTTCTTTCAATAGACCTCAATTCCTCAAGCATTGTCTGCTTCCAATGGGGTTGCTTGAGAGCTTGCTCAACTGTTACAGGCTCTGTCTCTGCCAACAAAGCCGCTTGAAGTATATCATCAATATCATCATCAGTGGCATTGTCTGGAAACACAACAAAATCACTGTATCTTTGAGGATGCTGCTTCTCCCTTCTTGGTCTAGTTGACTTTTCACTAGTCTCAACAATTTCTAACTCAGCCTCATTTTCTGCAGGCTCCAACATCACAGTCACTGGTTCATTAGACATCACAGAGTTGTCCCAACTCCAACTCTGTGACTCATCAAACTTCACATCCTTGCTGATCACCACCTTATTCCTCCTAGGATCATAAAGCTTGTATGCACCAGTGGTGTGATAGCCTAGCAACACCATTGCTTGACCCTTGTCATCAAGTTTCTTTCTCATTTGGTCAGGCACATGTCTGTAACAGACTGATCCAAATACTCTGAAATATTTGACACGTGGTCTTTCACCAGACCATGCTTCCTCAGGAGTGATTTTCTCAAGCCTCTTGGTGGGACTTCTGTTGAGAATGTACACTGCAGTAGACACTGCCTCTCCCCAGAAATAATTTGGCATGTTTCTACTTTTCAACATGCTCCTAACCATGTTTAAGATGGTCCTGTTTCTCCTTTCTGCAGTGCCATTGTGCTGTGGAGTGTAGGGTGCAGTAATTTCATGTCTAATCCCCTCCTCTTCACAAAACTGTTTAAACTCTGTGGAAGTATACTCCCCACCTCCATCAGTTCTCAACCTGCTTATTGCACAGCCACTTTCCTTTTCTACCATGACTTTAAATTTTTTGAAAATATCAAACACTTCATTCTTTCTATTCATTAAGTAGGTCCACATCTTCCTAGTAGATTCATCAATAAAAGAAACAAAATAGGAGTTACCTCCCAGAGTTTTCACCTCAAATGGTCCACACACATCTGAGTGGATAGCCTCCAGCTTCCTAGATGCCTTAGTATTCACCTCAACATTGTAGGAGTTTCTGGTTTGCTTTGACTCACAACACTATTCACACATTTCACTTGGCAACTTGATCTTTGGCAAGCCATACACCATCTCTTGAGTTTCAAGACTCTTCAAATCTCTGAAGTTCAAATGACCAAACCTTTCATGCCATATCCAATTTTCACCCTCTGCAACAGCCTTAAGACAGTCATTCTTCACTATGCTCATGCCTATCTTAAAGGTTCTGTGTTTGTTTAAAGGAGCCCTCAACACCTCCTTACCAGTTACATCAAACAATGTAAGTTCCTTGTTTTCCATTATGATTGAGAATTCCTTCTCTAGTAATTGACCAAGAGAAATCAAATTGCTCTTCATTGAGGGAACATAGAGTACATCAGTGATGGTGCATACTCTTCCATCATTCCTACGAATCCTCACACTCCCAATGCCTTCAGCCTTCACTACACTGTCATCTCCAAATCTAATTGATCTTTTCTCAGTCTCATCAAAGTCAGTGAACCAGGCCCTGTTTCCACTCATGTGATTCGAGCAGCCAGTGTCTAAATACCACATTTCCTCCTTATCTTTACTGTCAGTTCCTGCCATGAGAGTTACTTCATCAATCTCTGTTTCATCATCTACAAACTGTGTATCCTCATCAACAATTTCTGCCATAAGGACTACTTCATCAGTATCGGATTCATCATCAGCAAGTTGTGCCTCTTCTTGTGATTCCTTTGACTTGCACTCATTTGCAAAATGGCCGAATTTGTCACAGTTGTAACACTGAATCTCCTTCTTATTGAACTTCTTTTTTTGTCCCTTATTCTTCCAAGCCTACTTCCTCCTTTGATAGTCACTAACATTACTATCAGTTTTCTTTCCAGATCCTTCTCCCTTACTCCAATTCCCCTTTCCTTTTGTGAATTTTGAATGCAATGCGTGTTCAACCGTTTTCTCTACAGTTTTATCCTTATCGCTATCACCAGATATTTCTCTAATTCTTGCTTGATTCGCCTCTAACGAACCTTGCAGTTCTTCAATTTTCATTGTTTCTAGATTCTTAGATTGTTTGATTGCAGTTACTACATAGTCGAATTTAGGAATTAGGGTTCGAAGTACCTTTTCGATTTTCTTTTAATCGGAGATCGTCTCACCATTGGTACGCATCTTATTTGTCAGTAGCGTCAATCTATTGAAGTACTCAGCAATGGTTTCCTTCTCTCCCATCTGAATCAATTCGTACTCTCTTCGCATCGTTTGAAGTCTCACCTTCTTCAACGATGCATCACCGGAGTAAGCCTTCGTCAGTGCGTCCCACGCCTCCTTGGCCGTCTCATACTGAGATTTCTTCTTGAATGCTTCTGTGTCCACGCATTGATGGATCAGAAATAATGCCTTGTTATCTTTCTTTTGCTGCTCTCTAAGTGCGTCTCCGGCAGTGGCCACCACGCCATTGCGAACAACCTCGAGAACGTCTTGGTATCGAAACACCACCTTCATCTGAATTATCCATTTGTCGTAGTTCTTTCCGTCTAGGATCGGAAGTTTAGCCGGAAATTGACCGTTGTTGCCGCTGGAATTCGTCATCGCCGCCGTATAGATCGACCTTCAATCGAGCTCTGGTGCCAATTCTGTTAGAACAGAATGTTCTCTCACACTCACACACTTCACAAATCAGTTAGGTAATAACAGAAAGATAGAGAGAAGTTTTGGAGAATAGTCAATGTGACTAGTTTTCTCTGTGTTATTCAATTGAGTGTTGACTTACAAAGTGTTTATACCATACTATATTGTATGATGACATGGCAGGGAATTAAAACTAACAAGCTTAATACAACTTAAGCTACTTATTAAAGCAAATACAAACTTAAATTTGAGCCTATATCAACTTGAATTACTCCCAATAGATTTAAGTATATTATTCTCTATTTGAAAGGCCATTAGCTTTTAATCAACACCTTAGTTTTAAGTAGCTTACTGAGTTTTCAACTAATGAGCCTGGAAAACACAAAATATTGACTAAATATAATAACATTAAATTTAAAAGTATAAAGGCAGAAAGAGATTAATGATACTTGTAAAGGGGATAGTGTACATATTGTGTTTACATCATGTATGCCTATTGGACAATCATTCAGAATTCAGAGCACTAATGACCTCACCTTTAAAAGCAATGGCTTTGGGTTTCTGAGCACTGCTCTAGTTAACAAAAGAAAAAGTCCTGATTGTCAATGCCTTCTCAATTCACATATCATTCACCGAGATAAAGTATCTTTCCCTTATGTCCTTCTGTAGATTTTAAAAGAGGCAAATTATCAGTATATTCACTTGTAGGAGTAAAGGAAGTAATAAAAACAAATATAGTTGAACAAAGAAGAGGAGAATAAACTCACCATAAGATAAAGAAGAAGTCACCGTGTCAAGAAATCCAGCACAGTGGTGGTGAGTACCAACACTTCATATATGAACACTATTAGAAAGTTCGGAAATCGCAGAAATGGCGGAAGCCACTATTAGGAAATCCCAAAATCAGAAACCAATAAATAATCAATGACACTGTAGGTATGAACACTTACCTAAGTTACAATTGCTTGAATTCTTCCAGTTGCCCACATTTGAGCATCAGTAAAACCGAATCATTAATGTTCAAAAAAAAACTTGTACCAAATAAAACAATATAAGTTAACTATTTAATAAACCACAAAATATATAATTGCAACTTCTGACTTTTTTGGTGGCACAATTTTTTTTACACGATGAGAAAATACAAATGCAAAACATGAAACATTTTCCTCTACTGAAAGTCTGAAATTGATGATTGAAAGACATATCAGATGCATTTAAAAAGACACTTAACATTGTTATAAGAGCATAAATTAAGAAGGAAAAAGTTAAGCAATACAATAATTGGTTTCAAACCACTGTTCTGTATGATGTAGAAAACATTCATAGAGAAGGTTGATCTACAAAATCCATGACAGTGCAACAAACTAAGCAGTGATAGATACTAATAGTGAATTTTGCATTAATAGCCATCCCTCCCTCCATGATTACCCTAAATGAAAATAAAAGGAATAAACCAACATATCATGTCAAGTATGTCTTCCCGGTATGTAAAATGAAGTAGCTCCTATATCATTCCAAACCACTTAAAATAACGTACCAAAAATATTCCAGAAAGCATTTGTCATAAGCTTTTAAGAATGCATTGGCTTGAGATAGACTAATGTCCATAGCTTTGGCCTTTTTCCTTGCAACAGATATCGTTTCTAACTTAAACTTTGCTCTCATAAGCGACATGTTTCAGTTCATTTCGTATAACAACAATAGAGGCCATAAACTGAAATTATTCCTCTCTAATCAAAGTTAATCTCTACTTTGCTGCCTATAGTTCTTTTAAAGTACGTAACATAGTATAATCTGATAATTTAACCCCCTTTTCTAAAAATTCATTCCAATAGTTTCAAACTCTCATGAGTTCAGCTCATTCTGCAAGAGATCAACATCTGACATATTCACAACTGTTTTAAATTAAACAGGGTACACATACAAATAAAATTATGATTTCTCTCTCGTGCTCGTGATGTAATGATTTTAGACAATCTTAACTTATTATAATGAAAGGGGGAAGTACCTAGAATCGAAGCACGGACAACGAAAATGAAAATTTAGCCTCTACTTTGACTGAATAATGAAGTATCCAGATTGACAAAAAAGAACATGAACGTACCTAGAATCAAAGCAAGGAAAACGAAAATGAAAATTTAGGCTCTAAAATCTACAATTGGAAAGAGAGGGAAACCAAAAAGAAAAGATGCATACAACCAATTATAAAAATATTGACAATTACATGTATCTTCAAGTTCAAAGGAGATCAATAGTGAGTTTACCTGCTCTTTTGAGTCTAAGATCCTCTACAACCACCAAAGCTTGAATCTTCAAATATGCGTGTATTCAATACTTGCAAGTCCAATGAAAAGAATGAGAACATCAAAACAGAAAGTACCTCCACCACTACATCATGGCAGATCTCGTGGGATCATGTAGCAGCTTTCACGGCACATGCACAACATCAAAACGCTTTCTTCTTCGACGAAGCATCTGCTCTTTCACTTAGCATTGGTGCCGACTTTACCTCTGGAGACACATAGAGCCTTCCTCTCCCACTTTCCACCTCTATATTCATATTCTATTTCTTTTCCTTCAAAAAAATCATCTCTGTGATCATGCCTCACTTGGTTATAATTGGTGTGTTTGTATTGAATTTGCAGGATATTGTATTGCAAATAGATATGAGTCATTTCAATGTTAAAGACATTTCTGTCTATGTTATTAGGAATGTGTCTGAAAAAATGTCTCATTTATTTTGATTATGATTATGATTATAACTTGTGCATTTGATAGGAGGAGTTTCAGCGGCTATTGTCTCAGTCAGATATACCAGTAGACCCCGTTGAGTTGGCTAAGTTGAAGCGTTTGTTGTGGGAGCAGGCTGCTGGAGGGCCCTATAAGAGTCGTAGTGTGTATGGGACAAGAGGCATATATGACAATATGGTAGACTCTAGAGCTTCGATGAGCGCGAGCTTGTCTCCTGAGGCCCGTAGGATCATCCAACAAATGTCACAACAATTTGCAGAGCGGTTTGCACGACGGCAGCAACTAATTGAGTATGTATTTAACCATTCTGGGATTCCAATGCCTCCACTTTATTGGCATCCGCCCGAGCAGGACCAGCCCGCCCAGCAGGACGAGAACGAAGATGCAGATGATGGAGAATGTGGAGATCACGGGGACCACGTTTATGATAAGGGTTATTGACGAGATCTAGGTAATCTATGTTTTAATTAATGTGCAAAATATATTGGTTTTATGAATTAATTAGTAATCATTATCGTTTTCGATTTGTTAGGTACATTGTTCAGAGTTGGACTTGAAGATTTTGAGTTCACTGGACATTAGTGTAGTTTATGTATGTTTGACATAAACTAGTGGTATGTTTTGATATATTTTGATATTTGGTATGTTTGACACTTCTAACTAAGTTGGTGGATTGGGTTGACACTTTTAACATTGGTGTAGTTTATGTTTAACTAAGTTGATAGATTGGATTGACACTTTTAATATTAGTGATATGTTTTGATATTTGATATTTTGTATGTTTGTCAATTTTAACATTAGTGTAGTTTATGTATGTTTGAATTGGTGGATTGGAGTCTGATATGTTTTAATTGGCAGGGAAGTATTGCTAATAGGAATGACAATGTAAATGTCAAATATGGCTAGAATTTGCGACGGAATTTTTAACATTTGTGACAGAAATTTCTACATCATTTATAAATTTTCAAATAATTTGCCACGGATTTACGACAAAAAGCTGTCAGAATTTGCGATGACTTTGCCACAGGAATTTGCGACGGATTTGCCACGGATTTACGACAGAAATCAGTCAGAGTTTGCGACGACTTTGCCACGGAAATTTGCGACGAACTTGCGACGAATTTGCTACGAAGGGATTTGCGACGGGGAAGTTCGTCGCAAACGCTTTGCGACGAGTGCTTTTGCCACGACATTTTGGCCGTCGCAAATTCCGTGGCAAATGCAGATTTGCGACGGGAAAAGGTGCATTTGCGATGGAAATTGCCGTCGCAAATGAGCGATTTTCTTGTAGTGTGAGTTGTTGTCCAACAATGCAACTTGAAAGGCTAGCTAGAAGTTTCCATGGCATTCTAGCCTTCATCAACACCTGATCAAAATTGAAATTATATAGCAAGAAATAAAATTGAAACAGAGACAGAGGTGCCCTTCTGATGAGAGTGCCCTTCTGATGAGAGTGATCATTCTAATTTCAATTTAAATCAATTAATCATTAATAGAGATATTTTCCATTAATAGGTAATGGAGCCGTTTCCTTACCTTAGCTAAAATTTCTCCTTGTAATGAATATGGCAGTTTTTTAATTAATTTTTTTTTTTGAATTCCTATAATTACTATTTTTTTTTACTCAAATAATGAATATGGTAGTAATGGAGCCGTTTCCTCACTTTTTTTTTTGAATTCTCATAATTAGTATTTTGTTATTGAGGTTCCATGTAGGAGTCATTTATTATGTTTTCCATGAAACACTTTGGTTGAGCCACATCAGATTTTCTGCTTTGAGATCTTATTTGGATATCTTGAGATAGTCCGATTCAGATTTCAGATAATGGCTAGGAATTGAAGAATGAATCAAAAAATAGTGGTATAACATTATCAGTAGGATTGTACAAAAGCTTATAAAAATATACATAAATCCATTACCGATAAAATAACGATAATATTATCAGTAAACCAAAAATAAAATATTGCAAAAATTATACCAGTGTATATTTAAAAACTTGAAAACACTTTAACATCTTTTTTCTTTTTATCAAAAGCAATGTCTTCTTCATTTGAAAGTGTTGTAGGATTTTTTTTTATTTCTAACACTATAAAAAAAATATCTATCTATGTATATAATTAGACATCATTCAAAATTCTTTACATATATGGTATAAGTTTTCATTTAGAGGGGGCAACATATTAGTTTAAGTGGGGGCATCTAAGGTACCCAAAAATGGGTGAACCTTCAAAACACAATAAGCTGAAAATTAAAGCTCCTTTCGAGGGGAGAGCGCCTCCTTTAACAAGAAAATAAAAAGACTCTAAACATTTCTTTTGATTTGATTGATCGTTTGCCTTTTACAATCAGGGTATATATAGCACTCAAATACATAGTGTGCTAAAAGATAAGGAATCCAATGCTAACTAAAAGACAAAATAATAAAAAGGGAAAATGATGACTCATATGCCTCTAGAACCTTCTAAGTGCTTCTTCTTAGGTCACATACTCTCCTAAGTATTTTGGGCTTGTTTCTCTTGGGTTGGGCCATTACTTAATTATTCTTGGATCATTACATTCCATTCCCCTTCACATCGACCTTGTCCTCAAGGTTGAAGAAAATTGATGGAATTACAAATTTTCCTAGATCCCACTGCTTGAATTGTAGGGAACTGACCATTGTAGTAAAGGAATTTTCACCAGGGTCCCACTGCTTGTGTTGGGCGAACAAAAACCTTCTAAACATTAAAATTTGAATACCAGGATTCCATTGTTTGAATTGTAAATCTGTTGCAAATGAGAAGCATGCTTTTGTGCTAAGACCATGGGTTAGTCACCCGGTAAACAAGCCCATCAAATTGGATTCTTTGATACGTGGCCTTAAAACTAGTTAGTAAAATATTGCTAATATCAATCGAATCTAAATGATGGTGATGATTTGCATCAGCAATAGTGGATGGCTCATGAAAAATAATAGCTGACAAATAGATAAGTGGATGGTTACCGGAAACATGGGCAAGCTGCTTGCACAATTGAAATTTGGAAGAATTACTCACTGGGATAAGTGGAAGACAAATAGGGGAGCAGGTTGATTGCAATAAATGGGACGTGTGGGCTGAAGAGAGAGAAACAATAGAGTAAAAATTTGAGTGGTTTACAGCTGTCCCATTAATTGGCTTTGGACCATAGGGTGCATGAGCAGAGACACTAAAATGCAACGGACACCTGGCAAACAAAATTTCCACGTGGCATAATTCGGTTGGGGCTAAGCAAGGCACACAGATGGTGATTTGAATGAATGGTGCTGATTGTTTGGAAGTCAACCGTTGCAGATCTAAAGGTTGTTGTTGCAATTCGGCAGCCAGAAGGGCATTTAATGAAGCTTCAGAAAGGACAAGATTTGTGCTTTTGTTTAATGGCTGAGATTTCATCTCACCAAAACCTTTTAGATCTAATGGTGTAAACCAATGAAGAAAATCTTGTAGACCTCTGTTTCTCTTTCTAAAATTTGCATCTGATTGCGTCGGTTGTGGCAGATTCAAGGTGGAAAAACCATTAATGGGGTCAGGTGGTTTCGGCGTCGGGGGTATACAGAAATGATTCGGAGCCACAGTATTTGAGATAGTAGGGAACGACCACGATATAGTGGAGATGGGGGTCAACAACGATGATGAAATTACAGTTCCTCCGTAATATCCAAAGCTAGAAGAGAGACTACCTGGAAGGGTCAAAGTCGAAATCTGATGCAGCGGAACACTATCCTCCTCTTCGTCAACTGTGAGTGGAACTAAATCACCCACGGAAAAAACGTTCCTATTGTCAGGGGTAAGATTTTCTGGTTGTAGTGTTTTGTCATCACTGCTTGTTGGTGGTGCCAAGAACAAATGCTCTGAATCGTGGGTGTGTGTGGTTTGTGCTTGGATGGATGTACACAGAGATTCATTGTTGTTTACCTTTTCCTCCCCATCTTCTAGTAAGGGCAAAACATCTCTATATTCTGGTTTAAACCACCATAAAAAGGCAGCAGTGAAGGATTCCCAACTCACCTTTGGATGATGATACCTCCCAAGCCACCATTGAAGAGCATGGCCACGCAAAGCTGTCACTGCTACTGAAACTTTGGCTGCTTCTGGTGTTCCTCTTGTCTTAAAATATCTTTCAATACAAAGAATCCACCACCATCAAAAGTCGGAATCACCATTTCAGTCAATCCATTTATAATCTGGGTTGCTTCACGTTTTTGTGGCAAGGCATAAGTGGTAGTAGAAGGTTCAAAACTAGTATTGGGAATTTGACTGGATAGTTGATATTGTTATAATAGCCTAAATATCCAGTATTTTCAGATCCGTATGAGTTGTAGTAGTTTGTAGATGGTGGTGAATAACTATTGATGAAACTTGGATTTGAGGTTGGAGATGGAGTTGTAACAGTGGTGTCCGTGGGATATAGTGAAGGAATGTAGGAAGGATAAAATGAAGATGGAGATGCAAGAGAATTGTTGGTGGAATAAAATGAAGAAATGGAGGATGGATAAGCCATGGGAGGGAAGTTCTCTCAATGAAAGCACCAATGTAATGTACCAAAAAATGGGTGAACCTTCAAAACACAATAAGTTGAAAATTAAAGCTTCTTTCGAGGGGAGAGCGCCTCTTTAACAAGAAAATAAAAAGACTCTAAACATTTCTTTTGATTTGATTGATCATTTGCCTTTTACAATCAAGGGTATATATAGCACTCAAATACATAGTGTGCTAAAAGATAAGGAATCCAATGCTAACTAAAAGACAAAATAATAAAAAGGGAAAATGATGACTCATATGCCTCTAGAACCTTCTAGGTGCTTCTTCTTAGGTCACATATTCTCCTAGGTATTTTGGGCTTGTTTCTCTTGGGTTGGGCAATTACTTAATTATTCTTGGATCATTACGGGGCACAAGTTTTAAATATCTAATAATTAATTAACAACAAAAAATAAAAGATAGCAGTTGCCCCCAGTTGTTGTGGATCCGTCTCTAGTAGTCAATTCATTTGCTGAACTAAGTATGTTTGAGGAGTTCAAGTGAATTCATTGAAAAAATAAAATTAGCATCGATACTTTAGGGATAAATGTTTTTGCATCCCTTAAAAAATATATTTTGAACTCAAGTTCTTAGTTTTACATCAAAGTTCCTAATTTTGCACCACTCTAAAGCACCACACTCACACTCTTATATTTTATTTTAAAAAAGTTTCTCTATCTCTCTATCTCTTTGGATCCGTTCTTGTTCTTATTATCCTAACTTTGAATCTGTTAGTACTATTTAATTGGTAATTTGTGTTAGTGCTATTTAATTTATTTTGATTATTTTTGTCTATTTAATTTGAATTTTTTACCAACAACAGTTGATCTGAGTGGTAACTTGTTGGAATCCATCGCAATGTCTCAGGTTCGAATTTTGGGTGTGGCAAAAACTCAATTGAGAGGGGAGCACCACACAGACGGGCAAAGCCGGATATACTGATGGCCAGCCAGGTCCCCCGGACTAGAATAGTTACCGGCAAAGCCGGTTGATACTGCGCACCAGTAATACGGTAACAAAAAAAGTCTTTTTAATTTGAATTTGTTTTGTATTTTTTGGATATATTGATTTTTTTAGTGCTATTTAATTGGTATTTAGGAACTTACTAATGCTATTTAATTTGTGTTGGTCTAGTGCAACAGAAGTTGAACCTGATAAAGTGTTTTTTTGAAGCTGACACTAGTTTTGCCTGTTGCAATAGCAACCGTAGAAAGAGCTTTCTCTGCTATGAATATTGTGAAGAATAGATTGCGTAACCGGATGGGTGATACATGGATGAACGACTGTTTGGTGACATACATTGAGAGTGATGTATTCAATAAAATTGACTGAGCTTATTATTCAACGATTTCAGAATATGAAATCACGTAGAGAACAATTAATATATGTATAATTTATTTGTTTAAATATATTATTATAGTTGTTTTTAATTATATTTTTAGCAAATTGTGTATTTAAAAAATTTGACACCCCTGAACCCAGGGTTTTGGGTCAGCCGGTGTAGACAATTCCAAGATTGGTAGAAGGCAATGAAAATGTTAATTTGAAGGAGACAATGGAAACTAAGAAATCAACAATGGTGTGGTTGATTATGGGCAAGATTGAGTTGAAGAGCCTAATCATGTTAAGATATCAGTGAGTTGAGCCACATCTAACAATGATTGTTTTTTTTTTTTGACAAAACACATCTGACGATGATGATAAACATGATTAAGGCTTTTTTTTTATTTGGATAGTTTATTGGTCTATGTTTATTATGACAAATTTTTGTTTTTAAAATTACTAGTATGTATCACCTGTGCCAACACGGATATACATTTCTTTTTAACGTAACATTTGAATTTGTTGTTTGGGAGTTAAATTTCGTGTATTAATCATTATGTTATATAATATATATCTATATATATTTTGCATATATTTAAATATAATTATTTTAGTCTATTATATACATTGATTTTTGATTAAAATATGTATATTCCATAATCTCGAAAATACTCTTGTCGGTATTTAGTACGTTCCGATAAATTCTATAAACGGGAAAAATCAAAGTAACGATATAAGAGAAACAACTATTAAAAATGAAAACATTGGTTTATAAACTTATGTTGTCAATTATTGAATTTTTTTTGGTATTCTTAATTAGATTTGCACGTGTATTAATTTTTTTCCCAATACTACCTTAACGCATTTGTAATTGCAATCACTATTTCATCCTAATGGTAATAATGGTAATTAATTAAGGATTTATATTGGACTTTTAAAAATTATTATTTTTATGATGTTGCTTCTTTTGCTCACTCTATAAAGTATATCAAATGGTAAAAACATGTATAGTTTTTTCAAAGGTAATTTGATAAGTAGTTACTATGATCATTCCTACCTTAATTACTAAAATAAATAGAAAATTATGGATGATTAGAAAATTCTACCTTAATCATCGTTTTTTGATACCCTCGCGTTTCTCTACCGTTAGCTAAATCGTGGTCATCAATGG
Organism: Astragalus glycyphyllos; assembly: GCA_963573325.1. NCBI lineage: Eukaryota > Viridiplantae > Streptophyta > Magnoliopsida > Fabales > Fabaceae > Astragalus > Astragalus glycyphyllos. The sequence continues at coordinate 8,122,990 of OY754314.1, read as the reverse complement.
CGACACACTATGGATCTTCGTCCTCACGGTTTGGGCGTCGCGAATCAACCGGGAGCTCTCGTCTATCGGCTACGACTTCCGACCAAGAGGTACGATTACGATGCTAAAGGTTTTGTCTTCCATCATGATCAGCAATTACAATAGAGATTGTTGCATTAGAAGGAATAATGACTAAATGCATATATAGAAACAGTGTAGCAGCACACATTATAAAGTATAGCAAGCTTTACATGCCGATGAGTACTGAATTTAAAGCAAGAGATAATATAAATGAATGGCATGTATGAGTAGAAGAGATCTATTAGCAAAATATCAAAGTGACTATCTTCTCTGATAGCATGTTTTCAATTTGATTTCAATTTGAAGGTTACTGGTTTGGTCCTGTTTGACACAAAGATGGTAAATTTTAGAGATAGCAGCACATAGGATCTGATCTAATACTTTTTTAGGAATTTGGCTCAAGATTGTAGCAATCAATTCTGGATCTTCAGAGCATTTACTAATACTTCCCTGTGTAGAACTTGGTGTGAAGCTCACTCTAATTGCCAATGTCCTAGCTAGCATCCTGTTATGAGACTGAAACAAAAGGACCATTAAGTACCATTTTTAGGCAACAACAATACTATATGTCTCATCCTTTGTGTTTACAACACACAAAGAAAATATTCAGTCATGGATAAATCACATGACCATGGTAAAATAGCAATATAGTTTTTGCAACCATGTTCTTTTATTTGCAGCAAAAGCTTAAATTGTCATGTTGCCATGCCATGACGATGTGTCTTCTTTTCTCCAACATTTGCATGGAACACTCAAGCTCCATGCACCAAACCTCTTCATTTGTACATGTCAACGCAATGAGGTCTGTTAAGAACACAGAGAACAAAGTCACAAAACTTGAATATGTTCTTCAAGGAACATATTACCAACTCAATAAGGACGAATCCATTGGACCAATTCAAAATCATAATACCTGATGGCATGTTGATCATAACAGGACATATTAAGAGTAATGACTAATGAGCATACCTACATATGCTTTTTGGTTAATCTGGACATTGAAAGTCCGCAGAAGATAGTCTTGTGATATGCAGAAGTAACTCTGGTTTTGTACTTGGCAAGTTACAAATAGCCTTCAAAAGAGAAAGTGTGGTTCTTATATTACCCTGAATCCAATTTATTAAGTTGAGATTCACCCTGATAGATGAATGCATTATCAACCATTTAATTGATGAAAGAGTTTTGATCCAAAAAAAAGAGAGAAGGAGAAGCACACCCGCTATATCCAAAGATTATTATGCTTCTTTCAGTCAATAATAACAACACTCAAATCTGGCAATCAACAATAAAAGCACTTCAATACTAATATAAGCACTACAAATAATAGAAACAATTTTCAAAGAATTGCAGCAAGATAAAAAAGCAGTCATAGTCAAACTTACATATCTTTCATAGTTATATGAAGACCCTGGGAATGCATAATATGCTCCCATATTTTTGGCAAGCTTTACCAACAGTTGGAGTATACACAACTTGGAGTAACTCTTGAACGTGATCAATGAGAAGCTTGTAAGACAGATGTTCCTTCCTCTCCAGCAAGCAACACACAAATGTTCATTTTTGTTCATTCCTACAAACACAGATTCAATGCATTAATTCTTACTGGGAGAGCCTTTTGAAAGGTATAATGGGATTCAAATTCTCACAAATCTGAATTAATTTATGAATCAGAAATTCAGCATGATTGAAAAAGCACTTATTGATTAGTAAAATCAAAAAACAAAGTAGGCGGCACATTACACAGACACAGACGAAGAACTTAGTTTATTCTTAATTATATCTTTCTCAAGATATAAATCTGAGCACAACAGGTATATTGGTTCAATGCATCAGACATTAATCACATCTAGGAGCATGGTAATATTGATCATTGGAAGCAGACTAAACTCTAAAAGAATTAAGCATTGCTATTTTTGAAAGTGAAAATGAGATATTCTCAAATAATATAAACAAACTGCAAACTAACATGATCAATTCTAACCGAGTTAACGCCGATCCCCGCCGTCGCTCCCTATCGCCGCCGCCGAACTCAATGAATTTGGAAGACTGCAGCTCAAATCCCCAGATAGTGGATTCATCAATGAAGAACTCAATGAATTTGAATTTGGTTTACCTATCAATAATCTCCCTTTATCTGGTCATCAAGTAAAGCATTTCAAATGTTCAAATTATCATTATAAATGTGCGTTTCAAAATAGAGTTAGCCTTTATGATTCTCAATTTACCATTTAAAAAAGTCTTTATCACTCCCACTCAACTGAAGCTTGACAGGAAATCTGTAAAATATTCACCAAAGTGAACACTCCTTGTGCTTTTATACCCGTTTTCTTCATAAAGTATTAAGAAACGGTGGAAAACATAAAAAGGTGAAAAACAACTTCAAAAAGAAGAGCAACACATAACCTTAAAAGTAAAGCTCTTTATGCCGCAATTGCCGACTCGCTGTATACTCTTTGCGTTGTACTTCCTCTCTCCTTCCAGACTCAGGCTTCTGATTCATTAAATTTATCCTTCATAAAATTTAGCATAAAATAGATAAATGAAATATAAGGGACTTAATCCACAATATATGACACAATGTTGAGTATCAAAGCTGAAAAGCAACTTTAACCAAAAGCATAGAATCCTCAAAAGAGGAGGTATATTAGAAGCTTGTTAAACATATTGGAAACAACATATTCAAATTCAAACTCATTAAAATAAGTTAAAACAGATAATAGCATCAAAGACTACAACTTGAGTTTACATCTTAAAAAAGCTATAAATTAGAATCCTAACTAAGAAAGTGAAGCTACTTACTGGTTCAAACAATAAAGGGGTTTAAGCTATGAATTAGAATCCTAAACATAAGCACAAATGACCCTATTTACACCAGAACCAAACAAATATAAGTTGAATATAACTGTACATGCCGTATTCAAGGGTTTCGGTGATTTTTGACAACGGCGGTGGTGGTGACATTTTGGGCTGAGCAATTGGGATAAAGGAGAGAAGAGAAGAGAGGTTTTGTTTGGAGGTTGACTATCAGAAAAGGCATTTTGTTGCAATAAAACTGGATTCAATTGCCTTCCTAGTATGTTGCTCCCTATTGAATACTACACAGCCTCTTGACAAAGCATTTAAATGAATTTAAAACTGGCTATTATGACTTACGTTTTTTTAAACCATTTCAGCCGTAATTTAAATTAAGCAGGGCCGTTCTGATCGTGACATGATATAAGTTTTATTGACAGCCGTTAGATCGTTCAGAATAATTAGGTGGCATGCCACGTATTTTTTAAGAATAATGTGTGGCTTTTTTCGAATGCTGATGTGGACTGCCCGGGTGGACAACTCATGATTGTATATACTTATGATTATGATTATGATTATGATTATGATGATGATTAATTATTTTCCTTAATGCCAATTAATTTGTTTGATTTTTTTTATAAATGTCATTGGTAGGTTAATTATTTGAAAGTCAACCATATAGTGAAAATTCTTGTTGTTAGATAACGTGAATATATTTATAGTGAACAATCGGCTTTTGTGGAAGACAATCCATTTTAGACAATGTGTCAGTTGTTATTGAAACTTTGCATCATCTAAAGTGTAAAACGAGTGGCAAAGTGGGGGAGATGGCACTCCAAATTGATATTAGTAAATGATAGAGTGGATTGGGGGTTACTTGAAGACGATGATGAGGAGGTTGGGCTTTGATAAGCGGTGGGTGAAGCAGATGTCTATGTGTCTTAAAACGATTTGCTACTCTGTGATGGTGAATGGTGAAAAGATCAGAATTATTATTCTGGGGAGAGGGTTGAGGCAAGGTGACCCACAGTCACCTTACCTTTCATTATTTGTGCGGAAGACCTTACCACTTTGCTAAACAAATCTGAATTGAGTGGTGATTTACATGGAGTTCGGGTGTGTAGGGGAGCTCCATCTCTTACACATCTTTTTGCCGATGACTGTTTTTTGTTTTGCAGGACTGATGATAGAGAAAGTAGACACTTACAAGACATTCTAAAAACTTATGAGCTAGCATCTGGTTAGACAATTAACATGGCAAAATCTGAAATTTTCTTTAGCAGGAACACCTCTCAAGATGTGCGTGATCGTGTTACCGGGGTGCTTGGTGTTACAGAGTGCTTAGGGACCGAGAAGTACCTTGGCCTGCCTTCTATGATTGGTAGGATAATGCATGTTTGGGTATTTGAGAGACAGAATGTTGAAGAGAATTCAGTAGTGGTCGGGCAAACATTTATCAAAAGCCGGTAGGGAAGTTTTAGTGAAGTCTGTGGTGGGAGAGCCATCAAAGTTCTAGGAAGGGCATTCATTTTGGTGGGAGAGCCATCAAAGTTCTAGGAAGGGCATTCATTAGTTGAATTGGGAAAAACTTACCATGAGGAAAGAATACAGAGGTATGGGATTCCGCCACTTCCATGGTTTCAATTTAACTAGTTTTGCTAGGGAAGCAAGCGTGGAAAATTCTGACCCACGCGGATACTACTATAGTTGGTCACGTCTTCAAAGCCAAAGATTTTCCGGATAGTGATTTCATGGGGCTCGCTTGGGCCATAATCCCAGCTATGTATGGAGGTTGGGTAATGGAAACAATGTTTCGGTGTGGAAGGACCCGTGGCTCAAAGGTAGGAAAGATGCTTATATACGTTCTCCTATTGTGGGGAAACGAAAAATCTGAAATAACATAGTGGTTGGAATAACATAGTGGTTGACTCTCTTTTTAATAACCACGAAGCGACACTTATCAAGAAGATGGCCCTCCATAATTTGGAAGAGGAGGATAAGATTGTGTGGTGGAGAAGTCGTAATGGAGTGTATTCGGTTCGATCCGCTTATTTTGGGATAATGGAGGACCTTATTGATAGTTCTCATCTCCGTGTGCCGGCAATTGGATGCAAATTTGGCGTCTAAAAATACCTCCACGTGGTAAGATTTTGCTTTGGCGATTAGTGCGGAGGTGTTCACCAACTAGATGCAACTTGTCTAAACATGTGATGAAGTGTGTTCTTTGTGTAGTAATGATCCTGAATCAGATTTGCATTTGTTTTTTCAATGCTCACAGGCTTTACAGGTGTGGCAAGCAACAGGTTTTGTTGCTGTTGTCCATCAGTGCAAGCAGCAGAATTCTAGCTTCTCAAATTGTTTTTTCAGCTACTAGATGAGTTATCTAATGAACAAAAAAGACATTTGGAATGGCTATGTGGGCTATGTGGAAGAAAAGGAATGACCAACTATGGTGGCTCTTCAAATCGCGAATGACCAACTACATGCGTGGGAAATTCCGAGGAGAAATCAGCCTACACGTAGTGCAGATGTTCCTCAAAATGATGTTGTTCCATTGGCATGGACGAAACCGGTAGCAGGTACTCTCAAATGCAATATTGATGCGACGCTATTTGATTTTGAAAACAAGTATGGCATTAGTATATGTATTCGGGATGAGAATGGTTGTTTTATGGGGGGGAAGACTATGTGGTTTTAAGGCACTCCAGAACCTCAAGAAGCAGAAGCAATGGGGCTATGGCAAGCATTGAATTGGTTGAATGACTTAGGCTTGGAAGCAGTAGACATTGAGGCAGATTGTATTTCAGTGGCTAATGTGGTGAATAGAGCGTCGTCCAATAACTCTGATTTTGGTGTTATTATTTCCCATTGTATCAAATGTGTTTCTCAATATTCAAGCTATAGGATTAGCTATGCTAGGAGGCAAGTCAATCTTGTTGCTCATACTCTTGCAAGAGCATCAAGATCTTATGCTAGCTCCTTTTCTCATTATATTGCTCCTTTGTGTGTAACAAATATTATTGATATTGAAATGGCATAAGTTTGTTTTGGTAAAAAAAAAAAGATAACGTGAATATAGTGAAATATAATAATAATAATAATAATAATAATAATAATATGATTTGTCAAAAAATAATAATAATAATAATATGACATAAGTTTTCTTTTATAAAACGAGGGCTAAGCCCCAAAGCTGAAACAAGTCTGGGAATTAATAACATTAATCCCTACAACATCAGAAAGCAATAGCGGTCTATAAAAGTAGCACACTGCTCATAGAAAATCAAATCTTCAAATTGACAACATCCAATATTTGTCAAAGCATCCGTACAACAATTAATCTCTCTGAAGATAGTAACAAAACGGACCTCAGGCAATTTTAGCAGCTTGTGGATCCCTCGCACAATACCCCTCCCCAAAATGTGTCCATCCCTATACCAAGGATTACATGGCAAATCACCTTGGCATCCACCTGTACCACCACTCTACTCCAACCTTAGAGCGAACAAGTTGTACACCAATCAAAACTCCCCAACGCTCAACAATAAAAGGTTCACAAAACCCAATAAATTTAGAGAAACCTGCGATCCAAACATCGTTAGAGTTTCTCACTAGACCACCACAACCAGCAACCTTAGAAGGAGCCTTAACGACCTCGTCATAGTTAAGACACAACAACCCATCTTCAGGAGGATCCCACTTAAAACTAACATACTCCATGACACTATCTTGCACACCACTCCAGGAGAAACCATTGCGGCATGGTACTCTTTCACACAATTAGTGACCACGCCCCAAGGTCTAAAAAGGCAAATATATGACACATTATGTTCTTCTTTATTTTTTCAACTCCAAAGTAGATGACATCTCACATCCCAATAGGATGTCCACTCAACACTATCTCTATTCCAAATAGCTTTCATCAAATTGAAGTGAATCCATTGCATTAGATCACCACCAAAGAAAACACTTTTCTCTTCAACTCTAACTAAACTCAGCCACAAATTCAAAGCACGGGGGCAATCACGGAACACATGCAAAGTTGAATTTGTAACAATACCGCAATGAGTACAAAAGTATTTTCCCAACCCCCATGGCATTCTTCTTAGAATTAGTTAAGATTTTGTCATGCACCAGAAGCCAAACAAAGGCTCTAACCCTCTTAGGATCGAATCTTCCGAACTTTAGACCAAAGAGAATTAATTGGCATCACACCATAAATCAAAATAAGGTGAAAACCACTAGCAATAGAGAACTCACCAACACTATTACCCAGCCACAAACTGAAATCATCCCCATATATCCAAATTTGGTGGTAGTAAAGCATGTATTTTGGGAAAAAAAATATCAGAAGGAATATAACGCTCTAATCATTGGAGATCCCACAAGCCATCAGTCCCAACAATGTCACAGACTCTAAGGTCAACAAGGCCATTAAATCAAAAAGCCTTATACGTAGTAGGATCCACGAGTCCTTCCAAATTGAAATACTCATTCCATTGCTTATAGGCCAGAAACAATTAATATTCAAAGTCGGCCAAATTTTAGCAAGATGCTTCCAAATTGGAGAATCAGATGACTTAACAATAAGAGTGTTATTGTTTGCACTTGCTCTTCCATACTTTCCATGGAGAACTTGACACCACAAATTATTATCTCCCTGTCTATGAGACCAACCAAGTTTCATAAAACAAGACGGAATCACATTAATGAGGTTGTGAATTCCCAAACCTCCAAGCTTCTTTGATTGAGTAATCTTAGGCCACCTCACTGCCTGAAAACGACGATGCTCACTTGGATCTCCCCAAATGAAGTTTCTTTGAAGCTGTTGAATATCTTGAAGCCAAGTTTTGGAGATCATCGACGCCATCATGGAATGGAGAGGAAGAGTCTCAATAACCGCTTTAGAAAAAGTTAGATGCCCAAGTACTTTCCCAAGTTATTAGCTTCTTTGTAGCCTCAATAATTCTTCTAATATTCACAGGAACTGCCTTAAAAAAATAATGGAAGTTTTTTCAACACTCACAAGTTGACCAGAGCTATCACAAAACTTCTGCAAAGTGTTACACATGCGACTAATTTGAGTAATAAAAGCTTGGCCAGAAAGTAAAAGGTCATCAGCAAACATTAAATGAGGCACCTAGGGTCCATTCCGACCAACTTGAAGGGCTTTTCAGTTACCATTTTCCACTTCTTCAAAAATAATGTGAGACAATTTAAAGCACAAAAATGTATGGGGATAAAGTATCCCCCTATCAAAGACCTCTTTGAGTTCTAAAGAAAGGATTAATATTATCATTCCACAAGACGTTAGTTTGCACAGTTGTAATTGATCAACGATCATATTTGGGTCAAAATAATTAAAAGAGTAAAATATAGTATCGAGGTAAGAGACCTTGGTCGTCTCACAAGGACCTCTAAATACTGAAATCACCAACAACAAGTACGGAATTAACAATAATAAGGGTTTTTTTTTTGAAAGGAGTGGTTTATGTTTAAGGGGTTTAGCAATTTAGAGAGACAATCGATTCACTGGTTTCCGGGTGCATTTCTCACATTTATCACAGGTTTTAAAAACAATATTAATTTAATTTCAAATACATAATTGACAACTAACTAAACAGGCGTTGATCAGTTTATACGAATTCACACTGTTTCGAGCAAGTGCTGAAACAATGGGTTCAATCGATCACGCAAGCGGACAAGCGCCGTTTAAAACACAAACAATATCATAACAGAATTCTGATCAACCCTCTATCAATTTCTATTCGAATCAATTAAATTAGGCAATCAATTAGTTTGAATTATCCAACGCATGCTCTCACCTCTAAATCGAATAATTAACCACATCCAAAGTTACGGCCTACAGAGTAGACAATGATTAATATGCAATAAAACCAAAGGTTCATTAGGAAATTGCACTAATGCTCAAAAATAAGACCCAAAGTCTAGAAACATTATGCTAAAACTTAAGGCTTAAATATTTGTTTGACCCCTGTAAGTATCACCATAATGTAGTTTTACCCTTGCAAAAAAAAAGTTTTAAAATGGCCCTTGCAAAAACAAAATGTTTTCAGTTTGGTCCCTTTGTTAACTTTCCATCCAAAAAAGCTGATGTGCCAAATGGAGATGGTGTCATCATCACATCATCAATGACGTCACTACCACATGCCAGTTTCTTATTGGACCTATGTACCACGTGACACTGACATGCCAAGTCATCATCCCATGTTATCATGGCAACGCGACACTGTGACACATCAGCAGCCAATGGATGGTTGCCACGTGGCGCTTGCATGGCTAATGAAGTACATTGTTGTTACTAAAAAAATAACAATTTTGGAAGACATCGGAGTTGAACCCGTGACCTGCACTACGTGGTAACTCCTAAATACCACTAACCCACTTACTAACTATAAATATATACTACATATTTGCTAATTAATTTTGGTAAAAAAAATAAAAAACAAAATAGATCATCACCTTCAACCATCATTTCTAAGAGACATAATACGACAGTGCCATCATTTCTAAGAAACAAATTCAACAAACTGAAAATAGTTAACTATAGCTAATGAAATAACAAAGAACATGGTGAGCTTAGAAGCATCATATTGAAACATTGTAACACAATGTGAGCACTGACGTGAATTATGTTTGCTTATCTGCAGGTGATCAGAGTAGCAAACAGCAGAGTAAATTCCTACACGCAATGTTGAAATTCTGGTTTAGAAAGCGGTTAACCACGGAAAATATTCAACCCTAACAACGTCGGTGTTACCAGTGGCAGAGCTTGACGAAAAAATTTGGGTGGGCCGCTAATATAAACTATTATATATAATATATAAATTAAATATGTAAATCATATTGTATACAAAATAATTAAGTTGTAATAAACAAAAAGTTGATCAATTGTTCTATTCTTCATTTTTACAATCTAAAATCAACAAAAATCAATGTTACTAGCAATATAAAATTAATTAGGGTATGAATGCAAGACAATTGATTAGCAATTGTTGTCTATTAGCAGCAACATTCCAATTCTCCTTCCTCTTCTATTAGCAACAAACACACCACCAGCCATGCCCATGAGAAGCTCCGCTAGTGGGTGTTACCCATTGTGGATATTAAAGACTATAAATCACTTTTTTTGTCTTTTCTCTCATCAAGCACACTCACTAAAAGTATTTTTTTTTTTCAGAATAAACTTCTCATATTAATCATAAAAAATAATCCTTGGTTTTAGATTCTGATTAATATAAAAACTTAAACAATTGCAACTAAAACTACTTAAAATGATTTTTTGTTCAAATAATAATTTTTCTCTCTCAAATTTTTTTTGACTTTATCTAGATACTAGAAAAAAATACTTTTAATATAATGATCGATAAATCAATTCAAAAGAAAAAGATCAGCCTCCCCTTTCTTTCTCATGATAAATTTTGAAAGATGCCTTCAACTGAGCAAGCATTCAATTATTTGCCTTTCTTGGGGGCAGTAGGCACAACATGGGTGGAAGAAGTAATAAAACAGGGTTCAGTGAACCGACGAACTTATCCCTCCATCCATCACCTTCACTGTGGTCCTTGTGAATGTGAAGACTTCTCTCTATCAATAGTTGCGGCATTCAATTACGGCTACTGGCATCAGAAAATGGAGACACACATTCAAGTACAGCAAAAATAGACCATACATTCGTCCTTTTTATTATTTTTTAAAAAAAACAAGCCACATTTGTACACAAACTATCGTTCATCACTGTTGGTTGTCTTGACAATTTCAGCGATATGGGGATTTCGACTCTCGGGTTCGAACTCGAGTATGAATAGTAGTAGTGTGTGTGCATAGTATTTTTTGTCATTTCATCTTAGTAGACAAAAAAACACAAAGTCTACAATCTTTAAGGCCTAGTATGTGTTAGTTTATACTATATTTTTAGTGTTTTCTGATAAGAAAATGTATTTTAATATAAAGCATTCTACGTCGTATCGTACTAAGTATCTGGGCTTATTAGATGTCAAGTAGATTAAATGAATTACCTTCTTAACTCGATTGTCCTGAAATAGACTCCAGAAATGTTAGAACTGCTCCAACTAGAATGGAGAACAGCACTGTGAAACTCTTTTCCATGAACAGATACCGCTCCAAACCTTAGTGGCAGACCCGACGAGAGAAATAAGTGTGATATCGTTTCATCCTATTCAAAATCCAAAGGACATCATCGTTCGTAGTTATCTAGATTCAAACTTGAAATCTCAACTTTGCGTGTGTTGGTGGTTCATACTATCGGTAGACAAGAAGATAAAAAGTTTACCAATAAGTTTTATTAATAAAAGGAATTAAAAAATTGGACAAGAAAGACATAAATCAAATTAAAAAAATTGGACCAGAAAGACATAAATCAATACCCTTGCAAAACTGCTAATGAAATCTAAAGTTGGTTTAGTCAACTCTATTCCTATAAAAATTACAATCAATAAACTAGCAAGAAAAAGTATTATTAGCATTTTTTTTATGAATGATTTGTATAAAAAAAAAGCATTTTTTTATGGATGACTATTTTTGTAGGGAGGGTTAAGCTATAATAAATTCCTGGAATAATTAGACTATATACAAATTGACTTGTCAAAAAAAAAAGACTATTCAAGTTGAAATAGGGGGAATCTATGTTGAGTAGAGTAAATGGTCCATGGAGACAATACCAAAAAAATAAATGGTCCTCGGGTATTCAACTTCGTTGACATATTCAGTTTTCTCAAGCCAATAACACTTGAATGAAATGGTAGAGGTTTCTTCCGGCTTAATCAAGATCTTGAATTCGAATTTAGTCTTAAACACGTAGCAGTGTTAAATCTCTTGAGGGAGAGCTTTGTCGTCTCTCCGGCTCGAGGGTTTAGTCTTTACAGTTGCCTTAGAAGAGCTTTGCCGCCTATAGTTGGGAAAGTTTGTGATGTATATAAGTATTAAGAGTATTAAGTTGATATGAAAATCCTTGGAGTCCGACTTATGCTACTAAACAATAGTTTAGTAATTGTTACTAAATGAGCATAATAGTAATTTCCCTATCAAAGAAAAAATTTGATGACCACACCAAAATTATATTGTGGCAAACATGTACTAACAAATGTTTTTATTTACCCGCTCGCTCACCACACAGACTAAATTGTGCATAATATGTACTAACTATTAGATTGTTGTATAATGGTCATTGAAATATTTAGTAACTATTAGGCTAAATTATACCAGAGATCCTTTAAGTTATTTAATTGTAACAAGTTGGTCCTTTAAGTTTTTTTCGTACCACTTAGGTCATTTAAGTTATTTTATTGTAACAAGTTGGTCCTTTACGTTTTTTTGTACCACTTAGGTCCTCTAAGTTATTTAATTATAACAATTTGGGGCTGAAAACTGTAAGTTATTTGGCCTTTAAAGGTTACAATTAAATAACTTAAAGGACCAACTTGTTACAAATGAATAACTTAAAGGACTTAAGTGGTACGAAAAAACCTTAAATGACAAACTTGTTACAATCAAATACTTCAATGACCTAAGTGGTACGAAAAAACTTAAACGACCAACTTGTTACAATTAAATAACTTAAAGGACCTCTAGTGTAATTATCTCTAGCTATTACTAAGGAATTCCTTAGTATCATAAGTCGCGGGAAGATTGGGGTATTTGTTATAAAGGTTATATGTTGGGTGTAGGAATATGATTAGGTATATAGATATAGATGTTATAAATATAGAAAAGGCGGGCATTTTTATTAAGGATGCCTAGATGTGAATGTGGTCAAGCTCAAGTTGGAATTTGTTTGGAATTGGAATAGAAGTTTAAATGGATGGCTAAGCCTAAAAAGAATGTGACACGGCCTGATGTGGATGGAAGAAGAATATGCCAACCAACCTGCGAATTGAGACATGTTACACAGTGGGTATTGTCTTGAACAATGAACATAGGAATATGGGAACCAACCTAGGAATTAGGAAATGTTACACAGTGGGTATTGTCTTGAACAATGAACATAGGATGATGGTGGTTGGTTTTTCCATATGTGTCCGTGGAAAGAAAGGGGTATTCACTAATTTCACTGAAATGCTTGTAACGCTTGGGTGATACCCAAATTCATGGAAGGTTTTTTTTTTTTACTCCCTTACTTATAATTCATACCCCCATATTCAGTTATATCCCAAAAATACCCCTCTCATTTTTTCTAAAAATTCGCTCAGACCCCTCCATTTTGTGAATTTTCCGGAAATAAAGCAATTTAAGGTATTTCCGAAAAAAATTACGGTAATTTCCAGATTTATGGTATTTCCGGAACGTACTTTTCAAAAAAATTCTCTTTTGAATTTACGTATCTTTTCCGGAAATATGCATTGCATTCCGAATTTATGGTAAATCCGGAAATTTCACGCAATTTTATTTCCGAATTTACCATAAATCTGGAAATTTTAAGCAGGAAACTTCCGAATTTATGGAATTTTATTTCGGAAGTTTTTTTTATCTTTCGTTTTATCCATTTTTTTAATAAACGAGATTCGTTTTTTTTTCCCATTTACTATGGATTTATCGATAGCGTTTACCACATCACAAGTATATATATTTCTAAAACGCTAATAGTTTATCACTTTGTATTTATTAATTAATTTTACGAATAATTTTCAGGTTTTTGCTACTCGGGATAATCTTATCCGTTGGGCTAGAGATATCGGAAAGGCCAACGAAGTCATTGTTATTATCATTCGATCTGAGTCCACAGAGAATGGTAAAGGGAAGGAGAATAAGATCGTTTTTTGTTGTGATAGACATGGGAGATATAGTAAAGTAGTAGATGTTGGGTGTTCTTCTAGACACAAAACATCAAAAAAATGTGGTTGCCCGTTCAGATTGAAAGCAAAACCACTAGTACCTCCTCATTTTGATTGGAAGGTTAGAGTTGTTTGTGGAATTCACAATCATGAGGCTCTTAAGACTATCCTTGGAGCGTCCGTATTTGGTGTTTAACAAGGCGGAGCGGTCGACTGTTGAGGAGCATTTGTGGTTGGGAGTGAAAGCACAGAAAAGTCTTGAGGCAATTAAGAAGAGATTTACCGACAACTGTAGTAACATTTCTCAACTGTATAGAACCCGCAACAGTCTTCGGAAGGCAAAGAGAGGTAGTAGGACTGAGATGCAGGAGCTTTTGACATTTATCCAGGAGCATCATTACTTGTGTTGGAGCAGACAGATTGAGGGAACTGATACTGTGGAGGAGATCATGTGGTCACACCCCGATAGTATTAAGTTATTGAGGATGTTTCCTCAAGTCTTGATTATGGACTGCACTTTCAAGACCAACAAATATGCTTTGCCTCTCCTCGAGATTGTTGGTGTCACTTTTACTAAGGTGACATTTTCTATTGCTTTTGCTTATCTGTCTCATGAGAGATATGATGACTACTCTTGGGCGCTTCAGAGTCTAAGAGATTTGATGGTGTGTAATATCTCACTTCCTCGGGTGATCCTGACTGACAAAGAAGACGGATTGATGAAAGCTACTAGGATTGAGTTTCCCGAGGCAACTAATTTGCTATGTTCTTATCACATTAGCAACAATGTCCATGCTAGAATTAAGAAGGCGGTCAAGGGAGATAGGGTTGTATCATTGACACTTTGGCGTGCAGTGGTTGAGTCTTCATTTGAGGATGAGTTTTATGAGGCATTGAGTGATTTTGAAAAATCATTTACTGATAAACCCCACCTGATCAAATATGTCAACACCGAATACTTGTTTGCTCACAAGGAAAGATTTTGTGGACCGTGGACGGATAGAGTGCGACACTTAGGAAATACCACGACTAATATTTTACCGTAGATTAAATTTTTTTGACACGTGTCTAGTATTTTTACCCTTTTTTTGACGTGTCTAGTATTTTTACCGTAGATTAAATTTTTTGACACGTGTCTAGTATTTTTACTGTAGATTAAATTTTTTGTACACGTGTCTAGTATTTTTACCGTAGATTAATATTTTTTTGACACGTGTTTAGTATTTTTACCGTAGATTAATATTTTTTTGACACGTGTTTAGTATTTTTACCGTAGATTAAATTTTTTTGACACGTGTTTAATATTTTTTAGGGTTGAGTCAATGCATTGGGCATTGAAGAGATCACTGGGCTCTAGTGGAGGTGATTTATGCAGGAGCTGGGAGCAAATGCATGGGATGATCGAGTCACAAATTGATAAAATTATCGACTCTTTTCAAAAGAGCAACACCCGTGTAGATGCCCATCACAACACTCCTTTCTACAAGGATCTACACGGTTTGGTGTCTCATGAGGCATTGGATCATATACATCATGAGTTTAAGAGCATGTTGGATCAAGTAGGAGCCGATAAGAGCCATTGCGGTTGTGTGATTAGGGTTACTCATGGGTTACCTTGTTCTTGTGAGCTTGGTATGTTGCATGAACATGGGTTACTCATGGATTACATTGTTGGCAAAAAAGTTCGGAATGAGTTGATTAAGAAGATGGATCAGAATTGGTTTCAATATGAACAAGTCATGGGTGACAACATTCATGCAGTGAGGGATTCATTAGTTGCTCTCCCACAACCAATTCAACCTCCAGAGAAGTGGATGACGATGCCTGACACGGGACATGCTATAGCGAAGAGATATCAGGTAGCCCATGTTATGCTAACACCTGCATCTACTACGTGTTTCACTTTTTTTCCTTTGAGAGAAGCATATCGTCCTAGTCAGAGCCTATTGTATTGTGTTGGGTTTGTTGATAGGAACCTGTTCCGGATTGGGCCAAACCCTTCACTGGCTAAGGCCCGACCCATTTCCGCCTCTCAAGATATTAACATCCGTACTCCGTATCCAACCAACGATCAGGATCAATCCTCCGTATCCAACGGTTCAGGTACGGCGTCTCATCTATAAATAGAGGTTCCGCTCTCCAAACCCAGGTACGATTCACTCATAAGAACGCTAAGACACCGCGTATACCTGATCCTCCCCAAGCTCGGCACACCCGATCCCCCGAGTTCAGGCACGCAGAGCTCGGGCACTCAGTCATGCACCTCGGCACAATCCCGAGATCGTATTCTTTATATCTTATTATCTCTTCATCTTTCACATACTGACTTGAGCGTCGGAGTGTCTTGCAGGTACCCCCCCACCCGACGTGGACGGAGCTCTATCTCGGACATTCGAGCTCAGCTTTCGGACTAAAACATACCTCATTGGAAGCAATCAAGCACTTAGCCCCAGGTTTGGAGCCTAATCTAGCCTTGGGAGCTTCACTCTAGTACTTCGGTACCGAACATTGGCGACCACAGTGGGAGCATCACCGCTTGCTTCCACCTCTCAAAGTATCAAGACCTCTCCGGACTAACTCACTTCTCCAAGAGGGATAAACACTCTTTGAAATTACGAAACCTATTTCCTACTGTTTCGCAGGATTTCTCGTTTCCCATTTTACAGGTTATGCTCGCCTTCCAACCACGACTTGAGCCTGAAGAGTATGCTCGCCTCCCAACCACAGCTTGAGCTCGAAGACTTTGCGAGCCTCGCAAGCACGGCTTGAGTTTCTGTCCGACCCCGGATATCTCTAGGGCGCCTCTCCAAGATTCCCATCGCCGACCTCCGGCGTCTACCTCGAGGTTGGATCTTCATCGGATCTTCTCATGATTTCTTTGCAGGTTTTCACCCGCTCGGATCTCCCTCATGATCGCGGCGCCAAGTCAACAGCCCGTAGCGACTCCAATAGCTCTTTGGTCTCCGAGCCCCGCGCTCCATCAGAGAGTCCGACCTTTCCTCTGGTGTCAGAGCTGACGAGCTCCACCAAAGGCCGAAGGGTTCCCAATTTCGCCTCGTGTGAGCCAACCTCCCTCTGATCTCTGAGCTGACGAGCTCCATCAGAGGCCGAGGTCTTCCAAATTTCGCCTCGTGCGAGCCTGCAGCGCCCCTGATCTCCGAGCTCAATGCTCCATTAGGGGTTGAAGGGCGGAGGTCCGCATCGATCTTCGTTGGAGGAATTTTTGGAGAGAGGAGCCCGCAGCGGCTTTCTCATCTGTGAAGACAATGGCCCGCAGCGGCTCTCATGTTAGATGGCTACGAAGCAGGGGGCCCGTGTCGACCTTTTTCCCTCTTTAAAGCTTATTCTCGGCTCTATTGTCTTAATTTGCAGGAATGTCTCAGGACCTACAGGTTTTCTATTGCTACCTCGAATTTCACTTTGGATTCATAATTATGGCGTTCCTCTTACAAATGAACAGCCGTCCTACAACAACTCGCGTTCAAATCTCGGTCATTTTTCCTACTCTACGGACATTCGTTCAAAGCATGCATGAAGAACAGCGATTAATAAACAGAATTAATGAAGAGCAAAAAACAAATTAAAGACCAAAAAAAGGGAACGACTCCCATTGTATGTTACAATTAAAAATTGGTCCCGGACATGCCCAGGACCAAATCAAGAGAAAGCTTAAAACAGGAGATCAGTAAGCTCCGCCTTCAGTCTCGGCACTCTCTACAAGGTTGGCAACGGCAGCCTCTCCCTCAGCAGCAGGGACGGCAGCAGGATCATAGATCACCGTATCCTTATGAACTATCCTCCCATCTTCAGCCCTGTAATTGGCATCCAACAGGTTGGTGTTCAGACTGGGTTCCAGGACCAAGGCCATAGTCAGGCAATGCCTAAAGCCGGACATAGCAGCTTTTGCCACGTTCTGAGTAAGCACGCTCTTGTCCGCCTTCAACTCCTCTACCTCCTTGGACTTCTTCTCTTTGGCCGCCTCGGCTGCCTTCGCCCTCTCCAGTGCCGCCTTCAGATCCTCCTTCAGTTTTGGAAGGTCGGCAACTAGTTTGTTCTGTTGAGAGACCTGAGCACGCGAATCCTCAAGCTGCTTTTGGACATCCTTCAGCTTCGCCAGCTCCTCCTTCAGACCCCAGTTCTCCTCGGAGTAGGCTACCAAATTACGATCTCGGTAAGAACTAAGCTCACGACATATTTGAATATATTTGCCTTCTAAAATTCTATTTTCAGCGTCAAGGACGGAGAGCTTACCTTTGAGGCGGTCAGTCATTTTGCCGGTTGCTAGATCCCGCAGCTCTTTGATGACCTTTGCACTGGTCTGACCAACCCGAATGCAGGCTTCAAAGTCGGCTAGGGAAGCTTTTCCTTTACCTTTATCTGTACTCTGTTGCATAGACCTTTGTTTTTTGGCAGGGTCACTGGCGACGACCTCGGCGTTGCTCCTCTTCTTGCCTACCCCAATGTCCTGCTGCGGAGTAGAGGAACGAACAACAGGAGATTATGGAGGAGCTTCATTCTGACTTGATTTTTGTTTATCTATTGCAGGTCCCCCAAAGTCGGACTTGCCCGCGTTCTTGTCTGATGGGCCGGTCCCAGTGGCCGACCCAGAAGGCTTGTTTGTTGCCTTCTTTGCAGGTGTATTCTTATCGATAGTGACCGTGGTCGCAACCCCAGCCACCTCGAAAACGACATCCAAGTCTAGGTCATCCATTTTACCTGCAACAACAACAAAAGGATCAGTCAACAACAATGATACGCCGAACTCGGCTCTACGCAACATAAACAAGAAGAAATTAAAGGCGAATTACAAGTAGCAAAATATTGATCCAATTTGGCTTTGGACATGGCCAAGGCCTCTATCATTGAACCACAATGAAACCGAAGCCCGGCCTTAACCATTATTTTCCCCCATTTATTGAACAGCTCATAGGATTTTTTATCTTCTTCTTTCAGCTTTTCAGGGTTCAACATGTAGCTCTGGGTGCTGATCTCCACTCCGTTCCGAATGTAATGGCTATGATCCCAAAAAAGAGGGAAGTGCCCAGCCAGCAACTTTTGGTCCTTAAAGTCGGCAACAACAAGCTTTGTTGCACTACTTAAAGCTCTCACAAAAAAGAAATTTGGCTTGAAATCCCGGTTCAAATCATTAACAACAAAGAAGTAAGACCGATTTGGGTCCATGCCTCTTGCCCTTAGATCCGGCCTCCGGGGAACGGAGCACGTTGAAGAAGCAGAAGAAGACCTTCGCCGTTGGAACTTTCCCGAGGCGCTCTATGACCAGCTCGAAACCTCGGACGAAGCCCCAACCATTTGGCGTTAACTGTGAAGGGGCCACATGCAAAAATTTGAGCACATTCTTTTGGAACTCGGTCAGTGGGATCCGGACTCCCATTGTCTCCATTACAACTCCGTAAAGAAATAAGTCGGCCGCGTCATGCTCCATGCACACCGGATACTTGTCAGCGTCCATCAACTCCCATCTCTGCTCATTAGGACCGGTGATGAACTTCTCGTAGAAGGATAGGGGTCTATCCGGCCTCAACCTCGCCATGGTATTGCAGATCTTTGTCGCCACCCAGGGGAATTCGTCTTCAACAAGGACCTCAGGCTTCTTCACCACGGCTTCGACTTCCAGCTCGGTCTCAAGTTCTTCGGCCCAAGAAGCGACTTCGACGTCCTCCATCCCAGGGTTCTCCTCAACAGTGCATTCCGAGGTCTGCGGGACTGGTTCTCTAGCCGAAGCGCCCGACCCGGCAGGAGAAGAAGCGCAGGTTGAAGACAGTAAAGAAGGAGCCAGCATCGGTTCACTCGTGGCCGACTTCCATAGGATTGGTTTCCCAGGGGTTCGTCGTTCCTCACTCCTAGTTCGAGTCATGATCTGCAAGGGGAGGACCGCGCCATCACTTAATCTAAACGCATGATGTTTTCTTTCTTAACTCGCAAACAATAATACATCTTGGCCTCGGGCATCCCCAAGCCCGGACGGCTCCTCCCCTTGGAACGAGCAGCGACGGCCACTGACATGGTGGCACCCGCCGCGACTAGAATGATAAAATACATAAAATAACTGTGAAAGAACTAACCTTGGTGCAGGTACTTTCAAATGTTGGACTGAATGTTGACCTCGCAGGTGAGAATCCCAGGAAACAACGTCGCCGCTCGAAGAGTCGATCTCGCGCGATTACGAAAAGATTCGCCTTGCACAGCCCCGAGATCGTATTCTTTATATCTTATTATCTCTTCATCTTTCACATACTGACTTGAGCGTCGGAGTGTCTTGCAGGTACCCCCCCACCCGACGTGGACGGAGCTCTACCTCGGACGTCCGAGCTTAGCTTTCGAACTATAACATACCTCATTGGAAGCGATCAAGCACTTAGCCCTAGGTTTGAAATCTCATCTAGCCTCGGGAGCTTCACTGTAGTACTCTGGTACCGAACAGAACCATTGGGTCCGGGTCATTTTGAACGGTACATGTCCATTACCTCCTGTTCATCCTAGTTGGGGTGCATATGCTTCAGGTGAAGCTAGGTCGTGGTTGTATCCGTATGTTGGACGTATACAGTTATGGTCTTCCTACTTTCCAGATCGTCTTTCACCGACCGAACAACCTATTATTGATTACATAGACATTACTTGATGATTGTGTTTTATTGTATTTATTTACACGAATTTATATTATATTAATTTTTTTGGGTACAAATTTATTAAACGACTCAGATTCCACCGACACTTTTAATCAACGGCTCACAACCAGTCAAACGTGTCAAGAAAAGGAGTGGCTGGCATTTCCTTTGGAAATTGTACCCCAACGAATACAAAATAAACGGCTCAGATTTGAGATCTAAAATTTTGATCAACGGCTCATATTTCACCACGCCTATTATAAATAGGGCTTCAACATTGCCTTCTCATTCACAAAAACTCTAACTCCTTCTCTGCTTCTTCTTCTCCACCAACCACCCTTCTCTGCATCTTCTCCAACATCTTCCCCACCTGAGAAAATGGAAGATCAATTGGAATGGTAGTTGTGCCCAACCCATAGATCTGCAGACAAATTTCTAACTGTCCTGCATCGCCCTAGAACAGTCGAAAACAGGGCTGATGGTGTTTTCTTTAGGTCTCGCGACAACTACTTCTGTAGGCTGGACAAAAATATAACATTCAGCCAGCTGAAGGAAAAGGTGGAGAGGAAGGTTCGCCAAGAGGGAGAGTGGCGTAAAGACATCTCTCGTATACATTACCGCAAGTGCGTATGTCTCCAATACGACACTCTCCGGTATGAAGCTATGGATATCTGAAGCAACAACGATGTTCGCGCAATGATGCAACATCATCGTAATGTTCCATTGGGACGTCAAATCCTAGAGCTGTTTGTCGAAACAATGCGCACACCGGAAGAGATCATTCATATTATGGAGAGCACGCTCCCAAAAAATCAGTAGTATCGTTTAATTTTCTTGTGATATTTTTATCGTTTTCGTCTATTTCGGGTGTTAGGTACGTTGTTTTTATCGTTTTCGTGTATTTCAAGTGTTATGTAATGTGATGTTTTGTCAATGTAAAACGCTTTTTAATTTAATAGAATAAATGTTTGGCTTTTTTTTTGCCTTTGGAATTTACCTCAACTGCATCATAAATTCTGAATTGGATTGAGTGAGGGGTGCACTTTCTGGATTTACAGCGTAAATTCGGAGTGCAAAAAATTGGAATTTCCGGATTTATGTCAAAGGGACGTATTTCCGGAAGGTATTTTCATTCCAAATTTACGTCCCTTTGACGTAAATCCGGAAGTTCCAAATTTTTGCACTCCGAATTTAAGCTGTAAATCCGGAAAGCGCAATTTTTTTTTTTAAATGAGGGCATTTTCGTCCAAATGGGGATTTATGGGGGTATGGATGATAAGGTGTTGGTACAAAAAAAAGCCTTCATGGAAAAACAATCAAGGGTAGTAGCAAGTTAATCATGAAAAACGCCTTTGTAATCGGGATAGCCTTTAGCTGCAACATCTGTGGTGTACTTAACCCAATAAGTTTTAAGGACCGAACAAATAACCTCAATGCTTTTGGGGCATTTTGAAGAATGGAGATTGATACTAAAAGTTTTAAGAATGACCAAATCTGCAATAGATGAAGACGTAACACCTTTACTCGCTAAATCGCAATACAAAAGGGAGCTAATGGTGATCTTCTTGCCCATAAGTTAAGTCACATATTACTAGTTAAACCACGATACGAAAGTTGAATATCCGTGATTGGTTTGATAGTAATCTTCTCACTCATCTTAAAACAAAGGGAGCTTAAATATGAAGAACAACGATCGTAGAGGAAATAATCTTACTACGAAAAAAACTTGATAGAATCATTTGTAATGATGCTAGGTTAGAGTTTCAATTGGATGTTGCTCGTTGGACTGTACCTCGTAGTGAATCTGACCACTACCCTCTTCTGTTTTAGGTCAAAAAAGAGGTATCTTATTTTGTTTCTTCAATTAAATTTCTTAAAACACAGGCTTCCCATAACACTTGTTGTATTTGATTATGGATGTATGGTTAGAGATTTAATCATAACGTCCTTGTGAATATTTTAGAAATCTATTTTGAATAGTAATTGTAATTTGCTTTTCTTTTGAAAAATACAGTTAAAAATAATTATACTTATAACATGTAATTTTCTCCAGTCAAAACTCAAAAGTAAAATAATCATTTCTAAAAAGAAATTATTCAAGACAAAATATGAAAAAATAATTATACCGACAATACTAATATTTCTCTGTTAGGATTAAAAAGTATAAAGACATTTACAAAGAGAAAATAAAAAATAAACAAAATTACAACAAAGACATGCAATGTTTTACTAGTGGGATCAAATATAAAATATTCATTTGTACAAAATAAATTTATTTATAAAGACAAAATGTAAAAAATAGTTACACTGATAATATATAATATTTTTCTGCTGGGGTTGCTTATATGTAATGAAATTAAACTAATGACGAGTAATGATTCCTCGCTGGGACTCAAAAAGAAAAACAGTCCCAAAAAGAAAAACATTTATTAAAAAATACAATAAATAATTATTCCTATAATGTGTTTTTTCTGCCAGGAATCAAAGAGCATTGAAATTATACTAGCAACATGTAGTGTATCTGTGTATCTTCGTTGGAAACAAAACATTTACTCCACAAAATGTAACGTTTCTTCGTTAGGAATCAAAAGGAAAACAATGATTTATAAACAAAAAGATCATTTAAAATAAATATATTTATAAAAAAAACTATTTCTATAACATGTAACTTTTTTCTGTTGAGATATAAAAGCAAAATAATAATTTAGAAAAACAACAAAGATATTTATGGAGGCAAGATACCAAAATAACTACACAAATACACCAACAATAGTCAAACTTCTATATCCAGAGTCAAATAGAATAAAGACATTTATAAAGACAAAATATAGAAAATAACTATGTCGGCCATAACCATATAAATGACCAGTTCTTTGCATGTTAAAAAGAACAAATATTTGGCCAAAAAGTAATAATGGAAGAAAGATGTACATTTTGGTGAAAAATCTAAGTTGTGTTTGTGTTAATTTAAAAAAAAAGTGTTTGTGTTTCTATCAATGAAAAGTTAAAAAGAGAGGAAAAGAAATGGAGGAGAGGATTAGTGGAAAGCGAGACAATAAATTCAAAATGTATTGAAATTTAATATTGAAATGGAGAGAGGGAAAGTTGAGATTGAGAGAGAGAGAAGTAGAAGCAAGATAAAATGTAAAGTATACTTGATTTGACAAATTTATGCTTAACAATTGACTGGGGGATCAAAATGTTGCATTGCAACATTGCATGAAATTGGCGAATCAAAAACCTGGATCTTAGAACAGGGGACTCAAATTCTACATCACAACGACAAATAAATAACATTGAAATTAACTGATTTCATTTAATAAGGTTAAAAGTTTAACTTCTTCTCAAAATTATCATTTTCATAAAATTTTGATTTATACTCTTAATAAAATTATGATTTATACTCTTAATTAACAACATCAAATTTAATTACACAGAAAGTTAAGATTGATCAACCAACATGATGTGACATAAATGGTAGATATTTGAGTCCCTCAACCATTTGATCCTGTGTTATGATCGGCGTGTTTGATTGGTTGTGGTTGTAAAAACCTATGTACCAAGGTTGTCAAAATCGGACTGGGCGGTTCGATCGGTTGAACCGGGAACATGACCCCTATTCGGTCTAATTGAACCACAGAACAAGTCTGCATAAGAATCGGGAATTGAACCGGATAACCGACCAAAAATCGGGAACCAGACAAGAAACTGGTAAAAAATCAGGAACTGTACTGAAAATCGAATTTCATTGACTTTTCTTAAAAAATGGTATATCTTGTTGATTTTTGGGGAAAAAATGATAAATGATGTTGATTTTGGTATATGGGATATTTTTAAAATTAAATTGATTAGATAAAAAAATTGATTAAATAAAAAAATAAAAAATAAATATGTACAGTAATATTATTATAAGAGTACTTACATTATAGTATCTTCAATATTATAATTTTATTATGTCATATTATAGTTTTGTTTTGTTTTCTCTCCTTTATATTGCAATAAATAAATAAATAAATAAATAAATTATTTAATTAATTCTAGTTTGACCCCGATTCACTCGGTTAAACCCCAAGAACATTGAACCGCTTCAATGTCCGGTTTAGTTTTGACTACCTTTTTTATTTTCTTTGTTTTTTCCTTGCTATACACTATATGGGTATATAAATTAAATTCTTTAAGACTAAAAAACGTTTAAGAAAATCGAGGTAGTAGTATTAGAGATGTTGTAGGTAACCCGGGAGTGTAGTTGAGCGGTTGAGGCTCATCCTCTCTTAACCATGTGTCGAGGGTTCGATCATTGCCTTGGGTACGGAGCAGTTTTAACCAAAAAAAAGAGATGTTGTATTGTAGCTGATCAGTGACTCATTCTCCACAACGACGTCAGTTAAACTCCCGTGAAGCCTGCCCCAACCTTAGAAGTCTCGGCACCCAACTCACCTAAACTTTATGTAAAGGTAACCGCGCAATTAGCAATTTGAAATCCAGAAACGCACGATAATAAGCAGAAACGCACAATAGCTTAATGATCCTATTCGTGCAGTTACAAACATTAGACAAAAAATTCACACACTCAGTGACACATATGCAAAATAAGCAGAAGTACAAACAATTAAGTGTGTATTTATAACGTCAATAAAGAGATCGGATGAGTGACAATGTGCTATGCATGAGAGAATACTGACACAAAATGACGTCGTGCTTCTGCGTCTGCTTCTGCTTCTGAACACACTGTACAATTCTAACCGCTTAGCCTAAACACACACATTCACACACATAACCTTTACTCCTTTGTTCATCAAAAATGGTTTTTTCACAACCCTTGAGTTCTACAACATTACCTCGAAGATGCAGCAGCGTCAAATTGAAGCCTTTCAGAGTATTTTCTCAAGGGTTCCCTTCATTTCTTCCAAAGGAAATCTACAAAATCAAAGACCCTTTTGCGAAAAAACTCGCCTTGCGGATTCAACGACTACCTGTTCCTGTAATCTTTCTTTTATTTATTTATTGTTATTTTAATTTTATTCATTTGGCATTGCTTAAAATGACTATTTTACTAATTTGAAAAGTTGAGTTTGGTAATAAATGGAAACAGTTCTGTTACTGTGTACTTGTTTCTTATACTTTATGATTTGATGATTTGACTCCACAGCAAAATGGTGTTAGTGTTAGGTTCACTTTTTTGTTACTCAGATTTTCGTACATTTTTACTTTTTCTCTGATTTTCATGAACAAAGCCTCAAGCTTTGTGTGATTTATTTTTTCCCCCTTTCCTTTGAGTTTATTTTTACCCTTAAAAATGGTGAGGATATCTTTAGGAGATTTGGATTTTGGAGACCTGGAGAATGATTGAATCTGTAATTGGATGCATTCTTTGCCTTTGGTTCTTAGTGATTGGTTACTGTACTGTGTGAGGTTTTTGGTTTTTATTGTTGTTTATTGTGGGTCCTTTGACACGGTCCTCACAAATTCTTTACCAAATTTAATAATCAGAAGTTTTTGTGATTCTTTTTTTTTTGTGATTCTAGAATGTGTCTTTATCATAATTTGAGCTTCTTTTTTTTCATTTTACTTGCTGAGATGTTTAAACTGGCTCTGTTTACATAACCATTTGATAATTTGAGTATAATTGTGCAACAAGTTTTTGGTTTCTGTTGTTGGTTATTGTGGGTCCTTAGATACAGTCCTCCCAATTTCTTTATCAAATTTGATAATGAGACGTTTTTGTGGTTCTAAAATGTGTCTTTTCTTGCATAATTTCTTTCACAAATTCTCCATTTTCACTTCCTGGGATCTCTAAACTGCATCTGTTTGCATAAACATTTGATAATTGAAGTAAAATTGTATAACTGGTTTTTACTTTATAACCCTGTGGATGTAAAATTTTCTCTTACTCCCTAACATTTATGAACTCAATTTCATTGTGTGATGCACCAAAGTATAGTTGATCTGCCAAATTTTCTTGTAGTATTGTTCACTTGCAAAAATTGTTTCAGTTTTGCTTGTGGTAAGCATAGGCCCACCTCAAAAATTTGTTCAGTTTATTAATGTCTGATCTGTTTCATATGACACAATTAGGTTAGCTTCTCAGAAAATGCCATAATGAGTAGTTGTGTGAAGCCAATGGTGCAGAACAAGGGACCCCCCATTGTACTTCTACATGGTTTTGATAGGTGTGCTCAAAATATGCAAGAGAAAAAAATTATTTTTTATATTATATGCTCAAGTTAGTTGACCCTGAATTTCATGCCATCTTATTATTCAGTTCATGTTTAGAATGGAGATATGTATATCCATTGCTTGAAGAATCTGGTTTTGAGACCTGGGCTGTTGATATTCTTGGTTGGGGTTTCTGTGATTTAGGTTTGTTTTACTGCATAGCCTGTTGCATCTTCTTTGTTTACCTCTTACTTTGTGAGGATTTTTTCATCTATCATTTTTTATATTTTTCTCTTTTATCTGTCAGAAAAACTTCCACCTTGTGATGTGGTATCAAAGCGCATTCACTTCTATCAGGTACTTGTGTACTCTTTAATGTTTATATTCTATCTTTAATTGGAGTATGACCTATATAAGATGGTACTCCCTCCATTTCATGATACATGTGGTTTTAAGGTTATTTGTGCATACCAAGAAGACTAATAAATTTTGTTACTTTTGATGAAAGTATTTATCTTTTTCCTATAATACCCTTAACTATTTATTGTTTCATTCTACAAATTTCTCTTTCTGCAATAATTAGTTAAAGGGTATTATTGATAATACAATAGTTGATGTTGCATTGATCTTTGAAAGTGACAAGTAAAATAAAATAAAATTATTCTCTATCATTTCCATGTTTTATGAAACTGAAATAGTATATAATACTGAAAATCTACTTCACCTAGTAAATTCTATGCCTCAATTATTAAAGTGCAGATTGGAGTAACAAATAAGTTAAATTAATAGGATTTCACTTGTTCATAAACTATCTTCTGAAGAAATGGATTGCTTCACAGATTGTCAATTTCTTTCAATATCTCTTGTTTTCCTTCCATTGTTGTACATTGTGTTAAGCGTTATTTGTATTTATCTATAACAGTTTTGGAAGTCCTACATAAGAAGACCAATGATACTGGTTGGACCAAGCCTTGGCTCTGCTGTTGCCATTGATTTTGTGGTCAATTATCCAGAAGCTGTATGTGCCATCCAATAAATTTACTTCTTAATATCCACCAAGAGACAGTTTGCGAAAAGATTCTTTATTAAGAAAAAGAATCTTCATCAAATGACTCTAGTGTGCTCTGCTCATTTATTTGCAGTTCATCTTTTCAGGTGGAAAAGCTTGTTTTGATTGATGCTAGTGTATATGCAAAGGGAACTGGAAACCTGGCAACCTTACCAAGAGCGGTAGCCTATGCCGGGGTATATATCTATCCATCATACTTAACACCTTTAGGCCTTATAGCAGACCATCATGTGGATTTGGCAAATTACACCATTTCCCATCTCTATCTATGAAATGTTCTCTTGTTGGATAAATTCATTTGTATCTCAAATAATGTAGAAAATCGTTTCAGCATATTCATTAACCCCCTTTCCTAACAAAATTAAAAGTATTGTCAGTGAAGGTTTTCTTTCTGCATGTTACTTTTAGGCCTTTATGATGCCTCTAAGTATAAATTTTCTTAATGTATGACATATAGTTTTTTTGGAAATGGTATACTTTTTATGTTTTCATTGGATCATGTTATTATTCTTTCCATGTCATAAGCCAAAAATTCACTCGAACTTTCAATTACTGCTATGGAGGATAAAAGAACTCAGATTATGAAAGTTTTATAACTCTGCTGGCACTTTTTTGAATCAGGTAAATTTACTGAAGAGCCTTCCGTTACGCTTATATGCAAACTATTTGACCTTCAATAACATGTCTTTACGCACCATCCTTGATGGAACTAATGTGAGTTTCCAGATCCTTTAAATCACTGCTTAATTTCTATAATGTGGTAAATATTTTTCACAAGTTTTATGTTCTTATTGGGTATAGTCATATTGAAGCGCATCCTGTCTAGCCATCTAATATATGTCAAAGATATAAATGAAGAGTTCTAACTATCTTCTTATATCATATTTGTAGGTGGGCCGTTTACATTGTTTATTGCCTTGGTGGGATGATGCTACTGTGGACTTTATGACTAGTGGCGGTTACAATGTTTCTTCCTTGATTAGAAAGGTATATGCATCATTACGGGTTGATGATGAATACTGTCTTTGCTTTGTTATTTTTATGGTGTTTGGACTTGATCCCCTTTGAAACAGATGAATATTTTGAAATATGAATTCTCATCATACCTTCTGATATTTCTATTGGGTATGATGGCAGTAATCAACTGCTTGTCAATTTTGTGGTAGAGGAACAATTATATGTAATCAAAAGCATTGTAGCTTTTCAACATCTGTTTTGTACTTCTATTCAAGTTAGACTCTGGTAAGGACTTGGGTATAATGGGGTGTCTAAGTCCCACATCAATTAAGTAGTATGGCATGCTTAGTAGGAGAGTTCTCCATGTGTTAGGGTGCTTATCATTTGATATCAAAGCATGTGGTCGGTGTCTCAAAAAGGGCTAGCAACAGAGGGGCTCTGATCAAAAAGGTTAAGTGATGAGCCATAGAGTCCAGCTGTTAGGACATCGGCTCTGAAGAGCGGTGCTACAATAGGGATTTGAGTTTTAGGGGATGCCTAAGATGTATAATGAAAAACCACATTGACTAGAGCGGTGCTTATTGGGATTTGAGTCCCACATTGACTAGTGATATGGTCTCAAAAGAGTGTATAATGAAAGGGCATCCCTCGCCTTACAACTTGGTTTTGTGGGGTTGAGTTAGCCTTAAACCACATTCTAAGATGCAGTTTTTAAGGGATGGTACTTGGATGCTTCAAAATCGAATCCGGTACTGGTACTCGTGGGTACTTATTGGTTTATATGTATAGTTTTATAGTAAAAAATTAGATTTTTCATTCATTTTTTGGTGATATTGAAACTTTTCTTATTACATTGTATATCTTTTTTCGACTTTTTACTATCTAAACAATTTTTTCTTATATTTCATCGTATATTTTTCTGTTATATGTTTTACTTATTTGTATTTTCTATCTTTTGGTCATGTTTATAGCAAATTTAGTACCCGTACCCTGGTTTTTTGAAAAACCACATATCCCGTACTCGGTGCTAGTACCATACCCGTACCCATGCAACATAAATATCACACTTCCACTAGACCAGACTTAAAACACAACCAGTTTTTTAAAATATTTCTTAATCAATTGAAGATGAAAAAGTGGACTTGACAGAGGTATCTATTTGCATAGAAAGCTAATATGCTGAGTTAGCTAATGACAGAATCTATTTGTCTTAAAACGAAGAAGTTTGGTTTCCTCATTTACTTGAACTGTCTCTATTTGTCCCTAATATGCACCTTAGAGCCCATTTTATTTCCAGAAGCCTGATTTCCTTTTCAATAAGATGTTTTGAATTTGTTTACAGGTAAAGCAGAAAACACTGATAATATGGGGCGAAAATGATCGCATCATCAACAATAAGCTTGCAGTGGTTAGTATTTCGTAGGAATATATTTATAGCATATGATTAACAAGAAATCTACTGGACAATATCCTCCTAGAAAGTCATGGTCTTGAAGCATAAATGATCTGCTTTCTATTACCTTACTGAACTTGTCTATTGATCTTTCAATCTTGCAGAAATTACACTGTGAATTGCCTGATGCAATTATACGTCAAATACCCAATTGTGGGCATATTCCTCATTTGGAAAGACCTGATTCTACGATGAAATTAATTGTTGAATTTGTGCAGAAAGAGACCAAGAATTTAAATCAATGTGTTTCACAAGTATAATGGTTGAGCAATACATCTGTTGAGCAAATAACTTTTTAGTCAACCTGCAGGTGATAGAGCAAAACAAGTCTTTTGGAATGCTCCTTCCCTAACTTGAGTTTTAGAGGAAGATATAGAATCATTGTAGCTAGCTGCAGTTGCCTAAGGAGTTTTAGAGGAAGATAGAAACAATGTGGCTGCAATAGCCTAATATTGTTGAGCAGAAGCCTTTCTCATTATATATAGTTTCTTTTGAATGTTAATTTTTAGTTAATGGATTTAAAAATAAAATTATATAATAGCCTTTTTAAATGTTGCATTCCATTTTCAGTGTTATATGGTAATCTCCTTCTTATTTCATCTATCAACACAAATCATTTTATCAGTGAGATAAGACTTGTTGAGTTTATTGTGAATTTTTTGTCAATTAATGAAGGAGTACCAGCATCCTTGAAAATTGGAAAAGCATCTTTCATAGATATACTTTTCAAATGAGTCTATAAACCGGTGTGTGCAGCTATGCACAACACAACTTTGAGCCGCCACCCCACAAAAGCATCTAGAGTAATCCTTACACAACTTTGAAAGCAAACAAAACCACAAAGAAAAAGGGAAAGAGAGAAAAGAAAAGGGCTAAAGACTAGAACATAGACGGGAGCAAGATTCAAAAGTGCAAAAAATTCAATTGATGAAGCTAACACCCATTCATCTTTCCCAACGAGATACAAGGAATGGCACCAACTGATAAAACACCATCTTTCATGTTCACCTTGAGTAGAGTAGCACCAATCTGCTGCACAAATCGTCATCAAAAAAGCATCAACACCAAATGATCTTAAACTATTAGAGGCTATTATCTCTCATATATCTTCCTCTCTTTGGTGTATTTAGGTTGTAGGATTTTATCTTCTTGATTTCTATAAGGAGTAGGCAGAGTGCAGTAGGTGTTTAGGAGTGATCCTGGTTTCAAAATGTTTGTAGTTTTCTCTTTGTCTAACCTTTCGATTAGATCATATCAATAAACTCCTAATTATCGAAAACAAAAAGAACCACCACACCGAAAGACTCAACAACCAGGCCCTTTAGAAAGAACAACAAGAATCCAATCCAGTAGCTTAATAAATTTATAGCAGATTTTGAAAGTGACATATGCCTATATTGTTCCAGTTAAGAACCGCTTTGTAATCAAAAATCCATATTGAATCGCTGTTAAAAAAAGCATACATATTGAATCTCAATTTTTTCTTTTTGATATTTTATTCTTATAAAAAAAACTTTTTTACTATTAGTTTGATTTTCAAATAAAAATAACATTTTTACAAATTTAGTTTGTTTGTAAATGAATTCCTTTTAAAATTCATATTTCCTATTTTATTATTTGTATTCGTTGCCGAAAATATTACAAGATGTTTTTGGAACCACGTTGGTAATTTGTCAAACGCATGTTTAATGTGAAGCTTCACTCTATAGCTTTTACGATCAGGTCCAATCAACCTTGAAAATATTCCAAATATATGTTTGACACTTTTGGCCCCCTCAACAAATATTCGCAAGCTCCGCCACTGTCTTGGCCTCTTTGGGATGGGCTACCTGCCTTAATGCAGCCAAGGGTCGGGCTCTTGCATCGAAGGACGCTTGGGTCATGTTAGAGCAATCATGGCTGCAACTTTATGACGGCCCAATGATGTGACTTGAGGTTGAGCCATCGAATGAAGTGGTTGTCAAACTATGTTTCACATTTTTGTTCTCACGGTCAAACACAGCGTTGACCCTCCTCATGTGTTCTTTGACCATCGTTATTTAAGACTTACAAAATGTCACTGAATTTAAATTTAGCATCAACATATGTTCATCCGAATAGTTCTATACGTGATGAATTAAAACTCCCCACAGTCACACGACTTAGTATTAGAATACTCTCATATTAATAAATTAATAGTAATCTTTTAATTACTTTATTTGTACAATCACTGCACAGTAGTGTAAACTAAGTAATAGTTGAGAATATAGTTAACTGCAGACATTGTAGTTAGATTGCAGTTCATTTTCAGTTAGGATCCGGTTGCTCTAGCTTGAGCTTGTATATAACCCGAGATCACCTCTTCTATAAATTCAGTTAGTTGAATATGAATTTTAGTTTCAGAATTATGTTTTCCCTAACTTGATATCAAAGTAAAATCCCTAATTTTGTCTTCTTCGTGTGATTCTATGCACGTTGATCACGCAATCTCGTCTTTGATTCCGCATTCATCTTCAATCGTTGGCTTCAATTCTCGTTGAATCGACCTTCGATTTCATCTTCGCATTCGTCCCTCAGTGAATCTCTTGTTTCCATTTTTTCCCTATTCACTCATTGTGTGCTTCGATTTGTGTTTATCCATGGCGAATCCTCCTCAAAGTCATGACGATGAGTATTGCCTTCACCCTTCTGACAACCCAAGCTTGGCCCTCGTCTCTCAACATCTCACTAAAGATAATTTCATTTCTTGGAGAGGCAACGTCTTCATGGCTCTTGATTGCAAAAACAAGGTTGGTTTCATCGACGACAAAATCCCTAAACCAGCTGAAGATGCACGAAAGTACCGAGCTTGGATCCGCAATAATAGTATTGTTTCATTTTGGCTCCTCAATTCCATCAGCAAAGAGATCGCAGTGAGTCTGGTTTACTCTGATGATGCTGCAGCGATTTGGAAAGATCTTCATACGCGCTTTCAGCAATCCAATGAACCTTGCATTTTCCAACTCAAGAAGGAGATCCTTATCTCTCATCAATGTACCTCTTCCATCAGTTTCCACTATACCAAGTTTAAAGCACTTTGGGAACAATTAGAAGAATATAAGGCTATTCATACTTGCACTTATGGTGGAGTGAATCCCCTATCAAAATGTGTAATGATTTTTTTGATGGGCCTCAATGAACAATTTGTGCATGTCGTGTGGCAAATTCTCCTCATGAACCCTATACCTTCAATTGATCAAGTGTATGCACTAGTATCACAAGATGAAAAACAGAGACAAATTGGTTCACCTACTGTTATTCTTGAAGCTGCGATGGCATGTGTTGTTCAACACAATTCCACTAAGTCCAATAGGAGAGAACGTCCTACTTAGCACATTGTGGAGTTATAGGCCACCTCAAAGAGAAATGCTTTAAGCTTCATGGCTATCACCCATCATACAAGAGAAATTCCACCTCAAAGGGGTCCAATTCAATCAACCAAGTTGTTGATGCTGATAACAACAAGTCTGATGCTCAAGTACACTCTTTTGTGTTACCACAACAATATGAAATGATGCTCCAATTCATCTAGGCACAGATGGCTAAGGCTTCTTCTCCAGATACTGATCAATCACCCAATTCCAACCTAGGTATGATCTGTTCCGGATTGGGCCAAAACCCCCAAGGAACGCTGGGCCTGGTGCAATCCGCACATGTTGTCAAAAGGCTGAACCGGACTCTGTTAATATTTCGGCAAGTGTACCGAATCGTTGCAAGTAATAAAACCGGTAAGACCGGGTATCGTCCTCAAGGATCGAATCTAATTACCAGTTACGTTAACAACTACTAAAGGAACCAAAGTGAATTAGGATGAGATTGATTTGATTGAGCTATGAAGCTCTAAAGTAAAGCAATAAAATATTCTTTTTATGTTTTTAATAATAGAACGAAGAACGCGTTTGAAAAGATACGATGGAGAAGATGCTAGGGATGAATTCCTATTGATTTCACACTATTGCACTGATTTAATTTGAAGGATAAGCTCTCTCTAATTTTGCTATCAAACCCACAACATTCACTAATTCCTAATTCCTTAGGTAACTTGTCCTTTGTCGATAACTACAAACCCTAATTCCTTAAGCGATTCTAATTAACGACAAGCATTTAAAACGAGGGTTTGCAATATACAACAACTCATAGATTATTCCTAAGCTACGAATTGAAGGTATAGAATTTCAAACATTCAAAAACAAAACTTCCATTTCATAATTGAACAAGATATCATTGTATGAGTTTTCCAACCATAAAAAGCATTAAGCGTAGAAATTCGATACGCAAAATACGAGAGAGTATGATATAAATAAAATTCTAAACCATCGACAATAGTGCTACGTCAATATTCATTCATCCCTAACATTAGGGTTTAGTTACACATGATTAAGGAAAAAGAAAGAGAAGAATTACAAATTGGAGATGAAGACGAACACATGTGAAGCTTCAATCCTTGTTCCCAAGTCTCGAATCTTCAACGCCGATCCAGAGCAATCCGTTCACGCCGTGTGCTAGGGTTCAAAATACGTTCCCTGATCCTGAAAAACGCGTCCAACGCGTGTTTTAACGCGTCTGCCGCTGATTGGCGCGCCACTCGCGCTCCAGCGCCACTCGCGCGCCAGTCAGGCGCCTTCCCTGCTATCTTCTCGCGCTCCAGCGCCACTCACGCGCCAGTCAGGCGCCTTTCCTGCTGTCTTCTCGCGCGTGGTGCGCCACTCACGCGCTAGTTGCGCGCCATTTGGCTGAATGCTCCTTGCTAATTGCACCATTGAGTCCATTTGCCTGCACTGCTTTGTTCTTCAATTCCACCTAGTCCCTGGGCACAAAATCACGACAAAACCCAGCATAAACACTGCATAGCAAATAAATTTCTAATAGCACAAATTGTTAAATTCTCATCAACTTCATTGTTATTCATCAAAAACTCCAAGTAAAAATCCCTTTTTAACACTGAAAATCATCATGTGATGGGGACTCATCAGACTCCACCGCAGCGGAGACCCGCATCCAACGAGCGGGACTTGTCCGCCTAATCCAACGGTCCACGTACAGTGTCGCACTCTATAAATACAGGACTCATCCACCATTTCCAAGTACACACTCATTCCTTTCTCAAATTACCTCTTCACTTCCCTTGCCGACTTAGGCATCGGAGTGCTTGCAGGTACACCACCCGAGGCGCGGGAGAAGACCACCTCGGCCAATCCGAGGTCCAAGCTCATTCACCCGAAGTCAACCTCATTCTCCCGGAACGCTCTACTCTGACATCATACCCCGTACTCCGGTACCGAACATTGGCGACCACAGTGGGAGCTATTCACTCGCTTCCGAACTCACTCTCAGTTGAACATGCCTCCGCGAGGACGACCACCTACCCGATCCCAATCTCGGGTGCAGAGTGCTAACCCCGGGGTCCAACCCCAAGCTACTCCTGAGGGTCGCGTTCAGACCGTGCTTGAGGAGTTCCCAGCAGTTCCCAACTCTAGCCGGCTTCCACCACCTGCCCCAGTGCCGCAAATCAATGCCATTCCAGCGCAACTTTAAGTTGTCAGCCAACTCCTTGACGTGCTAGAGCGACACAGCCAAGGGTTAATGCAGCAGGAGATGGCCGCCATCGCCCGAGCTACCGCGGCCCAACTCCAGCCTGTGGACCGACCCCCTCAATCTCCACCTCGGACTGTAGTTTCTCGGAGACGTCGGACATCGCCTCCCCAGACGACATCCCAAGCGACCTTTCACCACCAATTCGTAGAGAGAAACGGCGTGGCAAACCTCCGACTCCACCATCACCGTCGAGATCAGAATCTCCTGGCAGTTCGGATAACCCTTCCTCCAACTCGTCCTCTTCGTCCAGAGACCCTTCTCCCTGCAGAAAAGGAGCTCATAAAGGCAACTCCAAGAAAAAGGACAGGACCCGGGCCAGTCCCTTCATCCCCGAGATCGCTAACTGTCGTATCCCAAAATCCCTTGAAAAGCCTCCCAGGCTAAATGTGTACGATGGCAAGGGCGACCCTGATGAACATGTGGACACCTTTGATCTGATGCTTGATTACCGCGACGCCTCGGACCATGTCCGATGCAAGCTTTTCCCTCTCTCCCTGAGCAAGTGCGCCTTAAAATGGTACCGGGACCTACCTCCGGCGTCGATCTCGGGCTGGAAGCAGTTCACAAAGTTGTTCTCATCTCGCTTCACCGCTTCAAGGGTGTTGCCCAAGTCAGAGGACGTGCTGTAGAGGATCCGGCAAAGGGAAAAGGAATCCCTGAGGGACTACATAGAGCGGTACAACCAGATCGCAGACGATGTACATCAACTCTCCGACGACATCAGGGTTCTGTTCATGAGGCACAGCCTCCGAAAAGGTAGCCTCTTTCAGATCAGTGTCAGACTACGCAAACCAAGAAGCCTTGATGAATTCCTTAGGCGAGCACAACATTACATCGACTACGAGAAAGCCGATACCGCAGACATTTCCAATGCGGGACCGGCGTCGGGTAAAGGGAAGAAGAAGGACTCTGGGTCCGGCACAAAAGAGTGGTGCGGAAGACATGCTGAGTATTCTGACCTCAACGCCGCTAGGGAAAGGATTCTCGCTGAATGCGCCAGCACCGAGTTCCGAGACATGAAGTGGCCGGTTCCGATTCCCCAGCGCGGGAACCCCAACAAAAAAGCCTATTGCAGGTATCACAGGAGTAGCGGCCACGACACCAATGCCTGTAGGGTGTTAAAGGATGATATCGAAGACCTAATCCAGAAGGGAAAGCTGAAGCAATATTTGAGGACGGATGATAAGAAAAGGGAAAGGTCTCCCAATAACTCACCACGGAAGTCGAAGGCCGCAGTCAACGAGGTAACCAAATCCCCTGCAGACAGCAGCGACTCGGCAGAAGACGCGCCGAGGTCCCAAAGACCGCGACCCGTGGCCATGGTGATCATGGGGGGCTACTCCATGGAAGTCATAAGGACTAAGCGTTCGATAAAGCGGCACTAGCAAGAGGTCCTCAGTGTCGGAGGAGGTCCGGCCTCCCCTTTGATCAAAACAAACCGACCCCCATTATCCTTTACCGACTCTGATCTCCCCAAGCTAAAAATCTTCGAGGGTGACCTGTCTAAATACGAAGGGTCTGACCTGGTGGGATTCAATGGTTCCAGGACCCGACCTCTGGGCTATCTCAAGCTGAGGGTAACCTACGGCGAGGACAAACTGTCAAGAACCATTAAGACGAGATTCCTGGTGCTACCTTGCCCCTCCCCATACCATTGTATTGTCGGACGACCGATGTTGGGGAAACTCGAGGCCATCGCCTCCACTGTCCACCTCAAAATGAAATTCTTCTCGGAACAAGAAAGAGTGATCACGGTCCCGGCAGACCTCGACGGGGCAAAGAGATGCCAGTACCTCTGCCTGAAGCCGGAACGTCAAGCCGAAAAGCAGCAGACACTTATTGTGACCAACTCGGGAGCCAAGAAAGAATAGCAAGGGCAACGACCACGCCAAGAAATTGGAGACGACGGGAAAAAATCACTAAGCATTAAACTGTATTCAAAATGTCTTCAATAAGAAAAGATTGCAGAACTGTGCTTTCAATTTCCATTTTTATTGCTATATGCGGACTAACACGCAGGTGATCCGTCCCCGGCGACGCCCCTCTTACCCGAGTCCGACCCGAGCTGGCCACTCGACGGACAACGGTTTGAGGCGAGGCCCATGTCCTTCCCGACTCCAAGCTTAAATGCTCAGTTGGGAGGCGCACAAAGGCCCACAGCGGCTCAGGCCTCAGTGGCCCTTAATCTCGCCTCGAGCGAGCAGCCTTCCCATTGATCTCCGAGCTCAAATGCTCCATCAGTGGCCGAAGGAAGAAGTCCCCAGCGACTTCGACCAAAGACCTTCCCTCTGGTGTCCGAACTCCATGTTCCACCAGGAGCCGAAGGGACCTCTAATATCCGAGCTCCGTGCTCCATCAGAGGCGAAAGACTCCCCTGATCTCCGAGCTCCGCGCTCCATTAGGGGATAAAGACTCCCCTGATCTTTGAGTTCCGAACTCCATCAGGGGGCAAAGACTTCCCTGATCTCTGAGCTCCGCGCTCCATCAGGGACCACCAAAGAACTTGCAACAGTTCGAAAAAAGGCGCTTAGGTAATCTTAATCACGGCTCGGCCACTCATATCTCACCATTAAAGTCACTTGCAAACAAGACAAATAAATGACGAGATGATTTCGAAATTAAATAAGCTTTCATTTATATTGCAAAATATTACAAAAGGTGGGCCACTGGCCAGTATTTACATGCACAAATTAAATGGCAAAAGAAAGCAGGGAAACCAGTCCTCATTCAGACACCTCCGCCTCGGAGCGAAGGAAGAGCAGCTGCGCTTGATCCAAAGGAGCATTGGGCACGGGCTTGACCAGGTTCCCCTCGAAGACTTCGTGCTCAGGGTCCAGCAGTTCTAGCGAAAGACCAGGGTTGACCACGGCCAGAAGACTCTTGCACCTGTCAAAACCAAGCACGGCCGAACTCCCCGCCTTGAGCTCGGCAACAGAGCACTCACCTTTAAGCTTTTTAGTCTCGGCACGAAGAGCGGCAACCTCCTCCAGGACTCGGGCTTCCTCTGCTTTGGCCTCTGTCAGTTGCGCCTGAATCTTCCCCACTTCTTTCGCGTCGACCTGGCCTAACGGCAACTGAACCTCAAGGTCGGTAATTCGTTCCTCGACCGAACCAAGAGAACTGATGGTGGCCCGGAGAACACGGTTCTCTTCCGTGAGCTCCGGTATCCTAACATCCCGGCAGTACTCCAGCTTATCTGTCCGGTCAAGAAGATCCCCTTCCAACTCACAGTTGACAGCCTCAGCCCTCTCCAACCTCCGAGAAGGCTTCAGAATTTTCGAGTCCGGCTCTAACTCCTCCAGTTCCTGGAAAAGCCTGAGGGCAGTCTCAGCTACCCTAAGGCAAGCTTCCAGGTCTACACCGGAAGAGACCTCAGAAGGAAGTTCGGCTGCAACCTCGACAGGCAAAGCAGGAAGTTCTTGAACACCAAGTGTACTCGTTCTTTTGGTAGGGGGAAGGGCTTCCGTATCCGTGGCGGCCCGTTTCCTCCTTGAAGAGCCTATACTCGTTTTCCGCTTGGAGGAACACTTTTTGAGCAGGACCTCAGCATCAGGGTCAGGAATGGGGAAAGGTTCCAACACATCTACAAGAAAAAAAAAAGACAAGAATTGACTAAGACACATAGGTAAGGAAATCAGTGATCAAGCTGACTACGGGATTTAGAATTACCTAGCAGCGATCTCAGCTCGGCCGCGGACTTGGCTCCGATAATATCAGCACAACGGAACTTCAGACCGGCCTTCAAAAGCTTGTCGCGCCACACTTGAAGAAGTTTATAGCTCTCCGCATCTTCACTCAAAAGGGACTTCGAATTCACCGAGAAGGTCTTGTTAAGGTGATCGTAATGGTGCCCATCCCAAGACAGAGAGAAATGAGGCCTCGTCGGCTCCAACCCCTCGAAATCGGCAATGGCTTGCTTTGCCTTCCGGTTTATAGCACGAACGTAGATGAAGAACTTCTTGAATCCCTTGTTGGAATCATTCACCGGCGTGAAGTACGCCCGGTACCGTGCCTTGCAGAGGCAAACATGACCATGGCGAGTAGGATCTTCCTTGTCGGGCTGACGGAAAACGTCGAAGACGCAGAAAAAGACTTTAACAGACGGGCTCCGCCATAGGTAGGCCATGACGTCTTCAAAAGCTTTGTACCCCCAAGCGTTGGGGGCCAGTTGAGGAGGGGCCACTAGCAGGTGATCCAGCACACCCTGCTGGAACTCGGACAACGGAATCCGGATTCCCATGGTGTCCAGGCACCTCTTGTAGAAGAAATACCCGACCTCCTTCTTTGGCAATTTGGTACAAGCGGGAAGTTGCCCCGGGTGTTCCAGCCTCCATTTTTGATCTGCAGGCGCGACGACGTAGGCCTCCAACTCGGCAATCTCCTCAGAGTTCAGCTTTGACCTAGCGTCTAACACTTTCGCGGACACCCAGTTATACAAGCTCGGATCATACTGATACTTCGCGGCCTTAGGCGCAACGGTGTTAGAGACACGCACCTCGAGCATAGAGCCCTGTGGAGACCCTTTCGAGCTGGAAACTCTCTGATCTTCAGCGGATGAGCGCAACATCTCAACGTCTGACATCGGGAAGGATTTTTTGATCTCGGGGTTAGAATCTCAAGTGGGAACGGCTGCTGGAAAGAATCATGATTGACCTCGTGCAGGGAGAAATCTCAACTCCCTCAAAAATAACAAGTAAAAGAGTGAAGAGCTCACGTTGAGCTTAAATACCACAAGGGCTCGGAAAACGAACCATCGCGTCTAATCAATGCATCTCATCAGATTCTGACGTAGGAAACTGAACCGTAATAATGACTACTTCCTCAAAATCCCCAAACGTCACCCGCTGTGCAAGGGACACGTGGCACCATAACGACGGCACAGGACTGTCGCATCCTCCCCGACCTCGACTTGGGGGGCCATTGTTCCGGACTGGGCCAAAACCCCCAAGGAACGTTGGGCCTGGCCCAATCCGGGCATGTTGTCAAAAGGCTAAACCGGACTCCACCACAGTGGAGACCCACATCCAACGAGCAGGACTTGTCCGCCTAATCCAACGGTCCACGTACAGCGCCGCACTCTATAAATACAGGACTCATCCACCATTTCCAGGTACGCACTCATTCCTTTCTCAAATTACCTCTTGACTTCCCTTGCTGACTTAGGCATCGAAGTGCTTGCAGGTACCCCACCCGAGGCGCGGGAGAAGACCACCTCGGCCAATCTGAGGTCCGAGCTCATTCACCAGAAGTCAACCTCATTCTCGTGGAACGCTCTACTCTGACATCATACCATGTACTCCGGTACCGAACATGATCCTTTCCATTCTTGAGTCTTTTTGTTCATAGCACCTGGATATTTGATTCGGGTGCCACTTCACATGCTTGTAAAATATGTCTTCTAGCTACGTTCAAAAGTCTGTCTTTCCCACACCTCAACAACGTATCTCAAAACCTCTTTGATCTTGTCCATGGTGATATTTGGGAACCTTTTAGCCAGCCTACTTATGACAATAAAAGCTACTTTCTAACTGTTGTAGATAACTGCAGCAGGTTTACTTGGATCTACATGTTGAGTCACAAATCAGAAGCTCCTACCAAACTCAAACACTTTTTTAGTTTTGTTAAAACACAATTTGACAAACCTATAAAATGTTTAAGATCTGACAACGCCAAACAGTTGGCTATGACTGATTTTTTGCAGGAACAAGGCACCTAGCACCAGTTCTCTCACCCTTATCAACCAGAACAAAATTCTGTGGTTGAGAAGAAGCATCAACACCTCCTCAACATAGCACGTGATTTAATGTTTCAAGGTAACCTACCTAACAAATTCTGGGGTGATGGTGTGTGCACTGCTGCTTACCTAATAAATAGAACACCCTCTCCTATTTTACATGACAAATCCCCTTTTGAGATCCTCCACTCAAAGCTGCCATCATATTGTCACCTTTATGTCTTTGGTTGTCTTGCTTATGCATCTACCATTCCCCAATCCAAGACCAAAATTTCACCTAGAGCCTCTCCATGTGTATTTCTAGGTTAAGCCTCTGGTTTTAAAGGCTACAAACTTTATGATCTTCCAACTAAAAAATTCCTCACATCTAGGGTTGTTGTCTTCCATGAAGACCTTGTTCCCTTCCAGAGATTCACATTCCCAAAACCTTAATCCATTTCCAGAATTGGTCCTCCCTTCCCAGACCACACCTATTGTCAATGATCACTCTCAAATTGATTCATTGATGATCATACCCCCTGCACCTGGACCCATTTTGGCCCCTCAACCAGCACCTATCCTTGAACCTGCCACTGATATCTTTACGTCAACGCACACATCAGCCCCCAACTTACCTTCAAGACTATGTTTGTACCACTACACACCCCATTGATAATCACATGTCCCTTTCCAGTCTTGAACTTACCTACAAAGGCTACAATTGTCAAGTCTCACCCATTTATGAACCCCTTTTATTATCACCAAGTTTGTCAATCCGTTGAGTGGTGCAAAGCCATGGAAAAAAGAAACTCAATGCTCTTGAGGATAACAAAACATGGACCATTTGGGAAAGAAGAGCATTGGTTGCAAATGGATCTTCAAAGTGAAGTATAAGGCTAATGGCAAGCCTTGATAGGTACAAAGCACGACTGGTTGCCCGCGTTACACTCAACAATTAGGGTTGGATTTTGTGGACACCTTTTCTCCTGTGGCTACTCTCACCTCAGTACAGGTTTTATTGGCTCTAGCAGCTCACCAGAAACACACTTTGTTTCAGCTTGATGTAAACACTTCGTTATTGAATGGAGATCTCCTTGAAGAGGTGTATATGAAACTCCCCTTAGGATATCCTAGTAAGGGGGAGAATATGGTGTGCCAGCTCAACAAGTCCCTCTATGGGCTGAAACAAGCTTCTTGCCAATTGTTCACAAAGTTCTCTACTACTATTACTCACCATGGATTCTGTAAATCCAGTGGATATCCCTCTCTCTTTACCAAAGGGACAAGTATTTCATTTGTGGCATTGCTACTTTATGTAGATGACATAATACTTGCAAGTCCCACTACTAGCTACTTGCATCACTACCACACAACTGTTACTGCAAAGT
Source organism: Astragalus glycyphyllos (assembly GCA_963573325.1). NCBI lineage: Eukaryota > Viridiplantae > Streptophyta > Magnoliopsida > Fabales > Fabaceae > Astragalus > Astragalus glycyphyllos. The sequence continues at coordinate 8,080,351 of OY754314.1, read as the reverse complement.
TTGTTTAAACTTAAGGTGCTAGGCGCACTTAAATACTTCTTAGGTCTTGAAATTGCTACATCCCCAAAGGGCATATCACTCAGCTAGAGGAAATATGCAACACGGTTGCAAATTGATACTGGTTTTCTCATGTGCAAACCCTTGCTTACCCCCATGGATTCCAATTTGAAGCTCAGTGATAGTGAAGGGAAACTCCTTGATGATCCATCTCAATATAGGAGGCTAATTGGGAGACTAATGTATCTTACGATCTCTAGACCTGATATAGTCTTTGTTGTGAATAAGCTAAGTCAGTACATGACATCTCCTAGAGCTCCTCATTTACAATAAGTTCATTATGTTCTACAATATATTTAATCAAGTCTAGGGCAAGGTCTAATGTTTTCCCCCCAAGAGTTCTCTCTCCCCCTCTCTGCTTATGTTGATGCAGATTGGGGTAGTTGCACCACCACTAGAAGGTCCACCATAGGCTTTTGTGTTTTCATTGGAGAGTCATTGGTCACTTGGAAGTCCAAGAAGCAGCCCACCGTATCTAGATCATCTGCTGAGGTAGAGTATAGAGCGGTAGCTCTCCTCAGAATGGAATTAATGTGGCTCAGACAACTACTCAGAACTTTCCAGCTTGAAGTTTCCATTTGCAAAGTATTCTGTGATAGAAAATCTACTCTACAACTTGCTAGCAAACCATCCTTGAATGAAAGATCTAAGCAGTCATTGATGTGCATTTTATTCGTGAACACATCAACAACCAATTCATCAGTCTCTTTCACGTCTCCAGCAAACATCAATTGGTTGATCCTCTCACCAAGGCTTTGCCCAAACCATTATTTATGATTCTCATATCCAAGTTGGGAATGTTTGATTTGTACATTCCAACTTGAGGGGGGAGTATTAGAATACTCTCATGTTAGTATGTTAATAGTCATCCTTTAATTACTTTATTTGTACAGTCACCGTACAATAGTGTAAATTAAGTAACAGTATGAGAATATAGTTAACCGTAGACATTGTAGTTAGATTGCAGTTCATTTTTAGTTAGGACCTGGTTGCTCTAGCTTGAGCTTCTATATAACCTGAGATCACCACTTCTGTAAATTCAGTAAGATGAATATGAATTTCAGTTTGACAATTTTGTTTTCCCTAACTGATCCTTAGCTGTAAACCAGTTCCAGCAATTTGATTATTTTGTTCGAGAAAATCATAACTTCTTTGTCCTCTTCCACTATAGCGACAAACCTCATGTTAATGGCCGTATTGAAAAGAAGAAAAACTTTCACTCTCAATCAAGATCTCAAGGGGGAGAGAAAGTGTATTTTTCATCTTTTTCAATTAAATCATATATACACTATCATTATGTATTCCAATTATATATGTTAGTTGAGCATGTTAAACTCAATAATTGTCGTTTTGTTGGCATTGACATTATATGTCCAAGAGAAATTGGTCGTATCACGAATGATCACGACTTTAACTTAAAAAGAAAAAGTTAAATTATTAAAATACAAAATTATATCTTATATTGTTGGTCCAGGTAAGTGATACTGAGAGTCTGAGAGACCTTTGAACCACATTCCCTTTTCATTCATAAGCATCTGGTTCTCTTGGAGCCACTTGTTTGTAATTTGTAGTATTAAAATAAACAAGTGGTAGAAATTCCATTGCATTGCATGTCCGGAGTGAAAATGATTAATAAAATACATTAAATATTATTTAAAAAAACATAAAAGTTTGGGTAAAAAAAAACATAAAAGTTATGTATTTTTTTTTCAGCAAAAGTTATGTTATACTAACCTTTTATTGTAACTTAAAATAATTAGGGCACGGATACTCAATTTACCAAAAAATATATTAATAAAACACATTAAACATCATTTAAAAATTGCACATATTAAGTGAAGCACACACTTCTTGGATGGTGATTCTCTACCATCATTGTAGTCTGTATATCTCTCTAATTTTTTTTTTTGTCGAGAAAAATAAGTAGACAGTTAGGTTCTCTCAACTAATAGATAACTCCAATGGATGCAAGTGATTAATGCACTCCCTCAAGGGAAAGCAACCCTGAATACCGGAGGGGTCAAAGACCCCTAAACCAAAAAATTAATAGATCTAATGGTTATTGAGTGTGTAGATATTGCGACAGTAAATTCTAACTGTGTTCAACACTACTTATAAAATATAAATAAAAAATATAATTATGTGAATTTCTTTTCATTGCAACTGAAAATAATTAATAAAATACAATAAGCATTACTTAAAATTGCACGAATTAAGTGAAGTACAGACTGTTAAAATATAAATAGTAAGCCCATTAGTTAGTAATAAGGTCCATTAGTTAGTTAGTATATAAGCTAGATGATAGGCTCATTTGTATATCATCTTTTCTCATTAATTTGTAATATTTCTCTACTTTCAATATAATAAATAGATTTTTAAGGGTTTCTCTCTAATTTACATAGATCCCATGTTTGTTTGCTCTGATACCATGTTGAAAAACATGGCATCCATGGAAATTAGAGAGAAACCCTTAAGGCTGTGTTTGTTTGACGTGAAAGAGGGAAGAGAGAATGAGGGAAGAGAGAGTAAGGGAAGAGAGAGTGATATTGAAAGTAGGGAAATATTACAAATTAATGAGAAAAGGTGATATACAAATGAGCCTACCATCGAGCTTATATACTAACCAACTAATGGGCCTTACTACTAACTAATGGGTTTACTATCTATATTTTAACACACACTTCTCTCTCTCAAAAAAAAACTGAAGAACATTCTCTCACGACAATGTTGATCACTTGCATAAGATTTTTTCTTAACATGTTATTGGTGCGCAATATTCATTAACTGACTAATCTACAAAGAAAGCCCAACTTGCCACATATTAACTCAATTTTGCCGTTTTGTGTGGTTTGTCTAGAGTTGTCTGTCAAGATGGGTTGCCATGTCCACTGGGCCAAAACGTAAAAGTGGACTGTATTGGGCTAGCCCAATTGCCAACTGGCCAGTGTTTTGCGTAGCCCAACCCAGTCGAAAACACTTGGTCAGTGGACCGGTCGTGCCCCAACTAACATTAACAAAGGAGACCATAAAAAAATGTTGAAAAAACATAAAAAGGAATACCCATCTTGGCCCTTAGGCCAGCTAAACTGGGCCAAAATGGCCCGATTTGTTTTTGGACCTCTATTTAACGAGCCCACTACAGCCCAAAACACTAGGCTAGGCCAAAATTGACAGCTCTAGATTCGTGTTCCCACTAGAATTTTGGTCACACCCCAACTTGAACTCGAGACATTAGAATGGGATCAAAATTCAATTACAGCTCATATCATCCTCATGTTTACTTACATAAGATTATATTATGCACAAAAGCGTACATTCATATTTTAATTGTGTGAATTGCATGTTACATGAACTTATGGGGGCATGGAGCATGCACTTTCTTGAAGCCTCATGAAACACTTATTTTATCTTCATTTATACTGCCAAAACAATGTATAAACGTGGCAAATCATCAGTGTTCATAGGAAAACGACAAATTAAGGATAAATATTAATCAATTAATAAAAATTACTCTATAAAACAAAGGAATATCAAGTTACGCAATGCCTCGGTTACCAAAACTGATGTTTATACCAATGCAAATCATGCGAGAAAATATAGTTTCAACATAGGAAAAAGTTCTAGTGTCATTGATAAAAGCAGATTATATATGTTAGCACAAAGTTCAACTACTACTACTACTAATTAAAAAATATCATAATAGTAATATAGATAATTAATTTACAAATGGAAAAAGAACCAAATTCGATATAGTAGTAGTCCTCATCAAATATATTCCACCCCTACAAAAGAACCAAATTCCCTACCCTTTTTATTCCCCCTAGTACATAATAAGGAGAACAAAACAAAACCAAAAAAGCAGAGTTACAGAAGAGCAAAGTGGGTTTTGCTTCTGGATGATTCCTTTCCAAGTAGTGAAATTACGTGAATACCCTTCATGTTGTTGCAAAATCTCATTCACACATCAAGCCACCCACAAAGTCGTTCACCTAACGTTGTACTACTATTTAGACCCTTGTAGCAACTAGCCATAAGGTAAGAACAAAAGAAAATAGTAACACGTAAGTGTTTTTCAAATGAACCATTCCATTACTTGAGTCATTGAATCCACCAGTACCAGTTGAAGATGATGGACTCATTCCAAATACATTAGGACTACCGGTTGTTGTGCCCGTACCCGTACCCATACCACCGGTTCCAAATCCTGTGCCGGTACCTGTGCCTGTTGGTGTGGTGCCGGTTGGTGTGCCGGTACCCGTGCTTGTGCCGGTACCGGTACCTGGAGTGGTTGGTGTTATGGTGGAAGGTGGTGATATGCCTGGTGTGTTAGTTGTTGGGGTTGTGGTTGTACCTCCTGCTGTATTGCTGCATTTTGAAGTTAAGTAAAATCAAATCAGCATATGATCTTCTTATTGACTAATAATATAAATATAAATAAGTTAAGTAAAATACTAAGCATCTATAGTACTTCATTAAATAAAGGAAAGTAAAATCGAAATAAAGGAAAGTAAAATCGAATCAGCATATGATCTTCATTTAGACTAGAAATAATAATATACTAAGCATATATAGTATTTCACTAAATAAAGGCAAATTCTCTAACGATATCACCCCAAGAAAAGCAAAAGCTTATTGTTTTTCCTATGCTAGCTCCTATCCTCATACTCCCTCTCTCGACTCGTTTTTAAGAAAAAAAATCACTTTTTAGATTTTCATTGAATAACTAGTGTATTCAATATAGTTTTGATACATCAGTTATTCAATAAAAAAGTGGATTTTTTGCTTAAAAAATAGTCCAGAGAGAGTAATTGATTTAGTGACCAAATTAGTGGCTATTCAACAAAATCAATAGAACACAAATGAATTTTTAAGACACCCATTTTCATTTTTCATTTAAAATCGAATTTTGAGACACTCATTTTTGTTTCTCATTCTTTTTATTGACCTCGAACTGATCCGGTCACCGTCTCAGTGAGATAATGATGAGGACCGTGAGCTTCTACTTAAAAAGGCAATGTCAGTACCAACAAGGGTTGGTCTGAATGGTAATTGAGCTCGAATCTCAGTCTAAGGTCCCGGGTTCAAATCTTATGTGTGGCAAAAACTCAGTTGAAAGAGTAGAACCACATGGGCTCGATAAAACTAGAGATACACTTGGTCAGTCAGATTCCCACATTAGAATTTCAGTACATCTTTAACTAATTGTCTACCTTATGAAGATGGACCACTGAATAAGGTGTTCTGAAAATGATATATGAATATATGATTAGAGATCTAATCTAAGATGAAACATTTGAGGGTGTAAAGAGGACAAAAATGATAATTGTGAAACATCCTAATCATGACAGCTAATGTTGCAACAAAGGAGCAAACATGGCATGACTTGTTTATAAATCTTGTTTACTGGCGGTGGGTACATGAACCCCAAAAAATGGCCTTTTGGCTATTTTCTAAACTAAAAAGTACTACCAAAAAAGTTAATTTTAAATAAAAATAATCAAAAAACAATGCATGTTCTTCAGTACAAACTAGACCAACTCAAAAGCTACTTTTGCAAATGCTAAATTAAAAGTTATTCTAACCAAGCCACAGAAACACACCAAATAAAACCAAGCAATTTGGTTCACATGGAAAGCTCATTTCTATAATAGTGAAACTAGTAAGATCACTTTTATTACATTCTATAGTTGGAAATTATGTTTAAATAATACATTTTAGAAAATAAAAAATTAAGCCAAATCACAAGATTAAGTATTATTAAAAACAAAACAGCAAGATCCATGGAGCATAATATAGAAACATACCCAGGACTTGAAGGAAAAACACATGAAGATGATGAAGCTGCAGATCAGAGAAAAATTAGTAAAAAAGTAAATTTTACCAAGAAAATAATAAATTTTTTTGGAAGTAGAGTAAAAAGCAGAGGATAATTACTAGGAGGTGGAGTTGGACTAGTAACTGCAGCACCAGCAAAATCACAAGTTCCCTGAGCTTGACCCTTTCTTTGAAAATAACTATTAACTGCATAACTGCAGTGATCTTTAACAGTATTGGGGTTAAAACAAACTCCATTTTGAAGAATAGGTGTACAATCAGCTCCAGCTCCACATGCATAATCTATTGCTTTCTGAAGATTTTGATCACCTAAACCATCTTTACACACACAGTATAGAGCACCACCTAGTACAAAAACAAAAACAGAAAAACATTATTCAACACAAAAATCCCATCTTTTAATTCCAGAAAAAAATATTGAAAATTAATGAAATTTTCCGAGATTTCTCTTTGTCACTGAAAGGCATGTCCATCACAATCTACTTGAAGTAAAAATCTAAAAATTTTACTCAAAAAGAAAAGAGATTCTTGTTGAAGAAAATTAAATTTTTTCTACCATTTTAGGTTAACACACATGTTGAAAAATGAAACAAGTTAGAAATAAAATTAGGTACTTACTTGAGTAACCAGTCAGAGCTAAGAAAAGCACAAAATACACCAGATGAATCATGATTAACTGATATGATGATGATGATAAAGTGTTTTCAGAAGGGTATTAGAGAAATTTAATTGAAGGAAAATGGATCAAACTTGAAGAGAGTTCTTCAGTATGTGGCAGAGAGAGAGAGAGAGAGAGAGAGAGAGAGGGAGAGGGAGAAGAAGGAGGTTGGAGAATGGAGATTTCTGGACAAAAGAAAGTGGGAAGCTATGTTTGGTACGCTTTTCAGGCAGTCTTATGGGTGTAACGCTATGTACTATCCTATGTTTTAATATTAATATTAGTAAATTAATATTATTAGTAAAAAAAGTATAATAAAGTGTAGCTTCATGTATGCTTAACGGGTAATAGTGTCATGGGAAATTGTATTAAAGGTAAAGCTTATGTAAATATAATATGTCGTTTACTATATAAATAAATATAAATTTCCTAAAAAAAAGTATCTGACTAGTTTTTTGTCTGTAATTTCAAACGGTCCTAAACTCATGTGGGTAGTAAAGGTAACTCAATTGTGGAAAGGAAATGGACCACGGCTCTATGGGCCTTCGTATGTATATAGGGTGGGTGGTTTCCAGAAATATATTCATGGTTTTTTTTTTTTACCCCCACCATCTTTTCATCTATCCCCACAACACTTTTTTTGACGAAAATACCTCAAAAAATTTGGCCAAAATCGTATATATTTTCACCATAGATATATACGAATTTTAAAAAATCTAAATCGTATATACATTCATTTATTTAAATACGATGTAATTCCAAAAAGCAAGTCGTATATACGTGTTGGCGAAGTATATACGATTCGTTAAAATATAAATCGTATATACCCCCAGCCGTAGGTATATACGATTTGTATTAATTTTTTTTCATAATAAGATTTGTATTAATTTTAACGGTTAGGATTTGACTTCCAATGATGATCAACGGTGTAGATATGGATAAATAATAATAATTACAAAAAAGTGGTAAAATAATAAGTACAAGAAATATACAAACACGTGTCAATGTAGACCGTCTAAATCGTCGGAATCATCGGATAAGTTTACACAGGTGGGCGCATCAGTCGGAATCACCGGAGGAGCTGTAGACTCATAGGGCAAAACGACCGGTATACGGATCCAACCATGAAGTAGAATCCTCTGATCGATTATGAGACCACATCGAAAAATGGGGGGTAACAGACAGGCAGGCGACATCGAAATATGCATCCAATGTTGATCCCGCAAGTTCAGAATATATATGATTTTATACTTAGAAGAAAAATACGTACCTCTCAAAGGCAGATAAGTAAAATTCATATTCAAAGACAATTGAACTAGGGCCACATTATACTTAGTTGCCCCCGTCTCTGGCAAACTCAACCACTTATCCTCCTTCTGAAAACCGTGGTATTCAATGGTTAATGCTTTTCGAAGTACTGCAAATCTGTCCTTCCCAATCATGTAAGTATACAGTTGTTCCCTTTCTTTTGTTTCATGGATTAAATATTGCCTAATTATAGGCCAACTATCCTCACCAAAATCGAGACCAACCCCAATTGCTCGGAACCCACAATTACCATCCTTTCTAACATCAACAATTTTTTCTACATAAGACCGCACATGATGAGGAACCGACGGTAAATGCAATATAATCTCGCCCTGCTTTGTTAATTTTTTACTGGCACCCTGAGATAATTTTGAAGACCGCTGAGATGATTTTTTACAAGAAGACCGCTGAGATGATTTTTTACAAGAAGTCCCAAATTCTTGTGTCAGTTTCATCTTCTCATCTACATGCTCCCACCCAGAAGGATCACGTTTGACATCATACAATTTCTACTTTTTCTTCTTTGGTGCATCTTTTGTTTTGACTTTAAATGGTGGTGGAACCATTGAAGAAGTGGTAGGGAATGCAAGCTCATTAAGTTGTTTCTTGAAGACAAATCTCTCATCCTCAGTCATACGATTAAATCTCGCCCAGATCATCTCCATTTGGTAAGAAATATCACATCCATCAACTGTTTCCAATGATCGTCTACAACATCCAACGGAATACAAGAACCGGAGACATGATAGACACCTATCTCACAAGCATAAGAAAGAATATGTGTCTTTCTAATAATGCATCCACATCGGCCTTTGTCATAACCAACCCCAGATGTCGATTTTTCAAACTCTTTAACCATATAATCCAAAGCATTTAAAGACACAATACTGTGAAGCTTTTTAAACAAAGGAATATTGGAAGACACTTCAATGCGGTTTATGCTTTTTTGAAAAGACCCGATGACTTTATCAAAATGAAGGGTGAGCATGTCATGGATAGATTTAAAACACTTAGACAGGTCACCTCCAGAAGTCTTCAAATGTCTCTTCAAAGTCCAATGAGCTGACTCGGCTCTTAAATAATAACAATAAACACGCAAAAAAATGTAAACAACGATAAAAATACTAAACATGTGTCAAAAAAATTTAAACTACGATAAAAATACTAAACACGTGTCAAAAAAATATAAACGACGATAAAAATACTAAACACGTGTCAAAAAAATATAAACTACGATAAAAATACTAAACACGTGTCAAAATCCCAAGTAGGTAGCTCAGTTGGCGACTTGGCGAGCTAAGGGGTATCGAAGGAGTGCACCAAATGAGTGCAAGAAGGAGGTCCCGAGTTCAATCCCCGGAAACTAACATTTCCCCCACCCACACTAACATTGCCTATCAAAAAAAAACTAAACACGTGTCAAAAAAATGTAAACAACGAAAAAAATACTAAACACGTGTCAAAAAAATTTAAACAACGATAAAAATACTAAACACGTATCAAAAAAATATAAACTACGATAAAAATACTAAATGCCAAAATACTTGTTAGTGGTCTGATTACCGAAGTGTGGGATATGGTTAGTCCATGCCAAGATAAATCTCTCCTTATGCGGTTTCAACCATGTGTCATGCACATACTTAATAAGAGCAGGAATATTAGCGCAGGAGTCCTCAAAAATCTTCAACTGAGCTGAATACTCAGACTCGTCAGCTGAATCAATAATGTTGTGCCATAGAGAGAGGACGTCCTTTTTCCTATCCAAGTGACAGTCATTGGCCCAGATAGCAGCCCAATCCAAATCAGTCGTTGTTCCCATATCCTGCATAATATTATCAGTAATCCAACTCTTAGTATCACTCTGAAAAAACCTGTTCCTGTATTTTAAATCAACCAGGTTGATCCACAAGGCATAAGCAATCAGACAATCACGAAGAACATGCAGAGTTGTTTCAGCAACTCCCACACAATGATAGCAGTCAGCAGAACCGATGTGCATTTTAGCTTTCCTGTTATTTGCTAGAAGCCTGTCATGACAAACCAACCACAAAAACTGGTGCACCCTCTCTTTTGTGTCCACCTTCCATATTCTCTTCCAAGTATTCCCATTCGTAGGCTCCTCAAGATTACTCATCAAATTATAAGCAGTAGCAACTGAATAAGACCGATTAGTGGTTCCAGGCCAAACCCTCACATTCTCCATATCAGTGGCACTAGGGGGAGGCAGGGCAGTGAAACGATCCATGAGGCCCTTAGGCATCCAACCAGACAACAAATCAAACTGGCAATTGCCATTAGAACCAACCAAATCAGCAACACAATAGTTTAATATATGCGAAGGGATGGTAACTTGCATATCAGCAATACTAGTGTCACTGTTAAGCCATTTTTGATTCGAAGCGTTCACAGTTCTCCCAGAGCCTAACACCCAAAATTCACTCTTGCTCATAACCGGGTCCAGAGAGACCAAGGCTTTCCAAAGGCTAGAGTCAGTCATCTTTTGAGTAATCTGATGTTCCTCATTAGTTTGTCTATGGTACTTTCCTTTGAGAACTTGGCACCAGAGCGCCCTAGAATCATTCCTCAGCTCCCACCCAAGTTTCATCAAACAGGCATCATTCATAATGCTTAACTTCTTCAACCCAAGACCCCCATGACTCCTAGGTTTGGTCACCACATTCCAGTTAACAGCATGATACTTGCGATGAGTATCATCATCACCCCAAATAAATCTCCGTTGCATTCTCTCTAGCTCATACAGCACGCTTTTGGGTATTGGAGTGGCAAGCATAGTGTATATAGGCTTTGCTCCCATGACAGCCTTGGCCAAGCTCACTCTCCCAGCTTGAGAGAGATACTTGGCCTTCCAACCAGTCAACTTATGGTTCACTTGCTCTATAAGGTATTGATAGTCCGCTTTCCTCGGAGCTCTACCATTGAGAGGGATCCCCAAATATTTGCCCAGAGAATTAACTTCCTTGAACCCAGACATAGTCTTTAATAAATCTCTGGTTTCCCTAGCCACATTTCCAGAGAAGTAAATACTTGTTTTGGCCATATTAACTTGCTGGCCAGACATGTTACAGAACACCTCCAGAATCTACATAACACACTTCATTTGTGACCAAGAGGCTTGTCCAAACAGGAGCAAGTCATCTGCAAACATAAGGTGGGAGATGGTAGGCCCAGCTCTCCCAGCCTTGACTCCAATCCAACTCCCATCCTCAACTTTTTCAGAGATTAAGTGGGAGAGTTTGTCCATACAAATGACAAAAAGGTAGGGAGACATGGGGTCCCCTTGCCTAATGCCCTTTTGAGGGAGAAAATAATCTGATCTAGCGCCATGCCATTTTACATTTGCTTCACACTTCTAATAGAGTTCATAATTAGACTGATGAGAGTAGAGGGGATCCCAACTTCAATCTGGGTGTTCTCAATAAAATCCCAATTCAGCTTGTCATAGGCTTTTGACAAGTCAACCTTGATAGCAAAATAGCCAATCTTACCCTTCATTCTATTCATAGTATGCATCATTTCCTGAGCCACAACAATATTCTCCTGAATCCTTCGACCAGGAACAAAGCCAGATTGAAAGGGACTCATAATACGAGGGAATTACACAATCTTTCCACAATGATCTTGCTAATTCCTTTATACAAGGAATTACACAGAGATATAGGCCGAAACTGGTCCACAAACTCAGGCCTGTCTACTTTTGGAATTAGGCAGATGTCGGTGTAATTGATAGTACCAATAAGCCTATGGTCCTCGCACACCTTATGAACGAAGTCACAAACTTGTGGACCCACACACTCCCAAGATTGATGGTAGAATCCTGCAGGGAAGCCATCATGGCCCGGAGCCTTCCAAGGAGCCATTGCTAACATAACTCTCTGAATCTCAGTGCCACTAACGTTGCTAGCTAGCTGTTGAAGCTCATTGTTATCCACTTCAGGGTAAGAGATTGTGGTTTGAAACCAACCACCACCTTCATTATTTTCTTCAAATAGCCTCTGGTAGTATTCATTCACCATTCCTCTAATCTGATTATCATCATGCTCCCACTCACCATTATCCTTTCTTAAGGCTAACACATAATTTTTCCTCTTGCGAGTAGTGGCTTTGAGGTGATAGTATTTAGTATTCCTATCTCCCCCACAAGCCACTTAGCACGAGATCTCTGGAATCACATTAACTCCTCTTGGTAGTTTATGTCATTTAACTCGTCTTGTAACGTTTTCTCAAGTTTTCTGAGATATGCCCTTTCCCTGCCAACATACTGCTGTCTTTGGATTCCATCCAATCTAGCCAACAATATTCTCTTCTTCCTCTTGACAGCAGCAAAGGTATTTTGTTTCCAAGCAGATAGAGAGGTTTGCAAATCAGAGAGATTCTGAGTCATGCTCTTCATACTACACCAGTTCTTTTTTTTGTGATCCTGATAAGTGCTATCCGTGAGCCAAGAGCTCTCAAACCGAAATCTAGCTGAGTTGCCACAGGTGCCTCTACCTTTGGGTATGATGAGGATAGGATGATGGTCAGAGTAATCCACCCTAAGAATCACTTGAACGATGGCTTCATTGAATCTAAGTCTCCACTCCGCATTGCACATGGCTCTATCAAGTCTCTTGAAATTGTGACTGCCATCCTGACAAAGAGCCCCTTTCCAAGTATAGTATGATCCCACGGCTCCAAGATCTAATAGGTGACACTGGTTTATGTTGGCAGCAAAACGAGCTATCTTTCAATAGGGGATAGGGCCACCACCCTTTTGTTCAGAAGCACTGACAATGTCATTGAAATCTCTAGCCAAAAGCCAATCACCTTGCATGTGAGTTGAGATATCATGAAGATCATCCCACATAGTTTTTCTGTTGCTCTCATGAGGGCTAGCATACGTAGCAGTAATGAACCAATGCTGCTCACCTCTAATATGCACTTCAGCATGGATAAATTGAGTGGTAATATTAATGGGGGTTATCTACAGTAGATCCTTTTTCCAGGTCAAAATAATTCCACCAGCAAAACCATTAACCTGAGAATAACAAAACCCATCATACCCAAGCAGGGTAAAAGTCCTTTGCAGCTTGCTGGGATCAATTCTAAGCTCAACAATAATCATAATCTCTGGCTTATAAGGGTCAATAAACTGTTTCAGGTTGCGAAATAACTCAGGGTTGGCAGCACCCCTCACATTCCAAGACAAAACTCTGGCTTGAACATTCATAGTAAACAATATGAGAAATTTAAAACTCCACACCTCACTACTGGGCAGCATGAGCTGCAGTAGCATCCACAGACTCCATGTCAGAGTCTCTTCCATCTGTTAGATCTATTTCAGCTCCAATCTCAACCACTTTTTCATTCCTACTGTCCTGAAACCGTAGGTCTTGAGGAGAGTATTTCGTAAAAGGGTTCTGCTGCTCAGGGGGTCTAGGAGCATGGCCAGGGAAAGTAAAGGAAGGAACAACAGCTAATGAAGGCTCAGGTGGGTTTCTTCCTTCAGTATCTTCCATTTGCACCTCTTGAGTCTGAATGGATAATTCTTCATTATGAGCCATATTAGCCCTATCAGTATTACTCACAAATTGTTCTCCACTGACATCCATGCCTTGCACCCCATTATCAACCACATTTGTATCCACATCAGATGCATTAAGAATCTTCACTGCAGCCTCTCTTACCTCTCTACTGACTTGGTCCTAGGGCTCTTCTCAGTGCTCCTAGTGTTCTCTTGAGGATCACTCTGACCAGAAACTTGGCCCCTCTTACTTTGATTCTTCCTAATAGACCCTTGTTTTGTTTCTTGCAACATTTCTGCAGGCTTGGCAATAAGCTGCTCCTGGAGAACTCCATCCGCCTGATCCTCACTCAACACATTGAATCTTGAGCCCTCAGCAGAGTGCCCTTGTCTTCCTGAAATTCCTTTTGTGGCTGTCTGTTTTCTCCTGTTGTTTCCTTTATGTTTTTGCACCACTGTCCAAAGAGATGGAGCCTCTCCCTCATCCTCTTTTTGCGCCTTGTCACCAGAATCCTTTTCCACCGTAGTTTCCACAAAGGAATAGCCCTCTTTCACATGCCCAAATCTTCCACACTTAAGACACAACATGTGTAAACCTTCATATTCAACTCTATACGTCTTACCCTTTACCTCAGAAACAACAAGCAAGGGTTGATTAAGGTTAACCTCAACACACAATCGTGCATACTTGCCCCTGTCGTGTTGCATCGTATTCCTATCCACCTTGATTGTTCGACCAATTCTATTACCAACAAAGTGTAGAAAGGAGGGATCATAGTACTCAATGGGCAAACCTGAGAATCTGACCCAAATTGCGACCTTATCAATGGTGGTTTGCACCGGCTGGAAGTTAGGACACCATTCACGGACCGTCAAGTAGTGATCATATATGAGCCATGGTCCTTGGCTTAAAGCGTAGTCTCTGTCTTTCTCGCAGGTGAAGGTAACCAAGAAGGAATTATACCCCAGATCAATGACACTGATGGTTCCCATCATTACCCATAACTGGTTGAGGCGCATTTCCAAAGCCCTAAATCCAATTTTCCGGCCAAGAAGTTTAACTATCAGGTCCTTCCTCCATGGTCTTTGAATGCGGTTTTCTTCCCATTTCGAGAGGCTGAAAACTGGGCAGTCGTTCTTGCCCAATTTCTTTTCTTCAACACTATTCTACCATCAAACATTTCCTCGGTGTACTCAAAGCCCTCTTCTTCTGTCGCAGCCTTACCATCTTCTCTTTCTTCCACCGCCGGGTCTTGCCCCGTTACAGTATCACGGAAAGATCGCTTGACTTTCGGGTTGCAGTCGGTTCCATCTCCATCAACGAGATCACCATAAAAAAAAGGTGTTGATGAGTCATTGGAAAACTGGTGTTCTCCCCCTCTAACCTTTTTCCATCGTCGTAGCTTAGTCGTGGTGGGCTCCAGTGCGGCAACGGCCTCCGGCGCCGTTACCATCTCGAAGCGCGGTTCCAAGGCGGAACAAACTCAATGGCTATCTTGGTTTTCTTGGAGCATAAACCTCTCTATTTTATCAAATCTTTTACTTCCGCCACTTTGCGAACCTATATTTTTATGTTTTGTTCATAATAATTTTTATATAATTCTTAAATTTTGGCTGTTTTAAATATATATATATATATATATATATATATATATATATATATATATATATATATATATATATATAAAATAAAGCAATGCGCTTCAACGATCTATAGGCTATAGCTAGTAATCTATAGTAGTATGTAAGGCCTAACACAAGCAAATCCGACGTTGTTAATTAGGACATTTTTCGTGGTTACTCAAGTTTGAATCCGAGATTTCCCGTTTTCGTATGAGTTTATGACTGCAGTGCTTGTTACTCTTTTTTTGGTATATACTGAATATCCTCTACACACAACTGTAGAGACTAATTTTTCGACTCGGGTAGGACCACAATGGGCGGCAAAGCTCTTCTTCAAGAGATTTAACAGTGCTGCATTCCCAAGGTTGGATTCGAATCAACAATATTGATTAAACTGGAAAACACCCGAACCATCTTATTCAAGTGTTCTTGGGTCTGTGCTTGTCACTATGTATAAAAAAAGAAATTATCTAATCTATGGTGACTTGTAAACCAAAATTATTAGTGAGTGCAACATATGCACTTTCATGCTGATTATTGCCGATAAATGACATAATGGATTCGCCATTTGTGAGAACGCTACTATAAAATTAGAAACTTTAAAAGGAATAACGAATTTTCACCTTTTTGTTTCGAGGGGGTCATGGAATCATTGCCCGAAATTATGAGCTTTTAGAACACTTTTTTTATGTGTCTCTGAAGTGCTTAACTGTCTTTTGAAAATTCCATCAGCCTAATAAAAAGGTGCATAATGGAGGGTTCAACAACGATTGTATAAAGTTCATCCTTCAACAATAAAAATTCAACCTTCTAATAAGAAAGTAAGAAAGAAAAGTTCCTACTTTTCTAAGCTTCTTTTGCTGATCTGTCCACTTTTATCATCATCCAAATCCAGAACTGTTAGTTTGATATTTGAGAGTGGAACCCAAGATGATATAAACATGGTGGGAATAGAGTGGTAATCGCTCCACCGTTTTTATCGTCAAACTGTATTAACTCATGGCTAATGTTAAGAGTCCCACATCTGATGTCCTTAAAAGCCGGTTTTGTAGGATTGCGTTAGGCTCAACCCAAATTTTAAGAAGGTATCAAAGCCAATCCAATATCCGCTGGGCCACCCGCTATCGGGCCACTCTGGTAACGCTCCAGTTATCTTGTCCTAGGCGTGAAGAGGGTATGTTAAGAGTCCCACATTGGAGCTCATTCTTGTTACACTTTCCCTCCTATTCTCAAATATCCCCAAATTTTCAAAAATCCTAAAAATGCCTTTCACACTCTTACAAACCCACCCCTAAGCTCCATTTTGAAGTACCTTAGTGAAGTGACTTAATTGCACAAGAAATGGGGGGATTGAATTGTGCGTCCCTTTTTAAATTTTATCCTGAAACCTTCTCCAAATGATCTTAAGATAAACTTAGAGTAGAGAAGGTTAAAGTGTTAATTCAAAACACACAGCAAGCAAGCAAATACGTACTGAAGATAATGTAACTTAGATGATTCTGAGTTGATGTTAAAAAGTTGTTTTCAGTATTAAGAGTATACCTTAAAGAAGGTTGTCTTAAGTTGAAAACTTATCTACAGAAGGTTGAAGTAACTAACCTTCTGTAGGATTTGAAAACAGTTAACAAGTGTATGAAAGATTAAACACGTAATAAGGAAAGCAAGTAATGACACAGTAGAGTTATAGAGGTTCACCCAACTATGGCTACTTCCTCTCCTCACTTCCAAGTGAGTATTTCCACTATTTTCCAAATAGATCTTACACTTGCTTTTGTTCACCAACAAAAGACTTTCACCACACTCTCTTTTGATCAACACACAAAAGATAAGTGTTCACTGCCACAGCTTAGCCGAGCTGTATTCACCACTTAGAAAACTTTCTCCTAGCTTTCTAAAGGTTCCTTTTTCAAGTAGGTTCACCTACACCACTCACCTCACACTAGGTAGTTTGTAGAGAAACTAACACAATGATTCTTACAATAAGGGGTTTGGGTTTGGGATGATTTAGGAGCTTGACTACAGATTAATACAAAGTATTTTGTAGGGTAAACAAGCTAACACACACTCAACAAAGTATTCCCAAAAACTGAACGTGATGTTGCTTTGAGTGTGGACGAGAAGGTTGATTGCTTTTCAAGAAGCTTGAACTTTGTGTAAATTGCAATTAACTCTCATGATTTGAAACTTCAGAGATCTGTCTTTAAATAGGCTTGGCAAGGGAATAGAGCTGTTGAGAAAGTTGGAGATAGCCGTTGGGAGTGACCATTGGTTCATAAAGATGAATTGTTTGTTGGACAAAAGACTTGGTTATCCGTTGAGGCTTCTCCGGCCTGTAAATCAGCTTTATACACTTTACTCAACCTTCTGGAGTTGACATTGTACTCTCTTCTGATTATCCTCTAAGCCTATGACTTGACATATCACTTTAGGCTTTGCTTTTCCAGCTTGCAATGAAGCTTCTTGAGTTTCATGGTATGAGACAAACACCTTTTGTTTCTCTTAGGAATAATCAAGCATTTCCTCTTTTGGTTTCCAACATTCTTCAACATATTTATTGCATGAGATCTTCATTTAATGCACTGGAACGCATTAATTCAGGTGCCAAGATGTTTGAGTTCAAGATGCTTGAGAAGGCAACCTTCTCAACCAATCTTCTGCAGTTTTACTCTTCTTGACTTGAATTAAGCTTCTTTAGTATGTTGATGAGGTCAACCTTCTTTTGACTCATGATCAGACTATAGTTGACTTCTGGTCAACCTTCTTTTGACTCATGGTCAAACTATAGTTGACTTCTGGTCAACCTTCTTTAGTTCTGGTTAAACCTTCTGTTGACAATTTTTCAAGCTTCTGCAAGTTAACCTTCTTGAGACTTCTCTTACCATAGAAGTTTCTTTTCTTTTTGGTCTTAGATAGAGTCTCAGTTTGCTATGTAGTAACCCTGTTCTACATCACTTTAGCACACAAATTAGATCACACGTATTTAGAAAACTAAAATCTTACTTAGTTTGTTTCATCAAAACCTAGAAAGAGATTCTTATTTCAACACTTAGTACTGAATTGATATGGTACTTTAGTACCGAACTTGTATTTGAATTTCAAAATTCATGTTCGGTGTTTTCTACGGTAATAAAGTACCAAACAATAATAACAAAGCTTGAGTTATTGATATGGTAACAAAATCAAGAAATAGAAATGAAAATAAATCATTGGATTGAATGCAATTGTACAAAGTCAACCATATATACAAGACGTGAATACCGCAACTACTAATATATACTAGTTACAACTAAATGTACAAGGTAAAGGCTAAATTAACCAGAGTTACAAATACATATTTAACCGAGTTACAACTATATATACTAGTTTATTATACATGATTAACCAGAGTGTAATATGAATTTTCAATTTGATTGATGAATAGACCTCCCAAAGTTAATGTGGATTCTATCTCTTTCTTTTAACCATTTACAAGTTCAGTACTAAAATATTAAGGGTGATGTGGTCTTTTTGCAATGTCAGGAGGTGTTTATTGAATAGGAGGAGTATGAAAGGAAAGGGCCTTAATTCATTAATGAAGCGGCAAGGACTGATCCAATACATGCATCAAAAAATGGACTAGCTCCAAAAGGGTGGTGTTTTTTGTACCCCACCCCTATACCATGAATATCAAATTTTTAGTTTTCCAGATTTACCATTTTAAACTTAATTCCGGAATGTGTTTTTCAAAAATTATGAGCTTTTACGTGTATACGTAAGTCCGTAATGAAAAAATACATTACGGAATTATATATTAATATATAAATTCATAATGAAAAAATACATTACAGATTTATGTACAACACATAAATCCGGAAAAAAAAAATACATTACGGATTATGTGTTAATACATAAATTTGGAAAAATTTAAAAAGATAAATTCCCGATTTATCTTCTTTAGGTAAATCCCACTTAAAATCCAACGTATTTGGCATGGAATATTTATTAAAGTTAAGTGGTAAAATGGGAAGTTTAGGTTCAGACGTGGGTATGAGTCCCAACTGTGGGTATAAAAAACACCACCTTATCAAATCAAATAAGCAACAAACAAAGGGTCTGCCCAAGTAAAATACAAATTAAATTCCTGGGGTTGTATATTAGAAAATCAGCCCAATTTTGAACCAAAAAAAAAGAAAGAAAAGCAACCTAACTTGGGAAAAAAAGCTACTGTGGCATTATAAAAAATGGGTTCCCCCCACAAATATACCCAAACTTCGAATTATAAGTCTGAGTCTTTTTAAAAACAAAACAATTCAACATTCTTTGCATATTTTCGGAACCAACACTAAGTAGTGTTTTTCAATTTTCCCACAAATATTGTGTATAAATCCGAAAGTCATTTTGTTTCGGATTTATCCCCTAGGGATAAATTCGGGGGATAAATCCGGAATATAAAATGACTTATCATATTTGACGTAAGTCCGGACGAAGCCTTCTAGGAAATACGCCTAAAAGATAAATTCGGTCGTTCGAATTTATCTTTTATGCGTATTTTTGGGAATAATTCCTCCGGAATTACGTCAAATGTGTAATTTTGGGAACCTTTTTTTTTCCTACTTTTTAAAATTATTATATTGATTTATTGTCATTTTATCTGGGTAGAATCTCACAGGGATCACGAAGATTGACATCACGAGGAGAGCCATCACGAGCAGACTCCAGTTTCTGAACATACTCAGGTGAGAATAGTCGGTAATGCTTCTAATTGGAATAGGCTTGTCGAGAGGTAACAAGGCGGTGGCTATACTGATGAGGAGGCGGAGCAGGCTATGCCTGGTAGGGGTGTTAGCGGTGCGGTTTGGTTCGGTTTTGAGACAAAAAGTGAACCGAACCGCAAGATAAAATTGCATGCGGTTTGGTATGGTTCGGTTGACTTCCTAAAATAAAACCAAACCAAACCAAACCAATGCGGTTTGGTTCGGTTGGTTCGGTTTTTTCCAAGATAAAACATAATTTAAAATGAAGTTAAAATTAACTAATATAAAAAATGGCTAACATAAATCTTTAAGAAAAAATCTACTCAAATATATGTAGTATATAAATTACTCAAATCTTGATTTATTATATTGATTTATTGTCTTTAAGAAAAAATCTACTCAAATCTTTTAAGATAGTTAAGACAATGTTTAAAAGAATTTGAATTAAATACTTTATTGTAATTTTTAAATATAACATAACATTATGGATTGTTTGTAAGTGAGTCAAAGAAAATTGAATTTAGGCTAGTAAGTGCGTGAGAGTTGGGTTTTAGTTGCATTTGGGCTAGTAAGTTAGTAAGAAAGGTTGTAAGTCAATTAGCCTTAGTGTTACTTGCGGTTTGGTTTGGTTTGGTTCGGTTTCTGTAATCAAAACCGCGAACCAAATCGAACCGCTCGTTGCAATGAAAAAAGAAACCGAACCAAACCAATAAGAAGCGGTTTTTTGCGATTTTCGGTCTGGTTCGGTTTGCGGTTTTCTATTGGTTTGGTTCGGTTTTGAACACCCCTAATGCCTGAATCGTATTATGAGGCTCCTAATTCGGTGGAAAAACGAAAAGATTGACGCTCTTAAGCTTACTCCTTTTCTGAGGAAGTTGGATGCCTTGCGACTCGAGGACGTCGTATGGAATCTGTGGGATGACCACAGGCAATTCAAAGAGTATCATGGACTGTGCTTTTTAGAGGCCATTTTCACTAGGACAAGGTTGATGTTCCTTACATGCCCGATAGGTGCCTCTGGCAGATTGGGTACGTCAGGGTCATCCCACCTCCGTCGATTGATGAGCGTCTAGGACATACGGACATCAACATGATGTGGCTATACTACACCCATCTGGTTGTCGATATCATTAGGGACGCTACTCAGGCTACTTTCCCTGGTCAGTGTCATCCGAGTTAACTCGAATGGTACAATCAGGTTTCGATTCCTCGCCTCACGGTACCTTTGGGGATGCTGTTGATTAGGTTCCAGATGAATACATTCCAACACCAACAACACCAATGACCAATCAGGAGAGAAACGCCTTTGGTGCTGCACAAATACGGGAGGCCTAGAGCCTAACACTCCCTCCTATAGGATTCTTTGGAGATCTTTGACTGTGTTGAAGGGAGGGACCATTGATGTATTTTTTGTATTACTTTTTTTTTGTAATGTATTTATTTTCTGGATATTGGTATCATCAACCGTAGTTATATTTTTATATTGCGTGGTTGAAGTAGTAGGAAACATCTATTTATTTGAAGCTGAACTTTTATTCATAAAAAAGCGGGTACATAGAAACGACAACAAAGACAAACATAAAAAATAACTAATGAAATAGAAAACGACTACTTCTTTACCTACTTTGACGGTCCTTCTTGTCTCAAAAGCAAAAGAGTCTCGTTGACACTGGTGTGCGAAAAAGTAATGTGCAAGTGTACACAGTCTACAACAAGTAATATAGAGAAGATGAGATCGTACCCACAGGGATTGGATTAATTTCTGATGCTTAAATATATATATATATATATATATATATATATATATATATATATATATAAAGATTAGTGTTAGAGTAGCCAAATAACAAATGATGGATGGTAGTGTGCAAACAGAATGTAAACAGGTTATAAAAGATGTATGAAAGCAATGGAGAATGATAGGTGGGATGTTTCTCACCAAATAAGTCACTTTCAATAATTTTGTGTTTATATGTGATGCAGGTGCACTGAATGCTGTTGCATTAGAAATGTGCTTTTCAGCCATGGTCTTCAGAGATTCATTACAAGCTCTTATGGCTAAGCATGCTAAATAAATTCACTCCTGTTTTTGAAGTACCCACAGTATCACCCTATGGATTATGCTACCTATGTCTAGGTCTTAACATGGTTTTAACAAAGTTTCCTTAATTAAAACACTTACCATATTAGTTCTTGAGTTCTAGTTATAAACCATGTCTGTATTTATAACTCTACTTATTTTAAGTGATCAACCTTAAAATAAGTGTTGAAAGAAGTATAAAACAAGAACTAAAATGCATACATCACATATGAACACAATAACCTATTTAAAAGATCATTATAAGGTTTAAAACATCTCAACCAAAAGAGTTTAGCTCAGGTTAGACATTGCAAGGCATATATAAACTGAATGGATCATATTCATATTTGAAGTCACAAAAAGGGAAAACAAGGTAGAAATTACACGGGTTGAAGTTCCTTTGCATGAATTCTTCCAAGCAATGTCGGTGCATCAACTTCACTGCATTCAGCTAGCACTACATAATTGTATTGAAGTAAAGAAAGAAATTGTCAAGTTCTTCCTTGCCTTCTTACAAGAGAAAATGAAAATTAAAACTAGTCTAAGATATGGAATGAAAGTGTAATGGAATATATTTTGCAAATGAAGGGTGAAGGTCTTTATATAGGGTTCAAGTTGAGCTTTCCTTCATATGAGGGTTTACTTGAAGATGAACGTAGGGTTGCCTTTATCATTCCAGCCCATAAAGTAATCCAAACCCATCACTCAACCAAGAAGGGAGGTCCACTAATGGATGAACATGTGTCCCTAGGTGAATGACTCTTCAAAGATATCTTTTTATGGTAGGCGCCGAAATTTGCAAGTTGCATGTGCCCTTATGACTAAGCATGATGTCATCAGTTAAGTGCTGGTGCATTTTGATGGTCTAAGATTGCTTCAAGCATTGTAGTCTGTTTCCAGTGCAGGTGCATCCAGTGCAGGTGCATTGTTGGTAGCTAGTGCAGGAGCATCAACTACAGGTGCACTAAACAAACACATCAAAATACCAAAATGTATGCAAAATGCTTAATCATAAACATAACCCTTCTTTAAAAATTGAATGTTGTTATTTTATTTATTTAGCTATATATATTATTTATTTTTACTTAGAACTAGGCAATTATTTAGGTTTAGATGCGTAAATAACTCTATATAAAATAGACTTATCACACCCCCAAACTTAAACTATTGCTTGTCCTCAAGTAATGACAAAAATAAAAAAAAACAAACAAGATTTCAATAATTAAGAAGAACAGATCAACTAATTTCTTTCTTAAAGAATTTCATTTTCAAGTGATGCATTCTATGAACTTCATTTTTCAGGACTCCTTCTTTGTGCCTTTGTTTTGCAAAATATCCAGAGTTATTAAAACTCATTTATGTGAGTGTGTGCCCCACTGAACTTGGATCAGTTCCAAAACTAAGTAAAAAGGTTCTCCTAGCCTTTGAAGAGTTTAAGATCACGTTTGGTCAAGCTAAAGATTTTTCAAAAGATAGAATAGACTAACAATTTCCTCAAGTATTAATTGGGGGGCTTCTAAGCACAACAAATGGCTTTGATTTGAGCAATTCAAAACTGTTGAGTCAATGCACTATTTCCTATTTTTTGGTGGTCTTTTTTTGATGCAGGTGCATCAACTTTTTGTAATGCAGGTGCATTGAGTGCTCCCGCATTGAGACTACTTTCAAGACTTTATAGCATATATTGTCTTCCTCACTGACCCCCTTTTGCATACTTTTTTCTTTGTTTATTTTACTTTTTCTTTTGGAATTTTTCTTCTTTTTCTCATGCATTATTAGAACGGGTACATTTTATGACTCAGGCAAATATAGCTTTTTACAACAATTTGACACTTCGTAGTATATTTGATGACCTATGACATTGACTTCTCTAAGTTTTTCATACTCAGCCTTAATTTTCATAAAAAAACTCCCCCAAACTTAATTCTTTATGCTATTCTAAATTTTTAGTAAAAATTTAGCATTGACCTTAGCTTACTAAAAAAATTCTCTTTGCATTAGATTGCTTTTCAAATAGCAATGTTCTTTTCTAAAATTCAGTTTTGTTGTGTAGAAGCTAAAATAAAATTGGTCATTTGTGAAAAACAAGGCTTTTTTCTTTTTCTTTCTTTCATCATTAAAAATCAGTTCAAGGAAATGCATTTGTTTTTGTTGTGAAAGATTTTAAGCTGATCATGCTTCAAAACTAACAAAACCTATTTAAACTTTGGACCAAAAACAGAATTTATACACCTACTATTTTAAAAAGAGAAGAATCACTCTTTTTTTAAAAATAGTTGCATGCATTTCATTCTACTTTGTTGAGTACATCTTATACTATTATTTAACTACAACTATCACATAAACAAATAAACACATATAACAACATGTTGCACCCGAAAAATCCGGGAGGATCTCTCGTGCAATTCAATGAAGTCGCCATCAATGTTTAGTTATTACGGAAAACATTGAAAAATCCCTTTAAAAAGAAAATGGTCTTAAAAACCAGATTTTGGATTTAGGAGTCGTTTATGCGCGGGGAAGGTACTAGCACCCCACAGCATGCTTTCGAAAAAGGTTACCTCTAATTAGTTGTGCAAACTATATTAACTTCAAAAATATTTATTTCCCTTTTATTAAAAAAATGAGCGAAAAGATTTAATGAAAAATATTTGTTTTGCATTTTTATTGAGAAAAAAAAAAGAAGTTTCGGAAAAGACTAAAAAAGGTTTTTTATTATTGCAATTGACAGAGGTCGGCCGCCCTCTGCTCCTACGTATCTCCTTGTAGAGAATCAAATCGCACGTAGTTCTTGGATAGAAAAAGTTTGTGTGTTGGTGTTTTTTTTTTATTATTTTTGAAATTAAAGGGCGTTTATAATAACCAAACGAATAAATTCAGAGTAGCTAATACTAATTACCCATTTGAAAATAAAAAGGTATTCACAGTGTTTAAACGAGTTA
Organism: Astragalus glycyphyllos; assembly: GCA_963573325.1. Taxonomy (NCBI): domain Eukaryota; kingdom Viridiplantae; phylum Streptophyta; class Magnoliopsida; order Fabales; family Fabaceae; genus Astragalus; species Astragalus glycyphyllos. The sequence continues at coordinate 8,055,594 of OY754314.1, read as the reverse complement.
AATCCAGAGTGACTACTGTAAATAACTGATTTGTGATTTTGGATTATTTTGAAAAAATATTTGTTGGAAGTATGATTACAAAAAGGAGTTGAGGTTGTGTGAAAATAGAAGAAAGGATTATAAAATAATAAAAATGAAAATGCATGGGATAAATGGTGTAAATGATAGATGTTCATTAGAAGAAAAAGAAAAAAAAGTGAAGGATTAAAAGGATGGTGATGTAAAAAGATTTTTAGAAACAGTAGGGTGTTTCAATGAAATAATCGGGGTGTGAATAGAGGGTGGTTGTATCTTGAAATAAAAAGGGTGGTGCGCAGAGCAACCCAGTTTTACTTATACAGCCCACGGATTCATGGGCTTTAAAGGGGGCAAAGTTATTGAAAATGGGGGTGCAAAAAATAAACTGAGTGAAAATTGAAAATAGAACAAAACAGAAGTTATATAAGTTAAGTTGTAGTCCCAGAAGGGTAGCTCACATGGTTGAGTGAAAGGGACATCGTTGGTGGAAAAATGTAGGCGTACGAGGTTCGAACCCCGCTCCCCCCTCCCCTCTAACAATTAACACACTAATTACTAACCACTTTGCCTATCTAAAAAAAAAGTTAAGTTGTAAAAAAGGGAAAAGAGAGAGATGCTTTTGTGAAAAGAGAGAGAGTGTGTGCTTGCCGGAGAGAGCATCGCGTGAAGGGGACCATGCCGGAGGGAACCAAACACAGTGGTGACGTGGTGGTGCCGGAGACGACGACCGGAGACTTCAACGGTGAGCTTTTCACGGCGGCGTTTTAGTGACGACAGGAGAGTATAAAACGCGAACGAAACAGGGGAGCTTCGCGTGGTAGTGGTAGTGATGGTTGTTGTCTTCTTTAGGTTACTAAGCTTTTTCCTTAGTATCCTATACTAAGTTAATATCAGCCATTTGATCCATATTTTTTTAATTAAATCTGATCCAAAGGTTGTGAATTAAAGAGGGTACTAATGTAATTTTACACATACCAACCATCCATTAATAAAAAACATTTTTATTTATTAATTATATATAAACATATTATATATAATATAAATATATATGTGGTGGTTGCAAGTGGCGGCCGGCGGCGAAGCTACGCCGGCCGGCGGCGGAGCTCTGGTGACCGACGGCGGAGCTCCGACGACCGACACGGCGGCTGACGGTGGAGCTCCGGTGACCGGCGGCGGAGCTCCGGCGACTGATGGCGGTTGGTGGCGGCGGCCATGGTGGTGCCATTAACCATAACTATGAGTTTGTGGTTTGTGGCCACTAACCACAGACTTCATATTTGTGGTTAATGGCATCCAACTAGTGTTTTGGATTCCACTAACCACAAATATGAAGTCTGTGATTAGTCGCCACTGGTTACCGATTCCACTAACCACAAATATGAAGTTTGTGGTTAGTGGCCACTAACCACAGACTTCATATTTGTGGTTACCGAATTTTTTTAATTATTGTGGAAATGACTCATATACCCATTTAGTATTTGTTACTAAACTTTTTACTTAGTAACCTAAGTCACTCTCGTAACAAAGTGGACTTCCTTGGTTGTACACCTATTACTTGTAAAAAAACTGATTATAATAATAAAAAAACATATGTTCAAATCTGATTTTTTCATAATACTTTTTCAATAACAATAATAATAAATTAAGCTAATAAATATAATGATAACAATAAAAATAACGCAAAAGCGCTAACAATCAGCAAGCGATACGCGTAATCAAATTGACATTCGTTGACAAACGATAGTTTTTTTTTTTGAAAACGAGAAAAAGCTTTCTTTTCTTTTTTATTAGTCTAACGGACAAAATTAGGGTATAACACAACACATGTATTAAAGCAACACACACACACACACACACACACATATATATATACATATATATATATATAGCTCCCCCCAACTGAAAGTTGAGTAGTGTCCTCACTGCTATTTGAAATTCAAAACATTGTTCAAAAATGGGGAGAGGGGTTAGTCACCAGTAGGATTGCACAAAAGATAATTATCCAAAGTACTAAAGTGAAAACCATAATAAACAACATTCAAAAGTTTACTGTTTTGGTGGTCCACTCTTGAGCCTCGAACTTGACCTTACTGGCATATGCTTCACCTTCTGCTTCTTTTTCTTAGGCTCCTCAGGTTTTGGTGCAGCTGCACGAGATGCAGTTGCATCAACTCCTGCTATGCTGGTTGGTGGTATATCCGGTTTCTGGAATGCAGGTGCATTGAGTGCTCCTCATCAGTCTTCTCTGCAACAGTTTTCTCAGTAATTTCCTCTTCTTCAGTTGAGGTCTCCTGGACAGATGTTGTAACCTCAACAGCAATCCTGACTGTTCCTGCAGATGATGGTTGTGTACCCATCATTTCTTCATTTCTTTTGGCAGCTAGTTGTTCTAGGACAACTCTCATTGTTGCTTCGTTGCTGGCAGGTAGGACTGTGACAATTGGATTCTGTTGGGATGCACCTGCATCAGATGCTGGTGCATCAGTTGACATTTGCTCAGGACCTCCTTCTGATTGCTTCTCACCAGAGCTCGTATTTTCTTCTTCAGTTTCTATTTCTTCAGGAATACAAGTAAATTCACCAACAGGATGGCTATTGCCTAGTGAAAGGTAACCAATAAACAATATGGTAGGAATTCAAAAATGTAAACAAACAGAAAATAAACAAGCAAGTAAAGTTGATATAGGATGAAATATATGATGAGGGGGATATTTTCTTACCTCATTGCTATCAGTTCTTGCAGCATCTTCCATAGTGTCATCTTCTTTTTCACTTTCCTCTTCACTTTCTGTTTCATCCTCATCCACATCCTTATCAATAATATCCTTCACAGCCTTCTTTGCCACCTCATCCTCTTCAGTATCAACCAACTCTTCACTTTGTATTTCAGCCTCTTCTTCATGTATTTTCTTCTTCCCCTTTTCTTGTTTCTTGGTCACCCTCTTTCTTTTTGGCCTCACTTCTTGTTCAACTTCCTCTTCTTCCTCAATTTCTTCTTCCTCCCTTCCGACTGTCCGAAATACCCAAGTAGGAAACACAGGAGTTTCCACAGGTGTATCCACATTGCTTATTTCCTGAAACCTTAGTTGCAGCCAGACATGCTGTTCTTGCTGAAATTTCCAAACTGCTTGTTGCTTCTGCGTGAAGTGCTCCTGCACTAAAGTGCTGGGTTCCTTGGCAGTTTTTGATTTTTCCTTGAACTCAGCAGATAATGGACCAGGGGGATATTTTATTAACCCATTGCTATCAATTCTTACAACAGCTTTTATACATAATTCGGGGATAAGGCATGGAAAGAATAGAAAGCCCTTAGTCTTGTCACTGTATTCTAAAATTTCTCTAGCAATAATTCTCCCTATATCCACATTGCTTTCAGTTAACATTGTGTCCATGAGGATCAATCTTTCTTTTGACAAAGTGTATGTGTGTGAAGTAGGGAGAATTGATGCATCAATGAATAAATGTCAGTTTCCTAGTTCCTGAATCATGTACCTACTTTTCATTTTGAATTCAGTATTGGTGAATTTTTCCCATTCAGCATCTTTCTGCTATTCATGACTCAATCCTAGACATTTCCTTTTTTCCATATTTTACAAATTTTTCCTCAAACTCAGAACCATTGTAAGGCAGCATATAGTGATCATTAATCCTTTTAGGGTCAAAAAAAACTTTCCTATCTCTGACTATGGAGTAATAAGGCTTACCTCCTCTTGAATCAGGAATTCCAGCATAGAACTCCCTCACCACTTGTTCTACAAATGAGCCTCTGTGTTGCACGAAGGAATCCCATTGAAGATTGGCTACAGTAGACAAGAATGAAGGGTTTGCTTTTGTGAGATTATAGCCACGTTCAGGAAGAAACTCCATTTGCCATAGATGGGCGTTTTCAGGTGTCACAGATGCAGGAGCACTAGTTGTTTTCTTCGATGCGTGCTTGCTCGTTGCTCCTGCACTGGTTGTAGTTTTGCTTGATCCCTTAGTAGCAGCTTGTTTGCGTGCCATTGATAATTTTTATTTGCAGGAATTTTGAGGGTTTGGATGAGATGTTGAAGATGAAGCGAAGGTTTGGGAGTGGAGAGCTTTGGGGAATTTTTGAGAGAGGAATTGATTGTAAAGAAACGGTAACCTTTGAGAAATGGGACGGTTAATTTGAAGATGGAGGTTAGTGGAGGTTGATTTGATGGGGAATATGGTCGTTAAGGCTAAGTGGAGTGACATTAGAGCTGGAAAAACGGGCTACCCAGCCCACATCGCGCTGGCCTGCATCGGGCTCAGGCTTTTGTGGTCCGGGCCAAAAAGCCCGGGTTGCAAGTCAGGCTCAACCTTTTCAGCTCAAGCCCATCTCTATGCGGGCTACGGGCTTTTCGGACTAACCCGCATTGTGCGCTATTTTTATTCTATTTCTCTTTAACTCACTAAATTGTAGAAATAATTGAATCGAATTAATCAATTATCATCACAGATTTCAATCTTTTAGCACCATTTGTAATGCAAGCCTTATATATTATAAGCCCCTTTTATAAAAAAAAACTTTTAAAAAAAGAAGAACCAACATGTTGATAAAACCACTGAAAGTAGCAGAACCGTAAAAAAATCATGGTTTTATACTACTCTAAGTAGTAGAATTGTGTAAACACTAAAACTCCAGCAGCTGAAGCACTAAACTCCAATAGCAAAAACACTAACATCCAGCAGCAGAAAAACTAAAATACTACAGCAGAAAACGCTAAAATCAAATAGCAAAAAACACAAAAATCCTGCAACAGAAAACATTCTTAAATCCTAAAATCCATAGCAAAAAACATTCTAGTAGTAAACTAGCAATAGCATAATCCAGTAGCAGAAAATATTCTAAAATCCAGCAACAGCAACAACAACATCTAGTAGTGCATTCATCACTCTGAGTATGAGTGTACAACTTCAGTACTCTTATGTTTTTGTGTAGAGTGTTTCTATTTTTTATTCAATTTATAGTATTGAGAAGAAATGAAAAGACGCCTATAGAGAATGAGAAGTGTGAACGAAGATTGGAAACTGTGAGAACACTTAGGAAGTTGGGTTATATCTACTTACCTTTTCTTGGCAAGCAGTAAATGACGTCGACTCTTACATAGCTTGCCAGCACATAAAAAGTTCCCACATCATCTATGCCACATCAACACCGTTAGTGAAAATTAACGGTAGGGACTAAAAGTGCTAACGGAAAATAATGTAGGGACCAAAAGTGCCCAAAAATTTTTATAGGGACTAAAAACAAAATTCACTATATTTATAGGGACCAAAAACATATTTAACCCTTTTAATAATAATATTAAGAAGATGAAAAAGAAATTGAAGAGACTTTGAGAGTTAGAAACGTGAAGTCATCAGGCAGCACACTTGGGCAGCAATAATATGCACCCATTTTTTAATTTGCGGGCCTCCGGGCTAGCCATGACCCGGTTGGGATAGCCCGATACGGGCTCGGGCTTTTGCGGATCGGGATAAAAAGCCCGGGTATAAAAACGGGCTCTTTTTCTTTGGCCCAAACCCTCCCATATTTTGGGCTAGCCCGGCCCGGCGGGCTCGGCCCATTTTGCCAGCTCTAAGTGACATACACACTGACATGTGTGCGATTAGGTGGGACAGCACATAATCTTAGCATTAAGGTATGATTAGTTATTTGATGTGCTGGCAAGTGAGAAAATTTTCACCCAAGTGTATTGTTGAGTTGATGCAGGAGCATTGGAATGTGACTAGTGCAGGTGCATTCAGTGCAGCTGTACTGTGAATCCTGTGTTCCTACAAAACACTTCAAAAACATGAAATTGAACAAAAAATAGCATAATTAAAACTTCAAAACTATGAGTTGCCTCTCATAAGCGCTTGTTTTAAGAGTCTTTCAGCTTGACTACCTCTACGAATTAGAGATTTTGAAAATTAGTGGTGACTTTATCCCTCACCACATGTTCACCATAGTACATTTTGACTCTTTGACCATTTACCTTGAAAGTGGTATTTGATGCTTCATCAAACAGATCAACTGCACCATGGGGATAAACCTTAACTAGTTTGAATGGTCCTGACCATCTTGATTTCAGTTTTCCAGGGAACAATTTCAACCTAGAATTGTATAATAGGACCATTCCTCCTTCCTTAAGTTCTCTTCTTTGGATTCTTTGATCATGCCAAGCCTTAGTTTTTGCTTTGTAGATTTCAGCATTCTCATAAGAGAATTGCCTAATCTCTTCTAATTCATTTAATTCCAAAAACCTTTGTGCACCTGCTTTGTTGAGATTAAAGTTGAGTTTTTTGATTGCCCAATAAGATTTATTTTCCAACTCCACAGGTAAATGACATGCCTTGCTATAAACTAACCTATAGGGAGACATACCTAATGGTGTTTTAAATGTTGTTCTATATGCTCACAAGGCTTCATCTAAATGTAAAGACCAATCCTTCCTTGTAGGATTCACCATTTTTTCAAGCATTCTTTTAATTTTCCTATTTGATAGTTCAGCTTGTCCACTTGTCTGAGGGTGGTAAGCTGTAGCAATTTTATGTTTTACCCCATATTTAGCAAGAAGGTTTTCAATGAGTTTGTTACAAAAATGTGAACTTTCATCATTGATGATTTCTCTTGGGGTGCCAAATCTAGTGAAAATATTTCTTTGAAGGAATTTACTTACAGATTTGACATCATTGTTTGGCAATGCTACTGCTTCTACCCATTTGGACACATAATCCACAGCTACTAAGATATATAAATTGCCAAAAGAGGGTGGGAAAGGTCCCATGAAATCCATTCCCCATACATCAAAAAGTTCAATTTCCAAAATATTGGTTCTTGGCATTTCATGTTTTTCAGAAGTATTTCCTGCCCTTTGACATTTATCACAAGTTTTGACCATAAGATATGCATCTTTAAATAAAGTAGGCCAATAATAACCTGATTGCAATACCTTGGCTGCTGTTCTGGTGCTCTCAAAATGTCCTTCATATGGTGCTGCATGGCAGTGCAGGAGCACTGCTTGATGTTCTTCTTTAGGAATGCATTTTCTCATCAGTTGATCTGGGCACATTTTGTAGAGGAAGGGATCATCCCAATAGTATTGTTTTACTATGTGGAAGAACCTTCTTCTTTGTTGATATGTCATGTTCACTGGTACCACTTTGCTTGCAAGGAAGTTTACAATATCTACAAACCATGGTGCAGCTGCACTTGATGCGTCTGCATTGGATGCAGGGGCATTGTTTGCTGTCAAGGTGACTGCTAACAGTTTTTCATCAGGGAAGCTTTCCTTGATCTCAACTTCCTTTGTACCTGTTCCTTCACTTTCAAGTCTAGATAAATGATCAGCAACTTGGTTCTCCACCCCCTTTTAGCCACGAATTTCAAGATCAAACTCTTGAAGGAGGAGAACCCATCTTATTAACCTTGGTTTTGCATCTTTTTTTGAAATTAAATACTTGATGGCAGAATGGTTAGTATAAACAATCACTTTAGTGCCAACCAAGTAAGATCTAAACTTGTCAAATGCAAAAACCACTGCTAATAATTCTTTTTCAATAACTGTATAGTTCATTTGAGCTTCAATTAATGTCTTGCTAGCATAATATATAGAATGAAAGATTTTATCATACCTTTGCCCTAGGACAGCTCCCACAGCAAAATCACTAGCATCACACATTAGTTCAAATGGCCTGCTCCAATCTGGTGTAACAATCACTGGTGCAATCACCAATGCCTTCTTGAGTTTCTGGAATGCCTCCACACAAGATTCATCAAAGTTGAATGGTGCATCATGTTGCAAGAGTATACATAATGGCTTGGATATTTTTGAGAAATCTCTGATAAATCTTCTGTAGAAGTCTACATGGCCTAAGAAGCTCCTGATACCTTTGACAGTTGTTGGAGAGGGCAGTTTCTCAATCACTTCAATCCTGGCTTTGTCCACTTCAAGACCTTTCTTTGACACTTTGTGACCAAGCACAATGCCTTCTTGCACCATAAAATGGCACTTTTCCCAATTGACACTAGTGCAGAAAAGACATTTAGCATCGTTGTTTTGGACATTTAGCATCGGTTATCCTCCGATGCTAAATGTGGGACATTTATCCGACGAGAGGAGAACGCGTGATTTTAGAAATAAAAGGGAACCGATGCTAAATGTCTAACGCAAGCACTTTTAACATCGGTTGTTTAGACAACCGATGCTAAATGTAGGAGTGAAAATTGAAAACTTCCAATTAATTGCAAAATTGCCACCGTGTCTACATTTAGCATCAGTTGTTCAAACAACCGATGCTAAATGGTGCTTTCTAAAGTCAATTTTGCACTAGTGTGAGAACCAAATTTGTTTCCTCACATCTTTTGAGAATTTCTTCTAAGTTTGCCAAACAAAGTTGAAATGTCTCTCCAAATACTGAGAAATCATCCATGAATACTTTCATTGATTGCTCAATGAAATCTGAGAATATGGACATCATGCATCTCTGGAATGTTGCAGGTGCATTACATAGTCCAAATGGCATTCTTCTAAATGCAAAGGTGACATAATGACATGTAAATGTTGTTTTCTGTTGATCTTTTGGTTCAATGGCAATTTGATTGTATCCTGAATAGCCATCTAGAAAACAATAGAATTCCTTACTTGCTAATCTATCAAACATTTGATCTATGAAGGGTAAAGGAAAGTGATCCTTTTTTGTAGCCTTGTTGAGTTTTCTGTAGTCCATGCATATCCTCCAACCTGTGACTGTTCTAATAGGTATCAATTCATTCTTTCATTAGCTATAACTGTCACACCCCCTTTCTTTGGTACACATTGTACAGGGCTCACTCATGCACTATCAGATATGGGGTATATTATGCCAGCATCTAGCCACTTAATGATTTCTTTCTTCACAGCCTCTTTCATAATTGGATTCAGCCTTCTCTGTCCTTCTATGCCGTTTTTGGAGTTTTCTTCCAAAATGATTCTGTGCATGGATATAGAAGGACTGATTCCTTTGATGTCTGACATTTGCCATCCTATTGCTTTCTTATGCTTTCTCAAGGTACTAATGAGATCATGCTCCTGCTCTATTGATAAGCCCGAAGCAATGATCACAGGGAGAGTATCATTTTCCCCTAAGAAAGCATACTTGGGATGTTGAGGAAATTCTTTCAGTTCAAGTTTAGGAGGTTTCTCTATTGAGATTAGATTCTTTCTGACGTTTGGATCTTCAAGATTAGATTCTTTCAGTTCAAGCAATGATAAAGTTACTACATACTTCTAAAAACTGTTTTAAATGCAAGTGGGGAACCTCATGAGGAAATCCACCAAATTGACCAATTGTTTGGAGCATTTGAAACATCATGGGTTTAAATTCAAAATGCACAACATCAATATGAGGTCTTGCTATGCTTGTTTGCATATGTTGATGATCAAACATAGCATAGCCCCTCATTGGCCTATCTCTATCATTAATCATACCTATAGGACCCATGTTGATGAATTGATTTGTGTGATCATCCGCAGGTTTATGATGTGAGCCAGGACCACCTCTGACTGAGGCTGGTCTAGAGCCTTGTCCTTCACCTGGTTGAGACATTGAGTTTCTGCAGCTTTGGAGTCTTCGTTTCTGGAGTCTAAGCAACTTCCTAAATCTTCTTTCTAGTTCAAGATCTAAACTGTATTATGGAGATTTGGACCTGTGCATATGCTAGAGCATCCTGTGCTCCTGCACTAAGAACAAAATACCAAAGTAATAAACACTAATTTACTATATATCTAAACAATGAAAATTAATGGTAATCCTCGGCAACGGCGCCAAAAACTTGGTGTGCGAAAAAGTAATGTGCAACTGTACACAGTCTACAACAAGTAATATAGAGAAGATGAGATCATACCCACATGGATTGGATTAATTTCTGATGCTTAAATATATAAAGATTAGTGTTAGAGTAGCCAAATAACAAATGATGGATGGTAGTGTGCAAACAGAATGTAAACAGGTTATAAAAGATGTATGAAAGCAGTGGAGAATGATAATTGGGATGTTCCTCACCAAATAAGTTACTTTCAATAGTTTTGTGTTTATATGTGATGCAGGTGCACTGAATGCTGTTGCATTAGAAATGTGCTTTTCAGTCACTGTCTTCAGAATTTCATTACATGCTCTTAGATATCTTCCCATTTCCACACTGGCGCATCTAATGGTTGCCCCTGACCTGCAGGCTTCTCGTGCTCTGCCTTAACCCTTTGACAGGTTAAGCATCGAGACACAATCTTCGCAATTTCTGTTTTCATTCCAGGCCACCAATACATCTGAAAAATATGCTTTGAATTTATGCCTTAAAGGTTAAATCCCAAAAAAAAAATTAAAACGCCCTGCGGATTTACCTTTAAAGACATAAATTTGGGGAAAAAATCTGAATTAAATTTTGATTATTTTATTAGGGGTTGGAATAAGCAAAACATGGCTAGGGGAGGGGGTAAGTGGGCCAATAAGGGGGTATAAAAATCGAAACCATAAAAAATAGGCTAAATACCACTTTTGATCATTTATCTTTGCTCTAAGTTTCACTTTGGTCCTTTATCTTTTTTTTGGTCCGTTTTGGTCCTTTATCTTTCATTTCTGTGTCAGTTTGGTCCTTTATCTTTATTTTGTTTCACTTTAGTCATTTATCTTTTATTTATTGTTTCATTTTGGTCCCCTTAAACAAAACATTTTGGTTGCGTATTACATGAATTATTCAAGAAACCAAAGTGTTCTAGGTGATTTTGAGCACATTCATAGTGTTCTTCATTTTTTTGTATTTTTGTTTAAGAGGACCAAAATGAAACAATAAATGAAAGATAAAGGACCAAAGTGAAACAAAATAAAGATAAAGGACCAAACTGGCACAGAAATGAAAGATAAAGGACCAAAACGGACCAAAAAAAAGATAAAGGACCAAAGTGAAACTTAGAGCAAAGATAAAGGACCAAAAGTGGTATTTAGCCTAAAAAATATGTGTCAAACTAACATTGTTCCTCTTTTTTGTCTTAAAAAACATTGTTTTCCCTTTAATTATCAAAGTACCATTTTTGGGCTTAGGTGGGAAATTGGCCCTCACCAAAACGATTAGTCAATGGAATTCTTTTATTATTATTTCACGGTAAGAAATAATTGTAATAAATATTTTTTTATTTCTCTACTCCCTTTTTTAGAAAATGAAATTAATTTTAATAAATAGTATAATTAATTTTTTTAAATTAGTCAAACCATATTTTAATTAAACCACATATAGAATAACAAAATGGCCGACTGAGTAAAGTGTGATGCTAATAATGTATTTTTGAGTACTTTAAGGTTTCTAAAAATTTCGAGCGGTTCAAATATGTGAAGTTGATCCTCTATAACCGAATTAGCAAAAATTTTGTGACAAAATAAGTAAGCATGATGCTAATCAAAATGTTTTGTGTACTTTGGAGTTTGAAAAAAAAATTAGCTTTATGTTGTAACTGAAAATATTTTTTTAACTGTCCACAATTATATTCTTAAATTAAGAGCTTTCAAGCAGACTTAAATAAATATTTTCACTAACAATAATTGGACACTTAAAATAATAGACACTTAAATTAAAAGACACTCAAATTAATTTTCACTTAAATAAATATTTTCACTAACAATAGGACACTTAAATTTTAAAGACCTCCCTCGCTGGTGTTTAAAAATCATCTTAACAAATAAATATGAAAAACATGAAATAATCATTCTAAAGAAAAACATAATTTTTTTGGTTTAAGGTATCGATAAATATTAGAGTTTTTCTTTTTTGAAAAATAAAGGTTAGTCATTTTAGTAGGGTGCTTTTAGGGTAAAGGAGCAAATCAAATTCCTCACCGGTGAACCATTAAATATGACCGTAGGATAAAGTATAAAAATTTATCAACCGTTAAGATTTAATATCGGTTGGTTTACTCTTAACCACTCATAGCATTTTACACAATATCCTACAATCAATTTTAGTGGTTCACGGATGAGGGATTTGATTTGCTCCCTCAACCTAAAAGCACCCATTTTAAGATATACAATTGACGGAAGTTTGAAAAATATAGGGTGACTTTGGCTATTTTAGAGTTAAATATCATTGTTAGTTAATAATGTTTAGAGTTAAATATATTTTTAATTGTTACGAAATATAAATTTCTCAATTTTAGTCTCCAATAAATTTATCTACAATTTTTACTTCAACTTATATATTTGTTTGCACTTTCGGTATTTGACGATAATTTGATGCTTAACTAGCAAATGAACTACCATGCTAACACATATCACGTAGTATTTTTTAATAACTATGATGTCGAAGCATCTATCTCTGATGTTAAGTTAGTGTTTAGCCAACTATACTAACTGTCACAGTGATCCCAGTCACGCCATACTTATTAATAATTAAGATACTAAATCACATGTCGCATGAGGTGATTTGACATCTTAATCATTAAAGTGTGATGTGGTAAATACAAACACGACTGTTTGTTAGTTTGCCAAAAGTGCAAATAAGATAGAAGTAAGGACAATTGCGCAAACGACATATAAGTGGAGACAAAAAGTTAATAAAAAAATCATTAGAGACTAAAAATCAAAACTCTAAATTTTTATTAATTTACCGACACTGAACTAATAAAAATTTACTGCCAAAAAACATTTTGTTATAAAACTAACCAAAACTAGAGCAAGAAGAAGAACAAGAAAATGAGGGAATGAGAGAAGAAGAAGATGATGACTCTTGTATTATACTCTTCAAGGTATCCACTACAATATCATATGAGTCCTATTTATAGGCTCAAGCTTTGTAACCTATGACTTGCATTTAACATATACAATGATGAGAAATAAAGAATAATGCCTAGGAGTTACAATTGCACAAGACATCCACTTTATTCACAATACTCACCCTTGGATGTCTATTAAGGATATGCCTCATTAAAAACTTTACTGTGAAAAGAACCCAATGGAAAGAAAATCTCTGAAGGAAAAAGAGTACAACATCCTTTGCTTGAGGGATGTGTCGTTAAAAACCTTACCAGGAAAACCCATTGGGACAAAACCTTGGTGAGGGGAAAAATAGTGTAGAACATATTTATTTCTCCCCCATATGCATGTAATAATCCTTTGCTTGGCAATGACTTTGTCAGAAGATTGGCTAGATTTTCGCAGGAACGAATTTGTTGGATGTTAATAGCACCGCTCTTTTGAAGATCATGAGTGAAGAAAAACTTTGGTGAAATATGCTTTGTTCTATCTCCTTTAATATACCCTTCTTTCAGTTGAACAATGCATGCAATGTTGTCTACATACGTAGGTGTTGCCATCATTTTCTCAGAAGATAAACCACAGCTTTCTTGTATATGTTGAATTACTGACCTTAACCAAATGCATTCTCGACTTGCATCATTTAGTGCTAAAATTTCTGCATGGTTAGATGATGTGGCTGTTATGGTCTGTTTTACAGACCTTCATGAAATTGTTGTATCACCACATGTAAATGGATAGCATGTTTGTGATCTACCATTATGAGGGGATCAGATAAATAACCTGCATCTACATAACCAGTTAAATCTGACTTTGATTTATTTGAATAAAACAAACTCATATCCATTGTACCTCTAAGGTAACGAAGTACATGCTTGACTCCATTCCAATGTCTTCGTGTTGGTGAAGAACTATACCTTGTTAATAAGTTAACAGCAAATGATATATCAGGACGTGTATAATTAGCAAGGTACATTAGCGCGCCAATTGCACTAAGATATGGTACTTCAGGACCAAGTAGTTCCTCATCTTTTTCTCGAGGTTTAAATGGATCTTTATTCACATCTAGTGATCTTACCACCATTGGTGTACAAAGTGGATGTGATTTATCCATGTAAAACTGTTTTAGCACTTTTGTTATATAAGTTTCTTGATGTACAAGAAATCCATTCCTTACATGTTCAATTTGTAATCCCAAACAAAATTTTGTCTTTCCTAAACAAAAATTATTATATCCCTCTTTTAGCAATAATATTTAAGCAATCTATAGCTTTTGCATGCTCTTCAGGAGTTCCAATAATATTTAAGTCATCCACATAAACAACAATTATTGCAAATTCTTTTCCAGATCTTTTCATGAAAATGCATGGACATATGGGGTCATTTTTATATCCCTCTTTTAACAAATATTCACTGAGACTATTATACCACATGCGTCCAGATTGTTTAAGTCCATAGAGATACTTATTCAACTTGATTGAATAATTTTCTCGAGAGTCTGAATTCTTTGTCTTTGGAAGATGAAATCCTTCAGGGAGTTTCATATAAATTTCACTATCAAGTGAACCATACAAATATGCTGTAACAACATCCATCATGTGTAAATTTAGCCCCTCACGTGCTACTAGACTAATAAAGCATTAAAAATTACATGCATCCACTACAGGTGGATCTATTTTCAAAATCCAAGTTAGGTTTGTTCAAATACTCTTGAACAGCTTGTCAAGCTTTACATGTCACTACTTCACGATTCTCATTTCCTTTTTGCACACTAATCGCCAGTATCTAAGTAGCTTTACAACTTCTGGTGTATGGACTACAAGTAGAAAAACTTTTCAGCTTTCAAAACGAGTTCAATGGTGTCTTTTCATTTTTGTCCAATCATTTCTTTGTCTTTAGTCCTTGATAGAATTTGGTTCATGATCCTCATTTCCAATTATAATATTTAGCGCTATATAATATATAAAAATATCGTCAACATTGACTTTACTTCGGTTCTATCTTTCTCCATTCATGACATAATTTATTGATATCTCATTTCCACACATTTCAGAATTTTTTCTGGTAGCTGATCAGTTCTTCTGGAACTTGAAAAATTATTTATGTCAAATTACTCTTTTAGAGCTCCCATATCCTCCTTTGGGTCATCTTACTTTTAAGCTCCTTTCTTTGTTTGAGGATGATTTATTTTTCATTTGCAATGTTTGAGTGTTCATCAGGGATATCAATTTTTATTGGAGCACTGCAACTGTGATTCATTTGTAAATGAGTTGTCCTTTGAACTTCTGGTTCACATTGGTTTGTAAGAGGATCAAGATGAGATACTAATAATTTATTTGAAATAATAATCATTCTCAGCTGCTCATCTCTCCCCTAATATTGGGAAAACTAATTTATCACAATTTTAATCAACTAACTAAGCTATAAATACATCTCCAGTTGTTGGCTCAACATACTTTATGATGGAGATTTATATACTCATGTATTCCCAATATTCTTTAAGCATACTTCTTATTGTATAGTAGTGTAGTAATGTGAACACCAAAAAATTAAAGATGAGAATATTGGATTATTGACTAAAAATCACATAAAGGGAAGAACTTACATATGACAACTTATTGGCTTGATGCATATCAATGTCTTAGCTTGCAAGATTGCATGTTCCCATGTAGAAATTGAAGTTATGTTCTCATAAGAATCGGTCATATAATAAACTTTAGACGTCTAACAAATGGTTCTTCAAGACCATTTTATGAATAAACATAGCTATGTGATGTCCAATATCAATTCTAATATACATACAATACTTACCATATGATTCCAAGATAATTCACATAATGACTTCTTACTCAAATTAGTTGAGCAAACCATCTCACAAACTTCTAGTTGTGAGTTGATGACAAATATATGTAGTATGTATATGTGGTCTTAATTGATGCATCAATTAAAAGTCATAAAATATCACGTGTGATTGATGTATTTGTTTACAAATGTCACCTTATACACATTTTAGAAATGTGAGGGACTAATTCTTTCAAATTCTCATCTTCCTTTAGGAACTAGTAATACACAAAAGTTAATGGATTGAAGAATCTAGGGCTCTCAATACATGTTCACCAAAATTCTTTACTACTTTTCGCATCATAATAAACTCGGGATGACCCAACCGGTCTTGCCAACGATAAACTTACTATAATCCATAAACTTCTGGTTTAAGGTAGCATGTGTTGTACTAATATGCATTTAGTATCAACCAAAAGAAACACAAGCATTTTTTTTCCTAATACACATCTGTATTTTCTAAAGTAAGTCTCATGATATATGGATATTCAAATAAAAAGATCTCATGATACATAAAAATAAGAACAAAGTAAGTCACATATTATTTCTATTATTTCCACTCATGAAATAAAATATTGGAATTCCAAGGGTGAGTAGAAAGAGAAGTTACACTTAGAAAAATTAGACGTTGCCATAATGTATATGAGTTACTACATCATTAATTTCATAAAAATAAAACTGCTACACCATTATGAGAAATAGTAAAGAATATAATCATAAATAATGATAATTGATTTTTTTTATCATCATTCACATGTAGCACACTCAATATTTACCTTTCACATACAACATATCAACTTTTTTTTTGGTTACATTACTTATAAAATGCAAAGAAAATCATAAAGGATTATCAAAGGGGAAAACATACTTTTATGTTATGTTCTTCAAGAACTCGGCACAAACTTTTATAAAGGGTTATCAAAGAAAATCAGAATTATGATCATATGTTTTTCAAGAACTATATCTCACATCTAAATGATGACCAAAGATAAATCATACATTAAGCAATCCTACAAGGGAATAAAGTACTGATTATTACATAATTTATTCACTTCTGGGAATAAAGTTCAATTCATTGTGTGATCTTTCACATTTTAACCATTCATAAGTCATTTGTTCAATCACAATTGTGACTAAATTTTCAAAATATTCTGAAAATATTTTCTCACTTTTGTTACTCCAGGAGCATATTCGAGAAGGATAAAGAAATACATTTTCCTTTTTTTTCAAGTTAATCTAAAATCAAATAGGTCTTTTAGATTACAATCATGGTCTAAAGATTTAGTTCTTCAAGAACTTGTCCACAATTTTTTTTCACTAGTGATGATAAAAAAAAAATCATCATTCTTGGAATATTAAGATTTAGTGATGATAAAAAAAAATCATCATTCTTGGAATATTAAGATTTAGTTCTTCAAGAACTTGACCACGAGTTTATACGATTACCATCATTCTTTGAACAATCCACCACGGATGGTTGAATATTAAAGTTTTTTTTTAAGTTGTTCAATAACTACCACAAATCTTCACATGAGTAATCCTAGAAGGATACTCGAATATTCATTTTTTTTCAATTCTTCAAGAACTATATAACAAATCATCACAAACAATGATAAAAAAAATTCTTTAAGCAATCCTATTGGGATGCTCGAATATTGTGTTTTTTTCTTCCAGTTCTTCAAAAACTATATCACGAGACTAAGCATTAAAAAATGCTTCGAACAATCCTGCAGAGATTCTTGAATATTAAGTTTTATCTCTTCATTGAGTTCTTTGTGCAATCCTTCTAGGATGCTCGAATGATGCATTCTTCTGGAATTCATCAAAAATAGACAAACATAATAGTTGTCCTTATGCAATCCAACAAGGATGCTTGAATGTTGATCTTTTTGGGAATTAATCAAAACTAGACAAATCTGATAATTGAGGGAAGACTACTCAATTTGTTGTTATTTATTTTGCTGTTTTTTATTAGGCATTATTTTTTCTTTTTTCTACATTATGATAGACTAATAATTTTAATGTTAATGTTCATTTTTAAGTGAATTTATTTCTTGGTATTTACATTCTTCATTAATTTCTTGAGATATTTTTACAATAACCATTATGATGACTTTCATAGTGGTTGACATATATTTACAATGACCATTATGATGACCTATGTGTCAATGCTAGGATTGAACTCTGTTAGTCGCATCAATAAATGGCTAGCAGAGGCCAAACAATAGGATGTTAATAAAAAATTACAATTTACGAGAAGTTTCTTTTAAAAAAAAATTTATTGTGACTAAAATAGAAATTCACTATATTTGTAAATACTAAAAACATATTTAAACCTTGTTTCTATATCATTTAGTCTTTCTTTATTTTATTTAAAGTAAAAGATGAACTCTAGTGTTTTCCAGTTTTGGTTCATTGTGTGGATTTAGTCACCACCATGTATTCGTGATTTCCTTCTACTGTTCTCCGCGGTGCCCACTCAACAGAAGAAGAAGAGATGAAAGAAAAAATTAAATTCTTTTCTTCCATTTTGGAGGCTTTCCATTTTGGAGGCTTTACGCGTAAACTCCATCCTTTCACATTCCTTCTTCTATAATCTCCCTCTCACGATTGCTTCTTTGAATTTCATTCTCACCAACATTGAACCACGTGACGTTCATTCTTTTGTTCTCACTCTTCTTTCTTCCTCTTTTACTCAGGTTTTCTCTTCTTTCATTTTCTTTTACAATTCTACCAAATTTATGCGCATGCAATATTCAATTTGAATTAATGATTGATTGATTTTGAAAAAGTTCAAAATTGACGAGTGGAAATTATCAATCTGCAAACACTCACATATTTGATTAAATTATATTATGTTATATATTCTGTTTGCCATGCCACACTGATCATGTTTTGTGGTTATGAATTTTGAATTTTGCAAATCAAATTGAATGTAGTGTCACACAATAAATACCAAATTAGTGATCAGTAATTTAATCCTTTTGTATTCAAACTGATTAGATTTTGCAGATAATACCTGTTTACCTGTGGTTCTTGTTTTGCCACAATTTGTGAAATTCTCAGTTCAAAATTTCTTTTTTGTGTGTATATTTTTGTTAAAACCTAGCTAACTGTGAAATTTGTGGCTGAAGTAAACTGTACAATCTCTAAATGATTGTGCAATGGATATGCTTATGTACAGTACATAAATAGATATTCATATACATAATGCATATTATCCTTGAGCTTAATGTTACTGGCAATGCCAATGCTAAATACAACATTAGACTTTTCATATTTTCATGCATGATCACAAGGCATCATCTTAAAAGTAATAAAATGGAAGCTAGGAATATACATTCAGTTTACATCATCTTCACTGTGTCTTGGAGCACTATGAAAATAAACTTGTAAGCTGAAACCATATGAATTTTGATATTATGGTTTCCTTGTCTGACACAGGGTTATGCCCTTTAGCAAAATTGACTAAGAGCTGAAAGTTGGGTCTGTGGGTTTCATTACAACAATATTCTTCAGTAACTGAATAGAACTTTTGTAGCTTTTTGATTATCTTTTGTTGCTCTCTGCATTTCTTAAAAGTTTTGGTACTTTTATTGTTGACAAAACTCATTTTAACCATCTTATTTTGTCATTCAAAGCAGAAAAATGCCAGAATTTCAGTTGGGCACTGGCACACACACCATTAGATCACATGGAGCTAGAGTGGCAAGGACACATATGCTTGACTGGTTGATTCTCTTGGTTCTTGTGGTCATTGATATCATATTGAATGAGATAGAGCCATTCCACCGTTTTGTTGGAGAGGGGATGTTGACCGACCTGAGATACCCTTTGAAAGATAATACTATACCCTTTTGGGCTGTTCCTGTATGTTTTGCTTCTATGAACTACACATCCTTTTGAGATTATAATAATCTTGATTTAAATTCTTATTCAAGATATGAACTGTTGAATTTTTCAACTTTTTGGACAGATCGTAGCAATATTGTTGCCAATAGCTATCATTCTGGTTTACTATTTGATTCGAAATGATGTGTATGACTTCCACCATGCCATCTTGGGTAACTTTCTGACCTATAGAAATCATTTCTTATCCTTCTCATTTTTGTATCACATTGTCCAACCTTTGTATTGCTAAATGCATATCCAGGCCTTCTATTTTCTGTACTCATTACTGCGGTCATAACGGATTCTATCAAAGATGGTGTTGGACGGCCACGCCCAGATTTCTTTTGGCGTTGTTTCCCTGATGGAAATGGGGTGAGTTCACAATTTTATCAAATATACCACGGTTATTTGATTAATACCATTACCTTGTGATATATATTGCTTTGATTTGTTCATCTGCTCGATAAACATGCAATTGTGGTGGGTCCCAAAATCCGACATGGAAAAATTAGGGAAAGAGACAAGTTAACATGAATGTAAAAAGACAAGGGTTTCATGTAGGACATTATAGCACTTATCTAATTTTAGCCCTATGCCTTGGGCAATAAGTTTCCTTTGTAGCTAGGAGCTTTTGCTCTTATCCTTCTGCAGTTTCTTTCAATTAATTTGGGGACATTTGAAAGAGTTTATTTGGACTTATTTAATGACTTAAACCTGTTTAAAATAGTTTGTAAAAATAGCTTATGATGTACTCATAAGCTGTTTTCAGTTTGTATGATTATCTTGTCTGGATAGCTTCGAGAAACAACTTATATAGTGCTTTTATGGAACCATCCGGTGCAACTTGAATTTCCCCAAAATCCTCTAAGTCTATTTCTGTAGGCCCAAGACAAATAGAAAAGTGGATGCATGTGTAAGTGAAGGAAATGTTGTAAAGAAGAGAGAAGTTAAATCTGAGTTACAGAAGAGAGTAAAGGGGCTAGGGGGTTGACATAGAATATTCGGTAACTTTTTAAATTTCTAGCTTGTGTCTTAATTTTCTAGGGGGTTGGGAGCTTCTGTCATTTTTCCATAATTTTTTTTAATTTCATTAATCAGTGCAATTTCCCTATCAAACTAGGAAGTAGGTCAAAATCACATTGATTCATGACATGTTCAGGTGTTTGATCCAGTGACACGTGATGTTAAATGTACTGGAGATAAAAGTGTTATTAAGGAAGGGCACAAAAGTTTTCCCAGCGGACACACCTCTTGTAAGTACACTGAAATAATGGTCTTATTTCCTCTTAATGTATTTATAATCGGTTTAGCTTCACAAAGGATTTCAAGTTTTAAAAGAAACACATAGTCCAAGATAAAGGAAAAATTCAAAATTAATTGATCAAATCATTCAACCCATCACAGTCTGATGGGTCTTTTGAAGAATTAATTAAACATGAATACAGATATATACTTACATTCTATATGTCGATTCATAACAAAAATTACATTGAGAGGGACACCCTTTGAATTTTAATTTTTTTTTTTTACGGAAAACAGAACATTATAATAGAACCAAAAGGTGTTCAGAAGAATACTTTTTCTTGAAAACAGATCATCTACCTCCTTAATTAATTATAATGCTGGTAGAAGTTTGAAGTATTCAGTGCTTTTGGAAGTACTTAGTCTCTCAACCTTGTGTATTATCTGTGTGTCTACTACTTGGTCAACAAGTGTATTGGGGCTAGCATTTGCTTTTTCAAATCACTGGTATATTTGGTCTATCTTTGGTAGGAAATAACCTATTTATATTGTTTATTTTCATTTTTGTCATATATACTCAAAGAGTCAATTGTTGGTGTGTAGGGTCGTTTGCTGGCCTTGGATTTCTTGCATGGTATCTATCTGGAAAAATTAGGGCCTTTGACCGTAAGGGCCACGTTGCAAAGCTTTGCATTGTTTTCTTACCACTTCTCGTGGCAGCTATGATTGCTGTCTCTCGTGTTGATGATTATTGGCATCATTGGCAAGATGTTTTTGGTGGAGGGCTTATAGGTATCCCACATTTTTCTAGCTTTCATATATTAATTAATTAATAATATGTGAATATGCTTTTTGATGTACTTATTTGTATGAGCTTTTATGCAGGTTTGGCCATTGCTTCCTTTTGTTACTTACAATTTTTTCCACCTCCATATCACGTAGATGGTATGCCTATGAATTGCTGCTTTCAACCATTTTAGTATACATACTGTGATCATATGCTTTATTTCTTTCGCTTTGTGACCTTAATATATCAATAGTCACATCAGTCAACTACTGTTTGAAAGAAATATGTTACTTATACAACAGAAACTAAAAGATCCCCTGATGGAAGCTTAAAATGAGATTTCAGAAACCTTTTATTGCAGTTTTTATATTTAGGGATATCTATGTTTTTTTATCCATACTAATATGCCGAATTTCAGTTATGGTCCTCTGCTTTTTTTTCCATAAATTTTTGATCCCCCATTAATTCAAAGTGAGCATTTTTTGTCTCTATCAATGAATGGTTGTTAAATGTTAAGTGATGACATGGCAAACAGAACACCACATCATTACTACCTCATGACAATTACATTTATGTTTAACATGCTTTTTATCCCTATAAGTATGATAGGTTTTGGTTATGGTCTCTCTTTAATTTATGTTTACTTGGTGGTCCCTTATTGTTTCAAGCAATCCAATTTTAGTCTTAATAGTTAACTTGATGTCGTTTAGCGATGATGTGTTAAATTCATCCATCTCATGTCGAGATCGATCTTATGTGTTTATTGAACATTTCAAATAGAACTAAAGTGGGTTAGATGTGATTTGTACAAAATTTGCAGTGCTTATCTTTGTTCCCCTATACCCATATTTCAACAACTTGTTTGTTCCCATTTTAGTGTACCAGCCACACTACCCCGTTTTCCTTGTGCGCTACCATTTCACCTTTCCGTAACAAAAATGAACGATGTTAGTTAACTATATATATATGCAACATTTCAAGCTTAAAGCATGGGAGTGATTGTGATTGATTGGGACTAGAAACAATTGAAAGTTATATGTTGTAAATATATTATGTAACCATTAATTAGGATTTAGGCCTATATTTTGTAATTAATAGTGATCATAAGGCCTGCTATGTTAGCTACGCCTATTAGGTATCTCTTAGCCTATATAAACACACTGGTGCTTGTAAGGAATACAGAATTCTAATAATACTCATATTTCCACTTGGTATCACGATCTCTAAATTTTGGGGGATCTCACTTCCGCATAAATGCTAGCCACCTTCATTATAGTTCTTTTTGCCGCCTTAATTGCGGCTTGTTCTTTGCTACTCTTTCTTGCAATACCTGGCATCTTTGTGAGCCTCTTTTTGTTTGTTAATATTACTATGTTTCACTTTCATCTTCTGACCACGACCGGGTCGTGTGCTTCAAAAGTTATCTTAGCTAGCCTATTATGATCTTTCTTTTTCAGATTTTTAAGGCAGGAGAACAAACTGATTCACATTTTCTTATGTGTTTATAATCTTGTTTGCAGGTTGGGGACCTCATGCATATTTCCAGTCACAGATTGAATCTCGTAACAGAGCTCAAACTTCTGCAAACAATGAAAGTCTTCGTCCGCAACCAACCGAGCTACAGACCGTAGCTGTGTATATCCCACCTCAACATAATGCTGATATTCCACAACTTAATAATAGATAGGATTCGAGCCACATTTTAGATTAGATCACAACATAAAAGGGAATCATTCTTGCATTTTTAATTTAATACAAAGACGATAAATATATGATAGCTTTAGCATCACTTTTGATTAAATTTATTACATCTTACTAGATAATTACTTATTATTTTGTTCTGAGACATTTTGAAATCAAATCCCACACACTCCCTCTTTCGCGAGGAAAAAAAAGTAGCATAAAGAAAGGGGGAGAAATCGAGTGAGAGGGTAAGTTGTAGCATTTAACTTTGGCATCACAGCAACACTTAGAGGGATGAATTAGGAGCACCAAAGGAAACCAAACCTGAAAGTTTAGCTAGAAATTCGTGGGCCAAGGGAGCAAGGGAAGAATACAATTTTTTTCAAGATTTTCTGCTGCAAATGTGATTTTTGGAGATTCATTTAATATAAGTTCTAATTGTTTGCTCGGGCAAGCATAAGTTCCAACAAAAAAAACGATTTCTTCTCCTATTTTTGATGTTTTTTCTGAAATTTATTTCTATGAAGATGGTTCATGAAAGTGTCTTTAAAAGCTTTGGAATTTGAGCCTGTTTTTATTGGATTTGAGTCAGAAATTTCAATGTGTGCGTCCCATTTGTATGAAATCAAATGATTAAGCTGAATGAATGTATATGGTTGCTTGAATATATGATCTTATATGTTTTGGTTTTATGGTGTTAAATTGATGGTTTTGGTGCTCAATATCATATGGAGGTAGGTTGTGGGTTTCAACTGTGCACAATTTCAAATTATGTACATACTCGCTAAGCAACCATGTGGCCCAAAATTTGCATATCCCATGTCTTAATATAGCTTAGCAACCTCTAGTCGGAAACTGAATAAGGTTTTCTCTATACACGATGGCTAAGTAAAGTCTAAGGGCTAAGCGAGCGCTGCTCAACCCTTACACCGTTTTTATGCTCCAAAACATGTTATTTGCAAATAGACGCATCCAATATTGATGTTGGTAATTTTTTAAAACGAATGTAAAGTGTAAGTGATATGTAGCATCCCAAGTTGAAGTGCAATATTGATTTCCAAACTATTTGAACTTTCATAATTTCGTTCATTGGTAGTGGAAGACTTTAGGAACGTTTGAGTTTGTGTCATCAGTATCCACTAGCTTTGTTGGTGATTAATTTACGTCGGGGAACCTGACTGGTCACATGTATATCTGGTTTTGTCGATTTGTTAATACTTGTTATTTCGTTTGACTTTATTTTTTAATTTTTAAAAACACGTAATTTATTTATTTTTGTTACTTATTTCCAGACGGGGTATAGTAGGTATCACCATAGTCATAGGGAGTGTAATGGGCTTTTGAGACTCCAAACACTAAATTTAATAAAATGTCTGCTTTTTAAAAATAATATAGTATACTTATTCTAGATAATAACATTGAGTGTTACACAAGATTTCATCTGATAGTTTCTTAACAAATCCTTCACTTGACCTAAAACAGAAGTTGTAACACAACTACACAAGCAACTCACAATAGTGAAGTAATATATACAAAGATTTGGTAGTTGAAAGTATGCACTACTTTGGGACTCAAAGGACAAATAATAATATACATAAATTTACATTACATGATTGAACAAGCATTTGGGTTATCATCATTAAAAAGCACCATTAGTTTCATATCTGAAGACTTAGGGTCACCAACAGCTTGAGGGACATTCCTAACGAAACCAGTTGGTGCTTTAATGTCGTAGGCTCCATTAACATAAGGATAACTCACTAAATTGTAGGGAACAAAAGGCCACATATCAGCTGTCTTTCCTGTTTTCTTCACTTCTTCTAATACCTCCTTTGGATCTACACGACCTGTTACGGTTACTCTTTGTAGCTTTCGGTTTACATCCACAGATTCCACCCCTGAGTCAAACCATTTTCTTTAGCTTATGATTTTGTACCAATGAAAGGAAAAAGCTTACGTTTGTACTGTTTTTTTATTCATATATGCCTAGCTATGACTTTGGTTTATTTTAGTCCAAATTGCATCTATAATTTAATTAGATATTTTATATTTTCAATTAAGGATGATGACTTCAACATATATATGAAAATGAGTTTATCAACTGAGATAGATAAGAAATTCCGTAGAAGATGAAGATATTTGTTTAGAGAACGTACATGAAATTAAACAATTACTAAAACTGTACTGCATGGGTAATGAGATAGCAACCATATACCTACCTACCAATAAGGTTACCGTGCTCATGTTTCCTACGATTAAACGTATAAATCTATGTCTCAAGTAATGATAAGCTTTTATCTTTTTTATTTTCAGAGCATGCATGTTTTTTTATGATACTCTTTCTTATTTTTATCTCCATTCACAATACATTTCGTTTTTTAACAATAATTTTATAAATAATGTTATTCAGCTAAAGTTTTTTAAGTCATTAACCAACCTATTTTTTCACAATTTTTAGTCAATAGGCCTAGAAAACTGTGAAAAAATAGGTTGGCTAATGACTTAAAAAACTTGGTTGGTTAATTGGTATTGTAAGATGATTTTTGGTTAGTTTTGGCAGGAAAAGTCTGGCTGAATAACACTACTCTAATTTTATTTTATTTTACTTATTGTTTCAAAAATAATGTCAGTTCCCTATTCTCACATTAAGTCATATTATTGGAAATTGAATTTTGGAAAAAGTTAACTTTTTTATTTCAATTAAATTAAGCAATAAATTTTTAATTTCTATTTTATTAATTTAAATTACTTTAAATAAATAATTAAACACCGATACTTAATAAACGAAATAAACGAAGGGTAACTGTAATAGGCCATGTACATCCACATATCAGTAGTCTTTCCAGTTCCTGAATTTTGCCTAAAATAAGGGAATCTCTCTCCAACTTTTTTTAGGTTAAACATTTAAATATTGCCAAAAAATATTTTTAGGCTAAATGTAGGAGCCTGCAGTCATAGGTGACTACAGGCGTTCGTGGTCCATGAAGTGATAGATGCACGTGTGAGTGAGTGTAAATTGTGTAATTCTCTCCTCTTGAAAATTTCTAATTACTCGACCAAAAAAAAAAATCTAATAACTAGAGAGAATCCAATCCGAGTTTTATTGACAATTATGAATATATAATGCATGGAAGAAGAGCTTTATACGAACCTTCTAAGTCTTCCACAGCATTTCTAACCTTCCTCACACAACCTTGGCAATCCATTTTCACCCGAATATTCACCGTCTAAATTCATAAAAAAGAAATTGAATTAATTTCTTGATAAACATAGACACATAAAATTACCTCAAGTGTGTGTATGTGTGTGTGTGACTGAAGAAGACACGCATATAGAGATGATAAAGTAAATGAAGAAAACCTGTTTGGGAAAATGTTTTCTCTTTGGTATTGAACAATCTGTGAAACAATCTGGAAGATGGTCAAGAATACCCATTTTGTGAATATATGATATCAATTGGGCTAGCTTTGGAAAATATATATAGAGCAGTCAGCTAATTTTTTGATCTTCAGTTTGCTTGTAGTTATTTATTAGCTGTTACTTGCGCGCCAATTTAATGTAGTATAAAATATTTGGCTCTCATCATCATCAAATACAAAATCAATTCGTTGAATCAAATCACATATTATTATAAAATAAAACAATTGACTTGACTTTAGTTTTCATTGGGAGATGGGGGACGTTAGATGTTAAGTTAGTTTGGTGCATGTAAATTACCTTTCTGTTTCTGAAACTTAATTTCCAAGAATTTTCATATTATTGGTTGATTGAGTGATGTTTAAGAAAAGAAGAAATATCTAAATAAGTTAAGTGATTTCTTGAAACAAAACATCCAAAAAATCCATTGGTAACTCCAAAAAAAAAAACCATTGGTAACTAACAAATTTAATCTCAAAGACATTTTTAAAAAATTAAAGAAAACTAGCTAGTACAAAACACGTTACAATTCAAGACTTTCAATTTAAAATAAACAATTTAAAAATTGAAATTAAAGAAATAAAATAAAAATAATCCGATCAACAATTAATTTTAAATAACTAAAACTTCCTGATCATCTTTTAGGATTAATCAATTATGTCATAATTTTAAAAAATTACATAAACTTTAAAATCAATATGGGAGAATTTATCCTAGAAACTGCTGCTCTATTTGATATAGGAGCTGATTCTAATTGTATATTAGAAGGAAGAATTTCCACTAAATATTTCGAGACAACTTCGAAACAACTTAGTGTTTCTAATGGTTCTAAATTAAAAGTCAATTACAAATTATCTTTAGCAAATATTGAGAATCAAAACATCCTCAAAATTGAAATATCCTAGTCAAAGACCTGGAAAACAAAGTGATTTTAGGAACTCCATTCATAAGATCTTTTCCCTTTTTCAGGTAATAGAGGATTGAATAATTTCCCAACGTTTGGATCAGCCAATCATATTTAAATTTCTCAAAAAACCATTCGTCGGATATTTAAATCCAATTTCCTATAAAAAATCAAATTAATTTTCTCAAAGAAAAAATTTCTTTAAAAAAATCAATTGCAAAAACCAGATATTCAACAAAATATTAAAAGTCTTTTGGATCACATCCAGTCTAATGTTTGTTCATAGTTACCTAATACTTTTTAGGAAATGAAACAACATATAATTGACCTGCCTTACGAAAAGTAATTTAAAGAAAGACAAATTACCACAAAAGCGATCGAGTAAATTCGAATGAATGAAGAACTTCTTCAACAAAAGGAGCTAATTCGTCGTGGCAAGAGCCTATGGTCCTCTTATGCATTTCATGTCAACAAACAAGCTGAATCTGAAAGAGTACCATATAGGTTTGTTATAAATTACAAACCATTTAATCAAGTTTTTGAATCCTAATAAGGAGGATCTTTTAAAAAGACTGCATGATACAAAAATACTTTCAAAATTTCTTATGAAATCTGAATTTTGCAAATTCAAGTTAAAGAATGCAGTGGGTATAAAATATAAGGGTTAAATATGTTTTTAGTCCCTACAAAATTTCACTATTTTGTTTTTAGTCCCTATAAAATTTTTCATCGACTTTTAGTCCCTATAAAATTTCAAAATTTCGTTTTTAGTCCCTATAAATGCCAACTAGTGGATATCCATTGAATTTTTGAGTGATGTTTTGCATACATTTGAGGACATTATAAACATCTCTTCCAGAAAAACTTTGAATTTTTTAACAACGCATAAATTAAATCTAAATTTTTTAAGTGCAAAAGATTCGATAAACAAATTAAAGGAAATACTAACCTAGAAATCAAATTTTGAGTTTATTTTTTGTGAGGGAGATATTTTTAATATCTTTAACGTGTATGTAAAATATCATTCAAAAATTCTAAAGGTATACACGAGTTTACATTTTATAGGGACTTAAAACAAAATTGTGAAATTTTATAGGGACTAAAAGTTTTCGAAATTTTTTATAGGGACTAAAAACAAAATAGCAAAATTTTGTAGGGAATAAAAACATATTTAACCCAAAATATAATAATAAACTCATCAAAGTGATAAATGAAAGTATTTGAAACATTGTAACTTCCACAACAAAAGAATTAATCCAACAAAAAAACTCATAAGATAAAGTTTATGTGTATTTAATGTTAAACCTCAAGTGTACTTTGTTAACATTAAGTTGGTTAGCGAGCTAGCGAGGATCTCTTTCATTTGTTGTGTGATTGTGTTTTGGCAAAACAGATTTGGGAGACAGTTGGTATTTGGCTTCGCGTGCATTAAGGATCACTTTAATGGTTTTAGTTCAACGTTCACAGGCACTAAGGCTACCAAGACAAAACATATCATTTGGCTAGCAGTGTGTTGGAGTATTTGGCTTGCTAGAAATAATTTAGTTTTCAAAGGGGAGACCCCTTTGTTAGATTCCATTGTTAACGACATTAAATGTATTTCTTGGAGTTGGTTCATATATGGGGCGGGTAGTCATTTTGGTTATTTTGCTTCAACTTGGTGGAATAACGCATTGCTTTGTATTAAAAATTGTATTTGTGGTTTTTGAGCACACCTAGTGCTTTTTAATGGAATCATTGCTTATCCACAAAAAAAAGTTGGTTAGAGTGGAATTGGATTAGGATCTCTTAAGTAGAGTGCCTTGTAAAATCGTGAATTTATGTGGTTCCTCAACAGAAATTAGTTATTGGCAAAATCGATGAATATAAACTTCACACTAATAACTTGATTATACTATACCAAAAGTTTTTTTTTATTAACCAGGTATCCTCTGTGTATAACTGTAGAGACTAATCCCTCGAGTTGGGTAAGACCACAATGGGCGGCAAAACTCTCTTCCTCAAGAGATTTAACACCGTTGTTTGCCCAATACTAGATTCGAACCCAAGACGACTTTGGTTAAGCTAGAAGAGACCCAAATCATCTCATCCAAGTACTCTTGGGTCTTTTTTGTATATAGTTAATAGTTAATACAGCCGAAAATAAATTAAACTTTTAAATAAATTAGTATGTAATATTAGTATTAATATAAAATCGTAAAATGTAACAACACCATCCTCCTGTGCTCTCGGGCCAGCAGCTGCCACGGGTATTGAGGTGGGTTCGGCCAGCAGCAGGAGCTTTAAAATGTAACGTCGATGCGGCAATTTTTGCGGAAGACAACAAATATGGTATTGGTTTGTGTATTCGAACGTCCACAGGTGATTTCTATAGAGGCAAAACTATGTGGTTCCATGGAGTCCCAACACCGCAAGAAGCGGAGGCAATTGGTCTTAAGGAAGCATTGGCTTGGTTGGAAGCTTTGGGGCTATCTTCTGTTTCCATTGAACTGGACTGTGCTCCAGTTGTAAATGGCTTGAAGGTAGAGCCTTTGCCGAATACCGAGCTTGGTACTATTTTATTGTATTGTCGTAATAGATTACGTCTTTTTCCTAGCTTTGAGGTTAGCTATATTCGGAGACAAGCTAATCTTGTTGCTCATACGTTAGCACGGGCATCAAGATTGTTTGCTAGTTCCCACGTTTTTGATTTCATTCCAACCTGTATTGAAACAATTCTGTTTAATGAAATGAATTAAGTTTGTTCTTGTGAAAAAAAAAAAATCGTAAAATGTAAAATTGATTAATTAATAATAGCAATCGAAAGGTCAATTCCTCCTTCACCCACATATACATATGAATCATTTTTATATGTAATAGTTTATGTTGGTAAAAAAAATGTAATAATTAATGTTTCTATAATATGATAGATTTCTTTTTGTCTATTTAGATGAAATGACAAATAAACACTACGCACACACACTATCATTGTTCACACCCGAGTTCAAACCCAGGAGCCGCATCTCTATGTTGCTGAAATTATCAAGGCAATTACCAACAGTGAGGGACTTTCTATTTAATAGTTAGTATTTAATAATATGCATTATCATTAATTATATTCAAATTTCCTTCTCAAGAAATGATGTATTGTTATCACTAGATTAGATCCAAATCAACGGTTAGGATGTGGAATAACTCTATAAAAGTTACTCTTGGAGTAATTTGAACCCTACTCTATATGTTTGATAATATAAATATCATTCAATTATTTTTAAGTTTACTTTTTTTGAATAGCAAGTAGCAATTAGTATTGTCATTAAATAATTTTTGCAAATAGAACTTTTTATATTTCCTTGAAAGTGTTTGGACACTCCGAGGATAGCTAGTAAGGATAGCTAGTGATAATCCGAACAAAAAAACTAATACTATAGACTATAATTTAATAATATAATTATATTTTTTAATTTTCAAATAATAATAATAATAATAATTAATATTATCATTAAGTATATTTAATAATTCATTGAGTGTGTGGTAAGTTTTATATTTAATAGTTAAGACAACCACTAATATATTAGTCCCAGAAGGGTAGCTCACTTGGTTGAATAAAAGGGAGGCGTACGGGGTTCGAACCCCGCTCCCCCCTCCCCTCTAACAATAACAACTAACACACTAATTACTAACCACTTTGCCTATAAAAAAACCACTAATATATTAAATTGAATAATATTATTAATTAGAATAGAGCAATAAAATGATGAAACTGACCAATAATTTTTTTTGAAAGGTTGTAACTCATAAAATAAAATTTATTTGTATTTAATGCTACACACGAGTCTCCTTTATGTGAATAATGTTAATTCAAATTAAATTGATGAATTAAATAATATTTAATTATATTATTAAAATAGAGCACGAAAGATCAAATTCATTTAATAAGAATAATTGAAAAGTTGTAACTCGAAATTAAAATTAAATTGTATTTAATGCTAATTAATCTCCAAGTCTTCTCTATATATAGGTGAACTTATAAGGCAAAAGTAGAACTTGACACTAATTGTCACTAAATTATGAAGCCTTCCAACCATAGAAACTCGACGTGGTGAGCAAATCAACGGTGAAGGCCGAGGAAGAAGAAGAATGAAATTGAAACATTCTCCACACCAATAAGTTACCGTGTCAAAACAAAATGCAGTCTTACCTGCTTGCACAACGAATTCTTTTGTATCATCAATGATACACCTCATCAGGTTATCAATGGCTTCTTCTAGGCTGGGTAGCAGAAGACGGCATATGCAATCTAGCAGGGTCATAGGGTAATTAACCATCTGAAATTTTCATCAATTTATAGCTCTGAATATTTCACAAAAGAAATTTGTGGGCCTTCATCAATTCTTCTATCCTATTCTCTCTCTCTCTGTCTCTCTCTCTCTCTCTCAATATTTTCATTTTCTCTCTATTTTTCAGATCTTCTCTTCAAATTCTTGTCGATGCATCTAACTAGATCAAAATCACAAAAATAAAATCCATGAAGGTATTAATGATACTTTATATCAAGATTTACTTAATAAAATTAGTGGTGGTTAGTTACTCTATAGAGCCTACCAGATCCCATATGCCTTTCTTCGGCTACCTAACCTGGGAGCAATCACTAATATTCTGATGATGTTTTGTCGTGGATGTTACACAAGTGTTCATTGTGGGAGCAAGTCTGACTGCATTTTATTTTTTATACGATTGTTAATTGTTGCAGAGAATGTCTAATTTTCATTTTTCTGTTGTACTTGGCTTTCATCATTACTTTGCTAACCGCACTCGATGATGTTATAAAACCTGTCTCGAATGGGTCTACTTGTTTGGTAGAGTTGGTCAGACGAAAACCGCCAGCATCGTCGATATATGCCCTTTATTTAATCAAACATGTTAGCGATTTGGCGTGACCACCTTAAATTGGCCAACTTTCATGAAAATTGATGAATTGGTGACTCGAATCATGTGGAGATAAAAAAAAGGAGGAAGAAAGTGAAAAACTTGACAGGTAAACGAAAATTCCAAGCAAAAGTTATAAATTTTTCTCCTTATTCTCGATTTATATATTTTTTTTTCTCCTTATTCTCGATTTACATATCTTTCATGAAAAACAGAAGATACTGCGGCCTGCACTACAAGACTAAGATGACGCGACAATAGAAAATGTTCTCTAGGGTTTTGAAATGGGATGGAAAATTAGTTAATCATTGGCCTAGTTTTTATATGGGCCAACAATGTAATTTTTTTTTCCCTTTTAGGGTCAACAATGTGTGTGTGTGTGTGTTAATTGGCTTTAATAATACAAAGAACAAGTGGGGAATTAGGGGGTTATACCCCCAAGAGCAACAATTAAACATTAGTTAAACCGAGACCCATCAAGTTTATAACAAGTGGTTTCCTAAGGGAGAGAGGGATCACATCAAAAATAATACAATTTGTACTCATAGAGACTTTCTCAGCTAACATCCGTCGAGATATTGCTATCCCTATCTAAGTGTTTCCAATCAACGATAGAAAGTCGTTTAAGCACCTCTATGATCCCATTTATAAGGTCGTAGTTGGGAGCAGTTGGGATTCAAGGGCACTAAGAAGCTCAATTTCATAGGAAGATTCCGACTTAATCACAAATTTTTGAAAACCTTTTCCCCAAGTGATACACACACCTTGGTAGATCCCCCAAAGTTCGGCCTCCAACACACTACATTTGCTGAGTTTGTGAGAGAACCACCACACCTCGTGAGATCCCCTCCATTCGCGATCGCAACAGAGAGATACGAAACCAGAAGGGGGAAGGAACCAACCACGGTGAACCGATGCTCTCCTACCAAAGCCACTCACCTACAGAGTCTACACTTTCCTTTTGGCTTGAGAAATAGCAGAAGTTTGGTTTTGTATGTTCCAATAGATGATTTCCAGGTGGGTGGACTAATTTGCCAAAACGCACAAAGGGCAACTCCAAACAAAATGTCCCAGGAGATTATACCAATCCCTTCAATCGTGATACTGGAAGAAGTACGGAGATTATACCTTTAAATCTCAAAAGCAATGGAGGAGAGATTTGTCCTGATCGTTGCACACCAGACAAATTTGATGTTGGTGAGATGACGGCGATGACGCTCCGCATTCACCAAGAGGATTTGGCTTGCATCTTTCCATAGAAATAGCCTTATTCGCTCAGGCCCTTCCCAATGGAAAACAAGCTTGAAAAGAGTAGCATTAGTGTTTGAAAGATCAGAAGCCACTGTTGATAGAACTGATGATTAAGATTTGGTGGAGAAGGCACCACCGTTGCTGCTAGGCACCCATTACATCTCGTCTTCTTCATCGTGGATGGTAGGAGTGAGCAGCCACAATATTTGGTTGAGGTCCTAGTTTCCAGCAATGTTCACAAATTCACTAACTCTCTTTTCTGGATTTATATTTTGGGAAAGCAAATTTTTCAGGATCCCCAAATTTGGTATCCAAATGTCTTCCCAGAATCTAATGGAATCCCCATTCCCCAATCGTCATATGATATGGTTTCAAAAGAGGTCCCAATTGTTGCAAATACCTTTCCAAATATTCGAGCCAAGTGTGTTTTTATTAATGGATGGAAGCCCCTCATGATGGCACTTGTATTTTTCTTTCACAGTATCCACCCACAATGAGTTCCGGAGGTTGCTTAATTTCCAAGTTGCTTTAAGCATGAAGACCTTGTCAACATGTTCGGTTTTGCGAAGGCCTACACACCTTGTTCTAATTTAATAAGTGGATATTTCTATGGGTTTCTCTGTCGCCCCAAAGGAAATATCTACATTTTTTTATCAATGTACTCACACATCCCTTAAGTAGAACACAAGATTGCATAACGTAGGTCAGTATTACTTGAATAACAGATTTTGTTAAGGTCAAACGTCCCGCAAATGACACATTTTGCCCTTTCCACGAACTCATTATTTGGTTAACCTTGTCAATTATAAAGTTGAACAGATGCCTAAAAACTCTTTTATGGAAAATGGCAACACCCAAATATTTTCCTAATTCATCCATAGAATAGAAGCCAATTTCATTACTAACATCCCGCCGAAGGTCCCAGTGCACATTTTTGGAGAAATAAATTTGGGTCTTATCATGGGTAACTGTCTAACCTGAGCTCTCATAGAAAATTTTCAAAATCTCCTTAATCAGTTTCCCTTATTCCATAGTTTCCTCCGCAAATAAAATAAGGTCATCAACAAAGGCCAAGTGGGAATTCTTAAGACCTCTAGTAGAGGTTGGGATCGGGTTCTACTGGCGCTCACTAACCGCAATATCAATGAGATGAAAGAGGCGCTCCAAACATAAGACAAAAAGATATGGAGAAAGGGGGTCACCTTGGCGAATTTCTCTGGAAGGTTGGAATTTATCAAGGGCCTCCCCATTCCAAAGAATCCTCATAAGGGAGAAGATATGCACCCCCAAATAAGGTCAATAATGGAAGTAGGAAAGCCATATCTTCGAGGGTTTCCTTGACATATTTCCATTTCAGTCTATCATAAGCCTTTTCCAGGTCAATTTTAGTGGCCATCCAACCCTTCTTCCCTTTCTTACTGCTCGTGGAGTGAAATATCTCTTTAGCCACAACAATGTTATCATGGCTATGTTTCCTAGGAACAAACACACATTGAGCCGGTCCCACCAAACAAGGATGATAATCCCTAATGCGGCTGGAAAGTAACTTGGTGATCACTTTGTAGGAGACTTTGCAAAGACCTATGGGACGACATTACTTCATGGATGTGACACCTTCAACTTTGGGTATAAGGCAAAGAAAGTTTTCATTAAGATCTTTGATCCTCCAAGGTTCAATCCAAACATTAGATACCATTTTCAATATAAGGACCGCCCAACAATCTCCCAATTAGCATGGTAGAAGACCTCTTGAAAACCATCTAGGTAGTGGCGGACCCAGGACTCCGGGGTCAGGAGTGTCAAAATTTTTAAATACACAATTTGCTAAAAATATAATTAAAAACAATTATAATATATTTAAATAAATAAATTATACATTTCATAATTGTCCTCTACGTGATTTAATATTCTGAAATCGATGAATAATAAGCTCAGAGTCAATTTTATTGAATACATCACTCTCAATGTATGTCACCAAATAGTCGTTCATCTATGTATCCCCCATCCGGTTACGCAACCTATTATTCACAATATTCATAGTAGATTAAGCTCTTTCTACAGTTGCTGATGCAACAGGCAAAACTAGTGTCAGTTTCGAAAGACGATAAACCTCTGGATACACATTATGTCTTCCATTTTCAATCTCTGAAGGTTGTTAGAGTCCTTTCAAAGAAGCATATTGAACATTCCTACGCATATCGATGATGTAACAGTCTAGTTGATCATTAAGCACCGCTAACTTAAATTGAGAGAACTCATCTAGATAAAAACTTACAAATTCCAACAACTTTGCCTTCTCAACACGTGGCTCTTGTTGTTGTTGTTGTTGTTGTTGTTTTGTTGTTGTTGTTGTGAGCTTGATCCACATTCATCAATTGATTACCTTGGTCTCTTTACTAAAAATTTATCCATTTGATGACCTTGTTCAAACACGCATTAAAATCTTTTACTATTAATACTAATTAAGCAAACACCTATGTGGGTCCGCCCCTGCATCTAGGCCTAGCGCCTTGTATGGCCCAATACTTTTCATGATGTGAAAGAGCTCCTCCATAGTTACCTCATGGACAAGGTGGTTACACTTCTCTTCAGAAAGTCTAACAAATCGACCCTACACACAAAAAGGGACGAAATGACAGTCACCCCTAAATAAATCTGCATAAAATTCAGTAGCTAGTCTTTCTAATTGATCCGGCTCCCAAATCCAGTTCCCATGGTAATCTTAGAGGGAAAGCATATTATATTTGCACCGTCTAATAGCAGTCACACCATGGAAATACTGAGTATTATTCCTCTCACCATACTCCAAGCCTCCTCTAGGTCCTTTACTAGTGTGGCATTCCAGCCCAAGCTTATTTGCGCATCAAGATGTTTAATATGGTTAAGTAAGTCTCATTTTTTGGCAAAAATATTGCCAAAAACTTGTTTATTCCACTCCTTTAACACCTATTGCATCTCAGTCACCTGCAAGCACCAATTTTCACACTCCCTATGCTAACAACTCTGTTCAAGTGGTTTGAAAGAATCATGGGTGAGCCAAATAGATTCAACCGGAAAGGGCAGCGTCTCCGGTTGCGACAGAGCAGGACTTTAATTTGCAAAAGAATAGGATTGTGGTCAGATTTGAAAAAAAGGTAAATGAATTTAGCCTCAGAGAATCTTATCCTCCAATCCAAATTGTCCAATACCCTATCTAAGAGTTTGTGAAGGGAATGCCTTTAAAACCTACATCAATTAAATCACAGTTAGTAATAGCATCAATAAATCATGTTTTCCATCTAGGGGGTTGAGGGGAGGGGGACCAACAAGTTCGTCATCCCAGATAATGGTATTAAAGTCCCTCATCAAGGCCCAAGGCCCTTGGGACAACTCCTTAATGGAGGTGAGATTATCCCCAAGGCTTTGTCTCAGGAAATAGTGGGGGCTTCCATAGACGGATGTCAGGATTCAAGGCTTGTCATACTCTTTTTTCACCTGCATATGAACATATTGGAAAAAGTTAGAAATAAAATCAATTGTCCAGAAGTTGGTATTGAAGTAACTAAGTTACACAAGAAGGGGGGTTGAATTGTGTACCCTTTTAAAACTTTGTACCGGCAACCTTCTCAAACAGAATGTTCTCAAGATAAACTTGGGGTTGAGAAGGTTAAGGTTAGTTTTACTAGCAAACATCAAATGTGTGTGTGTGTGTGTGGATAAGTTGCCTTTGCAGCTCTCCGCATCATTTCTTTCAGTTGTTTACCAAGATGTCTCTTCCTAAAATTGCTGTAAAGATGTTTGACACAGAATCTTTGATCCACACCAGGAAGAAGCTCTTCCTTGGTAGGCAGCAAGCCCTACACAGTATTTTGTAAATGCAACAATTTATTAGATAAGACCCAAATCACAGTATCATTATTACTAGTAGGATCAAATTGTGTATATTATATCTATTGTTGATCAGACATAAATGTGAATCCTAAGCACACTTCTGGGCCACCTAAATCATTCACTAATAGATCAAGAAACCAAGCCCATGAATCCTGTGTCTCTCCTTCAACAACTGCGAGTGCTATTGGAAGCATTTGCTCATTGGGATCTCTACCTACTGCTGCAAGTATTTGACCCCCAAAATACCCCCTTAGGAAACATCCATCGAGGCCAATAATAGGCCTACACCTCAAGAAACTGAGTGCAACCATGTAGACCCATATATATTCTTTGAAAACTAGGTAGTAGTGACCTATATACAATTTCATCAAGATTTTCAGTGGGTTCTTGTGGTTCAGTGGCTTGCACAGTGAGTTTGATAGTGCTGTTTGGATTTGATCTTAAGAGTTCATGGGCATAGGGTTAAAATTTTCTAATGTATTTCTCTTTGAATGAGCCATCAGCCATGTCAGTCATGTCTAAAGCAACCCTCCTTGCTTTAGAAGCCTTCATTTTACTGACCCCACCATTCCATTTCTCATGGGTTTTGTTGACAATATCAGTTAACTTATGTTTTGGGTTCTCCCTCACAGTGGAGTATAATTTTTTCCTCAACCAACCTGAATTCGTCATTTTAACCCTATACTCTCTATGACATGAGTGTTTGTCTATCAACTTTCTAAGTTGCCAAGTATTCATCGAGTAATCTTGCACAATATGCCATCCACTCACATCCTTCCTTACAACCAATTCTAACCCTTGTATTATCATTCTTAATTTATCTTAGATCCCTGCCAGTGGATTGCGTATGTAAATACAATAGCTTTGAATTCCTCCCTAGTTGAAAATAGACTGCCCAACACCCACTTATAGTCATCCATTCTTTTAGGAATAACAAAAGATGGATATCTCACTTTCTCTACTTCTTCATCACTAGACATTTTTGAGTATTCAGTTTCAATTTCTTCTGTGTAGTATTCCTCATCAAATAGCCCTTTATCACACCTCCTTACTTTGCCCCTCCTTCTTTTACCAATGTAAAAATCATCTTCACTAATAGATTTTTCTATTTCTACATCATCTCCCTCATTGACAGCTGTCATACCCTAATTTTGTCCGCCTAGGTTTAAAACCCTAATTTTCCGCAAAAAATAAATAAATTGAGAAGTGTGGTTTTATTTTGAAGAGTGAAGAGCATTGTACATGCATTTTTGGGTTTTAAAAGTCATTCTAGGGCTTTTAAATTCATTGTTAGAGTGGAAATGCATTTGTTGTTAAAAAACAAGGTTTTTAGGGCAAAAGGGTATTTTGGTCATTGTCAAAAATAAGATAATTTCTCATCAAGAATCATTGTGCAATTTTAGAGAAATTTATTTGAGGCAAAACATTTTTGGTCATGTATGTATGTATGCGCATGCATGCATACATTGTGCACAAAATTTCAAAAAGGATCAATAGGGAATATTCTACAAAAAGTTCCAAGATGTGATTTTTATGACATTTTTTGGTCATGGTGATCTCATAAAATGGCATATTCCTAAGGTTCCTAGTATGTGGCCTAAATTGGGTGTATTTTTGTACAATTATCCTAAGAAGAATAATCAAAAATGAAGGGATAATGGAATGGTCATATAATAGTACAATAGTACAAGATGACAACTAGCAAAACTTGGTCACCAAGGACCCCTCCCAATGTGTGTCGCCTATCCCTCTCATTCCCTCTCATATTTTCATTTTTTTTGACCTCAATCCATGTGTGATTCAATCCTCACCCTCCATTCAAATTTTAGATGCAATCCTAGGGTGAGATGAGATGCACAATGACCTAACTACCCTTAAACCTAATTGCTTTCTATATATACCCTATTAACCTCACCTCAAGAAAGGAGAAAAAATTTTGGCCTCATTTTCACTCACACAACCCTAGCACACAACTCCCTCTCCTAATTCCCTCTCTTGGCCGAAATCATACCACCTTCTTCCTCCATCAATTCTTCACTTCTCCTTCACCAAATCACCATTTTCTCACCTCATTTCCATTCCTACTTCATATATCTTCCTTCTCTCCTAATTTAATTCAAGCTTGCATCATCAAAGGGCATTTTTAAGCAAGCATTTCGTGGGTTTCATTGAAGTTTGGTGAAGATTCAAGTTGATTTGTGGTCTTGTTCTTCATATTAGTCATTCCTTAGCTTGGATTTGAGGTAAACTTCTTAAAACCTAGCATCATCTTCAACTTTCTTGCATCAAAATGTAGATATCATGTTTCTAATTTTGCATCCTACCATATTCATGCATTTTAGTGTTGTTATATTGTTGATTTGTTGATTGTTGTTGGTGAGAGGTGTCTCAAGCATTTTGACAAACACTGTGGGAGGTTTGGGTGCTTGAGATGCTTCTCACCCTTGAATAAATTGTGATTTATGTTGTTTTCACTATGATCTTGCATTTTTGTTGAATAAAATGATGTGATGCTTCGCAAATCATGATTAGAATTAGGGTTTGTTAATTTTCTTGTGAAATGGGTTTGCAATTGTGATCAAAAACGTTTTCTCAAGTTATTTTGATGTTAATAGATGGTATCTTGCTTGCAAGCCATTGTTATGTTGAGGATTGCCTAAGATGATTCAACACAACCTTGTGCTTTGATTGTAAACTTTGGTTTGCTTGTTAATAACTTGTTTGCAAAGTTATTCTATGTTGAGGATTGGCAAGAGGACTCTCACTTGTGCCTAGTGCACTTCACTTTAAGTGATGAGGATTGCCTAAGATGATTCAATTTTCTTTGTGCAATTCTTGCTTGAAAATGCAAATGCTAGTTTTCTAACTTGATTAATCAATTTTGGTTACAAAAATGACTTGTTAATGCCCTCTTTTGGTCACTTTTGGTCTTGCAAATGTGATGTTCTTTCTAGGTCAATGTTATGCTTTAATGTTGATGATTTGGTAAAAGGACTAGACACTTATGCACTTGTGCATTGTCTCAAGCGTCAAGGATTACTAAAAGGGATTCAACCTTGTGCTTTATCTTGTGTTGACACCTAATTGAATTGAACTTTTGTATGATCTCTTTGTGTGCCTATTGTTGACCTTACATATGCATGCCATTAGATGTTGATGACTAAGTGTCATTCTTGTGCTCAAATGTTGTAATTGGTAATGTTTATGCTTATGCTTACATTGTTGATTGCTTTGCTTGCAATTTGTTAAATGTTGCACTTTGGTTCTTGACTTGGAAATTGATTGAATGTTCTACTTTCTTTTCCTTTTGGATGCCACGCCATCTCAACAAACCTTTTGTGACCAATGTCACCCTCAAACTCCCTTCTCCTTTCTTCAAATCAATCATTTTCTAAAGCTTTTTCCAAACTATTTTTCACAAATCAAACTTTGTTGAGGATAATGCGAAGCCTTTGCTTGCACGGTCGTCAACAATGGGGTGCTAGTGGTGATCACTTGGAGTCTTTGCTCAATTGATTATCATGAACACTCATTTTTCAAAAGAACTCTCATTTCACAAATTAAAAACTTTGTTGAGGATAATGCGAAGCCTTTGCTTGCACGATCGTCAATAATGGGATGCTAGTGGTGATCACTCGAAACCTTTGTTGTTTGATCACTGTGAACATTCAATTTTCACAATTAAACAACTAAAAAATAAAAACCTTTTCTCGACAACCGAGAACTACGTAAGCTTTGAATTCTCCATCGTATTGGGAGATACGTAGGAGCGGGTCACATTCCCGTCAAGCACGACAAATGAAAACCATTTTCTTTTCAAAAAACAAACCCTTTTCCAAAACAAGGCAATTTCTAAAAACAAAACAATTTTCGAAAACAAGAACTACGTTGCTTTGATTCCTTCCCCAGGATACGTAGGCACGGTGCCCTCCCGTCAAGCGCAAAAGATTAAATTTTCCTTAAGTTTTTCCATAAAGTAAGGAGAGATAAAGAGAGATAAAAACAAAGCATTTCTTAAATCAACCTTTTAAATCACACGTCAAATCGAGATTCCCTTTCAGTAGAAAGGATGTGTGGGGTGCTCGTACCTTCCCCATGCATAACCGACCCCCGAACTCAAATCTCGTGGTTCCAAGGACCATTGTCTTTCAAGAAAGGTTTTTTTCAATGTTTTACCTCTAAAAAAATATTGGTGGCGACTCCAATTCATGTTGTACGAAGAGAAATCCCTCCAAAGAATTTTTCGGGGTGCAACAACAGCTTCTTCAGTTATTTTCTTCTTAGGTCTCCCTCTCTTTTTCCCAGATTTAGTCTTATTACTTTTTCTTGTGGAACCTTTGTTCTTCTTCTGTCCATCCCCACCTTCCAAAATAGTGTATAGTGTGCTTTGATTATATTTGATGTATTTCTTAGCAATTTAAATATGTAACAGAATGTATAAGAAGTTTTACATTTATTATTATATACAATTAGATATAAACTAAATTAAGTCAATAAATAAAGTAATATTCAATAATAATATTTAGATAGATTTAAAAAAGGATTTTTTGACTGTGATAAATGAAAGGATGAAAGTACCGTCTTTCTAACAAAATATAATGTAAATGAATCTTTTAATGATTATTTAGTTACATACACAAACAAGGGCATATATGTGTGTTATTCATGGGGTCAACCGACTCCCTGAAGAAAAAATAACTGCCTTTATACTCTTATAACAAATTATTTCGACCCCTTCCATTTTAAAGTTTGGACCCAAACTCTTAATTTAGATTATTGAAAGACTGTTGCACTAGCACTTAATTTGTGGATGAACGATTGTCTAGTGACTTACATTAAGAGAGAGAGGTGTATTTAATAATATTGCCAATAAACTCGTGGTGACTTATATTAAGAAGTTATAACATGAGCAATTAAGCACCCCCTCTAAATTTTCCCACAACTCAAGCTCTACAAGGGTTATGTGGTGCCCCCGGGTCCTTCCTGGTTATTTCCCCAGGCCAGTTCTCGTTTATCCCCACCCTTATGCTCATTTTTCCTAGCTTGTTTAGCTGTTTTTGTTTGTGTTCACCACCTGTTTCTGCGTTCCCATCGCAATGGAGAAAACCCTTGTTTCGAAACTCTCCAAGGAAGAGGAGGAGGGGATTACAATTGACGAAG
Organism: Astragalus glycyphyllos; assembly: GCA_963573325.1. NCBI lineage: Eukaryota > Viridiplantae > Streptophyta > Magnoliopsida > Fabales > Fabaceae > Astragalus > Astragalus glycyphyllos. Next base: position 8,012,857 of record OY754314.1, on the reverse strand, counting down.
ACGCAATTTTCAAAGGTAAGAGCTTCACTCGCACCTTGGTTGGCAAGATCTGGATGAATAGCCCCTACAACATTTGTGCCTTCAAGATTACCATCATTCAAACATAAAGGCTCAAGAATCATGTGGAAATACATGACCTGAACAAAAATCTTTTCCTCTTTCGGTTCACGACAAAGAAAGAGGCGAAGTGTGTTTTCAAGAGTGGACCTTGCAATTTTTACCTGAACTTGGTTATCCTAATACTTGCCTGCCATAACAAGTATGGTCACCCTGAGGAACAACACAAATGGAAAATCTAGGACTTGAATCAGACCCGCAACTCTAATTTGGACAATAATTGGCTTTGCTTTGGGGATTTGAATGACACATCGAGCATCCATGAAAAGATAGGGGAAGTACCAGGACCCAAAGCCAATTGTCTCTAGGTAGAACTACTATTGCTGATTGTAGGTTGGAGGATCTTGGTTTTCAAGGCTATCCTTTTACTTGGTCCAATGGAAGGGAAGGAAGTGCGAACATGAAAGCCATGTTGAGGCAAAATCCCTAATTAAGTTTTGATGGTTAACAAACCTCAAATGTGAGAAGCTTAAGATTTCTGATTTCATATGCTACTAATGTTCTTCTTGAGTGTTATATAAGAACAAGATTATTAAAGCAAATCTCAAGAAGGTATATGCTTATGAGAAGCATTATACATAAGAAAACGAGAAAGAATATTGCCCACAATGATCTAAGGAAGGAATCTTCTCTTGACAAAGATTTAAACATCAAGACCATATGGTAAACTTGAGAAAGATCATCTTGAGAAGCTTCATTTATTCTTGTGGCAATATGAGAAGGATAGCTAACAAGGATCAAACCAAGAAGAGTCATGACAGAACCATAAAGAAGATGATGAGAAGCATCAGATGAGAAGAGTCAAGTTGAGAAGAGTCATAACCCTAAGAAGGGTCATGATGAGAAGAGTCATGTTGAGAAGGGTCATACTATGAACCATCTTCAGGAACATCAACATGAGAAGCATCAACATAAGAAGTATCAACTTGAGAAGCATCATCATCTGCCATATGTGAGAAGAGTCATTGTGAGAAGGGTCATAAACAACTGGAAACAGCTTTTCTCTGCAGAAAAGCAGAAACACAGTTGTGTTGTGCAGGCAGCCCTTTCCAATGACTATAAACGGCTAGTTTCTTCATCAACGACTCTCAATCTTGGACCAGTGGTTAATACACATAATTTCATCTACAAACTAACGCTCCTGGTCGCCATTGATCTTCATGAGAGTGCATTGAGGCCTTCACTTCCAACCTTCTCAAGTATCAAAGTTTTCTCTCATCCATACTCAGCTGCACCAAACCAAAAGGGATTCATCTGATCTCTGAGTATGTATTAAGTCTTGTGTTGTTGTAATTATTGAACACTCCATTTGTATCAACCAAGCTCTAGAAATCCCACAAACCCTATCACTTAAACAGATACCTTGTAGGAAACCTTCTCAAGTGGCATGTGTTGCTGTAGGACTTGAGAAGTGAGTGCTTCTGTGTTTGAAGCAGTCTAATAGATCAGATTAGAGGTGATTACAGTAGGTAGAGCTGTGTGAAGAAAACTACCAAGAGTTCTTTTAACCTAGGGAGGTGTAAAAGGTGTAAACTATTTTGGAAAAATAGTGGAAACACTCACTGGATGTGAGGAGTGGATGTAGCCCAGGATTTGGGTGAACCACTATAAATCACTGTGTTATTTATTGCTTTACAAAATCATTAGTTTGCATCTTAAGAGAAAACTCTCCACAAGGAGAAGGTTTATGAAAACTGAGAAGAGTCAGTTATAATCCTTCTCTGCCAATAAACTGTGTTTGTGAAAACTATGTTTTTAACCCTTCTTACCCTTCTCCCTATTTGTGAATGATTATGAAAACTTTTGACAAGAACCTCTTGACAAACTATAACTTCATCACTAGCTTAAATCCTATTTGAACTGTTAAACAGAGCTACTATGAGAAGTATTGAGGGAAGAACTATCTGACCCTTCTCAACTCTTTCATATAGTTGAGAAGACAGAGTAATCACCCCTCTCAGCTTATTAACTAAGTTAAGAAGACATGTTTTGACTCACCCTTCTTAACACATATCACTCACTATCTTATATCTACATCATACTTGTGAAGAAAAGTTCTTTTATTTCAGATCAATTTTAAAAGGGTCACAATTCCAACCCCCCTTCGTTGTGACATTATTGACTTCAATTGGCATCAGAACTCAACCTCTGGGGTTTGAGCACACTTAACAGTGTGAGAGGAAATGATCTTGGAAGAAGGCATGGTCAAACCAAATTCTGTTACCTTCCTACCAGAAGGTGCTTCATCCAACAGGCCCCCTGGGTTCAAATGGTGAACACTACTACTATTGGAAAAGCCAAATGAAACTGTTTCTTGAATCTCAAGATACTGACAATTTGGGACATAGTTGAAAATGGACCATTCACTCCTACAATGCCTGGTCCAATTCCAAATAGTTGTATTCCTATGCCCAAAGCTTATTGGACAATGGATGAGAAGCATCGTGTGCTGCAAAATGCTAAAGCAAAGTATTATCTTACTTGTGCTTTGGGAAGAGCAAAATATGACAAGATTGTGGGAAAAGAAACTGCAAATGAAATATGGGATACCTTACAAACTGCTCATGAAGGAACTGATCAAATCAAAGAAGCAAAGAAAGGCATGCTAATCCATGAACTTGAAATGTTCAAAATGACTGTAGAAGAAACTATTGATGAGATGTTCAGCAGATTCACTGCTATCATCAATGGTTTGAGTGCTCTGGGAAAAACATATCCCAATGCTGAGAAGGTTAGCAAACTATTGAAGTGTCTTCCAAAAGCATGAGACCAAAGAAAACTGCCATAGAAGAAGCAAAACCACTGTCAGAACTCGACATTGATCATTTGCTAGGATCATTCAAAATTCATGAACAAGAGCTCATGGAAGAACTACATCCAAAGAGAAAGGCAGTTGCTCTCAAAGCTTCTCAGAAAGAAGACAACAACTCTTCTCACAAAGGAAAATCAGTTGCACTCAAATCTTCTCAAGATATGGATGATGAAGAGCAAGAAAGTGATGATACAGAAAGTGATATAGCATTGATTTCTAAAAGGATCAACAGATGGCTAAACAACAAAAGAAGAGGAAAACCTCAATTCAGAAGAGATACATTCAATGGTGAAGGAAACAAATCAAAATTCACCTGCTTTGAATGCAAAAAACCTGGTCACATGAAACAAGATTGTCCTCTCCTAAATAAGAAGAGTCCAAGAAGGTTCACACCTCAGAAGAAAGCCTTAATGGCCACTTGGGATGACTCAGAAGAGTCATCAAGTGAGCATGAAGAAGAATCAGCAAATCTTTGTCTCATGGCCGGACAAGAACAAGGAGAGGTACAAAATTTTGAACTCCTTAAATGTGAAACTTGCAAAGAAATAGAATCCTCCGTTGATAGCTTGCTTTATGATTCAAACATTCTTGCTAAAAAATGCATGGTTTTCAAAGATCAGTTAGGTATAATAAAGAAAGAAAATGAGGAGCTAAAAATACAAAATGAAAGAATGGGAATAATTGTTCACACTTTACAAACATCTCATTTCAAACTATCTGAACAGTTCAAGCTTCTCACCCTGAAAAATCAATTGTTTCTAACTTGGAACTAGAAAATGAAAATGCAATGCTTAGAAAACAAATTAGTGATTTGACAAAAGAACTTATGATCTATGCACAAAGTCTTGAAGCTTCTCAAGCAAACTTAACTCCTCTTGAGGAGGATCTGATGTATAAAAAGAGAAACAGAAGATCCAGAATCAAGTGCACAAAGTGTAAACAAATTGGACATCATTTTTCAGTTTGTAACATTAAGCATAAAGATCCCATAATCATGAACACTAACCCTCAAGGACCCAAAGACACATGGGTACCTAAATCTTTGTCAAAAACAAATGCAGGCATGCCTCGTAGCATCAAGAAGAAAGCTATGGTACCTAGACAGTGGATGCTCAAGGCACATGACAGGGGAGAAGGATAAGTTCCTCTCCATAGAGAGCTTTGATGGAGGACTTATTATGTTTGGCAATAATGACAAAGGTTTCATCAAAGGAGTAGGTACAGTAGTTCAACAGATAGAAATGAAGAAGATGAGAATGATGCAGATAAGACAGGTGAGAAGGGTGATGATACAAGTGAGAAAGTTGAAACAGAATCAACACCTAACCCTTCTCAACCCCCAACCCTTCTCAACCCCCAAACAACCAAGATAGACAATCCACTCAAGCTTCTGAACTACCTAGAAGTTGGAGATTAGTTACTCACCATCCTCAATAGCAAATAATTGGAGAAACTTCTGAACCAGTAAGAACCAGAACCTCCTTTAGAAGAGAAAATTCTCAAAGTGCCCTCATCTCATCAATAGAACCTAAGAACATAAATGAAGCAATTATTCATGAATCTTGGGCAGAAGCAATGCAAGAAGAGCTTGCTCAGTTTGAGAAGAATGATGTATGGAACTTAGTCCCTTCTCCTACACATCAATCTGTTATTGGCACTAAATGGGTATTCAGAAACAAAATGGATGAAAATGGTAAAGTCATCAGAAACAAAGCAAGGATAGTTGCTCAAGGTTACAATCAACAAGAAGGTATTGATTATGATGAAACTTTTGCTCCTGTTGCTAGATTAGAAGCCATTAGAATACTTATTGCTTATGCTGCTCATAATGATTTCAAACTCTTTCAAATGGATGTCAAAAGTGCTTTTCTAAATGGTTTTCTAAATGAGGAAATGTATGTACACCAACCTCCTGGTTTTATTGATGAGAAACATCCAAGCCATGTTTTCAAACTAACTAAGGCACTCTATGGTCTCAAACAAGCTCCTAGAGCTTGGTATGAAAGACTGAGTACCTTTCTTCTCAAAAATGGTTTTTCAAGAGGAAAAATAGATGTTACTCTTTTTAGAAAATCTCTCAAAGATGAACTTCTAATTGTTCAAATCTATGTTGATGAGATCATCTTTGGAGCAACAAATGAAAAGCTATGTAGTGACTTTAGAAAACTAATGATGAGTGAGTTTGAAATGAGTCTAATGGGTGGGCTAAGATACTTTCTTGGCTTACAAATCAAACAACTTAAGAAGGGTATCTTCATTTCTCAAGAGAAATATATCAAAGATATTCTTAAGAAATATAAAATGAGTGATGCAAAGGCAATGGCAACACCTATGCACCCTTCTACAAACATTGAGAAGGATGAGAAGGGTAAGTCTGTATCTAAGAAGGAATATAGAGGAATGATTGGGTCTTTATTGTATCTCACTGGAAGTAGACCAGACATAGTCTTCTCTGTAAGGTTGTTTGCAAGATTTCAAACTGCTCCAAAAGAATCTCATCTATGTGCTGTCAAAAGAATTTTTAGATATCTTGTTGGAACACCTAACATAGGCTTATGGTACAAAAAGAGAACACATTTTGAGCTTATTGGGTATCGTGATGCTGACTATGCTAGAGACAAAATTGAAAGAAAAAACACAAGTGGTTCATGTCAATTGCTTGAGGAATCACTCATCTCATGGTCATGTAGAAAACAAAACACAATTGCCTTGTCAACCACAGAAGCAGAATATGTCTCAGATGCTGGTTGTTGTTCTCAAATCTTATGGATCAAGAATCAACTTGAAGACTTCTCCTTAAGCTATTCAGGTATTCCTATCTTCTGTGATAACACTAGTGCTATAAATCTATCTAAAAATCCAATTCAACATTCTAGATCCAAGCACATTGATATTAAGCATCATTTCATTAGGGATCATGTGCAAAAGAAGGATATTGAACTTGTGTTTGTTGATACTCAGATGAGAAGGGTCATGACCAGAAACCTTCTCATACATGAGAAGGGTCATAACCCTCAACCTTCTCAACTCTTGAGAAGGGTCATCAGACTCATATGATCATAAAAATACAAAAAAGATTTTATGTTTGTTAATTGTTTGTTTGTCTGTTTTAATTATTATATGTCTTTAAGTGTTTAATTCCTTTTATTCCTTTTGTCTTAGGTTTAGTTTTAATAAAAAATCCAAAAATAGGGTCCTAGCCGTTACAACGGCTCTTCTCTCTCCCTTTCACATGATCTAATCAAACAATTACACACATCAGTCAATGATGTTGTAACCGTTGGTCAATAACCATTTCCAAGTGATTAAATTCACTTCTCCTCTCTCTTCTTTCTCTTTATGAAACTGTCTTCCTTTAAACTCCAAAATCCTTCTTTTCTCTCAAATGGTAAGAACCAAGAACACTGATCCAGTATCAACATACTCTGATTCTACACGCGAAACCCACTCAAATATTCCAAACTTTGTTCTCCTTGGATCCCCTCAAAACTTCGTTGACGTCAAACCACTAAAATCACGTCCCTCCAAGATGAAACACACACCTAGTGGTAATTCAAGAAGATCCATGCGTGTCAAGTTCCATTCCGCTACTAAGAATACTTCTGGAACCAATCCTGAAGCACCCATTGATTTGAAGAAGGATGAAAATGCTCCTGCACTTGAAACAGAGCAAACTCCCACCATTGAGAAGAGGTTGAATCTTCTCAATCAATCACCAAAACTGCTGCAAAGAAAGTTTCTGAGAAGAAAATAATGGATAAGGGGACGAAGGTTGAGATTTCCTTGCCTCCTAGTGGCAAGAAGGGTCAAGGGTTGAAGAAAAGGAAACAACCATAAATGACCAAGTGGAGTTCCAAGGCCATAGTCTCAAGAACAGTTTACTCTCTGGAAGAAATTGAGAAATGTGGATGGAACATCACCCCATTTCTCACACAACAGAAATGGGAGAGATTCATCTCATTAGATGATCTAGCATACAAGGAGAAAGCGAGAGAGTTCTATGCAAATGCTTCTTTCCAAACTGATCCTCCAAGAATCACCTCATGGATTGGAGAAAGAGAGTTTTCCATCTCCTCTCTGTCACTTGGAAAAGCCCTAAACATACCAGATGAAGGAACTCAACTGTATGAAGAATCCTGGTACAATCTCATAGGTATTTTTATTCAAGAACTTAAGGCCACCCTTCTTAAAGAACCTTCTCTCCCTATCTCAGCCCCAAATCTCAAAGATGTGGCCAGAATACTTCACCATATTTGCTCTCACACCCTTCTCCCTAGAGCTGGATCCTTTGAGAAAGTCACTACCGGTGATTGTATGATCCTATACCATCTTATCACAAAGAAACCCATAAGCCTTCCATTTCTTATGCTTCACCATATGATAAATGCAATAAGGGCAAAAAAGACAGCAGCATCTCTTCCATATGGAAAGGCTCTTACTAGGGTATTCAATCATTTTCTGATTGAAATAACAGTGGATGAGGGAGTCATACAATCAAAACCATTCACTGCTAAGAATCTAAAGCTCATGGGACTTGATGTTTCTCCAAGAGATGAGCAAAATGATGGGAAAAAGAAGAAACAGAAGAAAGAATCTGTACCTAGGGTGTCTATAGAAAGAGAGACAGAAGAAACACTATCTCAAATAATGAGAAGAGAGTCAAGAAGCAAGAAAAGAAATGATCCTATTCCTCAAGAGAAAGAAAAATCTCCTGAGAAGAGTTCTGAGAAGGATGCAGAACATGAGAATAGTGAAGAAGTAGAGAAAAATGATACTGAGAAGGATCAAGACGAAGAAATTGAAGATCATCAGTCTGAAAAGGCTCAGAATGAAGAGACAAATGATGAGAAGGTTCAATCTCAAGAGGAGGAAGCCTCTAAGGAACCTGAGAAGAGTGCTCAAGGCACTTCTGATGAGGAAAGGACCATAACAGACAAGAAGAGTGACTCTGCTCACTCTGTATCAAAAGAAATTATGGCTCCATTATCTAAAGTATACACTAGAGGAAAGGCAAGAAGAGGGTGGAAATTCAATGAGCAAGAAGCTACCAGTACTCTTGTGGAGAGCTTCAATAGGACAGGTGCTGAATTGGAAATGAACACACCAGAGCAAGTTGCTGGTGATGAAAAATCTGGAGAATGAACAGAGATACTGCACATTGACTCCTTTGGAGGAAATAGTTCTGTGAAAACAGTGGTGATAGAGGAAACTATCCCATTCAATTTGAATGAGGGATTCACTATTGATCCTCCTTATGAGAAAACAGTTGCAGAAGAAGGAGTTAATGTTGCTATAGCTGAGAAAGATACTTCTGCATAAGAAGAGAAGAGTGCAGAAGCTGAGAAGAATGCAGAAGTGGAAGACAAGGTGGATGTTGAGAAGGTTGATGAAGCAGAAAATGAGCAAGAAGATTCTGCTCATGATGGCATAACCCTAACCCAACCAAACCTTGCTTCACCTCAGGGGGAGTTTCAAGGAAACACCTCCTCACCCATCATCCACACCCCTCTTCCTCCATTTCTAAATGACCAAATTCCTACACTACCTTTCTCACCCTCACTCACTTTGCCAAAAACTCAACCCTTCTCACCTCAACCAATGCCCATTGCATCAGCACCTCCTATCCAACCATCTCCAAATCCAACCATTTCAAGAGTCACTTGCCACAACTTAGAACAACTGCTTGCTGCCATAAATCAAGAACATGGTATCTCACCTCTCAAAACCACCAATACCATCACCTCCTTAAACATCAATCAATTCTTGAACCTCAACAAAACTCCACATGATGACTCTCCTCAACCTATGCACCATTCTATCAACACTCAAACTCTACCCTCTGATATGCCATCAAAATTTGGGTCTCTGGATTCCATCTTTCTCAATGCTGCTCAACCTTCTAGTACAACACATGAGAAGGGTGCTGAGGAATCAAAAGAGAAAAACCCTTCTGCTGAAACTTCTACTAACATAGAGAAGAGAATGTCCAAAATAGAGAAAATGATGAGGAGGATGAAAGAACTACTGAAGAATGTGCTTGAGGGTCAAACAATACTACAACAAGCTCAAAGAGCTCAAACTGCTCATGATGAGCAATACAAATCATGGATTCTGCAGCAAGGCATTACCAACATTGCTCCCCACATAGTTCCACCAGAATTTGGTCAAATTGCTCAGTTTCCAGATATCCCTAGGCCTGCTACTTCCTCTTCCTCTGATGGCTCTTCCTCATCAAAGTAGCCCCTTAATCTTTTCCTTCTACCTCCACCTTTCTGATGTGTGACAAAAGGGGGAGAAGAGTAGATTAAGTTCTTTAGGTCTTAGGAGTATTCAGATGGTCTGAATTAGCTAGCATCTATGTTTTAGACACTTTTTGATTGAGAAATAATCTTCTCACTGCTTGTTTTTATTTTCCATAGGCATTCTTGCCACAAAGAACATGACTGATTGTAATCATTTTAATGATTCTTTTGATGAAATCAATGAAAATATATGTTCTTGCTTATGTTCTTGTGTGTGAAATCTGAATTATGTGAAATTAATTGTTTAAATTTGTTGCACATATTCAGCAGGAGTAAAAAATAAAAAACATGCCTTAGAAAATTTAAAACAACATCAGAAAACTTAATCCATCTCAATTGAGTTTGTCAAACATCAAAAAGGGGGAGATTGTAGAGGCAAAATCCCTAATTAAGTTTTGATGATTAACAAACCTCAAATGTGAGAAGCTTAAGATTTCTGATTTCATATGCTACTAATGTTCTTCTTGAGTGTTATATAAGAACATGATTATTAAAGCAAATCTCAAGAAGGTATATGCTTATGAGAAGCATTATATATGAGAAAACTAGAAAGAATATTGCCCACAATGATCTAAGGAAGGAATCTTCTCTTGACAAAGATTTAAACATCAAGACCATATGGTAAACTTGAGAAAGATCATCTTGAGAAGCTTCATTTATTCTTGTGGCAATATGAGAAGGATAGCTAACAATGATCAAACCAAGAAGAGTCATGACAGAACCATAAAGAAGAAGATGAGAAGCATCAAATGAGAAGAGTCAAGTTGAGAAGAATCATAACCCTGAGAAGGGTCATGATGAGAAGAGTCATGTTGAGAAGGGTCATACTATGAACCATCTTCAGGAACATCAACATGAGAAGCATCAACATAAGAAGTATCAACTTGAGAAGCATCAACATAAGAAGTATCAACTTGAGAAGCATCATCATCTGCCATATGTGAGAAGAGTCATTGTGAGAAGGGTCATAAACAACTGGAAACAGCTTTTCTCTGCAGAAAAGCAGAAACACAGTTGTGTTGTGCAGGCAGCCCTTTCCAATGACTATAAACGGCTAGTTTCTTCATCAACGACTCTCAATCTTGGACCAGTGGTTAATACACATAATTTCATCTACAAACTAACGCTCCTGGTCGCCATTGATCTTCATGAGAGTGCATTGAGGCCTTCACTTCCAACCTTCTCAAGTATCAAAGTTTTCTCTCATCCATACTCAGCTGCACCAAACCAAAAGGGATTCATCTGATCTCTGAGTATGTATTAAGTCTTGTGTTGTTGTAATTATTGAACACTCCATTTGTATCAACCAAGCTCTAGAAATCCCACAAACCCTATCACTTAAACAGATACCTTGTAGGAAACCTTCTCAAGTGGCATGTGTTGCTGTAGGACTTGAGAAGTGAGTGCTTCTGTGTTTGAAGCAGTCTAATAGATCAGATTAGAGGTGATTACAGTAGGTAGAGCTGTGTGAAGAAAACTACCAAGAGTTCTTTTAACCTAGGGAGGTGTAAAAGGTGTAAACTATTTTGGAAAAATAGTGGAAACACTCACTGGATGTGAGGAGTGGATGTAGCCCAGGATTTGGGTGAACCACTATAAATCACTGTGTTATTTATTGCTTTACAAAATCATTAGTTTGCATCTTAAGAGAAAACTCTCCACAAGGAGAAGGTTTATGAAAACTGAGAAGAGTCAGTTATAATCCTTCTCTGCCAATAAACTGTGTTTGTGAAAACTATGTTTTTAACCCTTCTTACCCTTCTCCCTATTTGTGAATGATTATGAAAACTTTTGACAAGAACCTCTTGACAAACTATAACTTCATCACTAGCTTAAATCCTATTTGAACTGTTAAACAGAGCTACTATGAGAAGTATTGAGGGAAGAACTATCTGACCCTTCTCAACTCTTCATATAGTTGAGAAGACAGAGTAATCACCCCTCTCAGCTTATTAACTAAGTTAAGAAAACATGTTTTGACTCACCATTCTCAACACATATCACTCACTATCTTATATCTACATCATACTTGTGAAGAAAAGTTCTTTTATTTCAGGTCAATTTTAAAAGGGTCACAATTCCAACCCCCCATTCCTTGTGACATTATTGACTTCAAGCCAGACTTGATATGGCCTTTGGAGACCATGGCCTGGTGAATGAGTTTTCCCCTATTGAAGTTACACATTTGCCAAGGTTCAGATCTGATTATGCAGTTCTTCTTTTTCAATTAGAGGCACCTCACAACATAGATAGAAGGTGATCTTTATATTTGTAGAAAGTTGGTCCCATGAGGTAAGCTAATTATTAGAGACCATTGGAACAAGCAAGGGACATTTGCTTTATAGAAAATCAGATTGATAAGTGCGATGGTGAAGGAGTTTGAACACCACAATCTAAGGAAGATTAGATAGGAAATCCAAAGACTCGAGAAGCTTCTCAATGATAACTCTCTTTTATCAGATGTTGTGGAGAACATCTAAAGGTATAAGCATCTTGAAAGACAGCATGAGGACCTTCTTAGAGGACAAGAAACCATGTAGAGACAGAGGAGCAGGGAGGTTTGGCCAAAAGATGGGGACAAAAATACAAAGATTATTCATGGCAAAGCTAGCCAAAGAAGCAAAGTGAACCACATCAAGAAGATCAAAGACAACTTTGGGGTTTGGTGGAGAGGAGATGAGGAAGTTGAATCTATCTTCATGTCCTATTTTCAATACACGTTCTCATCTTCTAGCCCTACCGATGCTGAGAATATTTTTGATTTTGCAAGGGGAAAACTTTCTGCTGAGCATCATGATTAGTGTGCTAGGACTTTCACTACTACAGAGGTAAATAAGCTATGGACCAAATGCACCCCCTTAAGGCCCCTAGCCTGATGGCTTACTTGCCTTATTTTTCTTGAAGTATTGGCACATTGTAGGCCCTGATGTCCAATCTTTGGTTGTCAACATCCTTAATAACCAAATGAATCCCTCTGACCTGAATAAGGCCTTCATTGTCCTCATCTCTGAGGGCAAAAACCCCACCACTCCCAATAAGGACTTTACTCAAAAGCAGTCTACTTTATGATATTTTTTTGTCAGCAGAGGTCAAAGACTTTGAATTGAAATTTGGATGCACGCGTAAAGCATGTTTTTGCGCTATTTCAAAATTAGAACACATAAGGCTAAATTTTTGATGAGTTGGAGAAAAGTTATTGAAGGGTAGGTCGATCATTTTGTAGGTAGGTTAATAGAATCTATTTATATAGTAGAGTAGATTTATAGTAGATAGAAGTAGATACTCCCTTTTGTCAAAAAAAGAAGAAGTAGATACTCTCTCTGTTTTAAAATAATTGTCACACTTGCTAAAAATGCGCGCCAAAAACAGGGTAACAAAAAAAATTGTCTCTTTCTAATTTTAATTAAACTTTTACCAATATTACCCTTCAATTGATACTATAAGCATCACTCCCAAAGCATTATTACCTACTTTGCATTTATGCCAGTGGTAAATACACCAATTACCAATCAATTGTGTAAAATTCTTCTTCTCTTTCTTCTTTTTACACATTTTTCTTAATATATGTAAAATCTCAAAAGCGATTATTAATTTGAAACTGAGGGAGTAGTAGATTATAGTAGATATATGACTTGTCACTTGTCAAAAACAACATATGAGTTGTTTAGATCCATCTAATTGGCCCAAAATTGGAAGTAAAAAACCCGAATCCGAATTTACAATTTCATCATCCACATCACCCCTTTGATCACTTCCCCAATCGGAGCATCCCAAAACAACGGAACCTCTGACCAAAAAAAAAACAACGGAACCTGAGAAAGAATCAACTAACCCTAAATGCGTGAAACCCAAACAAACAAACTCACTCACACAAACTCACTCGAGTGCTTCAATGGCGTCACAAATGGCGATCCTTTATCGAACTCGCAATCTTCTTCTCAAATCCACAACCACAATCAAAACCATAACCACATTCCCATTTCTCTCACAAGAAGCCGAACTCGCTGACCCAATCCCAAACCCTAACCCTAACCCTCAATCTCAAACAACTCCTCTTCCTCCAAATCCAGCTTCAGGAAGTCCACTTTACAATGAAAACTGGCGTAACCCAATGCCACGCCCTTCCTCTTCTCAAGCGATTGCTCCTTTCGGTATGCTCACACGCGCTTCAGTTCCTGAAACGTATGATTCTCACGCGCTTCTTGATCTGTTTGGTGATTGGATGGCTTCGCAACGTTGGGAAGATGTGAAGGATATGTTTGAAGCTTGGGTTAGGTCACTGGATAAAAATGGGAAACCTAATAAACCTGATGTTAATCTCTTCAATCATTATCTTAGGGCTAATCTTATGATTGGAGCTTCTGTTGCTGATTTGCTTGATTTACTTGCACAAATGGAGAACTTTCAGGTTTCTCCTAATACGGCATCGTTTAATTTGGTTCTTAAGGCTATGCATCAAGCTCGTGAGACCCTTGCTGCTGAGAAACTCCTCGAACGGTTAGTTTGATCATCTCCGGATTTTAAATGATTAAACTTGGGTTTGTTTAGTATTCGATTTGCAATCTATTTGTTCTTTCATAAATGTCAATGTAAACCTTTAGTTGTGATGTATTGGTTCCATTAACTAAGAAAAGTTGCGTGCTTAAGAAAAGGTGAGAGATAGTAGTTACAATGTATTTGGCAATGAACAACGTAGTAAGTGTGTTTATTATATAAGTGCTTATGTATAAACTCGTTCTATAATAAAAGATAAAATAAAGTCAGTACATTTTCATTTTCATATATCTTATAGAGTTTATGGAATTGAGGGGAAACATGAACAGGTTTCCATGAACTCTCACGGCCCCTGTTTGGATAATCAACTTGATTAAGCACTTATAGCATAAGCGTGCATCATACAAGTGCTTATGTATAAGCCATTTCTAGGATAGAAGATAAAATAAAATCAATCTGTTTTCATGAGCTATTCTAGAAAGCTTATAGGGATAAGCTGAAAGCAGCTGATGGACATGCTATAAGCTATTTCTATAAGTTCTCTCATATAGTCTCACGATCTTATGCCAATAGATAAGTCCAAATAAGCTAATTCAAATAATCCCTTAGTTAAGTGCTTATTTAATAAGCTAGTTTAGGAAGTTTTGATTAAGTGCTTGTTCCTAAACCCATAAGCTAATATCCAAATAAGTAGTATGCACTCTGGGGCGTGTCATAAATTATTTAGTTAAGTGTATCTAAACATTAACTTTACTGCTTATATTATGAGTTATGCTTTTCCAAATATCCTTTGAGTACCATGCATGTTAGATTTACTAGTTTTGTTGGTTTTATTTGTTGTCAATGACTGGCGGAAGCTCAAGCTAAAGGATATATTCATCATTTTGTTTCTTTCCCGAGTCGCCAGTCGTATGGTGTGAATATAAATATAAATATCATCTACGTTTTCTAGTTTCCGTGCCATTATGGAATTGATTGATTATAGGAAATAGGAAAATTAATATGTTCAGGAACATTTTTCCAGGCATGAGGTAACAAATAACAATTCTAAATATACTAACTGAATTATCTGTTTCATTAATTGTTATTAAGCTGTAAGTGTTGAGAGCCACTAACTTATAAATGAGAAATGTGTCTAATTCCCTGCTGATATGGGACTCTCGCATCTAAGCCAATCTAATTGGGTTTGGAAGATAAATCCATACAATGGTGGGTGGTAAAATTGGGGTCTCTCTCATTTGATTTGGAGGTGAGGCCACTCCTAACTGCTAGGTTTTTATGAGTCAGTAGCCTCTACTTTAAATGGAATTTTGCTTCTCACACCTAGCTGAATGGGAGTACAAGACTCCCACTTGCATAATATCCTCTCTTTATTATTGTTGTTGTTGTTGCTGCTGCCAAACAGTCAATCCAGTGTCAAAATTACTTTCACAATATTTAGTACACACGATTTTCTTGTTTCATGCTTCTTTATGTATCAAGCTTTGCTTGGTTATCAGGATGCTGCAGGCAGGAAGTGAGTCTCTTCCTGATCATGAATCATATGACTTGATCATTGGAATGCTCTTTTCAACAGACCAGATTGATGCTGCATTCAAATATATAGATTTAACTTTAAAAGCTGGTAACGTGTTGTCAATGAATGTATTTATGGACTCTGTGAAGAGTTGTACCAAAAAGCGAAGGCTTGATACATTGGTGACAATAATTGAAAGGTGCAGGGTAAGTAGTTGACGTTGTTGAAGCCTGATATATTTTCCTGTGCCAGATTCACAAATAACTTGTCATTCTTTCTATGTGATTTCTCATTGGTATCTGCAGACAACAGATCAAAACAAAGCTCTTTGCCCCACATGGAACATGTGTAATTTTATTACTGAAGCTGCAATTCGAGAGGATAATAGCAAGTTAGCCTATTATGGCCTGGAGTTTATCGCCAAATGGATTATAAGGGGTGAACGTGCAAGACCTCCTATATTGCTTTCTGTAGATGAAGGTTTAGTTGTGTCGGCTATTTTGACTGCAGGTAGAACCTACAATTATGAGCTCCTAATGGCAGCATGGGCTGTTTTGGGCCGGTCATTGCATAAAAAGAAGCTTCCAAATCCAGAATCATATCTTGCAAAGATATACGCCCTTGCATCGTTGGGAAATCTACCAAAGGCTTTTGGTACTCTCCATGAATATGAGTCTGCCTATGGAGATTCAAATCAAGAAGCTGAAGACTTGTTCTGCCCATTTACTTCTTTGCATCCTCTTGTCGTGGCATGCTCCAAGAAGGGTTTCGAGACTTTGGATACTGTATGTCTTTCTTTTCTGTTGAAGAAAGCAATCACTACTATTACCTAAACTTTAGGATTTGTCATTGATCCAATCTTGTATGATTTGTATTATTGACCTTTTATTTACTAATTTTCTGTTGGAAATAGATTAGTAATATTTTTGCATTGTGTATATGTATGTATGCAATGTGCGCCCATGTGTGTAATTTCTAAATATTTTTTTAACAATATTATGTATTACTTTGATATGCATTTATATTACATTTTTTCATTAGTTGTGGCATACATGCAGCATAATTTAAATTGTGCCATCATTTTTTTTCGAATAATGTTATATTCATTTGCAGCTTTATTTAATCATGTTATATTCTATTTAGGTTTATTTTCAACTGGAGAATTTAAGCCGTGCAGAGCCTCCTTACAAGTCTGTTGCTGCATTAAACTGTGTCATTTTAGGATGTGCAAACATATGGGACCTTGATCGTGCTTACCAAACTTTTGAATCAATTGGATCGGCTTTTGGGTTGACCCCTGATATTCACTCATACAATGGGCTGATGTATGCCTTTGGGAAGCTCAAGAAGGTGATGCCACAGTCTCCCCACCCACATTTTCTTTGTTTACAACCACATTGCCCCGCTTTTTGAAAGGATGCATTGGTCTTAAAACTAGTTTTTCTGGTGCTTTTGCATTCATGATATTTGACTTGCTTCTGTGGGGCCTTCTATCGATGCCTTCTTTGAAGCTGCTAATTGGTGAAAAAGGCAGACAAATTTTCTTTTAGATGTTCTTTTCCTTCTTTATTACTTTTGATGTGCTATGAGATGTTCTGATGCGTCAAACCATGAATTACTTATTACTTATGACATCAATTATCTCTGGCAGACACATGAAGCTTCAAAAGTGTTTGAGCACTTAGTGGGTTTGGGTGTCAAGCCTAATGCAAGGTCATATTATCTGCTTGTCGATGCCCACCTGATTAACCGGGATGTAAAATCTGCTCTAGCAGTAATCGATGATATGGTAACTGCGCTGTTCTTTTTGAAAAGCAATTGTAATAAGTATATTATTCCTCAAAGCTCATTACATTACGTATGTCAAATTTATTGGCAGATGGCTGCTGGATTTGATCCATCAAAAGAGGCGCTAAAAAAGGTCAGAAGGCGATGCATACGAGAGATGGACTATGAAAGCGATGACCGGGTGGAATCACTTGCAAGATCTCTGAATTACCGAATGGGTTCAGAAGCCCGGCGGGACACTCTGTTCGAGCTTGATTACAGTATGTAGTTTTCTTGAATGGTAAGTTTCAACACATTTTTTCTGAGACTATAAATGTTGAACCAAGTTGATTTGTTGCTTGGTATTTAGTTATTGTAATGCTGCACATTTTGGTTAAGAGCCTTGTTTCTTTCACACTGTTAGAAGATAGGAACTGAGATTCAGAAATGAGAGGGAGAGGATACTGCTCTAACAGAATTCTGTTAGAGCCAAATCAGTTTTCTGATTATTGTTTTTCTTGCATTACATTTCGAATACCGCAGCTTATATACTTTGCTGCACAAGATACTTTCAGTAGGCAGTCATTGCTGCTAATGACTTGCAATAGCAGGTCAATTTAGAAATTGAAAATACATTTGGTCTAACTACAAACTTATCCTTAGAGAAAAAGAGAGAGAGACATTGAATATAATATTAGTAGTTTACAAATGATATGAATATATTCCAGTTGGAATTTTCTAGTTAATGGAAAGGATCCACTCCCCCCCTCGGGATGTTCTTTGCATTTGGCATATCCTTGATGTTGATTGTTCTTTGTACCAAAGCCATCTTTCATATTGATAATATGATGTTTCGTTTTGGCAGGTGCATTTGTCAAATTGAATTATTTAAGCTGATTGGCAAATCTTTTTGCATCCATTTCCAAGTGAATCCCTGTGTGTATATTAGTGATGCTACTGAGGTTTGCCATGGCAGGATGATGCAAAGATATCTTCCTGTAGTTTTCATTTTTTGTATTTATGTGCTGATGAAGCGGGAGGCTGTTGAAGATGGAATTGGCTTTTTGTTTTTAGGGAAAACTGAGAGCATTGAACTTCCTAATCAAGTATTTTTTTAAATTAAAATAAATTGTAGGACAGATCCAAATTCCATTAGGATAGAAGATATTAATGTAGACACTTTCTTCTCTTATATATTTTTTTGTTTTGGCACTTGCAATTTCGACCACCTAGCTGCAAGGATGTGGAAGCCTTGTAAAGAATTACAATTACAATGCTACTTGTATGGAGCTGTGGTTGTATTCAATTCTAGTGCAAATAATGGCAACATTTTCAATTAGGTGCGCGGTTATTATTTTCTAGAATCTCGACTCCAGAATAACATAAGTGAGTACTTGTGAGAGAATAGTTATCTTCATCAATTTTTGGAAGGGTGGAGAGAGTAAAATCCTTAGGAACCATTTTTGTGTATTCATATAAAAGAAACTAGCTCATACGGTGTCCAACTTGCACTCGTGCAAAAAAATCCAGCAGTAGTGGAATTATACAGCAGCAGAAAAATACAAAAGCATACAGAAAATGAAGCAAAATCAGAAAATCAGCCTCATTTTCCCGATGTACTTCTAAAAGCATGTTACATATCACTTGAGTTTAGGCCAATGTAGCATCACAGAAATTTGTTCATGGAAAAAAAGCATCCATTAAGATGAAAGGGCCGCAGCAGCTTCTTTCTGAAATGGAATTAAGTTATTGATAAGTATGTGTATTAGTCAAGTGAAAATGTTAGCAGCATTCTAGTTTCCTGTTTTCATTTCTAGTGAATATTGCATATTAGTCGAGTGATGAAGGACATCTTAAAAATTTAGCATTGCATCAAGATGCCAAGAAACATGAGATAAACGAAAATTTACCCGTTTTTGCTCTTCCATGTTTGCTTTTATCAGAGAATAAATGGCAACACCTGCAATTGCAATAGCAGTTCCAATGCCAGTTTGTGTGGATATCTTATTGCCTGCAGATGTCCACATTTTAGAATAGAATACAATCAATATAGTATAGTAAAATTGAAGTTAACAAAAAGAAAATTAACCACACTATTATAGAGAATTTAACTAATTATAAGAAAATCAAAAAATAATTACCAAACACTACTATAGAGAATCCAATGACAAAAACTCGTTTCAAAACGTTTCCAACTGCGTGTGTTAGAGGTGCAACCCTTTCCAAAGTGTTAGTAGCAAGCTGCAATTATAATATAACATCAAAAAATTGTGAAAGTTTCATATTTGCACATCAATCCCAAATATAGAACCATACTTTATTTTTAACATAAACTCAATGATACCTGATTGTAAAGATGGTAAAACATTCCAATCCAGAAAAGATCAGACAAAAACTTGACTAAGCCTACTTTGGCAATAGCATTTCTAAATCCAAATTCCATAAGTTTAGGACCCTCAATCTGGAAGCAGCCAAAAAAATCGAATAAATCACGAACTCACGAATAAGCATTAGTAAGTTAAATTTTCCATCAATTTTTGTAGTAATTGAACTTACTAGTATTGCTGGGGGGATACAAAAGATGAGAGCCATTATTGATATATATGCATATACATTTGTACTGTCCATTCCTGTCTGTTAAAATCAACATTAGTTGAAATGTGTAAATATGGTAAAACATTGTGAGAAAAAGTATTGTGCTAAAAGATCTTACCATTGCTTTCTTAGAATATATACTTCTGTAAGTAAATGCTATATTTGAAATCATTGCACTAATGAAACCAGTCCAATTGAAAGACAGTTCAGTTAGTGATGCCACTGATACACCTAGAGTGAAAGTAACACCAGTAAATGATCATTAGAACACACGGAACTATCGAGTTTTATGAATTCGACACATGGATCGTAAATGATATAATTGAGCAGAAATGATTTTTTGTGTGCATGAGAAATTATAAACATATATAGTAGAACATTTAAAGAAAATAAGTAAGGTTATCTTTGAAACAACAAGGAAATGAGAAGGGACAAAACCTTACCTATAACAACAGGTGCCAAAGATAGCCACAGAGATAGTGGAATCTGATGGCCTAAGACAAACTGTGAAGCTGCAGCACTGAAAAATGGCTCCAAGGCTACAAAGAGGGAAAATACAAGAGATAGTTAACAGCAGGTACATTTGGTGGCAAATAAAAACAGCATAAGAAATCTCTAATTTCTTTTAGTCCATCCAATTACAATACCTTTTATGGTATGTGTAAAAGACACAGCAACCGCGGCGAATGATACATTCGACATAACATGACCAAGGGCGTGACAAAATGCTACTGGTGTCAATAGTACCAAGAGCTCCTTATTCACTGGCTATTAAGAGAAAGAAAACATGTTATTGAAATGTGTACCAGTAGCACTAACACTTCCAATTGAAGACGTATCCGGTGTCCGACATGTATTGTGTCTGACACCGACACCGATACTTCAATTACTTGTATATTTCAGATTAAAACTCGTGTCTGGTGTCTGTTTCGGTGTTTCATACTATACTTTGCGTTGAGGATAAAAGAAAATACATAGAAAGTATAACTTACAGCGCGTTTTGGTAGACCTAAAGCCCAGGAAACAAGGCAATATCCAACCCCAACAAGGAGATGTACAACAGAAACAAAACTGAAAAGAATTTGAAAAGATTTGTATGTGTTACAATTACTAGGGAAGGAATATATGCAGGGCCGGCCCTGAGGGTAGGCCGGGGGTGCGACCGCCTAGGGCCCATGTTTTTAGGGGGCCCAAAAAATTTTATACTAAGCCTTAATTTTACTAGTACAAATTTTTTTATACTAAGCCTAAATTATACTAGTATAAAAAAGAATTTAAATTAAAAAATCCCAAAATATCTCTACAAATTCTGAAATATCCTAGCTCTCACTCCACATAATAATTATTAGTCTTCATGATTCCATTCAATTTCTTCTTTCCTAACACACCCCATTCATTTCTCTATTATAAAACCTACTTGAAATCTTCAATGTCACAAGAGAGATTGAATGGTTTGACAAATTTGTCAATCGAGAAAGATATGTTGGAGAATAATGATGTTGATGAGATTATAAATGATTTTGCATCTCAAAATGCTCGAAGAAACCGCTTCTTATAGCTTTCCAAGAAAAAAGAAAACTTTTGATATTTTGTAAAACCATTATTATGTATTAAGACGTATTATTTTAATTGAAATAAGTTGTATTTTTGTCTTCTATTGAAATATTTTCAAATTAAAAAATAGTTATGCAAGTGACTCATTTCTCACAAATTGCCTAGGGCCCATAAAATGTCAGGAACGAGACTGAATATATGCAAAGGTAAAAAAAATGTAACTAGAAAAAACAGTTATCGATGCCTAGTAATGTAATGTACATATAGTGATAAAAATTCATATATATGGACAGTAGAATAGAATCATTTCAGGAAAACAACATACTATGGATATGGAAAATAATTGTAGACTTTCTTGTTGAGTATGTTGAAAATCACATTCAAGAAGTACCTGCATAGAAGTGGGACAATAATCAGAAAACAAACATGTTGCAAACTTGCAACAATGTACAATAATATAAAGAGTAATTAAAAAAGGACAAATTCTTACCACATAAAGAAAAAGAAACCAGTAACCAATGCAGGAAATTTCTCACCAAAACTCTTTGAGGATTGAACGGTCCTGTAATTGGGTATCAATCATCAAAGGAATCAAAAAAGGAAATATCAGAAAGGGAAAAAAAAGTAAGTCAAACAGAATGTCAATTTGCTGTGATGCAAAGTACTATCAGTATTTCAATCCAAAACAAGAGAACATTGACTTTTTATCATAAGCAAAATTTCATTATCTTCCTTTCTCTAACCGTTCTTCTTTAATGGTATTTCGCCTATGTAGCACTGAGACTTCACATTGAAGACGTGTCAGATATCCGACACCAACATATGTTTTAACTCGCATTCACAGTTACGATCGCTTCACGAACCTTGATATAAAAAACCATGATGTCGTGAACCAGATCACGGTCGCACACATTTTTTAAAACCTTGCTTTTTAGCTAATTTTTTCATCACCATACAATCAAGAATTAAAACAAAAACTTCTTTTTAATGTCATAATTGAATCAAACTTGAAGTGTGTATAATTCTAACCCATTTGAAATTTGAATTTCACTATCATCAGCATCTGCTGCTAAGGCTGCCACAATTGGAAACCTTCTATGTCTTTTCTTCTGATCACAGGCCAAGGCCTTTTGAATTGGCCCCACGTGCTTCTTCCACACCAAGCTTGAATGTTTAGCCTCGAGTTGAAGTGCCTGAGACTTGAACAAGCCATAACTGGTTGAAACTTTTTTGGCTAGCAAAAAAACAGAAGAAATTCTAGGCCTTTGAACTGAAACATGAACTGGGTTGGTAACAGAAGACATTGCAAAAGCCATGATATTATTATTGTATGTCTAATGAAAACAGAAGAATTGAGTTCTGTTTGTTTATCTGGGTTTTGGAAACAAAGTTGTAGGAAACAAAAAGACAAAATAGAACGTTGAAACCAAAGTGCTTTCAGTTTTTACTTTTTAGGAACTTCAAATAGCGTTGCAGAGTATGATAATGGTTGGCATTTTTGTTCCTATAAAATAGAGAACATTTGCAATCTTATATATATACAAGTAATTGCTTGTCAAAAAAAATATATCTAAATGATTGAGAGAAACAAAAATCTCATAGAATAATTGAATAAATATATAGCATATGAATTCTCTAATTTGTAGTATTTTTTTGCCATACCTAACTTTGCTAGGGGTATTTTTTATTAATATATTCTCCCTGAACTTATTTCAGTTTTCTTTTTCAGAAGAAGCTAAACAAAGACTACTGATTTGTCAAAGATATAAATAAAAATAATAATGAGAACATGTTGCATGACGTTCTTTTCCCGGGTACAATGTTGCATGACGTTCTAAACGAGAGCAAAGTGGTTGTATTATTATAAGAAAAAAAAAAGAACAAAGCGGTTGATATTTAACTTTTGATATTTTTAATAGGGTTGGTCCCTATAAAATTTGAGTTTTTTGTTTTTAGTCCCTAAAAAAAAATTCACAAACTTTTGGTTCCTGTAAAATTTGGAGTTTTTGCTTTTAGTCCCTCATGACTTTTAATAGCGTTTTTTTGACCTTTTATAAGCACTACTAAAAGTTTTGAAGCGCTATTATAAGTCATGAGGGACTAAAAGCAAAAAACTCAAATTTTACGGGGACCACAAGTTAGTGAAATTTTTTGCAAGGACTAAAAACAAAAAATCCAAATTTTGTAGGGACCAAAAACATATTTAACCCTTTTTAATATTGACGTGGGTTTACAAATCAAGAAGCATTTCTGATCAAACGAATTCCTTTGTTTAATGCGCATGGTGAAGACAAATTATTTTGGTGGCGGAGTCGGAATGGTTTGTACTCGGTGAGGTTGGCATTCTATGGAATAATGGAGGATTTAATTGATACTCACCACCTTAGAAAAGAAGGAAATTGGATGGTTATTTGGCGACTCAAGATTCCACAAAAACTGAAGTTATTGCTTTGGAAAGTGGCAAGGGGTGTTTTGCCAACAAGAACGAATTTGAGGCGTCGGCATGTGCCTTGTGAGGAGCAGTGTCCAATGTGTAGTGAAGGGGTGAAGATGATATACATTTATTCTTTGATTGTAGGGAAGCAAGAGCTATGTGGGACCGAAGCCGCATGTTAACAACTTTCATTGCACGTAGCGCTAATTATAATGCATCTCGTAAGACTAAGGCCCACAATTCGCTCGGATTTATCTAATAAGAGATAAATCCGTTTTTGGTTTTTCCAAAAACTAGATAAAAATTAGATAAATCCGTTTTTTAAAAAATATGGAAAACAAACTTACCTCAGGTGGGGTTAAATCCGTTTTTGTAATTTTTAAAAGCGGATTTACCTATTTATTAGATAAATCCGCTTTGAAAAAATTCAAAGCGTATTTATCAAATAAATAGGTAAATCCGTTTTGTAAAATAATTAATAAATAAAAGTGATAAATCAGTTAAAAAACTAAATTAATTTTATTTAGAAAAATAAAATAGATATGAATATCGACGGTCTTTTGGTTCTATTTAGTGTGTAGTTCGTTAACACGTGACTATGTTGTAGGTCAGGTGAATAATTTAGGCTAAAAAATCAGTTTTCAGGCAACTTACTCGGTTTGTAATCAAAACACAAACATTAAATCCGAAAAAATTAGGGATCAAGACTCCCAGAAGGGACTTATTTAAGGATAAAGGGGCTCAAAATCCCAAATTCCATCGTTTACTATTTTTTATTAATTTTTTAAATTTTTCATAATCTCCAAAAAATCTAAAAAAAATTGCATAACCTTATTTTGGTTTTATTAGATTTTAGTGGTGTTTTTATAATTTTTAGATTAGTTTTGACTCTTTAACGGATTTTTAGTAGTGTTTTATAAACTTTTTTAAAAAATTTAAATAAAAAAATTTATTTTTAATACAAAAAGCGGATTTTCGTAAGATTAGGGATTGTGTGAAGAAGAAGAAGAAGAAAGGAAGAGGAAGAGATTAGAGGAGGAGAAACTCTGCTAGTGTGTTCCATTGGATTCGAACCCATGACTTCTTATGTAAAATTTGGGGTATTGGCACTAAGGCCAGGATATTTAGGTGTTCCTGAGAATACCAGGAACACCATATAAATCCGCCTCTGCCTACCGTGTTTCATGTTCGAAATGCAAGATTATGGTCAATACTATAACGGAGTTTGAATTTTTTTCTGTGAATGATTTTGTTACTATAACGAAGCTTAGCAATTTTTGTTTTCATTTCCTCAAAAACAATATTTTTCATTAAAATTACGAAAATCAAGTTCAAATTATATTGAATCGGATATTAAGAGTTCACAATATTTAATTGGGTTTTTTTTTGGTACCCCCCACATTGTCACCCATACCCCCATATTACCCAAATAGACCAAAATACCCCTGAAAAAATTTTAAAAAGTACAATTCTCATCATTATACATATCTTTCCGGAAAAAAGTGAGTTTTCTCCCTAAATTTTCCGGAAAAAAATTGTAATTTTTCCGAAAATGCGTATAAATTCGGAAGGCAAATTCAAAATTTTTAAAAAAATTTCCGGAAATACATGTAAATTCGGAATGTAATTTCCGGATTTACATTCCGAATTTACATGTATTTCCGGAAAATTTTTAAAAATAACCTTCCGAATTTACGTGTAAATCCGGAAATTTCAATGTTGAAATTTCCAAATTTACATGTAAATTCGGAAGGTTATTGTTTTTTTTTTGAAAAATTCGTTTTAACTCTTTTTTTTTCCTGTTTTTTAGTGGCTAGCAGTCGAGGAGGAAACTTTACACCAGGTGAGACATTTAGATCTACACCGGAAGATGATGCTACTCCTAGGACTAGGACGAGGATCAGATTGGTTAGACAGGCTGGGCACGCTTCTGAGCGTCAGAGGCGTTTCCGACAGCGACAGGACCAGGCTGAGCAGTCACACATACCAGACATACCACAGGCTGAGCAGCTAGACATACCGCTGCCAGAGATACCACAGGCTGAGCCGCCATATATACAGGAGCCTGCTGAGCATCAGGCCGAGGATGCCTCACATTAGGCTGAGGCTGCTGAGCGGCCTTTGTTGCACCGCTTAGTGGATCACCGCGTCAGTCGACTACTAGCCGGGGAGGTGATTGCTTTAAATTATTTATTAATTACTTAATTAGTTTAAATTATTTAATTAGTTTAAATTATTTATTAATTACTTTTATTTTTTTACAGGATCGAGGTACGCTGAAGGTTGCATCTCACGGGGGAAGATATCCAGTATTAGACTTGAGGTGCACCACCCTCATATTGCAGCATGGTTGCAGCAGGCGAGACTACTTCAGTTGGACGCCACACCTCTCAACAACATCAACCATGAGCTTGTATCTGCATTTGTTGAGAGGTGGCATTCTGAGACTAGCTCCTTTCACATGCCTTGGGGGGAGATGATCATCACATTAGACGACGTGGCTGTGTTGCTCCACTTGCCGCTCACTACCGATCATTTGGCTGAGCCTATACATCTTTCATTTGCTGAGGCCGTTCAGGCTGGGGTGGATTTTCTTGGAGTAGATGGGGCGGCCTGCTGGATCGAGTTTAATTCTTGCACGACTCCGGCTTTCAGATTCCGATTTTTAGAGGATACCTACATAGATAACATGCATTGGGGGCAGTTTGATCATGCAGCACGGTGCTATATGCGACACTTGTTGGGGGGCACCATCTTCTCCGACAAGAGTCACACGTACGTGCCTGCTAAGTGGATTAGTCTCATTTCAGATTTTGACACATGTGGCCAGTATCTCTATGACCAGCTGAACTTGGCCGCTTACTGGGACACCAGGCAGATTGGCGGATACGCCTCTCTGCTACAGGTAATTAATTAATTAATTACTTTTATTCTTTTAATTGGTTTTATTGAAATTATTATTTATTTATTCATTTAATTATTCTATTTTAGTGCTGGATTTATGAGTACTTCCCCACTATCGTCCGACGGAGGATGTTCCCTGATACTGGGCTTCCACGTTGCAGCAGGTGGAAGAACTTCAAGTGCGATGATCTGAAGCTGATACAATTTTGGGAGTGGATCGATAACCTGCGACTGGACAACAGACTGCACGTTCTATTCCACACCATGGCACATTTCAGAGGTTGGCTGATCTGGGGCGACATTGCTGTCACATATATGGCTGACCGGGTCTGCTGGCAGTTTGGGCGCATTCAGCAGATCCCTCCTGCATCCGTCTTAGGCCCACGTCCAGATGTGATCTCCATTTTAGAGAGATTGTCGGTGTATCCATCCCCAACATGGTTTTTTTTCGTACTAGCAGAGTCGCAGGCATGGCGGGTGAGTGCATCGATGACTATCTACCTTGGTATCAGCGGGTGTCCATTCCACGTCTGACTGCAGCTGAGGAGGTACCAGAGCAGCATGGACCAGAGCGGCATGTACCTGAGCAGCAGGCTGTAGCTGAGGATGTCGGTCTACCGATCTATTAGAATGCGATGGATGCTGCCGCTGGACACATACTCGATGCTATGGGTTGTGAGGGAGACATTCCAGCCGATGCATATGACAGCCTCCTTCAGGCTTTAGGACACTTAGACTTTCATCCGTAGATGTATTTGTTTTGGTTTTATTTTTGTATATGTACTCATATTTTATCGACTTTATTATATTTTCGTTTTTTTATCGTTTGTTATCGTATTTAAATTGATTTAAACTAATTTAAACTGATTTTTTTAACCAATTTATATTGATTTTTTAATTAATTTAAACTGATTTTTAAAAAAATAAAATAATAAATTACGCTTCCGAATTTATGTTCGGAATATATTTTTTTATATATTCCGAATTTATACATAAATTCGGAAGCTATTTAAAAAAATTGCATTCCGGAAATACACATAAATCCGGAATTTTTTTTACCCCCTTTCCGAATTTATGTGTATTTCCGGAAAGTTCAGTTTTTTTTTTTAAAAAAAAATCGAGGGTATTTTGGTCAAAAAAGCAAATATGGGGGTACAAAAAAAAACCCTATTTAATTATTTCACAAAGACCTCATGCCACAATTCGCTTTAGGCCTACATAACTGTTGGGTCGACTCTGTGTCCAAAAAGGATTTATGTCTAATGAGTTTGAAATTTAGAAGACAAAACTAGAAAGAAAACTTAAAGAATCATCAAAGCAGAACAAAGTTTTTGATAAAAAGAACGTAGTTCAACGTTTAGATGAAAATTTAACCATTTATACACAATATAATATAATAATAAATGCAATAAATAACATTATATTTTGTTTTGTGTGATTCACTTTCCGAAATTGTCCCACAAGTACTTGTGAGGATCCAAACTCGTTTTTTCCTTTTCCTCACTAATCTTTTCATACCAAACTGAGGAAAAGTTCAAGAAGTTTGTGTTTTCCTACCTTTCCTTTCTTTTCCCTCCCTTTTCATGTCTACCAAACATAGCCTTCCTGTTTTGTCTTCACGCACTTCCGTAGGTATAGCTTCGTGTTCTCACTGTTGTGGTAAGTCCTCCATCATTTGATTCTTCGTTCTCTTTTTACAAAACAACTTCATTTTTAGAACCTTCATCCTCTCTTTATCCAACAAATTCTCATCACAGATTCGGATCTGGAAAGATTATCGATATAGTTGCAATTGAATCTCTTCTCGCAGCAAACGACTTCGTTCTATTGCACGAATATTTGGTAATTTCTGTTTCTAAGCTTAGGGTTTTGGACTTACTGAATTCTGTTATTTTTTGCTTTCAAATTAATACCAATTTTCCTCTTTTCTGGTTGGTTTCAATTTCTTAGTAGACGATGTAGTATCTAAATAAAAATTAAGCTGATTTTATGTTAGCATGTGTTTACGATCACTGTAATGAGTAGCATAGCATACCCTAAGTTGGTTGAAAACTGTATAGTCAATATTCTTCAAAGTTGGACACAATGATATTCTTTCAAGTATTGGAGAAACCAATTAGAAACTCTAGAATGGCTATTCTGAATTCTTATTCATTGAATTGGTTATTTTCTCAATTGAGTGAATTACACGGTGGTGCTCTTAATATGTAGGGAGAGCTAACTAACTAACTAACTAACTGATTGAGTTCAGTTAGTTTGTTACTTGAGAGGGAATCTAACTAAGTTCAGTTAGTTACTTACAAAGGGGAAGGATCTTCGACACATGGGTACATTTACAGAAGAGAGGATGAACAATGAAAATATATCAGCTAATATATTACTCTTTCATTTCCTCCTCAAACTCAAGATGGTTGACTAAGTGTGAACTTATCAAATACCTTACACTACCAACATCACTTTTCTATGTGCTCCTTTATTTCTTACCTTCTCACTTTAACAATGTACTCGGGCATGTCCTCCACCAAAAAGGTTTAACTCTTCAGTATTTTTCAAGACACGAAATGATTGTTGATTTGGAGTTTACTAATAGAAGTATAGGTCTTTGGTCAATCGTCCCCCATAATTTTAAGCATTAATTGGAATTCGACGCTTCTTTACTCCTAATTTATAGTTGGAGACTTAACTTTTAAAAGTTTCAAATTTCTCCCTATACTTCATCATCGACTTGGTTTGTTTTGATGCTCAGCAAGGGACTCAAAAGGTTCAGAACCAGCCCGGGTTGAAATTGATGAATCAGCACACTCTTGAACTTCTTAGTTAAGGCTTGTGGCTTGTTCCTCCCACCATTGGTACCCGTTCAATTGGTGCATATGCATCATCTCAGGTGAATACCTATACACTCAGACAATTGGTGCATATGCATCATCTCAGGTGAATACCAAAATCTCCAGTTTCCTCCCTCTTATGGCATACATCGAAACTTGACTCCCCTCCTGTTTTTGGATTGCAAATGCGACCGGATGATCTGGCTCCCACAACTCGTGTTGTCTGTACACACTGTCAAAGTATGTATTTGTTGCGATCTCCCTTCTGAGATAATCCCCTGTCTTCCTTGCAACACCTGCTTAAGTTCACTCAACTGCACTAAACTTTCTATCTTCAACTCCCACAGACTGCACTACATTGGGCTCCTTGTTACTCATGTATTCACTATTCTAGCTTCGGATCAACAACTCTGATACTAATAGACATGGTAGGTACTTGAGAATGAAAATAAAATAGAATGCAAATACTGTATTAATATCAGGATTCAAACTTCAAGGTGATATCAGATCTTGGGTTTTGAGATACAATGGAAGTAATGCAGAAATTCAGGAAAACAAGGTTCCGGCAATTAGAGAATGCCTAGTTTCCTCCAAAAAGATCCCAACTGATTTCAGCCTACCCGTTCCTCCCCCACTCTTCTCCCTTAATACCCTGTTTACATCCCACAATCATCATACTCACACCCCTTCCCTCCAACTCAGCAGTTAGATTTTGGTGATTTCCTCCTCTTTTATTTCATTTTCTCTCTCCTGATCTTGATTAACTGCAGCACACCTCTTCTGTCTCCTTTCATAGACCAGTGTTGCCAATCACGGATTGTAGAAAGTGGAAGTTTGTATAGCATTACTATAGTTGCTATTTGAAAACACTGATAGGCATATCGCGTACCGCGGATAATATTGGTTTGTTCAAATTTTGATACTCTATAGCACTATTGCTACTATTTACAACGCTGTCATATACTTTAATAATCTTATTAGGGGTTGTATCTATTACAATGAATGAGAATGATGATACACATATGTGGTTTAGTAAAGGTGTCTATTAGTATGTTTACATGTGTAATTTTAGGTTAGATTACAAATTATTGCAATCAATTAGTTATCAACCATAACTTTTTGATCTTTTGAACCACTTGTAGCAATTGAAAACTAGTTTGACTTCGAATTATATATAATAGATTCCATGGGGAAGCGTAAAAGGTTGAATGTTGTTCGAAGAAGTAGCAAATCACAAGCTAAAGAGGAATTAATTGGTAGCTCTAATGATGTCAACTTAAAGAGCCACAGTATAAATGAAGAGTGTGCACAATTTGGAGGTATTATTTTTTTTTTTTGGCCCAATTTCTTTTTGCTTTTGTCTTGAAGCTTCATCCTTTTTATTATGAATTCTTTATAGCATTCACAACAGAGAATGCAATGGTATCAAGTCTTAATCACCAAAGTACCATGGGGAAGCGCAAAAGATTGAATGTGGTTCTTAGAAGTGGCAATTCAGAAGCTGAAAACCAATTAATTGATAACTTTATTGAAGTCAACCAAAACAACCGCAGCATAAATAAAGATTGTATACAATTTGGAGGAGGTATGAGAATTTTATTAGCCAGTTTCTATTTTATTTTGTGAAGTTTCATACTTTTTTGATTATGGACTCTTTATAGTAGATACAGGAGAGAATGCAATCGTATCAAGTCTTAAACACCAAAATACCATGGCGAAGCACACAAGGTTGAATGTTGTTCGAAGTTATCACAAATCACTAACTGAACAGCAATTAGTTGATAGCTCTAATCATTTCAACCAAAACAACCCTGATATAATTGAAGAGTGTGCACAACTTAGAGGAGGTATGAAAATATTGCTATCCCTGTTTCTTTTTTCTTTTGTCTTGAAGGGGGCATTACAATTTTATTTGCTCAGTATCTTTCTTATTTTGTCTTAACTTTTGTGTTCAATTTTGCATTCATTAAACTAGATACAAGAGAGAATGCAATGGTATCAACTCTTCACCAACATACCATGGAGAGGCGCAAAAGGTTGAATATTGTTCGAAAAAGTGGCATATCACAAGCTAAAGAGCAGGTAGTTGGTAACTCAAATGATGTCAACCAAAACAATCACGGTAAAAATGAAGTGTGTGCAAATTTTGGAGGTATAAAAATTTTACAAGCTCAGTTTCTTTTTTTTTTTTGATAAGCAAATGTTAGTGGGGGTGGGGGAATGTTAGTTTCCGGGGTTTGAACCCTGGACCTCCTTCTTGCAACTCCTTGATGTCCCTTAGCTCGCCAACTGAGCTACCTTCCTGGGACAGCTCTGTTTCTTTTTTCTTCTGTCTTGAAGTTTCATTCTTTTCAATTTTGCATTCTTTAAACTAGATACAAGAGAGATAGCGATGCTTTCAAGTCTTAGTAACCAAAATACTACAGTGAGGCGCAAAAGGTCGAATGCTTCTCAAAAACGTGGCAAATCACAAGCTAAAGAGCAATTAATTAATCGCTCTAATGATGTCAACCAAAACAACCATGGTATAAATGAAGACTCTGCACAATTTGTAGGAAGTATGAAAATTTTATTAGCCCTGTTTCTTATTTCTTTTGTCTTGAAGGTACATACTTTTTGATTATGAATTCTTTTTAGTAGATACAGGAGAGAATGCAATGGTATCAACTCTTGACCACCAAAATACCATGGGGAGGCGCACGAGGTTGGTTGCTGTTGGAAATAGTGGCAAATCACTAAGTAAAGAACAATTAATTGATAGCTCTAACCATTTCAACCAAAACAACCATGATATAAGCGAAGAGTGTGCACAACTTGGAGGAGGTATGAAAATTTTATTAGCCCAGTTTCTTTTTTCTTTTGTCTTGAAGTTTCATACTTTTTGATTTTGCATCATTCTTTACAGTAGATACAAGAGAGAATGCAATGCTATCAAGTTTTAATCACCAAAATACCTTGGGGAGGCGCCAAAGATTGAATGTTGTTAGAAAAAGTGGCAAATCACAAGCTAAAGAGCAATTAGTTGATCGCTCTAATGATGTTAATCAAAACAATCATGGTGTAAATGAACTGTATGCAAAATTTGGAGGAGGTATGAAATTTAATTAGCCCAGTTTCTCTTTTTTTATTCTTGAAATTTCTTGCTTTTTGATTTTGAGTTCTTTATAGTAGATACAAGAGAGATAGCAATGACATCAAGACTTAATCACCAAAATACGTCGGTAAGGCCCAAAAAGTTGAGTGCTGCTCAAAAACGTGGCAAATCACAAGCTAAAGAGCAAATAATTCATACCTCTAATGATGTCAACCAAAACAACCATGGTATAAATGAAGAGTGTGCACAATTTGTAGGAAGTATGAAAATTTTAATAGCCCTGTTTCTCTTTTCTTTTGTCTTGAACGTTCATACTTTTTGATTATGAATTCTCTTTAGTAGATACCAGAAAAAATGCAACGGTATCAACTATTGATCACCAATATACCATGGGGAGGCGCACAAGGTTGACTGCTGTTGGAAATAGTGGCAAATCACTAAGTAAAGAACAATTAATTGATAGCTCTAATCATTTCAACCAAAACAACCATGATATAAGCGAAGAGTGTGCACAACTTGGAGGAGGTATGAAAATATTATTAGCCTGGTTTCCTTTTTCTTTTGTCTTGAATTTTCATACTTTCTGATTTTGTATTCTTTATGGTAGATACAAGAGAGAATGCAATGCTATCAAGTTTAAATCACCAAAATACCTCGGGGAGGCGCCAAAGGTTGAATGTTGGTAGAAAAAGTGGTAAATCACATGCTGAAGAGCAATTAGTTGATCGCTCTAAAGATGTCAACCAAAACAATCACAGTATAAATGAACTGAGTGCAAATTTTGGAGGAGGTATGAAAATTTTATTAGCCTAGTTTCTCTTCTCTTTTTTCTTGAAATTTCATGCTTTTTGATTTTGAGTACCTTAGATACAAGAGAGATAGCAATGCCATCAAGTATTAATCACCAAAATATGTCGGTGAGGCGTAAAATGTTGAATGCTGCTAAAAAGCGTGGCAAATCACAAGCTAAAGAGCAAATAATTGATAACTTTAATGATGTCAACCAAAACAACCATGGTGTAAATGAAGAGTGTGCACAATTTGGAGGAGGTATGAAATTTTTTCATTAGCCAAGTTTCTTTTTTCTTGTGTTCAAGTTTCATACCTCATTTTGACTTCTTTATGGTAGATACAAGAGAAAATGTGATGGTATCAAGTCTTAATCACCAAACTAAGACGGGGAAGCGCAAAAGGTTGAATGGTTTTCAAAAAGCTGGCAACTCACAAGCTGAAAAGCAAGTAATTGATAATGAAGTCAACCAAAACAACCACGAGATAAATGTTGAGTGTGCACAATTTGGAGGAGGTACGCAAATTTTATTAACCCTGTTTCTTTTTTCTTCTGTCTTGAAATATATATTTTTTTTGATTTTGAATTCTTTATAGTAGATACAGGAGAGAATCTATTGCTATCAAGGCTTAGTCGCCAAAATGACCACTCGTGCCCAGAACAACAAATACAAGAGGGAAGTCATGCTGAATATTATATTCCTTCCGGTAGAATAAGTAAAAGTTTACCTAAAGGTGAATGTATTTCTTTTTCAAAAGTGAATATGTAAGTAGTAATGTAGTATATTCTTTGCTTGATGTATATGTCATGATCGTAACATCCATGCATGATTTAGGTGCAAAGAGGGTTAGAGGCTATACCCGAATGTCGGATGTGTGGGGTATACCTGATGGAGAATTCATACTTGTTGAAGTAGATCCTTTAGGTAATCCTATTGGGTTGGAAGGAAAAAAGCTTTTGAGTGCAATAGGCTCCTTGGTAAGGAAGCACCAATATGCTCCTATCAATTATCTTAGCTGGAAAGACATGCCAGAGCTCTACATAACAAATATGCTTGAATTGATAGAGGTCTTGTATAAACTCTATTTGATTACACTTTTTGTAACATTTTATTTTTTTGGCTTTATGTCTTACAATTTGTTTTTTTTGCTAATGATCTCCATAATAGAGTAAGTTTCAGTTTGTTCCTAAATTGACGGAGCAAACAAAACAAATACTGAAAGATAACATGAGTAGTAAGTGGAGGCAATTCAAGCATGATTTGAAAGCAAAGGCATATGATGAAAGTAAGACTGAGGAAGAAATGGCTGCCAACATCCCTGATACAAGAGTTGATCCTTCTCAATATCGTGCTTTAGTACATCATTGGTGTTCCGAGGAGGCACAGGTATATGTGTAATGTCATTAACCTTTACGTTGTATAGCAGTTATGTCGAACATGCTTGTTTTTATCATTGACTTTTTTTATCCTGGTTATAGAAAATAAGTAGCATCAACAAAAGGAATCGCTCAAAATATGAAGATTCACATTGCATGGGAACCAAGAACCTTCCAAGGTTCATTCATGAGGTTGTTTATTTCTTTCAGTATTGCTTCTTACTATGTTACTTGTATGAGTTGTACACTATTTCATAATTCGAATTCTAGCAATTCTCTTTTTGAAACACGCTCTTGAACACATTCTTATAATTGGTTTTATTACTGAAAAGTCAACACATTTTTAAAAAGTGATCAACTGAATTAGTCGTTTTATAAAATGGATCAAACATGACGTTTGTATTCAAATGTGTCAAAAAGAGTGCGTTGTAGTATTTCTCGTTTTGTAATTATTTCTTAGTGCAAATTGGATGTTGACATGCTTATTACTGTATTAGACAATAGAGGCTAATGGAGTACAACCATCACGAGCTCAAATCTATATTGAAACTCGAACTCGTAAAGATGGGAGCGTTGTGACTGAAAAGGCGGCTATTGTGATTGTAAGAATCTCAATTTTCAGGCATAAATTGAAGTACCTAGGTTTCAAACTATTGATTGCTGCAGCTGAATTGGACATAGCAAGTCGTTGTACTGTTTTATGTTTAAATTTACAATTTACAATGTATTTTGTGTAGGGTGAATTAAAGAAGCATATGGTAGGGGCAACAAGTTCACACAATCCTCAAACCACTCAAAGTTCTACAAATTGGGAGAATGACATATACGCAAAAGTAAAAGGGCCCGAAAAGAGAGGACGCGTGCGTTGTCTTGGCAAGGTTGCACGTCCTGTAAATTCAAATGCTTCATCTGCTGTAGAAGTTAAGCTGCACAAATTAGAAAATTTGCTCGGAAGTCTCGTTTCTGTGCTTCAAACACGATTTATAGAAGATCGACAAATTAATGATGTTTTACAAGCTATAGCTCAAGAGGTATGAAATCCATATAATTAACTTTTTGAGAAACTTAGCTATGATATGGTGTCTTACAAAAAATAATACTGATAAATTTGACTTAGGTACCTAATGCTTTATGTCCACCAAATGATTCCACTAGCGACAATCAGTAAACTACAAGTTACAGCAATTGAATGAAATTGACGCTGGTGAGTAATTAGAGTTAATTATGAGATGGAAATTCTTATTCTTTTGGCTTAAATATGTTTTTAGTCCCTGCAAATATAGCGGTTTTTTATTTTAGTCCCTGCAAATTTTTTTTTATTAAATAAGTCCCTGCAAATAACAAGTTTTTCATTTTGGTCCTTCCGTTAACTCCTCCGTTAAAAAAATACCGATGTGTCAAACTTGTGTCCTATTTGGCTTTGCCAAATCACTATTTTTCATTTTTGTTTATTTTAAAAGATGATGTGGATAAAAAAAGTTGAAATTAAGGTTCAGTCTTCATCGTCATCTTCATTCAACCTAATCCCAAATTCCAAATCAAACCCAGCAACTCAGAATCTTAAAACTTCAACCACAAATCACACCCAGGAGGAACTCTGTACATTATGAACGAACTCTGCATTATAATAAATACATTTTTTCGGTTATTCAAAAACTAAATTAAAATTGCAAAAATGTAGACCGAACCTTATTGAGATGCTGAAGATGACAGATAGAAAGAGGAATGAGGTAAGTGAATGGAATTATTGAAAAGAGGAGGTGTGGCGTGAGTGATGCAAGAGAAGATTAATATAAAGTGATATTTGTTTATTTGGGGGTGAAAACATGCAGAGTTGAAAGAGAGAGATGAAATATAAGAGCAAAGACGTTGTTGGAAGAACGACTGTGATTTCAGTGAGATTTCTTAAACCCAATTATTGGCAGTGTTTGTAACAAAACAAAACCTTCTCTAACAACAAACCCAAACCTCTCTCTATTTTTCTTTCTTCCTTCTATTCATCCGTTTCAGTCACAACAAATTAGAAATAGGAGGGTTCCTCAGTACGAATTTGTGATTTGGATTTGAAGATTCTGGGTTGCTGGGTTTGATTTGGAATTTGGGATTAGGGTTGAATGAAGATGAAGATAAAGAATGAACACTAATTTCAATTTTTTTTCACATCAGCTTTTAAAATAAACAAAAAATAAAAACTAATGAAGTGGCAAAGTCAACTAGGACACAAGTTTGACACATCAGCATTTTATAACGGAAGGGTTAACGGAAGGACCAAAATGAAAAAATTGTTATTTGCAAGGACTTATTTAATAAAATTTTTTTTGTAAAATCGCTATATTTGCAGAGACTAAAAATATATTTAAGCCTATTTTTTTTAACTTTCGAAAATGTTTTTGGCCATTTGTTTTTATTGCTGTGCGTCCTCTCCTCTTCATTTGTTTTAATGAGGTTATGACTTATGATGAATTCCAATATTAAATTGAGCTCGTTTATTTGATAAATATTTTCTTCATCAAAATTTCAAGTGTGGCAAGTACAAAAGGTTGTAACCAGCAGTTCATTTCCTCTGCTAAGCAAATATTGATTTCTCCTTTTTTCATAGTGCAAATATCAGTTGCTAGAGTTTAGAGATATCGAGTTTGAAGCTACTAATCTTGATGGGTACTTATTTGCTATTTCAGGAGCAATGTTTTGATATGAAGACATCAGAAATAATTGCGATGTGAGAATTCTCTGATGTAGTGGATTTGGATTTGTGAGTCGTATATTTGGAGGAGGTGCTTGTAATATTTTAAGACAGAAGATTTTAAATCCCAGATCTTTTAAGCTGATTCTGAGCTTTATGTACATGTGGTTGGCTTTCCAGTTTCACTTGTATAATTCAATATCGTGTACACTTTATTAGACTTGAAAGGAATGGGAAGTTGGAGATGAACACTAACCTTAAGTACAAGGATCTTATGGTAATTGGCTTTCATTGGTTTTAGCCGAATTTCATAAAAAGGTAATCCATATTGTTCATAAGATATAAGGACTTTCTATTTGAAGGGAAGAGACATCTTCATGGCTAGTTTTTACTTTCAAAGAGGGTCATAATCCTATTAAGATTAGCGTATTGAGATCCAAACTTCGGAATCTTTGGCAACCCGCAGGTACTGGAGATTGAGTTATTTAGGTAAAGGATATTATGAATTTACTTTTTTTTTTATGGATGATTTAAGAAGAATATAGTTGTAGTCTTCTTGGCACCGGAAACTAGGTGTGCTTCAGTTTTCACATGATAATCTAATTTAAACCCCTCAAACAGTGGTGATTCTTGAAATTAGTGGGGGCAAATATTATTCTAATATTTTCCAAGAAAAATATTATAAGCAGTTACAAAATATATTATCTCACGATAAAAAAGTAAAGAACCAAATTGGTTCTTGAGAAAAATCAGACTTGCTTAGTCCTTAAAAATGAAAAAAAAAACCAATTTAGTCTTCAAATATCAGTTAAATTAGTCATTCTACAATAACTTTAGGATATTTTAGTCTACTTTGCAAATATTTTAACTAATAATTGAATTTTTAAATAGTCGAATTAGTATTTTTCATTTCTCAAAGAGTAAATAGGTCTCCGTATTTTTTTGTAAAAGATTTTTTTGAGCCTTTACTTCTAAGAAATTAGAATACTAAACTTTTTCATGTATGTATTTAGTATTAGAAGAAGCCAAAATAACAAAAATTAGAATAATAAAGAATAACGTTAGTATCAATTATGTGTCTCTTATAATTTCATGTTCATTTAGAAAATGATTGAGTTATGGGGGCAATCCGTCTTTTTCTACGGGGGCAAAATAAAATTTATTAAGGATACTTAACTAAAATAGTTTTATCTCATGGGATCTGTCGTAGTCCCATTTTTGAGGCCTGATCTGGCCTTTTCGAAAGCTTGGCAATGCCTGAAAGCTTTTTTAAAAGTCTATTTGACTTTAGACCAAAAAAAAAGTCTATTTGACTATATTTTTTTTAAGAAGGCCTACAACATTTCAATGGTGTAAGCTTTTAAAAATAGACTAAGGGCCCGTTTGGATTAAGTTATTTTTGAGCTTATGAAAAATAACTTATGGAGATAAATAAGTTTTTATGTTGATTCATAAGTTCTCACTAACGAAAGTTATATCTCCATAAGTTGTTTTTTCATAAACTACATTGACAAACATATGAGCAATACATAAAAAGCTTGTTTATTTGCATAAGTTGTTTTTCATAAGCTCAAAATAAGTTCTATCCAAACGAGCCCTAAGAAGCTAATAGGTCAATGAGATTAAGTTCTAATTGAGACCTAACAAAATCTTTTAGAAAAATATCTCTATATGACATCTTATTTAAATTCTATTTTATGATAATAACTTCAACTATGTCAAAAAATTGATGTAGGTTAATCTATAATCTATAATATATGCAATTGAAAATGTTCCTCAAAGCCATTTTTCTTAGTTGTCATTCTCTCAGGCTGTCCACATAGGATTAATGAACATTTTTGCTGACATGTACAACAATTTAATTACATGGCATCCTATTTCTACGTTTCCTTATATGTCTCGATACAATTAAAAGGCAATTGAAAAATTGCTACTAACTATATTGATTAGAAAAGGTAACGGATGGTCACCTTTTTTCACAAATGGTAAGAAAATATGACTTATAATTTCTTGCCTTATACGTTTATGGTAAACTTATATTATAAAAGAATAAAATAAATTGTATTAAAACTATATTTAATTTTGTTTTGAATCTTGCAATTAAGTTCAAATATTTTAATTTAGTTTTGATTTTGAATTTTGGATGTTATTCTTTTTTTAAATATTTGCCTTTTGTGTGGTTTTTGGGGGTGTGTCTTCTTCTTTATGGTAATGCATTTGCACTCTTCTCTCATTTACAAAGGGGATGATCTTCTTTATCTTTGCTTCTAGAACTCAATTAAACTGATTGAAACATTAAGTTGTTTCGGGTTCTCAGTGAGGAATAAACACATTTTTATTTGGTATGCACATATTATAATTTTTTGGTTTTTTTGTTTGCTTTAATTGCTCTGCAAATGTTATTATTCACAATTTTCGAATGTATTTTAATTTTGGACAGATTAAAGCATCCATATTGTGATAGTGTGAAGTATGATAAAATTTGCTTCTTTTTCTTTTCTGATTTGGAATACTTTTTATTAACATTCTTAAAGGTTCTTATAAGGTGTATTGTGGTTCAGAATGTTGCAAAGTTGGAGCAAAGTGATTTAATCAACTCCCTAACACTAACGACCAGGGATTTTTCTTTTATGAAATACTTCTTTTCTATATCCTTGATTCTCTTCTACTAGATCTTTTTAATATGTATTTAGATGTCAGTTGTTTTATAGAGATGTAAGGTAAAATTATAGGGAAGTAATGAGGTAAAATTAATGGGGGGAAAGACTTCAATAACATATTTTGTACAATGACAATAGAAGCACACTCAAAAGCGAGAATATGGAAGAAAAAAAAGACAACACCAAAATACTCTACTTTGTTCTTGCTATAAATTTTACGTTGTCTATACGACGGTATCTTTTTCTACATTATTTTTGATTTTTTGCATGGTGGATCAGTTTTGTTTTTGCCAAATGAGTGGTTTGAGACCGGAAAACATTTCAATAGGTGGGTCTTAAAGGTGTTGAAATGTTTCTTCAAATAGTTCGTATTATTCTACTTTGACATGCTATTTTGTGAGATGTTATTTTCTTTCCTTTATTCTCTTAAATCTTACATCATTTTTCCAATTGTTGATTGGTTTTTTTGGTACGTCCAATTCAATCTCCATTGTTTAAGTTATTGTTCATGTCTTCCTCTAAAATTTAGGTTGAGAGGAGTGGATGCACATTGTCCAATTAATTAACATAAGCATAGTTCAACGGGTCATCTAACTTTGCAATTTAACTTTGGGTGATTATTTTAAGGTTTAAATATTTTTTCGTCATTGCAAATATAGCTATTTTTCAAGGCGATGACTTGCATTTCGTATTGATGTTGTGTTTTAATTTGTTTCCAGATTTGTTGGTGTTGGTGTTTAATTTGTTTCCTCCGAATCAAATGTAATCAATTTTGTAATGGTGGTGGTGTGGTGGTGATGTTGGTGTGGTGGTTTTCGACAAAGGTCGCCGGAGTTAGGGGTGGTGATGGCTTACTGTTTTTTCTCTTTTTCTGGGCTGTGCTTGAGCTTTGGTTGAAGATGGTCATGGAGATTGGGAGTGGAGAAGATAAGTAATAATGAAAAATAAATAAATAAATAAAATAGTGACTGGGCATTCCAAATAAGTATTTAAAATAAACAAAAATGAATATTAGATGACACATAAGACTTCTGTTAGTCAAGTCAGCATTTTTGTAACAGAACACTAACAGAATGACTAATATAAAAAAGATTAATTTTGCAGGGACATTTTTTTAAAAAAAAATTGCAAGGATTTATTTGAAAAACAACTATATTTGCTGGGACGAAAACATATTTAAGTCTTATTTTAATTTAATTTCATATTAAATAATGTGAAATGCCACTTGGTACGAAACAAAGTCACTATCAAACAATTATTTTGTAGAGAAGATCCCATTGTTCTTAACGTTGATGGTAGTAATGTCGGCAACCCTGGGCCGTCGGGCTTTGGTGGCCTCCTTCGTCATTCGGGTGGATCTTGGATTAAAGGATTTTCTGGTTGTGCAGGTATATATCTGACAATCTTTATGGTGAACTCATTGTTTTATTGTTATTCGGACTCTCTTCACTCTATTCAGCTTGTGACTTCTCAGCTAAATTTGTGGCATGTCTATGCGACCATTATAGCTAGCACTCAAGATTATTTGAAGCGGTCGTGGGAAGTCTCTTTGGTTCATACGCTCCGCGAAGGAAACATGTATGCTGATATTCTGGCAAAAATGGGATCTTTTAGCGTTCTTCCTTGGCTGCTACTTGACTCCCCGACTCTTAAGCTACTGCTTCCTCTGCAGGCAGATGCTAGGAGATTAGAGTTCCTGCGCCCTTAGCTCCATTTTTTTTGGTTTCTTTTTCCTTTCCTTTTATTATTTTGTACCAAAAGAAACAAGCATTCCATGTTTCTTATTCTACTCTTTTTTTCTTACTCCGTGTGTTAGTGATTTTTTTTGCCGCTTCATACACTTCATTTCATCCTATTTAGTGTTGCTCTTAAATAACTAAAAAATTATGTATTTTTTACAATAGAACGTAGGATCAAAATTTATATTATATTTTATTTATATTGATTATATATGTAATTAGGTGATTAGAAATTATGTTTCCATCTGTCAAAAAATGAAACCGTGTTTCTAATGTACAACATACAATGTATCTTTTCACGAACTGAGTGTTAACTATTAAAAAAAATCTCTTTTTCTTTAGATATTAAAACAATATTATATAGACTATATTCTATTTTAAAAGAGTCCTCCTAATATGGACCTAAAAAAAATCCAAGGTAACCTTTAACATTTTTGGTAGAATGTGAATTTTAGAATAATTAAAATGGAAAAAAAAAATAATAATTTAATAAAACTTATTGAAAATGGTAAAAGTCCATCAGTGAACTCTTTTTAGGTCCATATTTGGAGTAGCCAATTTAAAATTGTTTAAATGAACAGGTTGTTACCTTACTCAATTATAATTACATACACTTTCATTATTTAGTTTATTAGTTATTTTATGTTATTTTAAAACTATTTCAATTTAATAAAGTTTAAATCAAAGTTATATTCCCGTGCATCGCACGGTTTACATACTAGTATGTTTAAATTAAGAAAATATGTTAGCAAAGTTATGACTTAACACAGAGTACCAAATTCAATATAAAATAATATTAGTAATTAAAAACATTAGTTATATTTATTTAAATAGGCCGGCCTGATAGGTCTAAACGGTCTTTCTGATTGCATATGGCCTAGCCTATTTAGCTAAATAGGCTTTTTAAAAAGCTTTGGCATTTTGACCCAAAAAAAAGGCTTTGGCGTTATCTATTTGAAAAAAAAAACTTGGTCTGGCTTGGGCCTGTCGTAGGCTGGGCAGTAGGCTCCTATTAGGCAGCCAGACCTATTCCCACCCCTAGCAATCGCCCCCAATACTGTATATGAGTATCTGCCACTGCCCTCAAATATGAAACACACAAATGCTCAATGTTTGATAAGACTTACAAGTTTTGCTCAAGAATATTGGAGACGCGAAATTTGTTTGCTATTGTTAATAGCATTGGCATACCCATCTGTAGTAATAATTTTTTTTGGTGTGCCAGCCATTGTTGTTCAACTAGAAATAGTGCCCAAGACCTCCGTTGTCGGGCAATAACATATGCCTAACAAGACCACTGTCACCACCATTATGATTACTATAGCTACTCCTCAAGTGCATGGTGACCACGTGCCACCCTTATACAAATTTGTACGAGGAAATAAGAAGCGACGATCTTCAAAAGTCTTCTGCGAAACCCAATTGCCTCCCTCTTTATCCTGGGGGATCATCTGAAAACAATTGAAGAATAATGGTTGAGATGGAGGATCTACTAACCTATGGGAGAGAATTTGAAAGGGGCCGAATATATGACTAGCTATTAGGGTCACTTAGAAATGAATTTAGGAAAAAGAGGAATAAAAGGGAGAAAA
Source organism: Astragalus glycyphyllos (assembly GCA_963573325.1). Lineage (NCBI taxonomy): Eukaryota > Viridiplantae > Streptophyta > Magnoliopsida > Fabales > Fabaceae > Astragalus > Astragalus glycyphyllos. Next base: position 7,969,602 of record OY754314.1, on the reverse strand, counting down.
CCCACATACTTTTGGAAAAAGTAAATCCCAGAAACTCACACAACTCATAAAGAACAGAGAATAATAGGGCATGACTCACCTTAAGAAGGTGCTCTTTCACATTAACCACCACGATAGAACATGGAATCATGCATCTTGTCTACACCCTCCCCTTGGGAAGCATGACACGAAATCAACAGTTGGAGAAACTTATAAGAACAACGTATGTGAAACACCTAGATACAAAAAGTATCTAATCTACTCTCTTGTCGTGGCTAGACCAGACTTGGGCACTAGTGATATGAGATTAAACTCGGAGCCTAAAAGCACCACCCCTAGAGGATAACATATACCAATTGATATAGCTAACAATGGTTATCACATAGTTTTACGTTAAAAAGTTGTTTCACGCGGAGGAAAGTACTCCCCCTCCCCGTCCCATCATCCAACCTTTTCTTCGTCCCCATCTCTGCCCCTAAAGTCGCCATGTTTTATTTTAGAGCCCCTTATCTCCATCCCACAAACTTTTCTTTATCCCCGCTCTCGATTCCCATTATGGTAGTGTCTTTGTCCCCTCAGGGGTATGGTAGGTCATGTCCCCTTCCCCCAAACTTTTCTTTGCCCCCAATCCCCGTCATGAGAAGTTATCCTTCTTTGCTCATGTCCGCACGGGGACATGGTCGTCGTCCTTGTCTCCGAAATGACCGCAAATGATTTTCCCGCCCATTGGACCCTTATGAAATATATCAAGCTAAGTTAAATGCTTACTGCTCCTTATATTCAACAACTTCAGGCAAGTCAGCATTGACAAAAAGTTTAGTTCCATTACCCTTGTTATTCCCAATTGTCCTATCAGTCAATTAAAAATAAAGTAAGTTTAAATATTAAACAAATGACAATCAAATATGCACACATCTAAACCAAATATTCTTATGAAAAAAATATATCATTCCAGGATCGACTTCAAAAGAGTTGCAGAATTAGAATGATAGATCTCTCAAGACCATTGTCTATAAAATATTGATTCATCTGCTCTGCAAACCTTTCCTTCAACGTACATACAATCTTGTTCCCACTGAAATAAAACATGGCGACTTTAAAAAGTTAGAGCATGTATTAACATTCTATAATATTTGAAAAGTAAAGGTATTAACATTACCTTCTCATCAAGCAACATTTCAACACTTGATAAGACACTTGGATTTTGGAATTCAAGAACCCCCTATGTATGCAGGATACGAACCTTAAGACTCCAATCAGTCTTGCCTGAGCGTTTGTCAGAAATTAGAGTATATCTAGAAGTCATTTCTGTGAACACTGTGAAGTATGGTTAAATCAAGAGACGGTACTTACACCAGGTGGCCCCTTCACCTTCCATGCCCCATAATCTTCCACTAGTTCAATGCTAAGTTCATGAATTAATCAATCTTAATGTTATACACCTATTAATATTCCTCATGGTTTGATGCTGAAATTTTCAAAATTTGATGTCATCAATTGAATGTGAATGGATGCCTCTGAAACCAAGGACAAAAATTAAATTTCCAACGGGAAAGAAGTTGAATAGTTGCAATTAAAGATTGCAATGAGAAGCGACAATTATATTGACAAAATTTTAATTCACCAAAATTTAAAAGTTGATATAAATATTAGTAAATATCGTCTTCGATAACAATGGTTGTTATTAAAGATTGCAATGGGAAGCAAAAGAGCCACAATTAAAGCTTTATTGGAAATTGTATAGGACCGTTCTACAATCAATGCAGTTTTGTGTTTTTAGTTTTTCAATAGTGTGTAATGAGAGGAATTAAATTGAATGCAATTTGGAAGTAGAGCCGCAATAAAAGCTTGTTTGGGAAGTAGAAAGTGGAATAGTTGCAATCTAATTTTGCAATCAGAAGCGAAATGTAAATAATTAAAGCGTGCATTGGGAATAGTACAGGGTATTGAAGTTTGCATATCAAAAAAAATTAAAGCGTGCATTGAGAATCAGAAAAAAAAGTGGAATCGTTGAAATTTAATTTGCAATGGCAACCGAGTGTAAATAATTAAAGCGTGCGTTGGGAAAATATGTTCTGCAAAAATTGCAAGTGTGGTAAACTATTATTATGGACAAAATTAAAATGACCAAAGTACCCTCCATTTTGAGAATCCGATGACTATTATTTGTTTAGTAAGAGTTACTAAGGAAAAGACTTAGTAACATAAGCCAAAGCCCCAAACCGCATGTAGTTTTATCTTGCAGTTCGGTTCACTTTTTGTCTCAAAACCGAACCAAACCGTACCGCAAACAACCCACCCACCTAAATGGCTACTTTTTGGCGGATTTGTATTCTACTTGTTTTTTTTCATAAAATATACAAAAAAAGATTGTTGTCGGAAAAAAGCTTAGCATTTTGGTGAAAGGAATTGGCTGAAATCAGCATTTTGGGCTGCAAATGACCTTTCTGGGCTATGCCAAGAATTGAAACGCTTTGTTTCAAAACGTTTTTCGGATTAAACACCAAAACCCTAAGCGATAAAAAATCACTACATTATTAATACTGAAAACAAGGTTCTTTCTTCATTTCTTTGAACAAAATTAACGATGAGTAGTGGCGGAGGAGCTGCTGCTGCGGCTGCGAAACCCAAAGAAGAGGAACAAGATGGCATGTCCGTACACTCTCCCTGCAAACCTCCTCCTTCCTCCACTTCTTCTCTCACCAAGGTACCTCTCTATCTCTCTCAATTTTGAATTTGAATATGAATTTATTTTTAATTTGAATTTGAATTTTGATTTGTGATTATAATTATGATGATAGGAGCAAACAGAGCAGGTGGAATTGGAGCTGAAACTCTTGGAAGCACTTGAAATTTATCCTCCTAATAAACTACAAGGTGCTTTCTATCACTTTATTATGTTCATAAACATTTGATATTGAATTTGTGTATGGATATTTCATATCTTTTAGGAGATTTGATCTTAAGAGTACAATTACGATGTATGATCGGTTATAGGGGTGAGCGTAGGACGGGTTAGGACGGGTTGGGGCAGGTTATGATCAACCCTAATTCGGCCGTAAATTGTGATCGGGCCAATATTTAGACGCTAATTTGTCCCTTAACCTGACCAAACCCGATGATATGCTGGTTCAATAAGGATCGGGTTCATAAAGACGGGATGGGACGGGACCCAAATCTGTGCATTCTCATAGGGAATTCCAAAACAAAAATTTTACAATTTAAGGCATTCCCTGTTAACTTGAAATTCATACAATCTCATCAAAATTTAAACCAATTTAATTAACATAAAGATATAAACGAGCATTAAAGCAACATGTTTGCTTCAGTAAAGCAACAACCTGTTTAGTTCAACAACACTCCAGTAGTTTAAGCAAAATAAAATGTAATCAAACATTAAACCAACATGCTTGCTTCACTAAAGCAACAACCTGTTTAATTCAACAACACTCCAGTAGTTTAAGTAAAATAAAAACCTCCCATTAAAGCAACATGCTTGATTCAGTTATATATATTTATGGCTGCAATTTGGCACATTTTATCACCTCACATTATCGGCTTTGTCGATGACTAATATACGCTGGAGAACTTAGAAGGCCACGAGTATTCGGCTTTGCCGGTCTGTGGTTCTCCCCTCCCAATAGAGTTTTTGCCAAAATCAATATTTGAACTCTATACCTTAGGGTGAGATTCCAACCTAGTTACTGCTCGGATCAACCTTTGTTGATTGCTTTCATAGACTTTGATACCTTGTTAAAGACTAGTTCTCTCCTAAAGAGGTTTTAATGGAAGATCATTAGTGAATTTGAATCTAGTAGTTTTAGCAGTGATAACTGATAAAGTAAAAAAAAGTAGTGATTACTGATAAGTGGGCAATATTGGTTTTTGAGAATGATAGCAGTTGGTAAATTATATGTATGATTAAATTAGTAGCCAAATGCAAAAAATGTTTTTACTTTGAACTAGTGAAATAAATAGCATGAAGTATTCAGAGCATCCATCATAGTGCTCCCACCAACCATCTGGGTACCTAAAGTGGGTCCGACATGTACTTAATAAATCTCACTAATAAGAAGTTAAGAACACATCTTTTAATATTAAAAGCTGACACACGAACCCAGAATAAGATGAGAGAGAGTGCTTGAAGAGAGTACTATGCCTAATAGGTACCCATTTTATTTTTTGTTCCGATGGGGTACCAAATAGGTACTTGTTAGTGGAGAAGCTCTTATAAATTATTAATGCTGTCCTACTGAAAAAAAAAGTGTAATGATAATTGGAGAATCAAGGGTTGCAAGATGTAAGATATGCACACTATTCTGGCCCTATGATTATTTTTTTCATATATAAACCTATGATATGTAAATGCTACTTGTTTCTTTGTTACTTGATACCTTTTTTTATCAAGAGGGTAGTTATGCTTATGCTGAGATGGATGATCACTATATCTTTGTAAAGCATTCCTTGTTCAGATAGTTTAAGACTAGTCATTAGGGATCAACATGATTTCTTTTTCTTGGGTGAAAGATTCCTCAAATTTTATGCTTACAATTAATATTACTTTCATGAAGGAATACATCGCCACTTTGTTCTCTATGGTCTGATGGAATATCTTAAGAAGAGGTTTGTTCTTCTTTCCCCTTTGAAGTCTGTCTAATTTGTTTGATTACTAAGAATAATGTGCTAGATACCTATTTTCTGATATACATCTTTTGTTCAGTTTTAACAGACACTTCTCTGCTGAGGAGGTCCTTCAATTGCTGGATCGGTTCTACAACATAGAAATGCTGGTATGTTCTCAATAAGTTATGAATTCCCATTCATCATATTCATATACCCCTCGAAATAACATGTTAGTTTGTGCTTTATGTTTTAAATTGTGCTTTTGATTTTGAGAGTTGATAAAGTTTAGTGGTTTATCTTTCTCTCTCAGAAATCAGATGATGACGAGATTGAATTGCTTAATCATGAAGAAGATTTCAGCTTGCCTCAGAGTTTCTTTGCCAAAGATGAACCCTGAACTACAACTTTAGGAATTAGGAGTATATACATTTTCATCTGAACCATTGTTCACCCTTTGGTTTTGTACAGCTGGTTATTCAATTCTCTCGTTCCCTTTCCCAACATTTTGGGTTAGACTATGTTTTGTTGACGAATATCTGTTAAATTGCGGTAGTTGTTATCACATCTATCTGTCATGTTTTGGAGGAGATTCCAAGAATTCTGGCAGTTTAATAATACCCTCAATTTGGGCTACTTCATATTGTGCTTAAGGAAATGCATCCTCTAACTTTCACTAAGTTAAGGCTTTTTTGATGAGATTAAAGTAAAATAGGAGGAAACTAATATGAAAGAGAATGTGTTAGAGGATAGAGATACATAGAAAGTTAGGGTGGGATTTAGTGTAAAAAGTAGGTGAGAGAAACTAGGAAAAATAATAATTAGGTTGGAAATGACAAAATTACCCCTAAATTAACACTAAATGCAAGTGACTGCAATCATATTGACAGTAGTGAATTACATTCCTTTAGGGTGTCGTTCTCACCATAAAGTTAAAGATTCTTACATAGTACTTCACTGATTTGGGAAGTGAATTGTCTGAATTTCGTTTCTCTTACTTTTAGTATCTTAAGGCTATTATTTACTAGAGAGGGATAAATATGGAGGGAAATATGTTGACAGAGTGAGTTGAAGGAGATAGACTCAAAGATAGGTTGTGGTTTCCGCCTTAAAGTTAGACAATATTTACCCATGGAAAAATAGCTCATGTTGGAAATTGAAGGAAGGTTCTAAGGAAGGATAAAAGCTATGTAAATATTGTTGCTCATTGTGTGGTACATGTTATGCTTTTTCAAGCTCCTCAGGATCTTTTATCATTTTTTGCCTAACACAATTATTATTATTATTATTATTATTGGTCGAAACCAGGGTATCTACCGCCAAACGCAGTGACTAATCCCCTCGCTGGATTGGAGGCACCTCGATGGGTAGGACAGCTGACCTAGAGATTTATTATTATTATTATTATTATTATTATTATTATTATTATTATTATTATTATTATTATTATTATTGTGCATGTGTACATCAAGTAAGAGAGTGACGTGTTAGTATAACACAATAGATATGAGAGTGTAGAAGTCACCGAGTTAAAAAGTTTAAACCGAGTAGGATCATAATAACAAAATGCAATAAGGTAAGTAAAAAATTTGAAACCCACTCATTGCATGTGCTCATACTGGTTTCCATGTGGACAATTGGAGGCTCAAGTACTTGCAAGCATGTTTTCAAAGTTTTTCAAGGTAATAGGCAATTAAACACAAATTTTGCAAAAACTAAAATTATCATGATTGAAATGAGACGTGAGTTTTTACTAAAATGTCCTACATGCATGTGCAATTGAGGTCTTAACAAGGATGTAATGAGGCCAAGTTAAAATGTAAGGGTAGGTAAAATAGAGTAACGATTAATCAAATAATACAAATATTAATCATGATAGGAGTAGCAAACTAAGAGCTCTTTGCATTTCGATGCTTTTAGCTTTGAATTTGAACTCCAATTCTTCCTTCAATTTCCTTATCCTCGTGAAATAGGCTGATTTAATTATATTTCAACAATTCAAGTTTCTTTTTGTCTAGAGGTCTTTGACCCCCTCCAGTATTCAAGTGAAAGTGGTCCTGAATAATACAAAGTCATGCCACCTAACTCCAATTTGTTCCATCACTGGGAATTGAACCCAAGTTCAAACAATTCAAGTTTTTGATATAAAGTAATGATGAATTTGGTGGAGAGAGTAACTATGTAAGCATTCATCGAAATAACCATTATATTTTTACCTCCCCCGTGGTAGTGCACCCAATAAGCACTACCATTGGAATACATTTTTACTTAAATTTTGAACCACCAAACCAGATTTTTACTACTTATATTTAAGACTGGTTGAAATACATTTTTTTATACAATTTGATTATTTCAATTCAAACTTATTTAGTATAAAAATTTGATAATTTTTTTCACTACCCAACTCAGGAATTACCGGATGTAATGTAATTCCTTCGAGTAAATAAGGTCATGCAAACAAATAAAAATAGTGAACATAGAAAAGAGATGCTTAAACATAAGAATTGTCCATTGCTTCAACTCACAACTTTACTTGAAACGAATAAAACATCAGAAAGACAAGTTTGAAATTAAAAAGAAAAAAGAAAACAAAGATAGGCACATATCTTCTCTAGCTATGGTTGGATAATAATTAAGAGGGCACAATAAATATGAGGTAACAGTCCATATTGTTGGGTCCAAATCCATTGCAAGGAAAGCTGAAAAATTCCTTCTTTGCTGAGTACCTTACATATCTGACTACCAAATAAGGGCCAGAGATTCAAAGGAACCTTGTCAATGCTGCAAAAATAGAAGAATTGTCAATTTCTATGGGGAAAAAATGGATTTGGATTTAGTGCAGTTGCAGATGTGTGCGGTGAAGTAGTTGGTAAGTTTGGAGCTGCCTGATTAAGATCGGTCTAGATTTTAAGACCTGATTTTGATTTTTTCTTAATAAAATTTTTCGACTTTAAAATCTAGACCGTCTAATCAAGATTGGACGGTTCCAAGCTTGTTGATTGTCCGACTATATGCAATTCTGACTGCACACAAACCAGCTCCAAAAAAACTTCATGTTTTGAAACAGTGACTTCAGAAGGAAAGGTTATCTGGTGTATAAAACTAATTTTTACATGTAAAAATTCATTTATTTTCTGTAACATGAAAAAAAAATTACTATTGTGGTTGCATTTGGATTGGCTTACGAATAACTTGTGCTTATCTATTGGCATAACACTCCTCAGAAGCATTTGGTAGAGCTTTGAAAGTAGCTTATGATAAGTCCATATGCTATTTTCAGCTTATTTCAAATACTTCGGGATAACATAAGTTACCAATAAGCACTTTTATGATAAGAACTTATCCAATAAACACCTAATTAATCTGTTTGCCCAAACATATCCTATGCCTAATGACTTTGCACACATTATTTCTCAAAGGTAAACATAGCTAAAACTTATCCTACACATACCTCAGGCTCAGCAGGTTTGGCTTCTTCAGCTTTTATGTTATCATCACCTGCATAGAGCATTAACGTTTAGAGCCTTGTTGTTCAGAGTACTTCCAAGTGCATTATAAACCAAATGACAAGAAGCTTAACTATGCATTTAATTCGGTATGATATGTCTTGAACATCATTAGTCAGTAACATAAGGAATGATATTTTATTATATAATTTACAAGGCAAAACTCAAATGCATTATAAATCAAGTCTAAGTCATTCCGCTACCTCCATCCTCAGGCAAATCGGAGGTCCAGAGGGTCAGGTTGTCTCTCAACAACTGCATGATCAAAGTGCTGTCTTTGTATGACTCTTCACTCAAGGTATCCAACTCGGCAATCGCCTCATCAAAAGCTTGTTTAGCCAAATGGCAGGCCCTGAAAGTTTTGTTAATGATATTGAGACAAGAACTAGCAACAATAGCAAATCAATGGACCAATGTAGAATGTGAGAGAACCAATGATTTACCTTTCAGGAGAGTTCATTATCTCATAATAAAAGACAGAGAAGTTGAGTGCAAGTCCAAGACGAATTGGATGTGTTGATGGAAGATCAGTGTTTGCAGTGGCTGAAGCAGCCTAATAATCAAAATATTTGTAAAAATCAATCAACAGCACAGTATACACATAAACATTGGAAATAATTCATTAACTAATCAGTTTAGTGTTGAAATACAGGAGAATAAACACATACCTCGTATCCTTTCAGAGATTGTTCAGCAGCCTCTTTCCTATCTTGGTCGGTCTTGAACTCAGCTAGGTACCTAAAGTAATCACCTTTCCTGCATCAAAAGAAGCAAAAAGAAACAACCACCATGAGATGTCATATCACATGAGGATAAGCAGAATACTCAAACTTGATGAGAGTATTTTTAAGATAGCGTAAGGCCATAAATAGTCACTAGAGTCTCTAAATGTGTGAAGCACTATCACCCTTAGTAGCATTGACACTTCCGGTTGAAGACATGTCCAATGTCTGACACGTATCATATCGGACATCGATACCGACACTTCAATTACTTATATTTTTCAAATTAAAAACGTTGTTTGAGCGCCTGTGTCTGTATCATGTCTGTTGTCTGCGTAGTGCTTCATAGCTATCACCAAAGTCCCTAAATATATAGAAACTACGTAATAGTCCCCAAATATGCTTTTTGGTAGTCATTTTGGTCATTAATGTCACCTTTAGTCCCTAACAGGTTGTCTTCGGGGACCAAAATGACAAACAAATGACACATTTTTATTTTAAATTTTGATACTTTTAGGGCCTAAAGTGACAGCGCTTTTAGGAGGTAAAATGGTTGTTTACCCTTTAAGATATCAGGAGATTATCCTAGATTAGTTTACATATTTCTTATTATTATCATCATTTTATAATTAGGAAGGGTTAGTTTAATGCACGAGATCATATAATCAATTATGAGTTTATGACTCACATCTTATAGTAGAAAACATTAGCTTCGGCAGAGGAAGAAGAAGGAACCAGATGCTGATCTATAATTGTCAGAATGTCACCACAAATCTTGGAGAGTTCCTCCTCAACTTTTTGGCAGTAACTCTTGATCAGTTTAACATTGTGTTCGTTTCCCTTAGACTCTTCCTTCTGTTCAATTGAGGACATAATGCGCCATGAGGCTCTGCGAGCACCAATCACGTTTTTATATCCAACTGAGAGTAGGTTCCTCTCTTCCACAGTAAGATCAAGATCAAGCTTTGCAACTTTCTTCATACATTCAACCATTTCTGCATAATAAATACATAGCTTCAGAAAAAATATCATCATATTGATAATATTGTCTGAAATTTATAAACAGTTTACAACATGGAAATACTGAAAAGCACTCTGCATTTTGCAACAATAATTAGTCTCATTAATGTAAATTTTGAGAACAAATCAAACATTCTTTACCATGGTCCTAAATCTGACAAAACTTAACTAACTAAAACTTTCAACAAAATTAATCTTCATTTCTTCACATATTCAACCAAAAAACTTGACAATCAAAGGGTAAAAGAAATAAAAATGAGAGTTTATTAATTTGAGGTAAACTGGTTGGCCATTTTGGGTCTATGAAAGCACTATTGTAAGCCATTTCCATTTTCAAGCATCAATCGCTTTGTAAATTTATGTTTCCTATTTAAGCATTAAATCAAACAAGTAACATGCATAATATCCAATACAATGAACAACAATTAATACAACTCAAATCTAATTAAAGGAAATTACAAATCAATCAAAAAGGGTTACTACACATGTAAGAGAATCTAATCTATCAACTGATCCATAAAAATCAATTCAAACCCAAATCTAAAAATCAAATATTTTACATCAAAATCCACATTTCTGACCCAAACAAAAGTGCAAATCCAACAAAACCAAAAACCGATTAAACAAACAGATCCAAACAAATGTCAGCATAGAAAACAAGAAAGCCATTAAATAAACAAAAAATAATCAATAAAAAAAAAAGTAAAGCATTAACAAACCTTCATATCTCTCAGCCTGTTCAGCAAGTTTGGCCAAGTAAACTTGGGTCTCTCTCTCCTTCTCAGCGGACATGGTTTCAGAGAGAGATCACACAAACAAACAAACAAAAAAGTGATAACAACAAAGGGAAGAATGAAGAAGATGAGGAAAAAATGAAGGAGTGGTGGAAGCGAGGGAGAAGGAAGAGAAGGGTTATATAGCAGTTGAATTGAAAGATGGAGCATATAACAGGGGTCAAAGGAAGACTGAAATCTGAACCGTTGGATCTTTGTTTGAAAGACGAAGCGCGCAACTCGTGATTGATGGGTAGACAGAGACAGACAGAGAGACAGCGATGCTTATCTGTAACATTAGAAAAATACTCCATCCTTCTCGTATTAAGTGTTGTTTAAGGTTATACGCGAGTATTAAGAAAATGATTGGATATGTTAAATTTTATGATAAAAAAATGTGGTAGGACTAAAACACCCTCACACTTTTCTTGGTAGGTGCAAAGACACGATTATTGATATTCTAAAGTAAAGTTATCGTTGGAAAGTAATAATAAATGTTGTATTGAGATTCTAAAGTGACAGATAATTTGAAACAAAAAAATGATAAAAAGCACACTTAATATGAGAAGGAGGGAGTATAATTTAACCTATTTAAGAGACTGCATCTGTTTTTTTTTTCTCTTTTACGTTTGTACTTTGTACATGTTTTTTTTTTGAACCGTATGTGTTGTACTTTTCTTTTTGAGTGCCTTTGCTTCATTTCGCCTATGTTTGGTTCAAAATGAAAATGAGAGGAAAGAAAGTAAGGGAAAGGAAAGAAAAAGATTAGAAAATGAGATGTTTTTCTTCCCTTGTTTGGTAGTAGACAAAATAAGAGGAAAGAAAACTGTATGTGTATGAAATGACAAAACTAACCCTTACTAAAAAAGTAAAATATTTTTTATTGCAATACATTAATTTTAGTGCAAGGTTAAATATGTCATTTACATAAAAAATGTTTTCTCTTACTTTTCTTCTCAAAATGGGACCCACTAAAACTTTTCTTTCTTTCCTATTTTATAAGGCAACCAAACAAAGGAAAATGGTATATTCCCTTATTTTTCTTTCCTTTCCTCTCTTTTCTCTTAATCTTCGTAGCTACCAAACACGCCCTTCATCTCTATGTATCTAGGGTTTTGTTTATTTATATTAAAATCAATTAGACATGTTAATATAAACAAAATCTTCCATGACCGTTAACCCATATCTAATTTTTTGAGATTTTGGTGAAGATTTAAGTGGCTTTGTTTCATTTAATAAGCAACATTTAGGTTGGTGCAACCGGTGATTTAAAACTCGGTTTGGACCGGTGTAACCGGATCAAGTTGGGAGTCAGATCAGAAATGCACTAAACCGATGCTTATATCATCAACTCGGTACTAACTTGAGTTGCAAACCAGCTCAGTCCGAGCTTGTTGTACCCTAATTTTGCCCGTCCAAGTCAAAACTTTTAAAGAAAAAAATCATAGATATTGCTTGTTCTGCATTTTGAGGTTTTAATCGTTGATGTGTGCATGTTAGCGGTTTTGCGTCATTTCGATTGTTATTAGTAGAACTTACTACTTTTTTTGTTGCAAATTTAATTAGCAAAAAAATTATGAAAATCCATTATTAATAATGTTAACTTTTTTTACATTACAAATATATATATATATATATATATATATATATATATATATAAAAAGAAAACAAAAATTACAAAAAATATAAACAAAACCACCATGCCGCATCGCCGAACCACCACTGTGCGCCTACCGCAAGCATCACCGAAAATATCGTACTGCCGGCCTACACCCTTCCATCACATCTCTATTTGATTCCTCTCTCTCTCTCTCTCTCTCTCTCTCTCTCTCTCTCCCTCTCTCTCTCTAACATTTGAGTTGCGACTACTAGAGTTCTCTTACTTTGCGGCTAATAAGTTAATAAGTCAATTCCTTTCTCTTACTTTACCTTTTATATCACATTATTTTCTTTCATAAAAATATCAAATAAAAATAAGTTAATGTTTAAATAACCGACGCTTATATCACCAACTCGACACTAACTCGAGTTGCAAACCAGCTCAGTCCGAGCTTGTTGTACCCTAATTTTGCCCGTCCAAGTCAAAAAAAAATCATAGATATTGTTTGTTCTGCATTTTGAGGTTTTAATCGTTGACGTGTGCATGTTAGCGGTTTTGGTCATTTCGATTGTTATTAGTAGAACTTATTACTTTTTTTGTTGCAAATTTAATTAGCAAAAAAATTATGAAAATCCATTATTAATAATTTTAACTTTTTTTACATTACATATATATATATATATAAAAGAAAACGAAAATTACAAAAAATATAAACAGAACCACCATGCCGCATCGCGGAACCACCACTGTGCGCCTACCGCGAGCATCACCGGAAATATCGTACTGCCGGCCTACACCCTTCCATCACATCTCTATTTGATTCCTCTCTCTCTCTCTAACATTTGAGTTGCGGCTACTAGGGTTCTCTTACTTTGCGGCTAATAAGTTAATAAGTCAATTCCTTTCTCTTACTTATCCTTTTATATCACATTATTTTCTTTCCTAAAAATATCAAATAAAAATAAGTTAATGTTTAAATAACCGACGCTTATATCATCAACTTGGTACTAACTCGAGTTGCAAACCAGCTCAGTCCGAGCTTGTTGTACCCTAATTTTGCCCGTCCAAGTCAAAACTTTTAAAGAAAAAAAATCATAGATATTGCTTGTTCTGCATTTTGAGGTTTTAATCGTTGACGTGTGCATGTTAGCGGTTTTGCGTCATTTCGATTGTTATTAGTAGAACTTATTACTTTTTTTGTCGCAAATTTAATTAGCAAAAAAATTATGAAAATCCATTATTAATCATTTTAACTTTTTTTACATTACAAATATATATATATATATATATATATATAAAAGAAAACGAAAATTACAAAAAATATAAACAGAACCACCATGCCGCATCGTCGAACCTCCACTGTGCGCCTACCGCGAGCATCACCGGAAATATCGTACTGCCGGCCTACACCCTTCCATCACATCTCTATTTGATTCCTCTCTCTCTCTCTCTAACATTTGAGTTGCGGCTACTAGGGTTCTCTTACTTTGCGGCTAATAAGTTAATAAGTCAATTCCTTTCTCTTACTTATCCTTTTATATCACATTATTTTCTTTCCTAAAAATATCAAATAAAAATAAGTTAATGTTTAAATAACCGACGCTTATATCATCAACTCGGTACTAACTCGAGTTGCAAACCAGCTCAGTCCGAGCTTGTTGTACCCTAATTTTGCCCGTCCAAGTCAAAACTTTTAAAGAAAAAAAATCATAGATATTGCTTGTTCTGCATTTTGAGGTTTTAATCGTTGACGTGTGCATGTTAGCGGTTTTGCGTCATTTCGATTGTTATTAGTAGAACTTATTACTTTTTTTTGTTGCAAATTTAATTAGCAAAAAAATTATGAAAATCCATTATTAATCATTTTAACTTTTTTTACATTACAAATATATATATATATATATATATATAAAAGAAAACGAAAATTACAAAAAATATAAACAGAACCACCATGCCGCATCGCGGAACCACCACTGTGCGCCTACCGCGAGCATCACCGGAAATATCGTACTGCCGGCCTACACCCTTCCATCACATCTCTATTTGATTCCTCTCTCTCTCTCTAACATTTGAGTTGCGGCTACTAGGGTTCTCTTACTTTGCGGCTAATAAGTTAATAAGTCAATTCCTTTCTCTTACTTTGCCTTTTATATCACATTATTTTCTTTCCTAAAAATATCAAATAATAATAAGTTAATGTTTAAATGTTGCTTTGTAGCCATCTGACTAATCACGATCCCCTTCCTCCTTATTTCAGTTTTTTTCACTATTATTAACTCTCATTCTCTCATTATCTTTTAATTGTTAATTCTTTTATTATTATGTTATCATGAGAATCAATTTAGTAAATTAATGGCAAAATTACACCAGAGGACCTTTAAGTTGTTTATTTGTAACAAGTTAGACCTTTAAGTTTTTTTTGTAACAAATAGGCCCTTTTAATGATTTCTCTAGCTTATATATTTTGATGTAATGCTACTTTATATATTGTGATTACTCTACCTTATGTATTTTGATGCAACCAAACATATTTTGGTGTATTTTGATTTAATCAACGATATTACATTTTACTAAAAGGGCCAACGGTGTCAACGTCAAGTAACTTAAAGGGCCTATTTGTTACAATGAAAACTTAAAGGGCCAACTTGTTACAAATAAATAACTTAAAGGTCCCTGGTGTAATTTTGCCTAAATTAATACTTACACCCCTTTTTTATTTAAAAATGCAGACTGTTAACTACACCCCCTATTTCACTTATACAACATCCTTTATATTTTAAAGCTCAGACTGTTGTTCGCACCCACAATGTTTCAATGATGCAGCCCTCTTTTTCTTTCAATATCAAATTGTTATTCGCGCCCCTCAATTTTTAGCTATACACCCCCCTGCATAAACCTGTTTTCGCAGGCCATCAATTCAAAGGCCCAAAGTGCATGCACAAATCGGGCTGGTTCTAGTTGCACACCTGTATTTTTTATTACAACCCATTTTGTTATTAAAGAGCGGGTCAGCATTTTAGGATGAATGAGTTGTACAACTCAAGAGTCCTAAAACCCCTATAAAAATAAATGAATAATTCATTTTCCAAAAAGTGTTGTCTTCCCATAAACAATTTCTTTCAAAAAAGCTTGAATAGGGGGTTGAGTCAGTTGTACAACCGGGTCAATCTGCTTTTTAGGATGAATATGTTGTACAGCTCAGGGGTCCTAAAATCTCTATAAAAAGAAATATATAATTTCAAATCAAAAACACAAACACACACAATTATCTTCTTTCCTTAAAAACAAAAACCTAGTTTTCAAAAATAGGGGATTAAGTCTATTATACGACTGAGTTAATATGCTTTTTAGGATAAATGAGTTGTACTGCTCAAAATTCCTAAAATCCCTATAAAAACAATAAAAAAAACATTAATTAAAAAACACCAACAAACAAACAATTTTTACCCAAGAACTACGTAGCTTTGAATCTCCATCTTGGAGATACGTAGGAGCTGAGACCCACTCCTGTCAAGCACAAAAAAAAAGTAATTTATTAAGTCAATTAACATTACTTTTACGCAACTAATTAGAAGGTAACCTTCCTTAAGAAGGATGTCGTGGGGTGCTAATACCTTCCCCGCGTCTAGCCAACTCCCGAACCCAAATTTGGTCACAAGGACCCTCATACAACTCAAAGGGATTTACCAATGTTTTCCCTTAAAATTAAACTTTAGTGGAGGCTTCATTTCAAACTTCGAAGAATCCTTTCCCAGATTTTTCAGTCGCTACAACGTTTTCCCAATTGTTTACTGATCTGTACCTAAGCTTGTCTGATGGATGTCCCTCAGAGTATCAAATCTTATCTACTTGCTGCTTGACCCGTGTTCCACACCGAGAGAAAGAAGGGCGGGTGTACCTGCAAATACACTCCAACGCCCAAGTCAGGAGCGAACGAGCAAAGTAGCAATACTAATGAATAGTGTGTACCTGACAACTGACGCAATGAATGCTTATATAGGGTGCGTGAATCACGCTTGGCCGTTGGATGGTCGTACGGATTCATCTCCACCGTTGATCTGGCGCTTTCACTCTTTCACCCACTCTTGCTTGCGCCACTCCTCGTTGCCACAACTGAAGTGGGCTTCGGCCCACTCCAGAACATTTACCATCAGACTGGTAGGGGTGTTCGCGTGCAGTTTAGTTCGGTTTTGAGACAAAAATGTGAACCGAACTGCAAGGTTAAAACTACATGCGGTTTAATTTGGTTCGGTTGGCTTCTTAAAAAAATAAACCAAACCAAACCATTACAGTTTGGATTGGTTGGGTTTTTTCTAAGACAAAACATAATTTAAAATAGAATTAAAATTAACTAACATAAAAAATGGCTAAGATAAATGTTTAAGAAAAAGTTTGCTCAAATATATGTAGGATATAAGTTACTCTCTTTTTATTCTTTTAAGATAGCTACGACCATGTTTAGAAGAAATTGAATTAAATGTTTTATTGTAATTTTTAAATATAGCATAACAATATGGATTGTTTATATGTAAGTTAAGGAATTAATTGGATTTTGACTAGTAAGTGAGTGAGAGTTGGGTTGTAGTTGGATTTGGGCTAGTAAAATAGTAAGGAAGGTTGTAAGTCAATAGGCCTAAGTGCTAATTGCGGTTTGGTTTGGTTGGTAAATTAAGAATCGCGGTGGCGATGACTAGCTGTTACGTCATTAATTAGACGTGTGACGGCTCGTTTCCCGCGAACCGAAACGGTGATGCGATGGTTCCCTAGGTGTTTTAATCATTACCCTCGAAAGCTATAAATACCCATCTTGTCAACTACGATGGGTTACTTTTGCTCTTATTGCCTCTATGACTCAATCTTTTCTTCTCACAATATTTTCTCCTTGCAACCATGTGTGACACCCTTTACCCCGAAAGTAATTATAAGTAAAAAAATGTGCAAAAATGAGTAAATTTGTTTTTAAATATAACCAACAATTCATTTTCTGAAATTGTTTTCGCAAGTAAAGGATACCATAAAATTACTCCAATCACATAAACACGATTCTTAATAATATAAAAGATTGAATAGATAAAACTTTTCTTTCAATACAGTAACTAGAATGACGTGAAATATAATATTCAAAAATACAACCCAAATCCCGATGTCACATAATCAGGGCAATTAACCTTTAATTCAAATTAAATAAGAGAGTAATATCAACGTGTAAAATCATACTACAAGCTACTAGTTGATCCGTATTGATCACATCTTCACCGAAGCGCGATCGTACAAAGCAACTACAACGGCACCTAGAACTCAATCAAAAAAATGGTGCACGGGTGAGAAAGAGCGTCCAAACCATATAAAGAATATAAGACCGAAACTAAAACAACAAGACTACCACAAAACAATGGAACAATAAACAATAGTGGATACAACTTTCATAACCCATGCACAAACAATCCTTAATTAATCTTCAACTAATCCTAGTGTCGCGACCTCACATACGGTCCTAGGACTACAGCAGCAGCAACAACAAGAACAACAACAGGATCAGGATACCTTGCCAGATACTGCCTTACAATCATCATCATCAACAACAACAACTATAGGACCAGAATACCTTGCCTGAACGGGATACCTTGCCCGATAACGCCCTATAGGGAACAACATCAATAGAACCGGGATACCTTGCCCGATAACGCCCTACGAAGAACAGCAGCAAGAGGACTATGAGGATCGGGATACCTTTCCCGAATGGGATACCCTGTCCGATAATGTCCTACAAGAACAATAGGACCGAGACACTCGAACAGGATACCTTGCCCGATAATCCCCTGAAGAACACCCAAAGACGACTATTAGGACCGGGATACCTTGCCCGAACGAGATACTTTGCCCGATAATACCCTACAACAACAACAACCACGACGACGACAACAACAACAAGATGGACACACATGGACTTAACCATACGCGATATCGCACAACGACAACGACGACAACGAGAAAGACAATGACAACAACATCACCTATCATCAGGTACGACTCATCCATACTGCGACGAGTTCTTGCCCATACTGCGACAAGGTTCCTTAAACAACTCTCGATCACGAAGATACAGCTCGTCCATACTACAACGAGTTCTTGCCCATGCTGCGACAAGATTCTTCAACACGAACCTGCTTGCTAATCATCAAAGAAGGATAACTTGCCCCTTGTGAAACAAGTTTCCGATAACAATACACATAAAACCAGCCAGCAATAACAACAACGCATTACCGTCATGTAACTTAAAGACTTGACAACTCCGAGTCAATCTGGCTACGTTATCAAACATTAAGATACCGATCGAGAACTTAAACCATATTAATTTGTATCATTTATTCTCACCTCTCATTATAATCCATTAGCACATTAGACACTAGCTCGTCTTATAGCTTTTATAACTAAATCTTCCTTCTCTATTTACAATTATGGGTAATGCTCAAGTCTTATAGGCTCATTAGTTCGTTCTAATTATTCTGTTATTACTATTAAATCAACCTCACTTCCAACTTAATTTTTCGTTATTGGTAACATACGGGTCATTCAAATCAAAGAACATCATTCAACATAAAATTGACTAGATTCATTCCCTAAACTTGGCATATTAGCTACATCCACCACAATATTTAAATTACAGTCATCCAAATTATTTACAGATCATTTAAATTATTACAGTCATCCTCAATGATTACAGTTATCCAAATTTAATAAATAATAAATAAACACAGACAAATGTGGATAGCGATACACTACAAGAATTTCGTGATTTACCAGCGGGCCAAATCCGCCGGAAAAATCGAAAATCCGCCGAAAATTAGCCGTTAGCGGCGGATAGTAGCCGCGCGAAATCCGCCGGTAATACGTTCGTTGGTAACGGTTACCGGCAAATATTCCGCCGGTAATTACAGGCGGATCGGTCCCTCGGTAAAGCCGCCGGTAATTACCGGCGGAAATTCCGCCGGAAAAATCGCAAAATCCGCCGGAAATTCGGAAGCCGAATCCGCCGGTAATTTCCGGCGCCGGATCCGCCGGTAAATGGTTAAAATCCGCCGGTAAAATTTTTTCGTTCCCGCCGGTAACGGTTGGGATCCGCCGGTAATTTTTTTTTATCCAGCCGGTAATTTTTTTTGTTTTTCCGGTAAACTTTTGAATTACCCGCCGGTAACGGCCACGATCCGCCGGTAAGTTTTTTTTCACTGTATCCGCCGATAATAATTGCGAATCCGCCGGTAATATTAGAATTGAAAAAAAATAAATAAATAACAATAAACAATAATTAATATAAAATATAAAAATGACAATTAATGTGAATTATATAAATAACAAAAAATATATAAAAATATTCAAAAGACAAGTAATTTAAATTATAATTTAAAGATATATAAAAGTACTAATTAGCAATATTATTACAAATTATAAATTAATTAAATCCAACAACTGAAATTACATTCTAATAAAAATACTTAATGAAAACATAGGATAACTAGCAGTCATAGTAACGCGACGGGTTGTTAGGGTCTGGTGTATTATTAAACCAGATATCAAAATTAGTGGTGACCTCGTCGGAGTCAGACTGCTGCTGGGGCTACTGCTGTGGCTGCTGTTGGGGTTGCTGCTGAAGATAAGGCTGTTGTTGGGGATTAGGTGACTGCTGGACATGGGGCGGCTGCTGTTGAGGATAAGGTGATTGTTGGGAATGAAGCTGCTGCGACTGAGAGTTAAGACCAGGGTACATCTGAAAAGCACTTTGTGGTGGACAATTATATGATGATGATGGCTGCTGATGCATATAAGGCTGAAAAGCACCACCGTAAGGCTGCATCTGCTGTGATGGAAAATATGATGATGATGGCATAATAGGTGGCCTCTGAGACATAGTATCCATTAATTGCTTCCAGCGCTCCTCACTCAACCTGTCCCTCTCCTCCTGCTGTCGTCGGCTCTCCGCTTGTTGCTGTCTGATTTCCTGTAAGTCCTCCTCATATTTCTTCTGTTGTTCGGTTAATTTTTGTGTCAAAATCTGAACTTGACTCATTTCTGAAGCAGTGGGGACATAAGATCTACCAGTACTTCTCTCCGAAGAAGATGCTGTCCTCAGATTCGGAGTAATGGAATCTTGAAATGCAGACGGGCCTATACCACCAGAACCTACCAACCGACCACTTTTTGTAGGGCCCACAGATTTCTTCCAAGCAAGTAAAGCAGCTCGACCCTCCTCAATCGGGTCAACCTCAGTACTGCCACTACTCTGCTGAGTCTCATGGTATTGGGTCTGCCATTGATTAAAATTTTCCTGAAAACAACAAAGAAATTAATGATTAATCATGACTATTATTATAAACAAATTATAAAATTATATATATATATATATATATTAATATTAATATATATTAAATAATTAACGTTATTTACCTCAACAAGTCTTGCCCGCTCCTCAACATATTCACCCGTCTCCTCTCTCATATGAAATTGGCGGTAAATCTCAACCAATGTAGGGGGCGACGAAGAACAGCCTCCTACATACATATATATATATATAGTTAATATTTATTATGTAATACTAGCGGAAGACGGGCGCAGGAGCGCCCGTCTTCCGCTTTTGATTATTGCGCTACAGTAGATACTTATGTAGTACTGATTTATTGTGAGTTACGGATTGATTTAGGTCAGTCCAAATGGGCTTCTCTCCAAAGGGTCAATAAGGACATTGCAGCACGTCATTATTCACACCCTATTGATGTATAGGCCAAGATCGGCTTGGTGAGGTCGAAAGGTCATATCACACCTCATGTCTTCACATGTGGTTCCAAGTGCCTTTCGACCTCGCCGAGCCGATCTTGGCCTTTATATCAAGAGTGTGTGCATAGCGACTTGCAGCAGTGTCTTTATTGGGCATTTGGAGAGAAGCCCATTTGGACTGACCTAAATCAATCCGTAACTTACAATAAATCAGTACTACATAAATATCTACTGTAGCGCAATAATCAAAAGCGGAAGACGGACGCTAAGAACCTGATATTTAAATATGGGAACCTGTCAAATAAAAGGCAATGGATTTGCATACCATCAAGCATGTGCTAATAGTATGCCAAAAAGCGATGGTAATGGATATAAGTAAAAGTCTAAGAAAACATATTTTATTTTATTTATAAAGCGAAAACAGAAAGTGGGTTTAAACTTGTGTTAATATGGAACCTGTCTCAATTTTACCTCAACAGGTCAATGATCCATTTCTTGGCCTAACTACCATAGATATTTTTATCAAGATGCAGTGAATTTGCATTCATTGATATTTCTAATATTGAATATATTAGCCAAGAAATAATATCAAGTCAAATATTGAGAGAAAATAGATATTACAGATTAGAAACACCATAAAGTGCCTTCATAAACACCATGCAAATTGTCTCATAAAAGTGACTTCAAAAACTCATAAAATACATACTACATATTAGAAACAATCCTCTTAAAAGGGTCCAACACCAAGAGGCTGAAATATATTACAAAATCACACCAAAATAGGTAAACAAACTTTAAGAACTAATAATATAGTGAATGACAGAGCATATATCCGTGAAACTCTTTTTCCTTCTTGATAACCACTTTAGGCATTTTTGTGGAAGAATTCTGTGTGGCATTACCTTCAAGCGGCGAGGTAACATTCAGTGCTTCAATTGGCCTTTTTCCAGTAGACTTGGTTGAAGGAGTATCACAATTTCATCCAGTAAATTCCTCACCATTCAAAAAAGGGGAGATACTTCAAAGTATAGAAAAAGGCAGAGGGTGAAATTTAATGGTACCGATTAAAACAGGTGAGAAATCCAGTGAGGGAATCGAATCCCCTCCACAATTCAAAGGAACGCCGTCTCCTATTAAGTTCATAACTGACTCAACTGGAATGGTAGTAATTATCAGCACAACACAAATTCCAAATCGTTCAAGGGAATGAAATACGTTCTATATAAAAGTATATCCCAAATTGAGTCCTATCGTATGCACAACACAACCAATAAACCAACGCTTTGGATACAGTGAAAAAATCAAAAACCTTACTTGATTGTGCGTCTCGCAACTCTTCAATTCATGATTTGATGGAATAACCGCCAGAAAATTCCCAACCAATATTTCTCTTCCCCTAACCAATATTTGATGGACAAACTTTGCACACTAATCGAAAACAAAAGAGAAGAAGAACCCGATAGAGATCGAAATGAGACCCTGAATGAAAGGGAGAGGAGAAATCAGAATAGAGGAGGGGAGAGGGGTTGGGAAGTTGTGAGGAAGTTGTTTCTTGTGTTGTTAACTGCCGTAGTTGTAGTTGTCCGTGTGTTGTTTGGTAAGGGTATAACTGGAAAAAAAAGTGGACACCAAAATTCAGTTCTTTGTGGATACTCTCTTTATCTATTAGTAGAGATTAGTAGAGATATAGTGAAATATAAATTTTTTGAAATATTAATTTACCAATCGTCTGCAATGCTCAGCTGCGTTGATGAAACCACCTGTGTTTATGCAACCACCTTTTTCAGAAGCTCTGTTCTTTTTGGCAGTCTCACATTTTGCCTGATACTTTTCATCTGCCCACTTCACTTTGAGCTCTGCCCAATGCTGAGGATAAATCCAGTCCGGCCTAACATCAAGAAGACGCGCCGATCAGAGCATTTCAGAAAAGCGGTGAGAAGCTCTTGAATCGAATATTTTCTTAACTGCCGCTTGCTGATGTGGGTACCATGCCACTCGTTCCTATTTAAACAAGTTTAGTTAAATTTCAAAGTAAAAACAATGTAATCAAAATTAATGAACAATAACTTTGAAAAAATTATAAACTCTTTAATCTGAATTAAACTTACTCTGAATTTCATCCACATCTTGGAAGTACCTTTTTTGACCTCAGTCCAATTCATCCAAGAATTATTGTAATTTGATTTGATGATATCTGAGATAGTAGCGGATATCATCCTCCCAGGATCAAACCTGTTCATTTAAATAATAATTTTTTTAGAAATTAACTTACATGGAAAAATTATTAAATGGAACATTTATTTTAGAAATTAATAATAAACACTTACGGTTTGCCGACAACTCTGGCAATGATACGACCGTCTGGCGTAACTTCAACTGTCTCCGTACCAATTGTGTACCTCCGTATCCCATCTGCATCTGGCGGAACCTCAGAAGTACCTGCAGGAGGGATAAATGGGCGATCCATCGTACTAGGCCCACTACCATCGCCGTCCTCCTCCTCCTCCATATTAGGTGGAGGAACAAATGGGCCATCAACAACAACACGATTTATTCTACGACGCCCCGCACGTAAAGTAGTACAAACCTTCTTCCCCTTATTATTATCATCAGGTAATGGTGAATCATGAGGTTGGTCGTCCTGATCAGATCCTGGTGGAGATGACATGCTGTGTATCTATATATACATATATATATATATATTAAGTGATTGATAAAATAAAAAATACAAATCAATATAACTAAAAAATATAAATATATTACATGCACATAAGTAATGATTTCCTATGAAAAATTAATTAGGTTCCCATTCGTTCTCGAAATCACCATCATCAGATGAATGAATTCCTGATACACCAACGTGATCGGCCGCATCTTCCTCCAGATCTGTATCTTCATCTTCGTTAACTTCATCACCGGTGTTTGGCTCATCACATAAACGAGTAATGGGTTCAACTTCAATCACTTGATTCACATT
The DNA here is from genome assembly GCA_963573325.1 of Astragalus glycyphyllos. Lineage (NCBI taxonomy): Eukaryota > Viridiplantae > Streptophyta > Magnoliopsida > Fabales > Fabaceae > Astragalus > Astragalus glycyphyllos. The sequence continues at coordinate 7,945,636 of OY754314.1, read as the reverse complement.
AGACATTTCATCCATTTGATATGGCACTTCTTCCAATGTCTCATCGTTTATCTCAACTCGGCATCTTGGTTTTGTCTTAATTGCGAAACACCAACCACGTTGATCGGTCCGTGTTGAAGGATAAGAGACATAATAAATTTGTCTCACATTTTGTGCAATTACGAAGGGATCATACAAACGATACCTACTATTCAGTTTAATGTCCACTGTGTTTGTCTTTGGATTAAACTTTGTTCCTCGAGCAGACGGATCAAACCACTTACAATAAAAAAGAACAACCCTTGGACTATAATCTAGATAAGGGTACAAAAGTTCATATATGTGTTCAACCACACCATAAAAATCATCTTCACCTCCCCCACTGATACCCTTGATGCAAACTCCACTATTGATTGTTTCTCTTCCATCTGCCCATTCCTTAGTGTGAAATTTGTAACCATTGACAAAATATGTGTGCCACTCTTTAACACATTTTTGAGGACCATCTGATAAGTTCCTCAAGTGTTGATTGACAGGATTTGGCGGGAGGGAATAAACATGTTGCCTAAACCACATTGGAAAATGTGCATGAATATAAGCAGAAGATTGTTCAGCACTTACATCCTCCGATAACAAGAACTCCCTAAAATAAAATAATAAAAATATTATATTATCATACAAAATTGTTTTACTTTAATGTATTGAGATAGCTAGGTTGAGAAATACATACTCAATGAATGGTTGGACCTCAGTACAGTTTATCAACACATGAACATGGGCTGAATTTAGCTCTTCCTCAGTTAGCCAATGAATTGATTCCTTTCTAGAGTGACGACCAGGAAGACAAAAGACAGATAGAGCAAAATGATGTCTTGGATTTTCAATTTCCTTTTCATTTCTACTACTTCTAGGAGCAAATTCATTTTTGAAATAATAAGAACAAAAGTTAGTTGTTTCACGGTGTAAGTAAGCAGAACATATCGACCCTTCAACTCTAGCTTTGTTTTTAACAAACCTTTTTGAATCACCCATGAACCTTTCAAATGGATACATCCATCTGTATTGAACAGGACCGCCAAGTTTAGCTTCATAAGCGAGATGAATAGGAAGATGCTCCATAGAATCAAAGAAACCTGGCGGAAATATTCTCTCCAACTTGCATAAGATAAATGGGATGTCTTGATCCATTTTTGTAAGATCATCCACTTTTAGCGTTGCAGAACACAAATTCTTAAAGTATTGACTTATTTCCACGAGTGGATTCAAAACGTGTGTTGGCAACGAACTAAAGGCAATAGGAAGTGAGCACTCAAGGAATACATGACAATCATGGCTCTTCATCCCATGTAACCTCCCATTATCCACATCCGAACATCTTGCTAAATTAGAAGAATAACCGTCTGGCATTTTCAACTCAGAGATCCACTGATAAACTGCCTTCGCTTGCTCAGTAGATAAAGTATAATTGGATTTGGGCTTCAATGTCCTACCGTTAGCTTGCTCAACCAACAACAAATCCTTTCTCCTGCAATAATGATCCACATCCTTCCTAGCCTTCTCATTATCTTTGGTTTTACCTTTAACATTCATAACAGTGTTAAAAATATTATCAAAGAAATTCTTTTCAATATGCATTACATCTAAATTGTGTCTCAATAGATTATCCTTCCAATAAGGAAGTTCCCAAAAAATACTCTTTTTTGTCCAGTTATGCCATCGTCCATAACCATCTGGACGAGAAACAACACCCCCAACAACTTCTACAGGTGGGATATCCTTGACACTGGTCCAAACTTCTTCTGGTGTCAGCCTACGAGGAGGTCCAGCTGTTTCAACATTACCCTTGATGAAACCATATTTTGACCTTCTAAATGGATGATCGCTAGGTAAAAACCTACGGTGCGAGTCAAACCAAGAGGTTTTTCCTCCATACTTAAGAGTAAAAGCCTCTGTGTCAACCATGCAAACCGGACAGGCCAACTTACCATGTGTCCCCCATCCAGACAACATTCCGTACGCAAGAAAATCATTTATAGTCCACATCAAAGCCGCCCTCATCATGAAATTTTGCCTACGAGCTGCATCATAAGTTAAAACACCATTCCACAACCTTTTTAAGTCATCAATCAAAGGTTGCAAATATATGTCAATACCTGCTGTTGGATTAGATGGCCCTGGAATTATAGCATTTAAAAACATGTAAGGTTTAGACATGCACATTTCAGGAGGAAGGTTGTATGGGGTAACAATAATCGGCCAACAGGAATACGGGGTTGCTGACGCTTGAATATATGGCGTGAAACCATCAGAGCATAAACCAAGACGAACATTGCGTGGATCGTGGGCAAAATCTGGATGAACACGATCAAAATGCTTCCAAGCTTCACCATCAGAAGGATGACGTAATTCACCAGAATTGTTTCTGTTTTCTTGGTGCCACGTCATTTTGCCCGCAGTCTCCATTGAAGTAAACATCCTCTGTAATCTTGGTATTAGCGGCAAATAGAACATTGCTTTTCTTAGAACCGCTTTACCTTTGCTCATCCCTTTCCTGCTAACACGATAGCGTGGCTCGTGACAAAACTTGCATTCCACCAACTCTCCATCATTTAAGCCAAACTCATTGTTATAATAGATCATGCAACCAGACACACAACAATCAATTCTTATGGATTTTAATCCGAGCTTCGATACCAATCTTTTAGCATCGTAATAACTCTGCGACAAAAGTCCTCTAACTGGGGTCGCATCCAACATCATTTTAGTCATATATTCCATGCACAATTCCGCTACATTAAACTAAGACTTAAGCCCCAACAACCGAACACACATTGATAATTTTGAATCATTTGATCCTTCAAATAACGGTTTATTTGTCTCACTCAATAACATATAAAACCTCTGAGCTTCCTCATTTGGAACTTCGTCAGCATCGTATTCTGGTTCCTCAAAATTCAAATTCACACCAACAGCATCCGATATCATCCCCCGAACAACATTAATCAACTGATATCCTGTAGTCGTTTGATTATCACTTGATGTCGCAGCTTCTACGACCGGACTTGAAGTGTGACCACCTTCTGTATGAACAGGAACATTATCAACTGCACGAACTCCAGCTGCTAACTCGCCATGATGAGTCCATATCCAATAATTTGGCAAAAACCCATTATTGTACAAATCAAGTCGAACCTCATCTCCGTTTTTTATAGATCGAAACCTACATTTGGAGCAAGGACATCTCATTCCTCCTAGGTGCTCAAAGTCTCTTTGACTCGTAGCGTAAAGAACAAATTCTTCAACTCCTTGCACAAAACTTCGCTTCAAACCAGTTCTTCCAGGATGTGTTCGATCATACATCCAACTACGATCCATATTTTGCAGATCGATGTGTTCTTAATATATATACTACATATATATAACAAATATAGGAATATTAGAACAATACACCATTGACATACAATTTTTAATTATCATCTACATATATAGGCATTTTAGAACAATAGGCACATTACAAACTTAGTATAATGATACTATATTGTACAATACAGTCATTTTTTTATTTACAAAATAGACAAAATAATAATACCATATTGTTGTTATATTATATTATATTATATTATATTAATACTAATATTAATATTATATTCATACTAAAAATAGACAAAATAGTAATAGTTTTTGTTATCGTTATTATAAATTATATAATTATAATATTATTATAATAACTTATTTTTATAATAACTTTTTTACAAAATAGTAGTAAATATATTCTTCTCTAGACAATATTGATAGTTATTATGTTACTTTAACTAATTATTAACTAATTAACTAATTATAATATATTATTATAATAATTTGTTTTTATAATAACTTTTTTACAAAATAGTAGTAAACATATTCTTCTCTAGAAAGTGTTGATATCTATTATGTTACTTTAACTAATTTAACTAGTATATTAAATCTTAAAATGACCATTATTTCAAATTTTTTACAAAATAATAGTTAAATATATTTTTTATTATGTTAAAATAAAGCAAAATAGTAATAAATTAAATACCTATTATATTATTTCGAATTTTTAACATAATACTAATATATTTATTTTCTATTGTGTTATTTTAAATAACTTATGTAGAGTTTATGACTTAGGACTTTAGTTAGTGATGCTGTGTGGTGCTGCTAGCACCAATGTCTGTTAATTCTGTTTGTATTTTTGGTTATAGGTAGTTAGTGCAGTTACACCTTGTAACTGATTGTACAGTGTTCTAATGTACCTATATATAGTCATGAATATGTAAAACAGGATTAACACAAGGAAATACAATCCAATTTCCTATCTCTCTCTTGTGATCATTTTCTCAACTCTCTCAATTTCATAAACTGTAATTGATTCAATTCACATTCTTGTGCAACAAATCCTAACAACTTAACTAATATAAACAAAAAATAATAATTAGTAACCATAATCTACTAGTTTTATAACTTTTTATCATCTTATAATAATTTTAAATTAACATATTTTCTAGTTCTAGTCATTCATTAACAAAAATAAGTGATAGTTACAAATAACTTCATTACTAACCTCTAGGGAAGAGAAGTATCTGACTTGATGTAAATTTCTAACTTTCCGAACAATAACTTCAAACGAACAACAACTTCAAACGAACAACAATTTGAAGAAGATACATCAAAATATTAACAAAATCATTTAGTTTACAAAATGTAGTAAAACAATTAAACAATGTTATAAAGAAAGTTCAAAAACAAACCTTGGGAAAATTTGAGAGAATGCAATGACATTTTGGGAGAAGGAGGTATGTTGTGGAAGATTGAGTGGAGAGAATGGAAATAGTAGAGAGTAAGGAGAAGAATTTTCGGATTTTGAGATGGAAGGGAGAAGAAATTCGGATATGGAGATGAAAATGAGAAGAAATTCGGATATGGAGAGGGAAGAGAGAAGAAATTCGGATTTGGAGAAGATGGAGAGAATGAAGTGTAGAGAAATGGTTTGAATAAAAGAGGTATTTATAGGGAATAAAAAAACGGTAACATTTCAAATTTCGAATTTGAAATCCGCCGAAAATAGCCGTTACCGGCGGAAATGGAGTTACCGGCGGATTAATCAGAATTACCGGCGGATTTAGGATGGTTACCGGCGGATCCGATACCGGCGGGGCATTACCGGCGGATTCGTCTGTCATTACCGGCGGAACTGGGACTTACCAAATTACCGGCGGATTCTGGCCGATTACCTGCGGATACGGGAAAATTCGAAATTTGAATTTTTCCGCCGGAAATTTTGTTTTACCGGGCGGATTTTTTATGCGGCTGTTACCGGCGGATATAGTGGCGTTTCCGGCGGATCTAAAATTTCAAAAAAAAAAAAACCTCATTTCTGCCGGTAATAGCACCTTCGCGGCGGATTATTTAGGCCAGATTTTACCGGCGGATTATGGGACATTACCGGCTGATCCGTTAAAACAAAAAAATTCCTGTCCACCGGAAATTGTATTTACCGAGGCATTGTATCCGCCGGTAATTTTTTTTGGGTTTCCGAAAAGTATTTCCGCCGGTAATCCTCTAATTTCCGCCGGTAAATTACCGGGGGATAAGTTTCCGCTGGAAAACGTGTCCGAATCCGCCGGTAATTTACCGGCTCTCCGTATCCGCCGGTAACTATATAAATCCGCCGGTAATTTACCGACGGAAAAAATCCGCCGGAAAAGTGACGCCGGTAATACTGGTAATTCTTGTAGTGATAATCAAAGCCATATTAGTCCTATCCCATATTCCCCATATAGAATAGAAACCCTTTCCCCTACCTGATATTCAATCATAATCGTTCTTTTGACACAATGCAAAGACGGATAACGAGCTTTCGAGCGTGATCTAAATTTGGCGGCGTGACCATTCACTCGAACGCATATAATCAGACAACCAGAACATTCTGTTAGCTACCCAATAAAAGTCAAAGATAATTAATCGTGTTTTAAAAAGGAGTACCTATCGAAAGTACCTGACCAAGACGATGGTTCGAAGACGGACACCGGAGAACTCAAGAATCCAAATCCGAATCGCATATGGCAATTACAAGGGGAGAGGTTGAAGTCGCGAACTGAGGAGGGGTTATATCGCGAGTTGGAGGCTGCGACTGATGAAATTGATGCTAAAATTGAACTCAGGGGATGATTTCGTGTGGGTGTGTCAAGTTTTGGAGCTGGCTGTGGCTTGAGGAAGAAGAACGAAATTGGGGAAGATTATCCTTAGGGTTTCGCGAGTTGCAGGCTGGAGGAAGGAGAATAAGTCGCGGGTCGGGTTTGACCCAGTGGGTCGCGCGCTGGACTGGCGTTTCAGGGTTAACTGGGCTCCACTGGGTTGGACCAAAGGGGGTGCAGGAAATAGATAAGGGGGTTGCATGCATAAAAATAACTCAAAAATCCTTTTTAAATCTTTATTAAAACCCTATTTCACTACAACTATTATTTTAAAACCTCAATAGGACAAAATACTTTTTTTAAAAAAAATGAATAACATCTAAAATACTAATTTTTATAAAAATAAAATAAATATATAACAGCAATCATATTGTACCAATAACTCATAAAAATGCATTTAATTGTGATTTCAACTAATTTAAATAACTTAAACACACATAAATTAAAATAATTTAACTTATCAATTCAAAATAATTCATAAAACAAATACTCACTAAAAGAACCGCAACATACGAAAAACGGGGTGTTACACCATGTCTTCCGCTTCAGATTCCCAAAACCAAGAATACAGCTATGGTGGCAATAAGAACCCTAGTAATTCCTCATCCTTCGCCTCATCTGCACCCAGTCCTCCACCTCGCATATTCAAAGATGATCTCCTTGTCGCCATCAGAGGCAGTGTTACCTTGAAACTGTCGACCTCCAAAGCCTGCGATAGTTTTGTTTCTTTCAAAAAATATTTCGCTTCCTCCACTCAATCGGGTTTTCACATCATGAATGAATGGTTCACCACTAATTCCCGGGTGGCTGATGTTAAGGAAAAACCCTAAGACATGTTTTGTTGAAAACAAACAGTTTTGATAAGCTTCTTAAGCTTTTTGGTTCATTAGTTATCCGATAAGTTCTCTTGAGTGATCTCATAGACAGGAACCAATTACTACATCTCAATAAGAGCATATGCTATGAATTAGCACATCATAAGAGGAAGGATTGGGTCTTAGAAGATACTTGCTAAGCTCAAAGAGGTGCTCAAAAGATAACCAAGCAAATAAATAACACAATGTGGCCTAACATGAAGTAAAGCAACATACGGGAATCAAGATATTCTTCTGGAGAACATGAACTCAAGTTGACTATCACTTAGAAGATACTCCAGAAGGCATCCTGATTGTATCTCAGAAGATGTTGAGAAATTGCTCAGAAGCTACTGTGCAGGCTTCTGAAGCATGAAGGTAAATTATCAAGCTTCTCTCAACGGTCAAATTATTTCATCAATATTGGTTTTATGTTAGGAAAAATGGAGTTAAGAGAAAGAAGCCATCACTAATATTGTTCATGGGTTGACGAGCTCAGAAGCTCTCAACAGTCATTGGCAGCAGCATTGTACGGCGCCTCCTGGAGTGTACCCATCAAGGCACAAAAGGAATCAACGGTTATATTCTCTTTGCTAAATTAGCATTTCAACGAATCTTTCAAGGCAAGTGGCCTATAAATAAAGCATTGAGCCCTCAAAACTTCTTAAAGGGAGATTGCACGAAATTGTTCAAAACATCAAAAGATTCTCAGTAGCTTCTAAGTAAGTCTACACTCTCTCCTAAACACACTCACTGCAAATCAACATATCTGGTACTTTATTGAGTGTGTTCATAGTTTGGTGTCAAGAATCAAATGTATTTTACTTAGGCTATTTTTATTTTATCCCAGTTTAGAACCCAAACATATTTTCATATATGTTAGTGCCTTCTAAGCAATAAGCATAGGCTGTTGTATTGTGAGGGAAGAGGGCTAAGAAAGTGTTTCTTAGAGGTTTAAGTTGTTAGACTTGTAAAAACTAGTGGCATAGTTGATAGAGCTGCGTTGAGAAAACAATCAGGGATTAGTCATTGGTTGGCTTGTAAACTATTTGTGATATAGTGGAAAATCTCACTGGGCGTGAGGAGTGGACGTAGCCCTCGGCGAGTTGGATGAACCACTATAAATCTCTGTGTCTTCTTTATATGCTTTCTTTACTGCTTTCTCACCAACTGTTTCCTAAACGAAACAAGTTAAACAAATTCTTAAAGAACAAAATTATATCTAGCTTCTAAAAGAATTTATAGTGGAAAATCTCACTGGGTGTGAGGAGTGGACGTAGCCCTTGATGAGTTGGATGAACCACTATAAATCTCTGTGTCTTCTTTATATGCTTTCTTTACTGCTTTCTCACAATCTGTTTTCTAAACAAAACAAGTTAAACAAATTCTTTAAGAACAAAATTACATCTAGCTTGGGTACCCATATGTATTTCTTTTTACCTTTTCCCTTATCTGCTCCTGAAAATGACACCATATTTATTCCCATTCCGAGAAAAGGATCAGTATCAATGGTCATTTCGGCCACGCCTTTCTCGGCCAGCTTGAACCTCCCCTCCTTGGTAGCTCTTTGAATAGCTCGGTGGAATACGATGCAGTTGGAGGTAGCATGGTTGTAAGAGTTATGTCATTTGCAGTACTTCTTCCCTTTCAACTCTTCAGGAGGAGGAATCTTGTGGCCGTCAAGAAATTGAATTTGTTTGTCTTTCAACAAGTAGTCAAAAATTTGATCTACCTTAGAGATGTCAAAGGAGTACTTAATCTTGCTGTCTGACTTGTTCTTCTCTTTCCCCTTAGTAGGTTTCAGAGTTGGACATGAGTATGTCTTTCCCTTAACTATCTTGACCGCCATGATGTCTGTCGTGGGTTCAGCCGAATCATCATAGTTTGAGTCTTCCTTGGCATCGACTATGGCCACCAAATGTGGTCCTCGACCTCCAATAGCCCTCTTCTTCTCTTTCTCCTCTATGAACTATTCTATCTGAACAACCCTGGATGCTAGGCTACTAAGGTTGTGGCAGACTTGACCTACAAGCCTCTCCTTCAATTGCAGGTGCATTCCAGCGATAGCCATGGAAGTGAGTTTTGATTCGAGGAATTGAATCGGACACTTCCTGGTCGTCTTTCTGAATCATTCAATGAACTCGGTCACCACCTCATCCACTTTGTGTCGTAGATTCATGAGATCGACAATTGTGACTTCGGTCTTTGGCCAATACAATCTGTCATGGAAGCACCTTTCCATGTCTGCCCAGGTCTGTATAGAATTAGCTGGGAGAGACGAGTACCAGGTAAACGTAGTCCCAATCAATGACAACGAGAAGAGCTGCAATTTATGGTATTAGTTCTAATTATCTTCCCCACATTGGGCAGTGAATCGGTCTATGTGTTTCATTGTTGACTTGCCATCATTTTACGGAAAATGTGGCGAAATCAGGTGTCTTGAATCCTCTGGGCAGAGGTACCAGTCTGTCCACCCACTCGGGGTAAGGCTTCCTGTGTAAATTCTTAGTGGTCTCAGCTATTAAATTTGGATCCAAGAGTTGAGACCCCAAGGGCCTCGGCTCAGTTGGAACAGTTGGTCGCCACATTGTATCTGGGGGACCTTGCATCTCTGGCTGCGGTGATACCTGAGGTGGATGCTAGTCCATTGCTGCCCAGGCATCACTTGGCCAAGGTTTGCAAAGCCAGTTCCTAGGACAGATGTCTGGCTATTCTAACAAGGTTGTTGTACCCTAATTTTGTCCATCCAATTCAAAATTTATTAGAAAAAATAAAAAATATTGCTTACCATTGACACGTGTCATTTGGTGTTCATTAGCCGTTGTGCGTCATTTATATTGTTATTAGTAGAACTTATTTCTTTTTATTGTGATGGCAACCTCGGAGCCGTCGGTGACTATTTCAGGAGTCATGAAGGTGGGAGTGATGGAGACACCACGATCGGGGATGGAAGACCGATCGATAAGTCTGGAAGATGCCACAACCGACTATGGAGGTTCCAGTTGATAAGTAGGGGTTGAGAGCCACGACACGCCGATAAGCTCTAAGAACGGCTCAGAGAACCATAGAAACGCGTCTCTAAATTTTTACTCAAAATTCAACTTCTTTTTCATAGACGCTTTTACTCCCTTTTCATAATAAGGGAAGTTCTTGCTAATACAAGGAAAACATAAAGGGTATTAAAAAATTACAAGAATATTAGACAAAACAATTTAAGAAAATATCCTAGTTGATTTGACATTGAATGTACAATTAATGATTAGGATATTCTATTTCCTTTTTTGCTCTGATTGTCTTGATGTGCCATAAATGTCTTGGATCTTGTAATATTTTCTTCTCCTATTGCCTTTCTTGATTAGCAAGTTTGTTGACTCCATCAACTCACAAAAATAGGCTCCACGCATGCACCACTTGAAGTGGATTAAACACACTAAAAAATAACTTGAAATGAAATTACTTAGTGCATTGATCCCAAATATATGAATTGGTCACATGCACTTTATAATAATTTAAAATAAAACTATAGTAATTAAAATTGGACAGCAAGCCCATGTAGGTCGTCATCATATTGCAAGAAAAGTTTTGTTAAAAAATCTTTCATTAGTATTTAATTACAAGATTAAACGATATAAAATAGAAAATAGAAATAGATTTAGATGGTTTTTGTTTACATCATTACAAGAAAGATTATTAAAAGAACAAAGTATCTAATATGTAAAATACAAAAGGTTCAAGGCGGATGGCTCGTGGTTGTCTTCCGACTAGGTGTAATCGTCATACTCGTCAAGTCCCGACTAGGTTCATGTATTTTTTGGTTGCAGGCGAGTCGAGGATGTTTGGCGCCATGCTGGTCTCTGGACGGTGGTCAGTGAAAAGGTTCAAGGCGGCGGTGACTTTCGTGATGTATTTTTTTCTCTTCTTAGTTGTGGTAGCGCTCCGCAAGCGAAGGCTACGGCGATGATTTTCTGGTGTATTTGGAAGCGGCGTAATGAACGTGCGTGGGAGCATGTTGATTGTCCAGTGGGTATCTCGGTTCAGATTGCTATGGAGGTCTTGTATGATTGGGAGTCTGTTCATCGTTTACGTGGTACCGTCCCAGTTATTCATCGTCCTTCTATTGCTTCTACATAGGCGAAACCGGTACATGGAGAGTTGAAGTGCAATGTTGATGCGGCGATTTTTGAACCTCAAGGTATGTACGGTTTGGGTTTGTGTCTGCGTAATGATAAGGGAGAGTTCGTTGCGGCGAAGACCATAAAGTACAGCGGTGTTCCAACCCCGCAAGAAGCTGAGGCAACCGGAGCGGTGGAGGCTATTAGGTGGCTTAATGAGCAAGGAGTCCAACGAGTAACCATTGAACTGGATTGTTTACCAGTTGTTAACGGTATCAACGGAAACTATCTCATAACTACTGAAGTTGGCTCTATTATTAAGAGTTGCAGATCCTTGTTATCTACTTTTCAAAACTATAGGTTTAGATTTGCTAGGCCACAAGCCAATGTTGTTGCTCATACTCTTGCTAGAGCATCAATTATTCATGCTAGTTCCACGGTTTTTGATTATATCCCAACCTGTATTCATGACATTATTTCTACTGAAATGAAGTAGTTTGGTTTCCGTAAAAAAAAAAGATCAAAGTTGACTGGGTGATGCCTATTTTCCGGTTATTGGTTAATTAAATATTTGACAAAGATGAATTACAAATAAAAACTTTAAGTGAAGAGAGAGAGAAAGGCCAAAACTCAGCTTTATGTTTTGTCTATGGCTCACTTGAATCATATCTTCTTCTATGTAAGGCTCATCATCTGCGTCTTCGTTGATGTCTGTTTGAAAGTGTGAAGTACTTCCTTTTGTGTGTTTTAGTTTTGGGTCTATTCTGTTAAACTATATCTAAGTTAGTGTTGAAATGTTAAGAGCGCTAATAAGGTGATTTTGGTTTAGGAAATGCTTAATCACACGACATCTTTAGTAAATTGGTAAGGCGAAACCAAAAGAACTAGCCGCTTGACCCGTGCTACGCACGGGGTTGACTAAATTTTAGTTAGCAAAACTAAAGTAAAACCAGAAGGGGAAACCCTCTTTAATAAACCAATCATTCAAGACAACAGTTTTCTGTCCACTTGTTTGCTGGTGTTTTTAGCAAACAATCACTAGTTTTATTAGAAGGTTTGTGAGATCAAACTAGAAAAATCTCAAAGCAATTGCCTTTGAATTGCTCATAGTTTTTGTTTCAGAAAATGTAGAAAAGGGGACGATTTGCAATGATTAACAGAATTGAAAAGAAAAGAAGCAGTAAATGGTGCATGAATTGTAAAGAAAAGACAAATAAATTGCATTGAATTGTAAAAGTGGTACACGATCACGTACAGCGATTCTTCCACTCGTTTTTCGCTCTGGCTTGGAAGTTAGAGTTTCAGGAATCGGATTGTGTATTGTGATTTGCGACCCCTGTTTCTTCTCAGAAACAGTTATTTATACAAAGGAAAAGAGGGGGAAAACTGAACCAAGTAACTGCCTAGAAATTTGAAAATTAATAACTGCTACTCCTACTTTCGACCAGAACCGCTCTATCACGCTTCGACCAACTGCTAGTCTTCAGCGCATAACTGCTCTGTCTTCTGTCTGTCGAAAGCTTGTGTCCATTTTCTTCTCTCTTGCTTTTGCTTCCCCGGAAGCTCGTCGAATTTACCTTGCGCATGACCATTTTCTCTGTCGAAATAATTTGGTCTTTGTTGAAATAGAAGTCAGGCCTTGTTGACCATTGGAATATGAAGCCTGTCGAAATTACAGGCTAACAAATTGCCCCCCAAAAATGTCTTTTTCGACTGAACTTGAGGAGGAAGAAGAGAAAGACATTTTTGAATTCACCATCGAAACAACTTTGCACTTGAGTAAAATAGCTGTATACCTGATGTCACCACTGTTAAGTGTTGTTGACGTTACTCCTATATTGGTGTATTACGTGGCCTTCAACGTTTTACTTCTCAGTAAGGCTTCTCTAATTCTTCCACTTCTTTTACCTCATAAGTTGCCATCAATAATCCATATTCAAACCTTGAACTTGAACAGCCTGTAATTTCGGCCTTTGACTATGTTTACTGATTCTCTGTTTTAACTTTGAATGGTTCCACCATTTTCCGTTACGTTACTAACGCCGTAATTAAAGTGATGCTTCACTTCTCGGAACGCCAAAATCGTAACCAACTGATGCTCTTTCATACTTCTCCTTATAAATAGAAGAGTTTTGTTTCTCATCTTCACCACTCCATGATTCTTCCTCTTTTCCTTTCCCGTTCCAGGATCATTCCCTTTGCTTTGAGTCTTCCGCGTAACCTCATCTCTCATAATTGCAGTGAGGTTGCCTGGAGGTTCAAAGTGATGGTTTTTGATCTCTTCGAATTATGGCTTTGCTCCTTTTTTCTTCATGTCACTTGATCTTGCAACTTTCTGAGTTTATGTGAGAGACTCAAAATGGGAGCAGGAAGATTCATCAATATCTCCTCTCTGAAGGGCTTCCTGAGGTTTACCAAGCAAGGAAACGCCCAGTTGAAAGGCTTACAAGCCTAACGCGCAGACGAAAGAGAAGTTACTTGGTCGAAGAAGACCACCCAAAAGAGAAGTTACTTGGTCGTAAAAGACCAACTGCAATTCAGCGTTTTATTTATGCCTAGTTTATTTACCCTTTCGGCACTATGTAATTCACAAATGCCTCCTTTGGCACATGTAACTTGGCAACGTTATAATGAAATTTCTTCCATTTTATTCTTGAGCAATTTTTATTCTGTGCTTTCGACAATGTTTTGGCAACTTAAATGCCATGTTTTTACGCTTTCTTTATATTTACTCCAGCGTTATTTTAACTTCTTGTAACGTTGACTTATACTTTTTCAAGTATTTGCCATTTATACGCAAAGTTCTTCCATCAGCGCCAATCTCTTCGACCTCATATGCGCCGTTTGAATAAACTTGTAAAATTTTAAATGGTCCTTCCCAACTTGGGGACCATTTACCAAAGACTCTATCTTTTTTATCCATAGGCAATAGGACCTTCCACACTAGATCACCTGAATCAAAGGCTTTAAACTTAACCTTTTTGTTATAAGTTTTAGCTACCCTCTCTTTCTGTCGAATAAGCATATCTAAAGCTAATAACCTTTCTTCGTCTAAATCAACCAATTCATCAAGCATCATATTCCAATAATAATCAGAGGGAATCTCCCACTGTCTTTGAATTCTTGTTGATTGTAGACAAATTTCAACAGGTAACACTGCATCGTGTCCAAATGTTAGCCTATAAGGAGTAGTGTTGATAGATTCTTTGGGTGAATTTCGACAAGCCCATAATGCTTGATCAAGGGTATTATGCCAATTTTTTGGTTTCTGCCCAACATGCTTTTTAATCAAATTAATAATAACTTTATTGGCAGCTTCGACTTGTCCATTGGCTTGCGCATAATATGGTGTCGAAGTTAATAACTTAAAACCATTTTCAGAAGCAAACTCTACCATTTTTCTACCAGTGAAAACTGATCCCTGATCTGTAGTAATGGTTTCTGGAATTCCAAACCTATAAATGATATGATTTTGAATAAACCTTATCACTGCTTCTTGATCAACATTGGCTAAAGGTATAGCTTCAACCCATTTGGTGAAGTAATCAATTCCCACAAGGATATATCTATGGCCTTTCGACGAAGTTGGCTTTATCTCTCCAATCACATCTAGAGCCCAACCTCTAAATGGCCAAGGTTTGACTATGGCATGCAATTCATTTGCAGGTACATGTTGTATCCCAGCATGCTTTTGACACTCTTGGCATCCCTTAGCAAATTCTATGCAATCTTTCAGCATAGTTGGCCAATACATTCCTTGTCGAAATAATAACCACTTCATTTTGTGGCCTACTTGGTGTGAACCACATGCTCCACTATGTGTATCAGAAACTGCTAAATATGCCTCATTTTCACTAAGACATTTTAATAGTACTCCTTCAGGAGTCTTTTTAAACAATTCGTTTCCAATTATCACATAGCTCAAAGCTCTGTATTTTACCTTTTTATTGGTATTTCTTGTGGGATTTTGCAAATATTCCACAATAGGCCTTCGCCAATCATTATTGGTCATATTGTCAAGAGCAAAAATTTCTGCTAAGTCAAAGTCACCAAAAAATTGACGTTTTTCGACAACGACTAGTTCCTCGTTTGCGTTCGCATCTGTTGCCCCCCAGTTATTGGTGTTGACAATAGTGACGAAGAATAGTCATTAGAAATGATTTTATCCTTTATTTCAATTAACTCTTCCAGGCTTTGTTTTGAAACTTTATAGCCTGAAGCAATTTGTGCCAATTCATTTGCCACTTGATTATCAGTTCGTGGTAAATGTTCTAAGTGAACAGACTCAAATCTCTTTAACAAAGCATTGGCAACAACAAAGTATCTGATAAGGTGCTCTTTAATGCATTTGTATTCCCTTGTCAATTGTTTGACAACCAACTCAGAGTCACCTTTTATTTCGACATGACTTGCCCCCAGCTCAAGTAAAATTTCAAGGCCTACTATTAAAGCCTCATACTCAGCTTCATTATTGGAGCAAACATCTCGAATTTTAAACTTATACTTCGTTGGAATGTTAGTAGGAGATATTATTAAAATACCAATCCCAACTCCATGCTTATGGCTTGAACCATCAAAGTACAACCTCCAAGGATATATGTCTACAAAACTTAATGTTTCTTCGACAACAGAATGGTCTACTATAAAATCAGCAACCACTTGTCCTTTAATTGATTTTAGAGGTTGATAAGTTAAGTTGTATTCTGACAAAGCCAAAGCCCATTTACCAATTCGGCTATGCATTATTGGTTTCGACAGCATATGTTTAATAACATCAAAATGCGAATAAACAGAAACATCAGCTGGTTTTATATATTGCTTTAACTTTGTACACGAGAAATACAAACAAAGGCACAACTTTTCTATAGGAGTGTACCTCGTTTCGGCATCATTTAAGACCCTACTGAGGTAATAAATGGCTCTTTCGACACCACTATCATCCTCTTGTGCTAACATGCTACCTATTGTTCTATTAGAAGCTGCTATATACAATTTGAGCACTTTGTGTTTAATAACAGGCAACAAAATTGGTGGTTTCATCAAATAAGACTTGATTTCGTCGAAGGCTGCTTGATGCATTGGTTCCCATTTGAACTCTTCCTCCTTCTTCAGTCTTAACAATGGCGAAAAAACATGTGTTTTGCCACTTAGATTTGATATAAATCTTCGAAGGAAATTGATTTTTCCCAGCAACGACTGAAGCTCCTTTTTGGTCGAAGGGGCCTTCGTTTCCATAATTGCCTTAGTCTTATTTTGATTGATTTCAATGCCTTTTTTGTGCACTATAAAACCCAAGAAATCACCTGCACGTACACAAAAGGCACATTTTAATGGATTTAATTTCAATCCATATTTCCTCATTCTTTCAAAAGAACGGCGAAGATGGTCTAAATGACCACTTTCTGAGGAAGATTTAACCACCACATCGTCTATGTATACTTGCATAAAATCATCAATAAAATCATGAAACATAGAATTCATGGCCCTCTGATATGTAGCACCAGCATTCTTTAATCCAAAGGGCATTACTACCCATTCATAAACACCCAATGCCCCCGGACATCTAAAAGCAGTTTTCGACACATCCTCTTCAGCAATGAAGATTTGATTATACCCAGAATAACCATCGAGCATACTAAGATAATCAAATCCTGCTGCTGAATCTATTAGCATTTCTGCCACAGGCATTGCGTATTCATCCTTGGGAGTTGCATTATTTAAATCCCTAAAGTCTATGCAAACTCTAAGGGTCCCATTTTTCTTTATTACAGGAACTATATTGGCTAACCATTCGACATACCTGGCAGTTCTGATGAACTTGTTTCTGAATAGCCTTTCGATTTCCTCTTTGATCTTAGCCAACACTTGAGGAGCAAATCTTCTTGGTACTTGCTTCACTGGTTTCTCCCCTGGTCGAATTGGTAATTGCATTTCCACTACTTCTCGACTTAACCCAGGCATTTCTTCGTAATCCCAAGCAAAGCAGTCTTTGAGCTCCCTTAACAATGTGATGACTTGGGTTTTTAGAGAAGCATCAATATTCGCACTAATATAAGTTGGCCGTTTTATTGAGCCATTTCCCAAATCAACTTCTTCTAACGGGTCTTGAGCTTGCATATGCTTTGCCGAATCTCTAGGATCCTTTTCAAAACCTAATGGATCATCATCATAAATGCAGTCAAGTCTTTCATCTATGACTATGCCATTTGCTTCATGTAACTCACTGGCTTCGACAGCCATTGTTTGTTGAATAATTTCGGCCTCTATAGCCGCGTTAAACTTGTTTTCGGCCATATAGGCCGTAATTTTGTCCCATGCATTGGGCACTGACATAAGAACATTTTCAAGAACCAGTGTTCCACCCCGTTGGTTGAAGAACACCATCAGGATAAACACTATCATCTCCCATTATTTCTCTTTCCCAAACGAAACCATAATTTGGGTCAAGATGAACTGAGGCAAAAACATTATCCGCAGGAACATATGCCTCATTAGAAGATGAACATGGCGCGATCTTCGCCATTTGTTTCTCAAAATTTTCCTTGGTAATTTGGTTCACATCAGCACGGAAGTAGCTCTGATCGGCTTCAACATACTCTACCAAACCATCTTCCTTCCACATCACTAAACGTTGATGCAAAGTTGAAGGGACAACACCAACTCCATGGATCCACTCTCTACCAAGGAGTAAATTAAAATTCGCTTTAGAGGCTATCACTAAGAACAATGTAGTCCTCTTTATGGAACCAACGATTAAGTCCACCTCAATGGCCCCCAAAGAATGGCCAGTTTTGCCTTCATAGTTGCTTAAGACAATGTTATGTGGCCTGAGGTCAGTGTCGAACTTACCAATCTTCTTCAAAAGACCATGTGGCATTAAATTCACTGCAGCTCCACCATCCACTAACACTTTGTTAATTCCAACACCATTGACTTTGGCTTGGACATACAGGGGTTTCAAGTGGTTTTGCATACTCATATCTGGCTTCTCGAAGGTAGCCATTTGGTCTTCGACACAACCATTGTTCATCACATAGTAACACATTGGCTTATGATGAGCCATATCCTCTGTAAAATCCTCTTCAACATCATTTGGTACTGTGATAACATCGTACTCAAGAGGCAGTATTGATACCACATTGCAAACAACATCGAAATCATCTTCAGAATCATCAAAATCAGACTCCATATCTTCATCCATGTCGAAATCAGCATTCTTTTCTTTCACTGTTGACAATGGAGGAAATATTCTTTCAAGAGCAGGCCTTCTTGGCTTTTCTGTTACTACAGCCTTGCCTTTGGCCTTATTCGCTGCACACACATGACTAGTAACATCAGCATTCCTCTTTGATGCAACTTCACATTTGTGAACCTCACTCTTCGCCACTATTATGCTGCGTGGAACTTGATTAATGTCAAAGTTTGCCTTCTTCTTCTGTTGTCTTTGGTAACGACGCCACTGTGTTCTAGTCATGGGGTTCTTACCCTTATAGTTATTCTTATAATTAAGCTTAGCAGCATCAGTACCTGGCTTGACAGCTTTAGCACGTTGATTATTGGGCACCCACGCTTCAACAGGAGCACTAGCACTTGGGACAAAGGATTTATTTGTTGACAGCTTCAAATACCCTTTCGCTGAGGACTTCTCCTTAGCAAATTGTCGTTTGCTTGTTGAAGGCTTTGTTGACACATTAGCCTTATAGCCAGGAAGATCTCCTTTTGCAAAGTCAAATTTCGGCCTGTTATCAAGCCATTTTCTTTTACGTTGTTGTTGATCCTGATAACCTTCGACAGCTTTAGCTGCTTCTTTGTCGAAGACAGCGCTGCACCTTGGGCAAAGCATAACTTCAGAGTTATTCCACTTACACCGATTGAGGAAATCTATCAATTCTTCCTCAGCCTTTGGATACACAGCATGTATCTTCCCATCATATTCTTTTAGGGTCACTTCCTGTTTCTTACCTTCAGCATACATAAAACCTTTTAATTTTTCGGTGACAGTCTTGACATACTTAGGAGGGTCTGCCATTTGAGCATCCACCATGCCTACATCAGCTTTGACAGGTTCAGAATACATAGCTTCAACCTTAGGCAATGGATCAACATCAATCTGCATAGGAGCTTTCATTTTCTTATCAGCAAATTTGAGTCTTCCTTCGTCAACTGCTTTTTGCACAATATCCCTGAAGAGCACACAACGGTCAGTGTTATGTCCCAAAAAATTATGGAACTTACAATAACCCTTTTTCTTTCTTTGGTCAAGAGTTGGTATTTTAAGGCCTTTAGGCACTAATATTTGACCATCAGTCACTAAAAGATCAAAAATTTCATCACATTTAGTAACATCAAAAGTATAAGTCTCAGGCATAAATCTATCATTCTTAGGCTCTAGAGGGTTATTCCCATTCGCAGGCCTTAATAATTTACAGGTATAAGGAGGACCAGGCTTGAGTTCAGCCACGTCTATCTCCTCTTCTTCGACATTACTATATGTAACGTCGAATTCTTCTTCGACATATGCCACTTTTTCTTTTTTATGATACCTATTCGACCTAGATTTTTCCTCTCTAAGCCTTTCAACTTGCCGAACTCTATCAGCCAAATGCGCCATATCTCGCAAATGAGATGTGTCTAATTTCTTTCTAATTGAGTAATCAAGGCCACCAGCAGCCATTTCGACAAGCTCATGTTCAGGGACTTGTGTGAAACAACGAGATTTCAACAGCCTAAATCTGTTTAAGTAATCATCAATAGTTTCAGGCATTTTGCGCCGAACACTAGCCAATTCTTTAAGACTAATTTTCGACTGGCCCATGTAAAACTGTGCATGGAATGCCTTTTCTAATTGCCCCCATGTGAACATAGAACCAGGGGGTAAGGTCGTGAACCAAGTGAAAGCATTTTTAGTTAGAGAATTTGGAAAGTACTTCATCTTCAAATTCTCATTTTGTGCTAAGTCCCCAGCCTCAGTCAAGAAACGAGCAATGTGTTCGACTGTGGACTCATTTGTATCACCACCAAACTTAGTAAACTTGGGAACTTTCCATCCCCTTGGTAACTCAGTTTGTAATACGTATTCACATAATGGTGATACGAAGTTAGGCCTTTGTAAACCTATGTTAAGGCCATTTTGCACCAAAATAGTTTCGACTAAAGTAGCTATATTGTTTTCTGCGCCAACATTGTGTTGTTGCACTTGTCGAACAACTTCATCAGCGTTCTGGTGTCTATTTACCAAAACTACTTCAGGGACGTGGTTTACTGCCCCTTGTAGTTCGCCTACAATTGTGGACGCTTCGACTGCAACTGCTTCTTGGGGGTTAACTGGCGACGCATTACCCGCAATAATAGGAACTTGTCTATTATTAACCGCTGGAGCCCCAAAGAAATCTGCAATCCTACTCATCTGATTTGCCAACATTTGGTAACTGTTATTGGTATTTTGAATCAATGGATTGAAAACTGTACCAATTTGTTGGGTAAGCATATTAACCATATCGTGATTACTCTCGTCTACTTGCTGTCTTAAGGCCAACAAAGACGTATTGGTTAATGCTGGGGGATTCCGACCAAATACACTCTCAGAAGAGACATGTGTAGGGGAAAAGGTCGAAATATGTGGCATTCCAGTAGGCATGCCATACATTCTCAGAGGTAATGGGGGTAGATGCACGTTATTCAAACGTGGGTCTAAACTGTTTCCCATTGCCATGTAAGGGCTATGAAGCCCTGCACTTAACGGCAAAGACATAGGCAAAGATGCCATTTCTGACTGCGTTGAACCAACATTAGTCATTGATAATGAAGGAACGGTTGTCGACGACGATGGTCCTGCGCTAATGCTCGCAGAATCCATTGTTGTTCCTTGCCCTTGTGAAACCACAGGGTTGGAACTAGACGCATTATTCGTACTAGAACGAACCATTTTACCACTTCTTAAGTGCATACAACAGCGAATACAAATAAGAGAGTACGAAAATGAACAAAATCAAAGGTAAAGTCCCACTGGGCGTGCCAATTTGTTTGCTGGTGTTTTTAGCAAACAATCACTAGTTTTATTAGAAGGTTTGTGAGATCAAACTAGAAAAATCTCAAAGCAATTGCCTTTGAATTGCTCATAGTTTTTGTTTCAGAAAATGTAGAAAAGGGGACGATTTGCAATGATTAACAGAATTGAAAAGAAAAGAAGCAGTAAATGGTGCATGAATTGTAAAGAAAAGACAAATAAATTGCATTGAATTGTAAAAGTGGTACACGATCACGTACAGCGATTCTTCCACTCGTTTTTCGCTCTGGCTTGGAAGTTAGAGTTTCAGGAATCGGATTGTGTATTGTGATTTGCGACCCCTGTTTCTTCTCAGAAACAGTTATTTATACAAAGGAAAAGAGGGGGAAAACTGAACCAAGTAACTGCCTAGAAATTTGAAAATTAATAACTGCTACTCCTACTTTCGACCAGAACCGCTCTATCACGCTTCGACCAACTGCTAGTCTTCAGCGCATAACTGCTCTGTCTTCTGTCTGTCGAAAGCTTGTGTCCATTTTCTTCTCTCTTGCTTTTGCTTCCCCGGAAGCTCGTCGAATTTACCTTGCGCATGACCATTTTCTCTGTCGAAATAATTTGGTCTTTGTTGAAATAGAAGTCAGGCCTTGTTGACCATTGGAATATGAAGCCTGTCGAAATTACAGGCTAACAAATTGCCCCCCAAAAATGTCTTTTTCGACTGAACTTGAGGAGGAAGAAGAGAAAGACATTTTTGAATTCACCATCGAAACAACTTTGCACTTGAGTAAAATAGCTGTATACCTGATGTCACCACTGTTAAGTGTTGTTGACGTTACTCCTATATTGGTGTATTACGTGGCCTTCAACGTTTTACTTCTCAGTAAGGCTTCTCTAATTCTTCCACTTCTTTTACCTCATAAGTTGCCATCAATAATCCATATTCAAACCTTGAACTTGAACAGCCTGTAATTTCGGCCTTTGACTATGTTTACTGATTCTCTGTTTTAACTTTGAATGGTTCCACCATTTTCCGTTACGTTACTAACGCCGTAATTAAAGTGATGCTTCACTTCTCGGAACGCCAAAATCGTAACCAACTGATGCTCTTTCATACTTCTCCTTATAAATAGAAGAGTTTTGTTTCTCATCTTCACCACTCCATGATTCTTCCTCTTTTCCTTTCCCGTTCCAGGATCATTCCCTTTGCTTTGAGTCTTCCGCGTAACCTCATCTCTCATAATTGCAGTGAGGTTGCCTGGAGGTTCAAAGTGATGGTTTTTGATCTCTTCGAATTATGGCTTTGCTCCTTTTTTCTTCATGTCACTTGATCTTGCAACTTTCTGAGTTTATGTGAGAGACTCAAAATGGGAGCAGGAAGATTCATCAATATCTCCTCTCTGAAGGGCTTCCTGAGGTTTACCAAGCAAGGAAACGCCCAGTTGAAAGGCTTACAAGCCTAACGCGCAGACGAAAGAGAAGTTACTTGGTCGAAGAAGACCACCCAAAAGAGAAGTTACTTGGTCGTAAAAGACCAACTGCAATTCAGCGTTTTATTTATGCCTAGTTTATTTACCCTTTCGGCACTATGTAATTCACAAATGCCTCCTTTGGCACATGTAACTTGGCAACGTTATAATGAAATTTCTTCCATTTTATTCTTGAGCAATTTTTATTCTGTGCTTTCGACAATGTTTTGGCAACTTAAATGCCATGTTTTTACGCTTTCTTTATATTTACTCCAGCGTTATTTTAACTTCTTGTAACGTTGACTTATACTTTTTCAAGTATTTGCCATTTATACGCAAAGTTCTTCCATCAGCGCCAATCTCTTCGACCTCATATGCGCCGTTTGAATAAACTTGTAAAATTTTAAATGGTCCTTCCCAACTTGGGGACCATTTACCAAAGACTCTATCTTTTTTATCCATAGGCAATAGGACCTTCCACACTAGATCACCTGAATCAAAGGCTTTAAACTTAACCTTTTTGTTATAAGTTTTAGCTACCCTCTCTTTCTGTCGAATAAGCATATCTAAAGCTAATAACCTTTCTTCGTCTAAATCAACCAATTCATCAAGCATCATATTCCAATAATAATCAGAGGGAATCTCCCACTGTCTTTGAATTCTTGTTGATTGTAGACAAATTTCAACAGGTAACACTGCATCGTGTCCAAATGTTAGCCTATAAGGAGTAGTGTTGATAGATTCTTTGGGTGAATTTCGACAAGCCCATAATGCTTGATCAAGGGTATTATGCCAATTTTTTGGTTTCTGCCCAACATGCTTTTTAATCAAATTAATAATAACTTTATTGGCAGCTTCGACTTGTCCATTGGCTTGCGCATAATATGGTGTCGAAGTTAATAACTTAAAACCATTTTCAGAAGCAAACTCTACCATTTTTCTACCAGTGAAAACTGATCCCTGATCTGTAGTAATGGTTTCTGGAATTCCAAACCTATAAATGATATGATTTTGAATAAACCTTATCACTGCTTCTTGATCAACATTGGCTAAAGGTATAGCTTCAACCCATTTGGTGAAGTAATCAATTCCCACAAGGATATATCTATGGCCTTTCGACGAAGTTGGCTTTATCTCTCCAATCACATCTAGAGCCCAACCTCTAAATGGCCAAGGTTTGACTATGGCATGCAATTCATTTGCAGGTACATGTTGTATCCCAGCATGCTTTTGACACTCTTGGCATCCCTTAGCAAATTCTATGCAATCTTTCAGCATAGTTGGCCAATACATTCCTTGTCGAAATAATAACCACTTCATTTTGTGGCCTACTTGGTGTGAACCACATGCTCCACTATGTGTATCAGAAACTGCTAAATATGCCTCATTTTCACTAAGACATTTTAATAGTACTCCTTCAGGAGTCTTTTTAAACAATTCGTTTCCAATTATCACATAGCTCAAAGCTCTGTATTTTACCTTTTTATTGGTATTTCTTGTGGGATTTTGCAAATATTCCACAATAGGCCTTCGCCAATCATTATTGGTCATATTGTCAAGAGCAAAAATTTCTGCTAAGTCAAAGTCACCAAAAAATTGACGTTTTTCGACAACGACTAGTTCCTCGTTTGCGTTCGCATCTGTTGCCCCCCAGTTATTGGTGTTGACAATAGTGACGAAGAATAGTCATTAGAAATGATTTTATCCTTTATTTCAATTAACTCTTCCAGGCTTTGTTTTGAAACTTTATAGCCTGAAGCAATTTGTGCCAATTCATTTGCCACTTGATTATCAGTTCGTGGTAAATGTTCTAAGTGAACAGACTCAAATCTCTTTAACAAAGCATTGGCAACAACAAAGTATCTGATAAGGTGCTCTTTAATGCATTTGTATTCCCTTGTCAATTGTTTGACAACCAACTCAGAGTCACCTTTTATTTCGACATGACTTGCCCCCAGCTCAAGTAAAATTTCAAGGCCTACTATTAAAGCCTCATACTCAGCTTCATTATTGGAGCAAACATCTCGAATTTTAAACTTATACTTCGTTGGAATGTTAGTAGGAGATATTATTAAAATACCAATCCCAACTCCATGCTTATGGCTTGAACCATCAAAGTACAACCTCCAAGGATATATGTCTACAAAACTTAATGTTTCTTCGACAACAGAATGGTCTACTATAAAATCAGCAACCACTTGTCCTTTAATTGATTTTAGAGGTTGATAAGTTAAGTTGTATTCTGACAAAGCCAAAGCCCATTTACCAATTCGGCTATGCATTATTGGTTTCGACAGCATATGTTTAATAACATCAAAATGCGAATAAACAGAAACATCAGCTGGTTTTATATATTGCTTTAACTTTGTACACGAGAAATACAAACAAAGGCACAACTTTTCTATAGGAGTGTACCTCGTTTCGGCATCATTTAAGACCCTACTGAGGTAATAAATGGCTCTTTCGACACCACTATCATCCTCTTGTGCTAACATGCTACCTATTGTTCTATTAGAAGCTGCTATATACAATTTGAGCACTTTGTGTTTAATAACAGGCAACAAAATTGGTGGTTTCATCAAATAAGACTTGATTTCGTCGAAGGCTGCTTGATGCATTGGTTCCCATTTGAACTCTTCCTCCTTCTTCAGTCTTAACAATGGCGAAAAAACATGTGTTTTGCCACTTAGATTTGATATAAATCTTCGAAGGAAATTGATTTTTCCCAGCAACGACTGAAGCTCCTTTTTGGTCGAAGGGGCCTTCGTTTCCATAATTGCCTTAGTCTTATTTTGATTGATTTCAATGCCTTTTTTGTGCACTATAAAACCCAAGAAATCACCTGCACGTACACAAAAGGCACATTTTAATGGATTTAATTTCAATCCATATTTCCTCATTCTTTCAAAAGAACGGCGAAGATGGTCTAAATGACCACTTTCTGAGGAAGATTTAACCACCACATCGTCTATGTATACTTGCATAAAATCATCAATAAAATCATGAAACATAGAATTCATGGCCCTCTGATATGTAGCACCAGCATTCTTTAATCCAAAGGGCATTACTACCCATTCATAAACACCCAATGCCCCCGGACATCTAAAAGCAGTTTTCGACACATCCTCTTCAGCAATGAAGATTTGATTATACCCAGAATAACCATCGAGCATACTAAGATAATCAAATCCTGCTGCTGAATCTATTAGCATTTCTGCCACAGGCATTGCGTATTCATCCTTGGGAGTTGCATTATTTAAATCCCTAAAGTCTATGCAAACTCTAAGGGTCCCATTTTTCTTTATTACAGGAACTATATTGGCTAACCATTCGACATACCTGGCAGTTCTGATGAACTTGTTTCTGAATAGCCTTTCGATTTCCTCTTTGATCTTAGCCAACACTTGAGGAGCAAATCTTCTTGGTACTTGCTTCACTGGTTTCTCCCCTGGTCGAATTGGTAATTGCATTTCCACTACTTCTCGACTTAACCCAGGCATTTCTTCGTAATCCCAAGCAAAGCAGTCTTTGAGCTCCCTTAACAATGTGATGACTTGGGTTTTTAGAGAAGCATCAATATTCGCACTAATATAAGTTGGCCGTTTTATTGAGCCATTTCCCAAATCAACTTCTTCTAACGGGTCTTGAGCTTGCATATGCTTTGCCGAATCTCTAGGATCCTTTTCAAAACCTAATGGATCATCATCATAAATGCAGTCAAGTCTTTCATCTATGACTATGCCATTTGCTTCATGTAACTCACTGGCTTCGACAGCCATTGTTTGTTGAATAATTTCGGCCTCTATAGCCGCGTTAAACTTGTTTTCGGCCATATAGGCCGTAATTTTGTCCCATGCATTGGGCACTGACATAAGAACATTTTCAAGAACCAGTGTTCCACCCCGTTGGTTGAAGAACACCATCAGGATAAACACTATCATCTCCCATTATTTCTCTTTCCCAAACGAAACCATAATTTGGGTCAAGATGAACTGAGGCAAAAACATTATCCGCAGGAACATATGCCTCATTAGAAGATGAACATGGCGCGATCTTCGCCATTTGTTTCTCAAAATTTTCCTTGGTAATTTGGTTCACATCAGCACGGAAGTAGCTCTGATCGGCTTCAACATACTCTACCAAACCATCTTCCTTCCACATCACTAAACGTTGATGCAAAGTTGAAGGGACAACACCAACTCCATGGATCCACTCTCTACCAAGGAGTAAATTAAAATTCGCTTTAGAGGCTATCACTAAGAACAATGTAGTCCTCTTTATGGAACCAACGATTAAGTCCACCTCAATGGCCCCCAAAGAATGGCCAGTTTTGCCTTCATAGTTGCTTAAGACAATGTTATGTGGCCTGAGGTCAGTGTCGAACTTACCAATCTTCTTCAAAAGACCATGTGGCATTAAATTCACTGCAGCTCCACCATCCACTAACACTTTGTTAATTCCAACACCATTGACTTTGGCTTGGACATACAGGGGTTTCAAGTGGTTTTGCATACTCATATCTGGCTTCTCGAAGGTAGCCATTTGGTCTTCGACACAACCATTGTTCATCACATAGTAACACATTGGCTTATGATGAGCCATATCCTCTGTAAAATCCTCTTCAACATCATTTGGTACTGTGATAACATCGTACTCAAGAGGCAGTATTGATACCACATTGCAAACAACATCGAAATCATCTTCAGAATCATCAAAATCAGACTCCATATCTTCATCCATGTCGAAATCAGCATTCTTTTCTTTCACTGTTGACAATGGAGGAAATATTCTTTCAAGAGCAGGCCTTCTTGGCTTTTCTGTTACTACAGCCTTGCCTTTGGCCTTATTCGCTGCACACACATGACTAGTAACATCAGCATTCCTCTTTGATGCAACTTCACATTTGTGAACCTCACTCTTCGCCACTATTATGCTGCGTGGAACTTGATTAATGTCAAAGTTTGCCTTCTTCTTCTGTTGTCTTTGGTAACGACGCCACTGTGTTCTAGTCATGGGGTTCTTACCCTTATAGTTATTCTTATAATTAAGCTTAGCAGCATCAGTACCTGGCTTGACAGCTTTAGCACGTTGATTATTGGGCACCCACGCTTCAACAGGAGCACTAGCACTTGGGACAAAGGATTTATTTGTTGACAGCTTCAAATACCCTTTCGCTGAGGACTTCTCCTTAGCAAATTGTCGTTTGCTTGTTGAAGGCTTTGTTGACACATTAGCCTTATAGCCAGGAAGATCTCCTTTTGCAAAGTCAAATTTCGGCCTGTTATCAAGCCATTTTCTTTTACGTTGTTGTTGATCCTGATAACCTTCGACAGCTTTAGCTGCTTCTTTGTCGAAGACAGCGCTGCACCTTGGGCAAAGCATAACTTCAGAGTTATTCCACTTACACCGATTGAGGAAATCTATCAATTCTTCCTCAGCCTTTGGATACACAGCATGTATCTTCCCATCATATTCTTTTAGGGTCACTTCCTGTTTCTTACCTTCAGCATACATAAAACCTTTTAATTTTTCGGTGACAGTCTTGACATACTTAGGAGGGTCTGCCATTTGAGCATCCACCATGCCTACATCAGCTTTGACAGGTTCAGAATACATAGCT
Source organism: Astragalus glycyphyllos (assembly GCA_963573325.1). Taxonomy (NCBI): domain Eukaryota; kingdom Viridiplantae; phylum Streptophyta; class Magnoliopsida; order Fabales; family Fabaceae; genus Astragalus; species Astragalus glycyphyllos. Next base: position 7,917,381 of record OY754314.1, on the reverse strand, counting down.
TCAACCTTAGGCAATGGATCAACATCAATCTGCATAGGAGCTTTCATTTTCTTATCAGCAAATTTGAGTCTTCCTTCGTCAACTGCTTTTTGCACAATATCCCTGAAGAGCACACAACGGTCAGTGTTATGTCCCAAAAAATTATGGAACTTACAATAACCCTTTTTCTTTCTTTGGTCAAGAGTTGGTATTTTAAGGCCTTTAGGCACTAATATTTGACCATCAGTCACTAAAAGATCAAAAATTTCATCACATTTAGTAACATCAAAAGTATAAGTCTCAGGCATAAATCTATCATTCTTAGGCTCTAGAGGGTTATTCCCATTCGCAGGCCTTAATAATTTACAGGTATAAGGAGGACCAGGCTTGAGTTCAGCCACGTCTATCTCCTCTTCTTCGACATTACTATATGTAACGTCGAATTCTTCTTCGACATATGCCACTTTTTCTTTTTTATGATACCTATTCGACCTAGATTTTTCCTCTCTAAGCCTTTCAACTTGCCGAACTCTATCAGCCAAATGCGCCATATCTCGCAAATGAGATGTGTCTAATTTCTTTCTAATTGAGTAATCAAGGCCACCAGCAGCCATTTCGACAAGCTCATGTTCAGGGACTTGTGTGAAACAACGAGATTTCAACAGCCTAAATCTGTTTAAGTAATCATCAATAGTTTCAGGCATTTTGCGCCGAACACTAGCCAATTCTTTAAGACTAATTTTCGACTGGCCCATGTAAAACTGTGCATGGAATGCCTTTTCTAATTGCCCCCATGTGAACATAGAACCAGGGGGTAAGGTCGTGAACCAAGTGAAAGCATTTTTAGTTAGAGAATTTGGAAAGTACTTCATCTTCAAATTCTCATTTTGTGCTAAGTCCCCAGCCTCAGTCAAGAAACGAGCAATGTGTTCGACTGTGGACTCATTTGTATCACCACCAAACTTAGTAAACTTGGGAACTTTCCATCCCCTTGGTAACTCAGTTTGTAATACGTATTCACATAATGGTGATACGAAGTTAGGCCTTTGTAAACCTATGTTAAGGCCATTTTGCACCAAAATAGTTTCGACTAAAGTAGCTATATTGTTTTCTGCGCCAACATTGTGTTGTTGCACTTGTCGAACAACTTCATCAGCGTTCTGGTGTCTATTTACCAAAACTACTTCAGGGACGTGGTTTACTGCCCCTTGTAGTTCGCCTACAATTGTGGACGCTTCGACTGCAACTGCTTCTTGGGGGTTAACTGGCGACGCATTACCCGCAATAATAGGAACTTGTCTATTATTAACCGCTGGAGCCCCAAAGAAATCTGCAATCCTACTCATCTGATTTGCCAACATTTGGTAACTGTTATTGGTATTTTGAATCAATGGATTGAAAACTGTACCAATTTGTTGGGTAAGCATATTAACCATATCGTGATTACTCTCGTCTACTTGCTGTCTTAAGGCCAACAAAGACGTATTGGTTAATGCTGGGGGATTCCGACCAAATACACTCTCAGAAGAGACATGTGTAGGGGAAAAGGTCGAAATATGTGGCATTCCAGTAGGCATGCCATACATTCTCAGAGGTAATGGGGGTAGATGCACGTTATTCAAACGTGGGTCTAAACTGTTTCCCATTGCCATGTAAGGGCTATGAAGCCCTGCACTTAACGGCAAAGACATAGGCAAAGATGCCATTTCTGACTGCGTTGAACCAACATTAGTCATTGATAATGAAGGAACGGTTGTCGACGACGATGGTCCTGCGCTAATGCTCGCAGAATCCATTGTTGTTCCTTGCCCTTGTGAAACCACAGGGTTGGAACTAGACGCATTATTCGTACTAGAACGAACCATTTTACCACTTCTTAAGTGCATACAACAGCGAATACAAATAAGAGAGTACGAAAATGAACAAAATCAAAGGTAAAGTCCCACTGGGCGTGCCAATTTGTTTGCTGGTGTTTTTAGCAAACAATCACTAGTTTTATTAGAAGGTTTGTGAGATCAAACTAGAAAAATCTCAAAGCAATTGCCTTTGAATTGCTCATAGTTTTTGTTTCAGAAAATGTAGAAAAGGGGACGATTTGCAATGATTAACAGAATTGAAAAGAAAAGAAGCAGTAAATGGTGCATGAATTGTAAAGAAAAGACAAATAAATTGCATTGAATTGTAAAAGTGGTACACGATCACGTACAGCGATTCTTCCACTCGTTTTTCGCTCTGGCTTGGAAGTTAGAGTTTCAGGAATCGGATTGTGTATTGTGATTTGCGACCCCTGTTTCTTCTCAGAAACAGTTATTTATACAAAGGAAAAGAGGGGGAAAACTGAACCAAGTAACTGCCTAGAAATTTGAAAATTAATAACTGCTACTCCTACTTTCGACCAGAACCGCTCTATCACGCTTCGACCAACTGCTAGTCTTCAGCGCATAACTGCTCTGTCTTCTGTCTGTCGAAAGCTTGTGTCCATTTTCTTCTCTCTTGCTTTTGCTTCCCCGGAAGCTCGTCGAATTTACCTTGCGCATGACCATTTTCTCTGTCGAAATAATTTGGTCTTTGTTGAAATAGAAGTCAGGCCTTGTTGACCATTGGAATATGAAGCCTGTCGAAATTACAGGCTAACACCACTGCAGGAATCAAACTTGGGAGCACTAAGTCGACCCGTGTCCCAGGGTAGCTTATGCTAGTGGACCAATGATGTTGGTTTGTAAAATATATAGTCAAATAATTGTGGATTGAAATTAAATTATAGCTATAAATTAAATAAGAAGATTATAAAATTTAAAAAGAATATTGACAAAAAAACGTTGAAATTAAACATCCATAGATAATGGGAAGAAAATGTCTAAAGCTTTTAATAACATAATCCATATTTATCAAATGTAAATATAAAAACTTAGCCCATGATAAGAAAGAAAAGAAGACAACACAATTAAAAACTAAAACACGTGGGTATCATGCATGGTTGTATGAAAACTCATGATCAAATAGGAGCAGTTATATAAAGTTGAAAGAAGATGGTGGAGGTTGTATTATAAATGTGGCTGAAGTTCCCGTTAGAAGAAGATAAAAATTTAAACACTAGTTAAAGTATGTTTTTAATACCGTTTGATGCGAAATGACAAAAATAAAGAAGACAACACAAATAGAAAGTGAAACACGTGGGTATCGTGCAGGGTTAGATGAAAACCACCAATAAAATAGCACCACCTATAGAAAGTTGAAAGTAATGTTAGCTAGTAGCTTATAAATAGTTGGTTGAAATATATGTGTATCACTCCCGTGCGATGCACGGGGTGAGCTAGTATCGATGGATGTAAATGTATAAAATCAACTCTTTTTTTTACCAAAAAAACATTAATATTGTGAGAAGATGACTATTAATTAGAAATAGTTTAGTAAATGTATTTATTTTTTCCATGAATCCAAGAAAATTAAATGCATAAAACTACTATTCTTAATATGTGTAAAGGTAATTATTTTTGCTTATAATCAAGTCCGGAAGAAGTACATCAATACATCATGCAAGGTTAAATAAAAATCACCATTAAAATAAAAACACCTATACAAAATTGTAAGAAAATGTTGGGGAGTTCTATTGTAAATGAGAACGAAGTTCCCATGGAAAAAAGTTAACTTTTAAATATAAATTAAATAACAATATTATAAAATTAAAAATAAACTTTAACAAAGACATTGGAATTGAAAATTCACAAATAATAAGAAGAAAAAATATAAAAAGTTTTAATAATGTTATCTATATTTATTAGAAATATAAAAACCTAATCCATAATGAAAAAGAAAATAAGACAACACAAATAAAAAGTGAAACATGTATGTAGGTATCATAAAGAGTCTGATTTAAAACTAAACACCAATTTAAGTATGCTTCTAATACTCGCTGGTGCGAAATTATCAAAATAAAGAAGAAAACACCAATTTGAACATGTAAACATTTTTCTAGAACCTATTTTGTCACGAATGTTTTTTTGCTTTTTCATCAAACATGTTATTGAGGAACGAACTTCGCGTATTTGAACATCTAAAAAAAATTTGGGACCCTATAGTATCCCAAAATACATCGTCAGCATCACACTTTACGTATTTTATCACAAACTTATTATTATTTTTTACCAAACCGGTTATTTACAAAGATACTTCTGGTATTTGAAGACTTAAAAAGTTTTTATGAATCCTAAAGTACCCCAAAACATACTATTTAACATTTCACTTTAAGCATTTTGGTACAAAATGATTTTTTTCACAATCAAGTACACTAAATCACACTGTTTAGCATCTCACTTTACGTATTTTGTCACAAACTTATTATTCTTTTTAACCAAACAGTTTACTTACGAAGAAACTTCTGGTATTTGAAGAATTTTTTTTTATGAATTCTAAAGTACCGCAAAACATACTGCTTAACATTTCAGTATTTTGGTACAAAATATTTTTTTCCACCATAAGTACACCAAAACATGCTGTTTAGCATCTCACTTTACGTATTTTGTCACAAACTTATTATTATTTTTTACCAATCCGTTTACTTTCGAAGAAATTTTTGGTATTTGAAGAGTTAAATTTTTTTATGAATCCTAAAGTACCCTAAAACATACTGCTTAACATTTCACTTTACGCATTTTTGTACAAAATAATTTTTTTGCCCAAGTACACCAAAACACACTGTTTAGCATCTCGTTACATATTTTGTAATGAAATTAAATCTTTTTCTCACAAAATGGATTATTGAAGAATTCTTTTTTGCATATTTAAACATCTAAAATTTTTCGAGACTGTAAAATACCTCTTAAAATATAAAAAAGAAAAAATACAAAATTTTAAAATATAAAAGTAGAAAAAAAAAACTGAAACCAAAATGGAAGAAGGGAAAAAAATGAAGAAAAAAAGTAAAACTTTAAAATATAAAAGAAGAAAAAGGAAAAAGAGAAAAAATGGAAAAAAGGAAAAGAAGGAAAGAAAAAAAAAGTTTTGGAGCCAATTTGAAGTGGCATGACAAGCCACACATATATATATATATATATATATATATATATATATATATATATATATATATATAAGAGATCTCTATTTTTCACATACTTGCTAGCAAAAATTACTAGTAGAAAACATCAATAATTTTTATGAAACCAATACTAGATAGAGTGACATATATACCAACTCTTTGTTGTTTTTTGAAAAAATTGTTTTTTACCCTATAATATTAAACAAATATATTGTGTGGGTTTTGTTTTTGTTTTGTCAAAAAAACACATTTTCATTTGTTAAAAAAAAGTAGGTTTAAATATTTGATCCCCTCTAAATATACCCATTTTCCATTTACACCCTGTAAAAAAGAAGTTTACGGTTACCCCCCTGCAAATATAAATAGTTTTTGGTCACCCCCCTCTGTTAGATTATGTAGTGTATAATGGGTATAAACCATGTACGGTTACCCCCCTGTAAAATATAAAAAGTTTACGGTTACCCCCTGCAGGGGTAATTAGAAACACTTATTATTTGCAAGGTTAATTTTAAAACTTTTTTTTACAGGAGGGTAAATGGAAAATTGGAATATTTGCAGGGGGATCAAATATTTAAGCCAAAAAAATATATACACCCATTTTCATTTGAAACCGATTTTCTCCGTTTCTCTGTTTTTTTTTACTCATTTTTTGTTGTTTTAAAAATAATTTTATTCTTCTTGTCAAAAAAAAAATAATTTTATTCTTGGGTTAAATATGTTTTTGGTTCCTATAAATATAACAAATTTTGTTTTTAGCCTCTCTAAAAAATTTTGGCCACTTTTAGTCCCTACATTATTTGCAGTTTGCACTTTTGGTCTCTGCTGTTAGTTTCTAGTAATGGTGCTGATGTGGCATTGCATACGTGGACATGTTTTAATGTGTTGGCATCCCATGTAATTGCCCCTAATCCATCTCAGCTGTACATGTTGAAAATAAAAAATAAAAAATTATAAAAAAACAGATTGAATTGCAGAATCCTAATTCCCCATTCTCTGGCGAACTGTGGGGAGCACCAGAGCCGTGGTTAACAATAATGAAATCTCTACTTCATCCATGGCCACCTTCTTCTTCTATTATTATTACTAGGGGAAAGACGGGCCCTATGTTAGTGTGTTAATGAGTGGTTGTTATTATTAGAATTTGAAATAAAAATGTATTGATATGTTAGTGGGTAGTTATAATAGGGTTATTTTGGTCAGAAAAATTTAACACCAAAAAATTAGTTAGAAAATGAATCCTCCTTATATATAGGTATAGATTATTATTATTATTATTATTATTATTATTATTATTATTATTATTATTATTATTTATCTCTGCGACACTAAGGTCACTAATTTATTTTCACAGGTCCATTATTTTATTTATCTCTCCGAAAGCAGCATCTCAAGGGTCATCAAGTATCCATTCTGGGACGAAACAGAGAACCATATTGTGGTCTTTCTAATTCTTATATGGACACAACACTGATGCTCAAAATTGCAAGGGACGACTATTGGGGTGGTAATATATGTGTTGCGACGAGTGATTGCAGCAGCACATTTGAAAACACTCAGTTTCAACTTGGTGATAAAGATTGCTTGCGTGACCGAAGAAATGGCTTCCAATTGTGAAAACCTTCATTCTCGCGTTGGAGCTTCAGCTGAAGCTAATTAATCATCTATGTAGTCGTGAGAGAGAAGGTGGAAAAGGGGAATTTAGGGATTTGAGCTTTTTTTAAAAAAACATGTGGCAAGTGATGTAGCCATGACAGAACATAAAAAATAAATACATAAGCAATGACACGTCAGCTCCATAGTCATTTCACACAAAAATTAATAGTAGGGACTAAAAGTGCTAACTGCAAATAATGTAGAGATCAAAAATTCCCAAAAAATTTTAGAGGGACTAAAAATAAAATTCGCTATATTTATACGGACCAAAAATATATTTAATCCTTTTTTCTTTTATAATAATAAATATTTTAATATTTTAATTGTTTTGGACAAGTTCGTAAATACGCAGTAATGCAGGACCATTACAACATTTACTATAAAGTTATATTCAAACATTTACAACCAGTGGCGGTCAGAGGTGTCAAATTTTTTAAATACACAATTTGTTAAAAATATACCAAATCAATTTGGGATTTCACATATATCAAATCAAATCAATTACAGTTACAATTTTTAATACTAATACCAAATCAATTGCATTCTCTCTTTTCTCTTTTTTATATAGAGAACTTTTAGTTATTAGTTATTAGAGCAAGATACAGGCTTCCTTTTTTCAAAAATAACATAAAAACAAAAGAATGAATGCATTTAAAAGAAATATATAACAAAGTCAAAGTATTTAACTCAATCTCCCATGCTTTTGACAGCCAACAACCTAGGTAAGCAAGATATTGTAGCTTCCTTTTGAGCCTTTGTATTGAGTTAGCCTATCATCTATTTAAAATCGTGTATTGCTAAAAACAAATGGCCAAATTGTGTATTGCTAAAAACAAATGTCAATTGGGGATTTCACATATACCAAATCAATTGCAATTCTTAATATTAATACCAAATCAATTGGAGATTTAACAAAAATTAGAGTTTTCAATTTTCACATAAATCAGGGATTACAGTTACAGTTTAAACATAAATTAGGGAACAAAAATTAGGGTTTAAGGCTTACTAGAGAGAAGAGGAGAAGATGAAATGAAATTAGTTGGATTGCTGGTTGAGATCGCAGAAGAAGAGAGAAGAGAAAGCTGAGTTCAGAAGAGTTCAGACTCGCAGAAAGAGAGAAGAGAGGTCGTCTGTGGTGGTGGTGGTCGTCGCGTTGGTGGGTGGTGCCGTCAGCCGTGGTGGTGGTCGCAGGAAGAGAGAAGAGAGAAAGCTGTGGTGGTCGTTTAATTTGGTGGTGCGGCTGAGTTTCTGTTTCTCTGAATGAAACGCTTGAGAGAGAGAGAGAGAGAGAGAGAGAGAGAGAGAGAGAGAGAGAGAGTAGGGTAAGTGAGTGTTGGGTCTTTGGTGTAAATAAGTGCAAAACTTGGTCTACTAGTGCAATTTAAAAATTTTAGGGGGTTCAAAAAAGTTATATTTGGTGGTAAGTGCGATTATTTTTCCAGGAGTTCAACTGAACCCTTCAGCTATCGGTGGGTCAGCTATCGGTGGGTCTGCCCCTGTTTACAACCATGAATCATTCTTCAATCTTGACCCTCAAATAAAAATACTATATATTCTATCAATGATTTATAATACCTTTGTGTATGGTTAAAAATTTGTCAGACTTATGGATGTTAAAAGCCACGGGGACCGAAATCAAGTTAGCTTTCTTCATCTGGAGACCTTCATGCCAAAAAGATGCAAGCAGAAATGTAGATCTGAAACACCATAAGGCAAAAGTCAAGTGAGACGGCTCATGTGCCTAAAATCGTGAATAAACGCTAGAGGCTTGGGAGGAGGAAAAATTGCTCAGGAAAAATTAGACATAACCATGAAATTCTTGATCAGATAATTTCTATTTTTTTAATCAGATAGTTTCTAACAATCATGATTCTTGATCAGATAGTTTCTAACAATGGCAAAAAAAACTGTTGTGGCACTAATCCAAAAAACATATACCACAAAGCACTACTTTACTTTTTTTTTTATTTTTAAAATTAGCACTACTTTACTTTTATTTACCACAAATGTGGTTGAGAAGTTGGATCTGAGGGGAGCTACTCCTATACTATAAACTTTTTTTGTTTGTTAATTACAAGGTTGAGAAATCACCTATATGGCCAACGATTTCTCACCTTAATTTTTTTTTTTGATAAAAATGAATTTCATTTTACAAATGTCAAAAAACTGAAATAAAAATTAGTTATAAGTAGAAATTATTTTGGTTTTTTTAATACGCGTGATTAATTTAAATTTCGGAAAAAATAAATTTAATTCATAATTTTGTAAATAGTTTATTAATTAATTATACATAATTTTAATTACTTATCTAAAATTAAGTTATCATTGTCAGTTAAGTTAATGTACGGTTACAAATCTAGGGAGTGCGGTTGAGCGGTTGGGGCTCATCCTTCCTTAATCAAGTGTCGAGGGTTTGATCCTCGCATTGGGTACGGAGCAGCTTTAAATCCTCAGGCCAGCCATCCCACCATTTGAGATGCCTCCAATCCAGCGAGAGGATTAGTCACTGCGTTCGGCGGTAGATACCCTGGTCTCGACCAAAAATATGTACGGTTACAATAGTTAACAAGCAAAATTTTATACTGCTAGATGGTGCTCAGTCCCACATTGTGGTGGTTGGCGATTACGGCGTGAACGATGTTGATCACTACAAGATAAACGTGTATTACCGGCGGAAAAAATCGGTCGAAAATGCATGAAATCGACCCAGAGTTTCTCAATAATTTGTTTGGTGTCCAACTTAATACGCTGAAATGATTTGCCTATTATAGGTCCTTGGTGGACTATGGCCAATCGCGGAACCCCAACCAGGGCGGTGCTCGTTCATCAACTGAGCACCAATATGATTAACCACCTGGCACTGTCCCTGTCTCCGATCATGAGCAAAACCTCTCAACACCGTGCATGTCGTAATCGCCAAGCACCATGATGTGGGACTGGGCACCATTTATAGAAGTATAAAACTTTGCATGTTACTTTTTTTTTGACCAACTTTGCATGTTACTTTATTAAGTGTAAAATTATTGTAACGGTCTACATTAATTTAACTATCAAATTTTAGTCTCCATCACATTAAATAATGACTTAATTCTAAATAAGTAATTAAAAGTATGCACAATTAATTAATAAACTAATTACAAAAACTATAAAATAAATTAATTTTTTCCAAACTAAATTAATTACATTTTAAAAATTAAACTAATTTATATTTGTAATCAATTTGTATTTCAGTTTAAGTGTCGAGAGTTCGATCCTCGCATTGGGTACAGAGCAGCTTTAAATCCCTAGGCCAGCTCTCCCATCCTTCGAGGTGTCTCCTATCCAGCAAGGGGATTAGTCACTGTGCTCGGCAGGGTCGACCAATCACTAGTGCAGGCCTGTGCAATAGCACAGGGCCTCAGCCCAATTCATTTTTTTAAGGCCCAAAAAATA